>CM045759.1:112012322-112612322 GCA_025200525.1 Camellia lanceoleosa
TGAGGTCAAAGCATGCACACAACTCAAGTAAAGCATGTTAGATACTTTGAAACTCAAAACTAGTGAGCAAGATTGCACTATGGCTATACAAAACAAGTTCCCAATGATCAAGACCACCCAAAACAGAGCTAAGGCATGTCAAAATATGAGTAAAAGCCTACTGGAATGGAGCCAAAATAGGCTAGCATGATGGATCAAAGCATTGAGCACACGGCTAAATGGCAAGATTACACTACAAGTGTAAAAAGCATGCATGAGGTGACTCAACCAAGCCAAAATAGAGTTATGCCATGCTAAAATCAGGCCAAAAATAGGCTGAAAACAAGCCAACACATACTAGAAACACATGCTCAATAATTAGGCCAACAAGGCAAGCAAACAAGACAAGAGGAGAGGGGACCACCCCCTCTCATTTTGGACCTCAAAACCACATTTCTACCACTAAAAATCCACTGGATTTCAATGGTTAAAAGGCCAAACAAAGATGACCTCAAAGGCCTTAAGAGATGGCACAAAGCAAGGCCAAACAAGCCACCAAAGGGGGTAACCCACCCCTAACTCAAACAAAGCCTTAAACAACCATTTTAAGCACTTAAATATAGAACTTTTTTTCAGTTGAAACTTAGGTAAAAAAAAAGCATGCAAAGGTGGCCAAATATGCAACCAAAACAAAGCTTAGAAGGGGGAATAGGACTCACCCTTGAAGAACAATAAGAACAGCAGCTTCTTCAACCTAAAACTAGCTTTTAGAACTTAAACAACACTCCCAAGAACCTCAGCTCAATGATGGTGGTGTTTTACTAGGTGTTTGTGTGCAAAAGTATCAAGAAACAACACTTTTGAGGCAATATAGCACAAATATAGAGAGAGATGGAGAATTCTAGTGAGAGAGGGATCTCTTTAGCTCTGAAAAATGCTGAACCTCTGGAAAGGGGGAGGAGCCTCCCCTTACATAGAGCAATGCCATGCAAAGCTTGCTTGACAAGCTTGAAATGGCCTCCATCCCTCCATACACGTGTATGGAGGATGGCTTAGTGAAAAATAGCTGGCTCAAAAGATCTAACATAATATCTGCTGAAACAAGGTGTCCTGCCAGCCATCAGTGGTGGCTGGCAGTGCCTCATTGATGGCCGACAGGCCTTATCAACGGCCGGTAGGGCCAAATCCATGGTCGGCAGCCCCTTCCCCATGGCCGGCAGGCCATCACAAACAACAATATGGCAGGACCAAGGCATGGTCCAAAAATGAGATAGAATGGAAATAGGGTTTGGAAAGAGTAAACCTGGCATTCTGTCGCGAAAGTTGAGTTATCAGCGAGCAATCAAACTTGTAATCGGATGTACCTGCAAGCACATCCAAGTCTTGAGAACGGTCAAAAATAGGGTGTCTACACCTGTTCGTTGACAGAGCGAACACAGTGGGGCTATACTTGCTGAGCGCATTAGTGGACCTGTCCCAGGTGTGACACTATGATTGGGGGGGTGCCGGCCTTGCTACCCTCTATTGCTATATGAGCTCGACGTCTCGCAGGAGTGGGAACATAGTAGGCGGCTACTGGAGAGCCTGGGAGGTATGCTTTACTGTTCAGCTTTACATTTTCTGCTATGCTTTCTGCTTTGCATTTCTATATACTGTACACTGCACATACAAAATCTAATCTCTGTTCTGCATTTGTATTTTCTACACACCATGCCATATACCTTGCTTTCTGCATTTTCTATATTTTGTATTTGTTGCATTCTGCATTTTTTGTGTTTATCTATATTCTTATTGCCACCCTCTCGCTTTTCATAGCTATGGGTATGCGCCTATTTCCCAGCACTCGCTCCTGAGCTGGAGGTTGAGACACCCTTTGATGTCCCTTACTCACGCCGATATGATGGTCTGTGCCAGCCTAGGCCCCGGGAGACCCTCTCATATTTGCGACAGTACTTTGACACAGTGAGGATGACGGAGGTAATCCAAAACTCACAGTTTTTCCTGCTTTCATCTTCAATTCACTTTGCATATCTAATGGCAGCTTATCAGTCTATGCACTTGCTATCTGCAGATCACATGGTAGCCCTGGGCGGCGATGCTAGAGTTTTCCTGGTATCATTTTGCCGGAGCTCGGGGTGCCTCCCGATATCGGATCTTGTTCGAGGATCCAATAGGCCGCGCCTGGTTCTTAGGAAAGTGCTTCATGTGCCAGACATTGGGCTTGCTGCTACAGTCAGTTCCTCTGACTCCACCGCCGTCTATGCGGGCCATGGAGAGTCTCTCCCTTCAGGAGCTTATTGACGTCATGCGAGGCATGGATGTAGATAGGTACATTGGGGAGGGGGACTACACGGCTTACATTGAGGTATACCTTATGTGCCCATTAGCAGGTGCTCTTGCTTCCATGGGTAGGACAGCTGGCATTGCTTCGTTGAGTAAGGCTTGGGCTGCTGACGCCCCCTCGACAAGCAGAGCTTAGGCACCGAGGGTTGAGACTAGAGGGATGCCTTCTGCTAGGTAGTGTGTTGGATGGCCGGATCCCCCGACTGAGCTAACAGGTTGGCGGTATGGGACACCTTATCAGATTCCACTTGAGCCTCCATTGCTTGATCACCAACACGTAAGGATGTCTGGCTCACGACTGGTACATTTTACAGCTTTTATGCATTTCAGCTTTGCTTAGATATTTGTTCATTTATTCACTCATGGCTTACCTTGCATTTGTAGCCATCCATAGGATATATCGAGGGGCTGCTCGAGGCGATGGCCTCACTCGAGGGTATGGTCTTGCGGAGAGAGATGATGCTGCACTCCCATGGCATTTCGGTACTTTTCAGTTTCCTTGCATTTATCATACTTCTGTTGATATACCAAAACTGAACACTTCATTGCATTGATTCACTGGATATATAGATCACATTTGACACGACATACTGCATGCACATATTGTATCTGACTTCGGCACATACTCTGCATACCGCACTTGTACTTGATACTTGTTGATAAATTCAAAATGTCTTTTCAGGTCACACCCTTGCAGATAGGACCAGTAGGGCCTTCTCCAGCGGTAGGGAGAGAGACTCCAGCACGCGGCCGGGGGAGGCGTCGGGTGCCTGTTAGGCGCGATGACGACAACGAGTCTGGTGAGGACAAGGAGCCAGCGAGTCCTCAGTCAGAGTCCTCTGAGGGTGGAGGCGACGACACGGGCTTAGGTTCTAAGGTTGGTGACGGTGATACCGAGGAGGGCTCTGGTTCAGACAGTGGTGCCGACAGTGATGGTGCAGGGTCTGCTCAGCCGAGGAAGAGGGTAAAGAGAGCCTCTCAATCCTGAGCAAGATGGCACCGATTCAGATGTTTTTGCTTTGTTTTCTTTTTGCTAGTAGTATTAGCTCATTGTACAGTCCAGACAGTTTTATTTCTTAAAATTTGTACTCCTGTAAAAAGAGACCATGATGGAATAGAAAACAACTTTTTGTTCAAAAAGTGTTGCATTTTATATTTCGAGCATTGCATCGCACCATTTTGCACAAAAATGAGATTGATGAAAATTGAACATTCAAAATGCATTGTCTTAATCAGGTAGTGAACCAACTAACAATTGAAAAGAACAAAACAACTCAATAAGCAACACAAGGTCTTGACAGGCCAAACAAAGTAATTACAACTCGATAAGCAAAGCAACAACTCGATAAGCAAAGTAACAACTCGATGAATGAAACAAACTCAATTCAATGAGCAACTTGCAACAACTCAATAAACAAATCAAATTGAAATAACTCAACTACTGAATAAAAGAGCCAAACGCATCCAAGGTAGAACAGAACATAGGTTTTCAGCATCCTCATCACACAGGAAGACCCAAAATCCTTTGCTGGGGGACAGAAATAGGCTGCCAGCCACTTTGGATTTCTGCCAGCCACTTAAATGGCTGGTCAGCCAGAAAAATTGGCCGGTCGGCTACTTCAACTGGTCGGCCAGCCAGTTTTGGTGGAAGCCTCCAGATTGTTGCCACCTGTTTTCCATTCAATGCTCAATCTTCTATAAAAGCTTCAGCTTCGTGGTTTCTTGATTTTATCTTCATTTTTACCCCAAATGGAACCGTTCTTCGCTGAAAAACTCTCCAATTGGATTGCGACTTTGGATGGCTCGGAAAAGTTGAATTTTCGAGGTTTCGGAATAAATGCACTATTCACACTAAGTCGCACTCCGCTGCGTTTTATGTTCCTCCATGCCGCGGCTAGGTGTTGGAATCCGGTAACTCATGTTTTTAGCTTTAGGGGCCAAGGGATGTATCCCACTTTTGAAGATTTCCAAGCTTTGATGGAATCTCGGCGCGATGAAGAGATCTTGCCCCATATCTGTTTTGGCCACATCCAAGCTTTAGGATGGATGTGTGGGCTTACTTTGCATGACGCTCGGTCTTTGATTCGCAATGGGGAGATGGACATTCCCAGCCTAATTCATCACTTTTTTGAAGCCGGTGATCACAGCGATCATCTTTGGCAAAGTTTTCGGCGACATGCTCTCTGTTTGTGCATGTTATCTCATTTTCTACTTGCCCCTGGCTTTGGAGGGTCCAACATTCATTTGATTGAGGTTGCCCAAGGATTGAAAGAGGGCAAGAGCAGCATTGGCATGACACTAGCTGAAACTCTGATGGGTTTGAATGCTTTCCACCGCCGAGAGACAACCAGATTCGCAGGGAGTCCACTACTCTTATAGGTAATGTTGCTCCATCTTTCTCACATGTGTTTCTCACATCACTCAGCCCTCAGCCTCTGTTTTTCTCTCAAAACCCTTTCTTACTTTTTCTCTCCATGTACACCTCTCTATTCTTTAATCTCTCTTATTTTTCATCCCTCCCCAGATATGGCTGATGGACAAGTTGAAAGTGGTGGACTCATGCCCAGCATATTCAGCACAGGGCTATTTCTTTCGTCAACGGCTAGTTAATGCCCCAGATGAGGAATGGTGGTGCGAATGGATATGCACTAGATCTGCTGTTGACATTGCTTGGTGCTACCCTTCGCTTAATCTGCCGGCAATGAGCTACAGCATGGCTCGGTAGCCCGGCATCCAGTTGATTGGCCTGACGCACTGCGTCTTTTACTTTCCATTTAGGTTCTAGCGTCAATTCAGCCATGACCAGACTTGCTCGAAAGAGGGGATAGAATACCCTGCTGTATTTCTGATTAAAGGCTCACATCTAGCCCGATATACCACAGCATGGAGGACGAGAGTGCTTTTGGCCCCCGCTCCCACTTTCAGTTGTGCCCTTTTGAGTGAGTGCATAGCTTGGCTCGATGAAGCAACACAGACCAGGCCTACTTTGGCATCAGAGGCTTCTGCAAGCTCTGGAAGGGGGTGCAGGAATACCTGACTTATCCATGTCCCAAGTTTATTTGCTTTAATCAGTACTTTCAAGTTTTCTTATGAATGTAATAAAAAGTAACTTTAATTTGTATTCAAGAGTAGGAGAGCTTTATATTGAAATCAATGAAATTGAAGGTTGTGGGTACTGAAAATTTTCCATTTGGTCCAAAAATGGTCTAAGTTATAAAAATATTAATTTGAACGAAATCAACTTTTATTAAAACTTTTCAAAACTATTTTAGATATGGATCACAACTGGACACGCTTGGGATCTATCCACGAGATGCACAACCCCAAATCCCAACAACTGGAAAGTTGCCCCTAGTCTGAATAGCACTGCACTGGAGATCACAACCGAGCTTTTGAATGCAGAATAGACAAAGATGACCAACATGATCACATGGACAAAGTTGACTTAGAAGTGTTTATGGCTGGACTTCATAATGAAGTTGCCTACGTATCCCAAAGATGGGAATCAAGCCTTACGTAGTTCGGTTGGGGTTCACTCGTGTATTAACACTCTCCTTTTGCGCTCTAACTTTTGCCAAGGCCGCCCATTCTGGGTTTTCAACCTTACGAGCTCAGTTTTTCTTATTTCAAATTTTTCATGCTCTAACTTTTGCCTAGGTCGCCCTTTCGGGTTTTCAGCCTGGTGAGCCACTCAGGGATAATATTTCTTCAACTTGTCCATGCTGATCGGCTCGGAGAACTCAAGGCTATCTAGATCCATAAGAACGATAGCTCTACCCGACCAGATTGACTTGATGATGTAAGGGCCAGTCCAATTGGGTCTGAACTTGCCCCTAGGGTTGTGGATGAGAGCTCGGTTGTCTTTGAGCACCAAATCTCCTTCTTTCAGATTCCTGGACTTAACCTTCTTGTTGAAAGCCCTGGTAATCCTGCATTGATAACCTTGAATATGGTACAGTGCTTTTAGTCTTCTCTCATTGAACAGCATGAGTTCTTCAAACCTGCTTTGCTGCCAATCTGCCTCAGCTATCTGGCATTCAGCCATTACTCGCAACGACAGAACAACCTCCATCTCATAAACCAAGGAATACGGAGTTGCCCCAGTAGAAGTTCAAATTGATGTCGGTAGCCCCAAAGAGCAAATGACAGCTTATCTGGCCAGTCCTTGTAGGTTTCCACCATCTTCTGCAGAATGTGTTTGATGTTCTTGTTGGCGGCCTTAACTGCTCCGTTGGTCTGCGGCCTATATGTGGATGACTTATGAAAAGCCACGTTGTATTTCCCCAACAAGTCGATCACCTCCTTCTTGTAGTGGGAACCATTATCCGAAATAATCTCATTCGGGACCCCATACTGGCAGATAATGTTATTCCTGATGAACTTGGCTACATGCGACGCCCTCAGCACTGCATAGGATTGGGCCTTGACCCATTTTGTAAAGTAGTCTATCACCACCAGAATATACTCATGCCCATTCGACCCCTTCGGCGTAACTGCCCTAATCACATCAATCCCCCAGACTGAAAATGGCCATGGCGAAGTCATGTTGTACAACTTCAACAGCGGAATGTTTATGCGATTTGCATGGATTTGACATTTGTGGCATCGCCGAACAAAGCCAATACAATCCTCTTCCATGGTTGACCAGTAGTAACCCTGTCTGAGAATCTTCCGCACTAGCATTACCCCGCTCATGTGCACTCCGCACTCTCCTCCGTGGATGGCCTCCATTAGGTGCTTCGACTCTTCTTCATTCATACATAACTTATGCATTCCTAGATGACCTCGTTTATACAGTTTACCCCCACAGATGATGAACTAAGCAACCATTCTTCGAATCGCCCTCTTATCTTTAGCATTTGCCCCTGGTGGATAAGCCTTATTTTCCAAGAAGTTCCAGATGTCGTAATACTAGGGGTTTTGATCTTGTACTTTATCTATGGCAGCAATCAGCTTGTAGGTCGGCATGGATTTCTGTTCAATAATTATCGGACGCATCTGGACTCCAAAAGGGATGTCTATCATAGCAGATAGAGTTGCTAAAGAATCGGTGAACTTGTTGTTCTCTCTTAACAGATGGGCGAAGTTCAACTTTTCAAACTGAGGAATCAGAACATCCAAGGTCTAGTGATAGATTTTCATTCTTTTTTCTTTAACTTTCCAATCTCCTTTTGTTTGAGATACAACCAGGTTTGAGTCTCCGATGACGTCCAACCACTTTGCCCCTAGTTCCAGGGCGGCTTCTAGTCCAGCAATACATGCCTCATACTCTGCTTCATTGTTTGATACTTTCAACTGGAGCTTGAAGGCTAAAGGTATGCGAGAGTTGTCTGGTGCTATCAGCAACTCCCCTATCCCGTACCCGTATTGGTTTGACACTCCGTTAAAGTACATAGTCCACATTTCTTCTTCAATATGCAGAATGGCCTCATCCAGGAATAGATAATCTACTACTTTATCTCCCTCCACTGGGTGATCGGCTAGGAACTCTGCTACCGCTCTCCCTTTCACAAACTTGCGTGTCATGTACTTTAAATCAAATTCGGAGAGAAGAAGCAACCAACGAGCAAGCCTACCTATAAGTGCCGATTTCTCGAAGAGATATTTGATGGGACCTAATCTCGAAACCAGTATTACAAAGTGAGCTAATAGGTAGTGCCTCAACTTCCTGGTAACCCATACCAAGGCCAGACAAGCCTTCTCAAGAGGAGTGTAGCGCGTCTCATATTCCAGCATCTTCTTGCTCAGGTAATAGATAGCCTTCTCCACTTTGTCCTCAGACTCCTGTGTAAGCATGCAAGCCATTGTCGTTTTGGTTACTGACAGATACAATATCAATGGTTTCCCCGACTCCGACGGTGACAACACGGGTGGGTTCTGTAGATACTGCTTGATCTGCTCAAAAGCAACTTGGCATCGGTCTTCCCACTAGAATTTCTTTCTTTTCTTCAGGAGACCAAACAGTGGTTCACAAGTCACGGTTAATTTTGCGATAAACCCTCTCACGAATTGTACTTTACCCAGAAAGCCTCGCACCTCCTTTTTAGTCCTTGGTGGTGGCATTTCTAAGATGGCCTTAATCTTTAAAGGGTTGACTTTGATGCCCCTTTGTGTGATCAAGAACACTAACATTTTCTCTGCTGTAACACCGAAAGTACATTTCTGAGGATTCAGCCTCAACTGATACTCTTTGATCCGTTGGAAGAATTTCTTCAAGGCGGTGTAGTGGCCCCCTCTTTCCTTGGACTTGACAATCATTTCGTCTACGTACACCTCAACCTCTTTATGGATCATATCGTGCAAGATCGTGGTCACAGCCCGTTGATACGTAGCCCTTACATTCTTCAAACCAAACGGCAGTAGGTTTCCCACGGGGTAGTGAAAGCAGTCTTCTCCCTGTCTTCGGGTGCCATCAAAATCTAGTTGTAGCCTGAAAACCCATTCATAAATGAAAGCAGCGCATGCCCCGCAGTGAAGTCCACCAATTCGTCGATATACGACAAAGGAAAGTCGTCCTTTGGACTAGCTTTGCTTAGATCTCTGAAGTCCACACATACTTGAATTCTGCCGTTCTTTTTCGGCACCAGAACTATATTGGCCAACCAAGTAGGGTATTCAGATACCAATAGGAACCCTACATCAATCTGCTTGGTGATCTCTTCTTTGATCTTCAAAGCCCAGTCTGGGCGGATCCGTCGGAGCTTCTGCTTAACAGGTCGGGCCTCTGGGTCAAGAGGGATCTGGTATTGTACAATCTCAGGATCGATTTCAGGCATGTCTTCATAGGACCACGTGAAAACATCTTTGAAATCTTTTAATAAAGCGACTAAGCGCTCGCGGTCCTTTGAAAACAACGTGGATCCGATTTGGACCAGCCGCGGATCCTTCTCAGTACCAACATTAATTGATGTGATTTCATCAACCAAAGGCTTTATAAACCCCTCTTGCTCTCGGTCAATCAAATGCTTTAAAGCCGGAGGAATTTCTTCCTCGTCGTTTTCATCAAAATTTTGAAAATCTTGATTAATGTAATAAACTAAAGGCACAGAAAAGTACTCAAAAGCCACAGCAGCACCATTCTCATTAGCAACTTCCAGATCGTCTGATTCTTCGGTTATAACAGACTCAAAGGAAAATGAAAAAGACGACCTGGACAGGACAGTGGCATCCGGGTTATCACCCCTAGGAATACCTGACTCTGACTCAGAAGAACTGGAATTTGATTCTGACTCCACAGACTCGGTGGAATCAGATTCTGGTTCACTACCTGACCCAGAATTGCTAGATAAAAAGCCTTCCTCGTATTGCTAGACGAGGGAAGGTGCGATGGATGCATCCAGAATGCTGGAAGATGGGCACACAGCTGAGCTATCTCCAATCATGGAAACTGAGAAATCATCCCCCGAGCACTCTGATAAGATCTGAGGATCTGAGAGGAGACAGACCAGTGCTACCCCCATTTCCAATTTTGTACCTTCGGACTCATCCTTATTGCACTACTAAGCCTCAGCTGTTGGGTCAATCTACTCTTCGGCAACTTCATCCCTCGGTAATTGCAAGTCAAAGAATATCTCAAAACCCGGCAAGCGCCGCTTTTCTGGATTCAGCCATGGCTCTGGAAAGCCATAGAACGGGAAATCTTCCCCCTCCCAGACAAAGCGTCCATTCAGGGTCCCTCGGATAGGTCGATGCACTAACTCATAGTGCTTCCCGACTTGGTTAGCTCTGGTTCTTCCAGCCATCTCTCTTCCTTTCCTTACCCAATCCTCCTTGATAGGCGAATAACCTAAACCAAAGGTACACAGGTTGTGTGGCACTTTGGCTAATTTAGCGACGCCCTTCCGGTTACTTCTTCCTAATTCCATCCTGGGCACGTGTTGAAGCTTGTTCATGAGGTAAAGAGATTGTGCACTGACGTATAACCCCTCATCAATAGCCAGCAAGTCTTGTACCACCCGAGCCTCAGCCAAGGTGAATCCCGACAGAAAGACATCCTCCACGCCGTGCTCAATTTCCAAAACTGGTGTAGAAACCTCTGGCGGCGGATGTATTGAAGAGTTCCCAAAAACTATTGCCACCCCTCTTTCGTGGGGGTACTTCAGCATCTGGTGTAAGGTGGAAGAGAGGACTTTCACCTGGTACAGCCACGGCCGCCCGAGGAGTAGATTGAAGGTAGTTGGAACATTTAAGACATGAAACTCAATGTCCTGCTGCCCCAGGCCAACCTGAGTTTTAATCCGTACCATCTCCATCACCTCCCGGCTAGTGTTGTCATAGGCCCGTATCACCTGGGCTGTAGGAACGAAATCTACGGGCTTCAACCTGATAGCATATGCCGTTCGTGACGAACATACATTGATTGCAGATCCTGTATCAACCAGGACCACCGATATTCGCTTCTCCTTGCACTCCATAGAGATATAAAGCGGCTTGTTATGATCAGAGCCCTCAGGCGGTAGTTCTTTGTCTGTGAAGGTCAGAGTCAATGTAGCACCACCTGGGAACACCAGTCCCACCAACTGTTCAGGCGTTGTATTAATTGAAAGTTTGGCCCTGTCCATGGCTGAAAGGACGGCCTGTCGATGCACCCTCAAGGCCATAAGCAGTCCCCAGATAGAGATGTCTACTTGAATTTTCTTTAGCTGCTTCAGTACAGCTTCCTCCTCTAACAGTCTGTCCTTCTGCCTCTCAGCTTCTTTGTCCTTCCCAGATGCCTTTGGCTGGTCCAAATGTGGGGGCTTGAAATACCGCCCACTCCGGGTCATATGGTCCACTTCTTCAGTATGCCAGGTGTCATCTGGGAGGTTCTGCCCCCAGTCTTCATCGGTATGGGCCAGACATAAATCGTCGTGTTCCTATCACATGCCATCAGCAACCGACAGACAACCATCCGGCTTTGCTATAGTCATTTATGTGCTCACAGCATATTCTGTCCCCACAAGGGGCTTGGCTTTTTTAGCCCTATCATCATTCTCGATCTTCTCTTACTCAAACTGCCTTAACGCAGCTTCCTATTCAGTGTCTATTATACATGTACTGCCCAAGTCCCGAGCAAAATTCTTCGCACTGGTGCTCTCTGGTGATTCTTTCTTGTTCTCGGCCATTCCGGCCACTGTAGATGTTCCAGTTTCTGACTGCCCCTACCTCGGCTGAGACTCCTCAACAACATCTGGCTCGTCACTGAGCCACCCTGTAACATCTATTGCTCGACTTAGGTCAAGCCAGTTGACGCTTACATCCCTCAGATCCTGCTCGCCAAAGAACTGTAGGTTGGCAATGTCCTCCTCTAACTCTGCTAGGTCGTCTAGCCACGACTCGGTCTGTCCTCCTGGACCACATTGATCTCAGCCCCAGGTTACAATTCTACCCTTGGCTTAGCCTGATCTGTTGGCACAATATAACCACACGGGTTGTATGCTTCCTCAGTAAAGCTCCCAAATCCATCAGGTTCCGAACCAACATTTCCATTCTCCTCCAAGGTCACCCAGCTCTGTCTCTGACAGTCACCACCACTGGCTTTGGTAGGGTTAATGATGTGCTCATCATGCATAAATCTGTGCATTCTAGGATGAACACCGTTGGCTTAGGTAGGTGGGAATAAGTGATATATATGCTAGGGTCATACGGGATGGCCGTGGTTTGGATCATGTTGATTTGCTTGGGTGGTGAAGCTTGGTTATGTGGTGGGAGTGGGTTGGTAGTGACATTTGGCTTGTCGGGAAGCGCGATCACCTTGTTGTCAATGAGATCTTGAATCTCATGACGGAGTCTGTAGCAGAAGTTGGTGTCATGACCGTGCTGTTGGTGAAAGGCGTAATATTTGGCCAGGTCATGGGAAGAAGGAAGTTTGTCTGGTAATGGCCATAGCTCTAAGGGCTTTAAGTGGGTACTTTGCTGGTTAGGAGGTGGTTTCGGATGAGCCGGTGAAGGGTGTGGCTATTTTTGAGGTGGGGGTGGTGACCATGCCTACGTTAGAAGTTCTTGCGGCTGCACTACTACTTGTAGTTGCATTCGAACCGTGGATGAAGGCCCTCTTGGGTAGCTCCCTTTCATGGTCGATCTGACCTTGTTTTATAACATCCTTGATTTGTACGGCAATCTCATGGAAGTCAGTAAAGATGGGGAGGGGTAAGATGATCATTCTCTGTATCAGCTTGGGTTGCAGGTTGCACACAACCATCCTTATCTAATCCTTTTCGAGTGGCCGAGTTGTCATCTGTAGACACCCCATTTTTGACTAAACTTAAGACTCAGATGTCACCAACTGAGTGCTCGGTGATGTTGCATATCGTGCTCGTTCTGAGGTTGCGGAGTCACGGCTGCGAGCCTTGCCTCCGGACTTCCGGACTCTTTCGTACCTTACCTCGGTTTGTGAACCAGGCCCTGTTTTCTTTGTTTTCTCTTCCCGAAGGGAGGGAGAGGCCTTGTAGATCATCTCTCAGTGGCCGTAGGCTACGTTTCATGGTCGTAGGCCATTTTTCCCGTTTGGAGCCCAGTTTCCGGTTTTTCGAAGCCGTCGGCCGTGTGCCTCGGTTCGGGACCGCTTAACCACCTCCGTTTGCTCCAGTTTTTGGCATACATCTTATTTCCTCCCTTTTGAGGGATACTGTGATCCGAGAGACCAACTTCGTGGTCAAACACCACCTCCGGTGCTTAATAGTCGGTTTTCGGGGGCCCGGGCTGCGCGTTTCGGCCCCCGAACCTTCGTTTTGCATCCGTTTTGTTTCATTTTTGGTGGAGACCGCATTTTCATTGTTAGGAAGCTTGTAGAAGGGTGGGAGGCCAACAATTGTTCTGAAAATCCAGCTTTATTCCTTCATCGCTCTATGTCGCCCGTTTTCCTCGCTAGAAAGCTGGTGTTGACCATTCCCGGGCCACTTTCTTTGGCCCTCAACCACATATTTGTGTTGTACACACCTGGGAGGCCACCAATATGACATGGCCGGCCAGAAATTGTTCCTGACCCTTTTGAACCCTTCTAGAAAGTTGGTTTTTCTCTCTCTTGGTTCACATTTTCAGGGTTTTGACCACATAGCTGTGTTGTGCACACATGGGAGGCCACAAATATGGCTGGCCGGCCAGCTTTTCTTGCTTGACCCTTTTGAACCTGGTCGGGCGGCCAGGGGAGGTGGCCGGCCGGCCACCTGAACCCTCTGAACCTGGCCGGCCATGACCCTCTTACCTGGTTCCTTACAGTTGGACCCTCTGTTTCCCCCCAGATCCTGTATCCGAGGGGGGGTCTTTTGGGGGGAAAATTTGAATTTGATTTTCCCCCATTTTCTCCACTCCTCTCCTTTATAAAACCAGCCCCCCTAGCTCATTTTCAAGGGTTACAAAAAGTTGTTTGGAGCTCTTGCATTAAATCTCCCTCTCTCTCTATTCCAATCCTCAAAACACCCTTGGTTCTTGGCCATTTCTACACCAATCCATAGCACCACACCTCCACACTCTATTCCAGTAACTTGAAGGCTATCTCCAGAGGCTAGGAGCACCATTTCTTGGACCAAAAGCTGTTGAAGACTTAGGCTACAAGGGTAAGTCACTTTTCCCTCTCTTTTGGCTCTATTTTGCATGCTTTCTGGGCCTTTGTTTCTTGCATTTTTGGGCTCCAAAATGAACTGAAAATAGTCATATTTTGAGCTTATCTCCATGTTTGATCAAGGGTCTTTCTCTGTTTGAGGTCTCCTCCTCACCCTTTGTGTTTAAACTCTCTTTTAGGCCTATTTTTGAATGATATTTTAGGCTTATTTGTGAGCTGTTTTGGACTTGGTCATAAACTGTGAAATGACTTTTTTTGAGCCCCTCTTCAACTTTGTTGAAGGGCTCTCCTCTGTTTGAGGTCAGCTGCTACCACTTGCCACTTTATCCCTCTTTTAGGCCTTTTTCTTGTATGTTGATTTAGCCTCACTTTTGTTCATTTTCGAGATTTCATGTAAACTATAAAGTGACTTTTTTTGAGCCCCTCTTCAATTTTGTTGAAGGGCTATTTGCCATTTGGGGCCAGCTGCTGTCCCTTGTCTCTATTCTCTCTTTTAGGGCCATTTTTGCATGATAGATTAGCCCTATTTATGTTCATTTTTGAGACTTATTATAAATAGGAAAAAGGCTTGTTTTGACATCATCTTCATGTTTTATTAAGGGTATTTTCTTATTTGAGGTCACATGCTTCCTTGTATGCTTGATTGTCCCTTGTTTTGAGCCTTATACCTAAGCTCCAATTGCATGCTTTGTTTGGCCTTCTAGCCACTGAAATCCAGTGGATTTTTAGTGGCTAGAACACTATTTTGAGCCTACAAATCAGAGGGGGGTGATCCCCTCTCATCTTGACTTGTTTGATGGTCATTTTGGCCTTCCAAAGGGACCCCTCTTAGCATGCTTCTTAGCCACTTTTCAGGCCCAATTTGGTGATTTTTGGGACTACCATATTTGATTTCCAGAGTTTTTTTAGTCATGCTTCATGTCTATCTTGTATGTGTCTAATAACTCCTTGCATGGCCCTCTAAAGGAGCTCCTCATTTTTGCACATTTTGGCTTCATTTCAAGGATTATTTGGTCATATTTCCACATGTTTTGTTCACTGATTTTTTCTGGTATGGGGAGATTCCATGTGCTTCATATACTTGCCATGTAAACCATGTTTGCTAGTCAAAATTGCATGCTACTTTAGCCCATCTTGCTAGCACCTTTTGGCCATGCTTTGAACTAAGAAAGTTCATGTTTTGGGACTGCCTTGACTCTGTCTTCATGCTTCATGATCAAATAAGGCATGCTTTGTATAGCTATAGGTCATTGTGTATGCCTAGTTTTGAGTTTCGGGGTTCATCTCATGCATCGGGTGCCATATTAGCATCATATTTTAGTGCTGAAATTTGCATGTTCGTATGCCATATTCCATGCCTTGCAATGCTTTGGTAGAGTGGCATTCGTTCCTTAGGGTCGATCCTCGATTTGCGTGCATATGTGCACGCATCTCGAGTGTCTCATTTTCATCTTATGGCCACTGATGTGAGTGTGGCTAAGGTCCACTCATGTTAGTGTAAGTCCATTATGCATTGTGTATGCCATTTCAATTTATAGCATTGCGTATGCTAGGTTGTGTGTTAGAGCATCGTGTATGCCGTGTTACATCGTGCATTGTGTATGTTAGGTTGTATATTAGTTGCATAGTGCATGCCATCTCGTTTGCATAGTGTTTGGGATAGAAGTTAGCCCGAGCATGAGAAACGAGGGACGTTTCGTACTTTGAGTGACGGAACGTGTCTCAATTCCCAGTCGCCGACACTACGGATTATCCATGATGGAGTTAGGGCCTTGTTGTGTTTATGTATGCATTCATTCCATATTAAGTCATGCAAATCAACTCCTCGGCCATCATGCTTCGATATGTGCGATTGGTGGCACGAGGATCGAGGACTACGCTCCCTGAAGAGTAGTCAAGCATACATATGTGAAAATACATTACCATGCTCCTTTCCTGCTCCCTGTTGCAGCAAATCAGAAACCGGTAATCTCTTGGGACTTCGTGCAATATTCCGGGCTTAATCATAAACAGAGGCTAATCGGGGCATCGCGATGGATTTCCACGCCAAGCAACCCGAACATGCATCATTCGGAGCAGAGTCGAGGCAGTCCCTAGCTTGCATGCTAATTTACTGCTTTCCTAGATTAATTAGGATTTTGTACTTATTGGAACTGTAATTATTCATTTGGGACTGTATATTATTTATTTGGACCCTCCGAGCAAGGGCACAATTGTAATAAGTGTGCGTGCGTGTGTTGTATGTCTTCTAACCCTACGTCTTTCTATCCCTTTTATTTACCAGCTTATGATGGTTAGATTAGGGCATGTTTCAATTAGCATACAGTATGATAGCATGTTTGCATTCATTCATCTGTTTTGCATGCATCGGGCTCGGCGCATCATAATTCACTACATTGTATTTCAATTCCGAGTTGAATACATGTTAGCTGTAGTGTTCCATATGCCATGTTTAGAATAGCCGAGCCTATCTTAGTTGCATTCTTGCATGTGTTGCATTAGGCATTTCTGTATAATTAGGATCATGCATGGATTTCTAATTAGCTTCTGTTTTGGCTTGGAGTACTCGGTAAGTTTTTATGTTTTAGCATCCTTGCATGTGTGTGAGTGACTGCCATGATAGCATACTTACCATGAGGCTATTTGCTTATGTTATATAACTGCCTGAATGCCTGTGGGTGAATGTTGGGTTATTTGGATTGGGACAACTCATCAACTGTGAGTTTTAAGCCCACTAGATAGTGGCAAAACCATCTTTTCTATGCCCACCTGAGGGTGGCAAGATTTGTATTTTAAGCCTACATGCGGGTAGCAAACCATCTTTCAAAAAACAAACATGAAATGTTTTGTTCCAATTCAGGCGACCCGGTCTATACTTGTATGCTGTGCGCATCACATAGTAAATCTAGGCTAATAACCGGAATAAGAACGCACAATATTTTCAAAACTAGATATCATGGTTAGTAGAGGCCGATCTTTGATCGGGCAAGCGGGGGTGCTCACGAAGTGACCTTCCCCAATCGTACCCAAGTTCCCGAGCTGAGGCAACTTTGGTGATGACGGACACGTGGCCTTAGGCACGAGTCAGGGTTTTCTAAATTTCTCAAAATAAAATATTTAGGTGGCGACTCTGTATCTGGCAAAGCAGTCCATATTTGGGACTCCTTTCAAAAAAATCTGTTTTCAAAATCGACTTACCGGATTTGGACTCTTTGGTTCAAGATTAAGAACCGTGACAATTTGAGTCCTTGAACTATGGTGAGCCCAAGATGAACAGAACGGGGGACTCATCCCTCCCGGGGCGTTCGGGGACGTCTACAGTTTCTGGCGACTCTGCTGGGGTGATAGAGAGCTTGACTCGAACTCATGATATCTGGTTTTGACTACACTTGTGTGTTTCTTTGCATTGCATTTGCATTGGTGCGCCTAGGACACCATGTTTGTCATCTGCTATTCCTGAGCGGTTTGCCAGAGGCTGCATGCCATAAGGCTTACCGGTTATGGGCTCTGGCAGTATGGGAACACAAACCCCAGTTTTACCGGGGCACCCTTTTGACCATTCGACCTAGTGCATGTTCGGAATCCATAGTGACCATTCCAAACTAGGACAGGTTGCTTACCTGATATAGGTTGTTTGAAACCGCTGCGTGCATAGTGAAACCCTAGTTCCTGACAAAATAGGACAGGGAAACCCTACCCCAACATAGGGGTGTTTTGGCTCTCACTTATCTGTTATGTGCTTTTAGAGTGCGTCTCTACACGGAAATGCATGTATCAGTTTATGAGTTTGAGCATCGAACTGCGGGCATCGGTCGATGTTTGGGAATCGATTATCTAAGTATCGATTGATTTTGGGGATGGTGATTCAGGGATAATGATCAGTGTTTGAGGACAGTGTATATTCAGCTTATCGACCGTGTGTTGTTATGCCCAGCTGTGTGTTGTGTATTTATTTTAAGCTGTTGTACTGTTCATTTATCTGGTTATTTATTCCTTTATTGCTTTATTTATCTTTTTGCTAGGGGGACAATTTTAGCACAATTGCTTCAAACCCAGCAAATATTCCCCAAGCACTTTGGACAAGAGGTCGTCGGCTCAATCGATCCTGGATGTCGAGAAGAAAGCGAGAAAGGCGCAGTGTCTGAAAGCGAGAGGTTACGAGCGATGGCCTACCCTAGTAGTGAATAGTCAATTTGAGGTCTCGGTTTACGCCATAGAGATACACATACCGATCAATCGGAAGATCGTGAGAATATGGCCGGGATGGAAGAAATGATGCGACAGCTCCAAGAGAGCATGAGGCAGATGTAGGAGGACGCTGTCCACCAAGCGGAGTTCGCTAAATAGCAGGCCACAATCATGGCCATGTCTTGCCAAATGCCCAGAATATTTTGCCAAATGTCCAGGCCATTCAGGAGGACACAGACATTCCAACGGGGCTAGCTCTGCCCCTGTTTCCACCTCAGTTATCCAAGGCACATACACCCGCCAACCACCCGGACTCTCCCTTCGAGTTCGAAGTAGACCCTACAGCACTGAAATTGAGCAAGCTCGAGAAGCTATTCAAAAAATCCCAGGGGGTAAAGGCTATTCCGGATATCGAGGACGGATATACCGATGTGGCCGTGACATTGCCGGATAGATTCAAAATGCCGCAGATTGATCGCTTCAACAGATCTGGTGATCCCATGGTCCACCTCCGACTATTCTCAGATATACTACAGCCAATGGACCTAACCAAACCCCAGAAGCTTTCGCTATTTGGCCGGACCTTGTCGGGAGTGGGCGCTATCTGGTATGCGAAGTTGGAGGATGATGTCAAACGGAGTTAGGATGAGATGGCCGAGGCCTTTGTTGCGCAATACTCTTATAACACCCAAATTGAGATTACAACTCGTGATCTCAAAACAACAAGGTAAGAGCCCAAAGAGAGTTTCTCAGATTTCGTGACCCGGTGGAGGGCGAAGGCCTCGATGATGACTTTAAGGCCCACCGATAAGGACCAGATCAGGATGATTGTGCGCAATCTCCAGCTGAAACTGATGCAAAAGATGATTGTACTCCCCTTCCCCACCTTTTCGGATCTGCACGAGATGGGGGTACAAATTGAAGATGCAATGAAACAGGGTCTGATTGACCAAGACAGGGAGCAACCCCGGAGAACCTTTAACCGCAACAACAATGCAGGCCCGAGTGGCGCTGCAACTGCAAGAACTTCGGAGGTTAGCATGGTCGCCACCATTCCCCCTCCCCTTCCAAGGCCCATGGCAGCCACACCCTTCTCCGGTGCATCCGGAAGCAGTACCCAGACCACTAAATACCAACCCAGTGGCCAAAGAACCTTCACCCCATTGTACATATCCCTATCCAAGGCTCTAGGGGTCTTAATCAGAAAAGGGCATCTAAAACCCCTAGAGCTGAGGTCGTTACCAAATCCGCTACCCCCCACTCACAACCCAGCCAAATATTGTGCGTATCACTAGCAACACGGTCATGACACCGACCAATGCTTCAGATTGCGTCACGAGATTCAAGATCTCGTTGACAAACAGGTGATCTTGCCACCAGAAAGACCTAATGTCACAACCAACCCACTCCCTACACACAACCAAGCTCCATCTCCCAAAAGAATTAACTTTATCTAGACTGGGGTCGTGTCTTATGATCCTACCATCCATATCACTCCTACCCATCTACCTAAGTCGGAGGTGCTCCTTCTCGACTGCACTGACCTTTTGTGCATGTTGGACATCTCTACAACCCAACCTGAGCCAATGGTGGTGGCCGTGGAAGACAGTGCAAGGGAGATTATAGAGGAGGATGGAACTGTTGAGTCAGGGATTGAGCAGGCTGGGAATTTTGCTGAGGAAGCCTACGATCCGAGTGAGTACATTCTGTCAATAGGCCAGTCTGAGCCATGTATAGAATTGCCAGAGAGAGCAGAATTGTGTGTGATTCGGGGGGATAGACTTGAGTAGGGAACGGATGATTTGACGGCCGTAGAAGAGGGCTTTGCCAACCTATAGTTTTTCGATGACCAAGAATCAGGGGGCACAGCAGTCAACTGGTTTGATTATGAGGAATCGGCAGAGGCCACTGGATGGCTGGATGATCAACCAGATGTGGTGGAAGAGTTCCAACCAGAACAGGGCCCGGCAGGGGCGAGGGTATCAGTGGTGGCCAGAAGGGCCGAAAGTCAGAGTAAATTGCCGGAGAGCGCCGGTACGAAGAATTTCGCTCAGAATGCAGGAAAAGCTGAATAACAAACTGCGCTAACGCAGGTGGAACAAGAGAAGATTTGGGATTCTGAGAGAATCAAAAAAGCCAAAGCCCATGAAGGGATTGAAAGTGCTGTGGGCATAAGGACAGAAGATGCTGCGAGCACGCGGGTTGAAGGTACTGCGAGTACAATCACGCCGGAGCCAGACAGGTGCCTTTTGAATACCAACGGAATGTGGTGGGATGACGATGATTTATGTCTTGCCTACACAGATGAAGATTAGGGAAGCAATTAACCAGACGACACCTGGTATCTCGATGAAGTTGATCACATGACAAGAAGTGGGCAGTACTTCAAGGCCCATCACCTAGACCAGCCAGAGGCATCTGGGAAGGATAAAGAAACTAAAAAGCAGAAAGACAAGCAGATTGAAGAAGAAGCTGTACTAAAGCAACTGAAGAAGATACAAGCAGACATCTCCATCTAGGGACTGCTTATGGCGTCACGAGTGCACAGACAGGCTGTCCTATCTGCTATGGACAAGGCTAAACTCTCTATAGATACCACACCAGAGCAGCTGGTTGGACTAGTCTTTCTGGGAGAAGGTTCCCCGACGTTAACCTTTTCGGACAAAGAACTGCCGCCTGAGGGCGCAAATCATAACAAACCCCTTTACATCTCTGTGGAATGTAGAGGTAAGTGGGTGCAAGTGGTTCTTGTCGACACGAGATCCGCCACTAATGTGTGCCTATCAAGGACAACATATGCAATCCGGTTAAAGCCCGCAGACTTCGTGCTGACTACTCAAGTGATCAGAGCCTATGATAACACCAGCAGTGAGGTGATGGGGACTGTCAAAATCCAAACTCAGGTTGGTCCGGGACAACACAACATTGAATTCCATGTCTTGGACGTTCCTGCAACCTTTAATCTACTCTTGGGGCGGCCGTGGTTGCACCAAGTGAAGGTAGTCTCTTCCACTTTGCATCAGATGTTGAAGTACCCTCACGGGAAGAGGGTGGCCATTGTTTTCAGGAATTCGTCAATTCATCCACCGCCAGAAGTGTCTACACTAGTCTTGGAAATCGAGCACGGCACGGAAGATGTGTTCTTATCAGGGTTTACTCTGGCTGAGGCTCGGATTGTGCAGAATATCATGGCTGTTAATAAGGGAGTGTACGTCAGTGCTCAATCTGTATATCTCATGAACAAGCTACAACTCATCCTTGGGATAAGATTAGGAAGGAGCGGCCGGAAGGACGTCGCAGCATTGGCTGAAGTGCCACACAACCCTCATACCTTTGGATTGGGTTATTAGCCCACCAAAGAGGATTGGTTAAGGAAGGGAAAAGAAATGGCTGGGAGAGCCAGGGCGAAGAAGGTTGGGAAGCCATTTGAGTTGATGCATAGGTCCATTCAGGGTACCCTAACTGGACGCTTCGTCCGGGAGGGAGAGGACTTTCCGTTTTGTGGCTTCCCAGAGCCATGGCTGAATGCGGAGAAGAAGCACGTGCCAGGTTTCGAGATTTTCTTTGACCTATAATTATCCAGGAAGAGCGTTGTCAAGAGCGCATGCACCCATCACCGAGGTTGAGCAAGGCGATGGATTCCGAGGGTGCTGAGATTGAAACGGGGGTAGCACTGGCATGTCTACTTTCAGATCCTCCAATCGACCATAAGTGCTTGGGGGATAACTTCTTGGTTTCCATGATTGGGGATGAAACGGCTGCGAGCCTACCAGCAACTATTTTGGATGCATCTATTGCACCCTCTCTCACTTGGCAATACAAAGAGGGATTTTTGTCCAGTAGCACTGGGTCAGGTAGTGAGCCGGAATCTGATTCCATCGAATCTTGTTAGTCAGAATCAGGTTCCAGCTCGACTGAGTCTGAGTCTGGTAATCCTGGAGATGATGACCCGAATGCCACAGTCTTGTCCAGGTCGTCTTTTGCTTTCTTATTTGAGTCTATTGTAACTGAGGAATCGGAAAATTTGGATGTGCTTAATGAGAATCAAGTAGCTGCGGTTTCTGAGTACTTTTCTGTGCCCTTAATTTATTGCATAAACTCAAACTTTCAAAATTTTGATGAAAACGATGAGGAAGAAATTCTTTCGGTTTTGCAACGCTTAATTGAGCAAGAGCAGGAGAGATTTGTTAAACCCCTAATGGATGAAATCACTACCGTGAATATTGGTACTGAGGAGGACCCGCGGCTGGTCCAGATCGGGTCTACGTTGTCTTCGGAGGAACGCGAGCGCTTAGTCGTTTTATTAAAAGATTTCAAAGATGTTTTCGTGTGGTCCTACGAAGACATGTCTGGGATCGATCCTGAGATTGTACAGCATCAGATCCCTCTTGACCCCGAGGCCCGACTAGTCAAGCAGAAACTCAGGAGGATCAGCCCGGACTGGGCTCTCAAGATTAAGGAAGAGGTCACCAAGCAAATTGACACAGGCTTCCTGCTGGTATCCGAATACCTGACTTGGTTGACCAACATCGTTCCAATGCTGAAGAAAGATGGCAGGATCCGGGTATGCGTGGATTTCAAGGATTTGAACAGAGCTAGTCCGAAGGACGACTTTCCCTTGCCACATATTGACGAGTTAGTGGACTTCACAGCAAGGCATGCTTTGCTCTCATTCATGGATGGCTTCTTAGGGTACAATCAGATAGTGATGGCACCTGAAGACCGGGAAAAGACTGCATTCACCACCCGTGGGGACATATCGCTCTGAGTGATGCCGTTTGGGTTGAAGAATCTTTGGAGCTACTTATCAACGAGCACGACCACAATATTGCACAACATGATCCACAAAGAGGTTGAGGTGTACGTGGACGACATGATTGTCAAGTCCAAAGAAAGAGAGGGCCACTACACCGCCTTGCAAAAGTTCTTTCAAAGGATCGAGAATTTGGTTCTTGGTGAATCCTCGAAATGCACGTTTGGTGTTACAAATGAAAAATCTTTGGGGTTTCTGATTACACAGAGAAGTATTGAAGTTGACCCTTCCAAAATCAAGGCCATCCTAGAAATGCCCCCACCAAGGACTGAAAAGGAGGTGCGAGGCTTTCTGGGTAAAGTGCAATTCATAAGGCGGTTTATCTCAAAATTAACCTTGACTTGTGAACCACTTTTTGGTCTCCTGAAGAAAGGCAAGAAATTCCAATGGGACGGCCGATGCCAAGCTGCTTTTGAACAAATCAAGGAATACTTACAGAACTCGCCCGTATTGTCACCGCCAGAGCTGGGGAAACCGTTAATATTGTACCTTTCAGTGACTGAGACTACAATGGGCTGTATGCTCGCGCAAGAATCAGAGGACAAAGTGGAAAGAGCCATCTACTATTTGAGCAAGAAGATGCTAGAGTATGAGACTCGCTACACCTCATTAGAGAAGGCTTGCTTAGCTTTGGTATGGGCTCCCAGGAAGCTGCGGCACTACCTGTTAACTCACTCCGTAATGTTGGTTTCACGACTCAATCCCATCAAATATCTTTTCGAGAAACCAGCACTTACGGGTAGGCTAGCTCGTTGGTTGTTATTGCTCTCCGAATTCGATCTGAAGTATGTAACGCGCAAGTCAGTTAAAGGAAGAGCAGTAGCAGAATTCTTAGCCGACCATCCAGTGGAAGGGGGTGAAGCAGTTGAGTACTTATTCCCAGATGAGGCCATTTTGCACATCGATGACGAATTTTAGACGATGTACTTTGACGGAGCGTCAAATCAGTACGGGTATGGGATAGGAGTGTTGCTAATAGCACCTGACAAGTCCCGCATCCCTCTAGCCTTCAAACTCCGGTTCAAAGTCTCAAACAACGAAGCAGAATATGAGGCATGCATTGCCGGTCTAGACCCTGGAACTAGGGGCAAGACGGTTGGACGTCATCGGGGACTCGAACCTTGTTGTGTCTCAAGCAAAAGGAGACTGGAAAGTCAAAGAAGAAAAGATGATGATGTATAACCAGACCTTGGATTTGTTAATTCCTCGGTTTGAGAAGCTAAACTTTGCTCATCTACTAAGAGAGAACAGCAGGTTCGCAGATTCTCTAGCAACTCTGTCTTCCATGATAGACATCCCGTTTGGAGTTCGGATGTCTCCAGTCATCATTGACCAGAAATTTGCGCTAGCCTACGAGTCGATTGCTGCTATAGACGAAGTTCAGGACGAAAACCCCTGGTATTACAACATTTGGAATTTCCTAGAGAAGGAAGCATACCTGCCAGGGGTAAATGCCAAGGATAAAAGGGCAATCAGAAGAATGGCCGTTCAGTTCATCATCTGTGGGGGTAAGCTGTATAAGAGAGGTCATCTGGGAATGCATAAGCTGTGTGTCGATGTCGAAGAATCAAAATGTCAAATGGAAGCCATCCATAGAGGAGAATGCGGTGCACACATGAATGGAGTAATGCTAGCACGGAAGATCCTCAGACAGGGTTACTACTGGTTCACCATGGAGGAGGACTGTATCGGCTTTGTTCGGCGATGCCACAAATGTCAAATTCATGCAAATCGCATGAACATTCCGCCGTCGAAGCTGTACAATATGACTTCGCCATGGCCGTTTTCAGTCTGGGAAATTGATGTGATCGGGGCTGTCACTCCGAAGGGGTCGAATGGGCATGAGTTCATCTTAGTCACGATAGATTATTTCACAAAATGGGTCGAGGCCCAATCTTATGCGGTGTTGAAGGCTTCACATGTGGCGAAGTTCATCAGAAACAACATCATCTGTCGCTACGGAGTCCCAAACGAGATAATTCCAAATAACGGTTCCTACTTCAAGAAGGAAGTGATTGACTTGTTGGAAAAATACAACGTGGCTTTTCATAATTCATCTACCTATCGGCCGCAAACCAATGGAGCGGTTGAGGCCGCCAACAAGAATATCAAACACATACTGCAGAAGATGGTGGAAACCTACCAGGATTGGCCAGATAAGCTGCCATTTGCTCTGTGGGGCTACCAGACTTCAATCAGAACTTCTACTGGGGCGACTCCGTATTCGTTGGTTCATGGGATGGAGGTCGTTCTACCTATCGAGATCGAGGTTCCATCATTGCGAGTATTGGCTGAGTGTCAAATAGCCGAAGCAGATTGGCAGCAGAACAGGTTTGAAGAACTCATGCTCTTTGATGAGAGAAGAGTGAAAGCACTGTACCATGTTCAAGCTTATTAGCGCAGAATTGCCCGGGCTTTCAACAAGAAAGTTAAGTCTAGGAATCTAAAGGAAGGGGATTTGGTGCTCAAGGACAACCGAGCTCCCATCCACGACCCAAGGGGCAAGTTCAGACCCAATTGGACTGGACCCTACATCATTAAGTCTATCTGGTCAGATGGAGCTGTGGTTCTGATGGATCTAGATGGCTTGGAGTTCTCACAGCTGATCAATATGGACAGGTTGAAGAAATATTACCCTTGAGAGGCTCGCTAGGCCGAAAACCTGAAAGAGCCACCTAGGCAAAACTCAGAGCACAAAAAAATTTGAAATTATAAAAACTAAGCTCGCAAGGTTGAAAACCAGCAAAGGGTGGCCTTGGCAAAAGTTAGAGCGTAAAAGGAGAGTGAAAATACTCGAGTGAACCTAAGCTTGAACTACGTAAGGCTTGATTCCCATCTTTGGGATACGTAGACAACTTCATCCTGAAGTTCAGCCATAAACTTTTCCCCGATCAACTTTGTCCATTTGATTATCTCAGTCATCTTTGTCTATCAGCATTCATCGTGATCTCCGGTGCAGTGCTTTTCAGACTAGGGGCAACTTTCCGTTGCCATGCAGTGCCGCAGTGCTATTCAGACTAGGGGCAACTTTCTAGTTACAAGTGCAGGGTTGTGCATCTCGTTGATAGATCTCGGTGTCGATTCCGATCCATATCGAAAATAGTTTTGAAAAGTTTTAATAAAAGTTGACTTTGTTCAAATTAATCTTTTTACAACTAAGACCATTTTTGGACCAAAGCGGAAAATTTTCAGTACCTACAACCTTTAATTTCATTGATTTCAATACAGAGTTCTCCTGCTTTTGCATACAAATTGAAGTTGCTTTTTATTACATTCATAAAGAAAACTTGAAAGTACTGGTAAAGCAATAAATTCGGGGCATAAATAAGTCATGTGTCCCTATACCCCCTCGCAGAGCTGGTCGAAGCCTCTGATGCCAAGCTGGGCCCAATCTGTGCCTCTTCATTGAGCTAATCCAAGCACTCATCAAACAAACTGCAACTAAAAGTGGGAGCGGGGGCCAGGAGCTCTCTAGTCCTCCATGCTGTGGCATACCGGGCAAGCTGGGCGCCTCGAACCGAGAATGTGGCAGGATACTCTACCCCCTCTGGCGGGCAGGTCTAATCATGACCGAACTGACGTAGGAACCGAAAGGGAAAGTAGAACACACAGTGGGTTAGGCTAATCAACTGGATCCCGGTCTGCCGGGACATGCTATAGCTCATTGCCGGGAGGTTGAGCCAAGGACAGCGCCAAGCAATGCGATCTGCAGACAGATTGCACATCCAGTCAAACCACCACTCCTCATCAAGGGCATCGACTAGGCGTTGTCGAAAGAAGTAGCCGCGAGCTGAGTAGGCTGGGCAAGAGTCCACAACCTGCAATTTATCCATCAACCATACCTGGGGAGGGATGAAAAATGAGAGAATAAAGAATAGATAGATTTACAATGAGAGAAAAGTAAGAAAAGGGTTTTATGAGAAAAACCGAGCCTGAGGGTCGAGTGATGTGAGCAATACATATGTGAGATGGGGTGGGAAACATTACCTGTAGTAGTAGTGGGCTCCTCGCGAATCTGGTCGTCTCCTGGCGATAGAAAGCGTCTAAGCCCATCAGTGTCTCGGCCAATGCCATGGCGATGCAGCTCTTTTCCTCCTTCAGGCCTTGAGCAACTTCAATCAGACGGATACTAGATCCACTAAAGCCCGGGGCAAGCAGAAAGTGAGATAGCATGCACAAGCAAAGAATGTGTTGCCGAAAACCTTGCCAATGATGGTTGCCGCGGTCACCGGCATTAGAAAAGCGATGAATCAGGCCGAGGATGTCCAGTTCCCCGTTGCAGATCAGAGACCGTACATCATGCAGGGTGAGTCCACACATTCGCCCTAAAGCCTGGGCGTGACCGAAGCGAAACTGTGGCAAAATTTCTTCATGGCGTTCAGATTCCATCAAAACTTGAAAATCTTCAAAAGTTGGACATACCTCTTGCCCGCTGAAGCTAAAGACATGTGTTACCGGGTTCCAAAACCTCGCTGCGGCATGAAGCAAGGGAAGGTGCAGCAGAGTACGGCTCAGCGTGAATAGTGCATTCAAGCCGAAGCCCTAGAAGTTCAACTTTTCCGAGCCATCTAGAGAGGCGATCTAAGCTATGAGATTTTCGACGAGAAACGCCTCCATTTTGGTACAAAACTGAGATAAAATGAATCAATCACGAGGCTAGAGCTTTTAAAGAGGATAAGACACTGTTCGGGGGATACGTGTCAAAAGTTTGGCAGCTGCTGGGCTAGGTGGCCGGCCGGCCACCCCTCTCCTCTCCAATGCAAAAAGCTGGCCGGCCAGTTCCCAAAGGTGGCTGGCCATGCTGCAAAATGGGTCTTTGGCCCTGTTTTACCCTCTGGAAGGAAGTTCCTAGCATTTGCATGCATCGGAAGTGTCGAAGGCCTCCATTTCCCTCAGTTTCGGATGCGTTCCGTCACCCAGATCGTCCGAAATGCACTTTGTTCATAGAGTTGTTGTTAAGCCTTGCTTATCGAGTTGTTGTCTTGCTTATCGAGTTGTTGTTTTGCTTATCGAGTTGTTAAGTTTTGTTGAGTTGACGAATTTCGTGCATTGAGTTGTTACTTTTTGTTTAATCAATTTTATTGCGCCTTACTTATCGAGTTGTCAACTTTGTTGTGTTTTGCTTATCGAGTTGTAAACTTGCTAAGATTCTGTTATTTTCTTGGTGAGTTAAGTTGTTTAGTTTGTTGTGTCGGTTCACTACCTGCCTGGGCAAATACACAATGCACATTTCCATTCAATTTCATTTTCGTGCAAAATGATGCAATGCAATGCTAAAAACATAAAATACAACACTTTTTCAAAAAGCTGTTTCATTCCATCATGCTTCCTTTGTTACAACATTTTACAACAAGGGTACAAGTTTTACAAAAATAAAACTGCCTAACAATGTGCAATATGCTAAAACTACTAGTAAAAAGGTAAATAAAACAGGGAATAACTACATCAGTGCTCTCAAGAGCAGGAATAAGAGGCCCTTTTCGTCCTTTTCTGCGGAACAGACTCTGCGCCATCATCACCATCATCATTGTCTGAGTCGGAGTTGCCATCCTCAGAACCCTCCTCGGCCTCATCTCCATTATCGGAACTGGGATCGGAGCCACCCTCTCTGTCGGCAGATGTCTCTGACTGGGGATCGGCAGCCTCCTCCTCCTCCTCGCTGGGCTTCTCCTCTATGATGTGCGCCCTGCGTCCACCTCGTCCGCGAGACGACTCCCCTCTCCCAGATCCTCGGGAAGGCCTGGAAGGCCCGGCTTGTGACTGATCATACATAGGAGGCATCTGAAAATGAAGAATGCAATTTGAATATATCAGCCAAAACATGTATATCAGATACAGATGAAAGCAAACTACACAGAGTGGGTGCATGCAGATACAGTGCGTAAGTGTGGTATGTGTCAGATGTGCTCTACACAGGCAGCCTATCAATGCAGTAAAATGTTCAAGATCAGCATGTCATCAGAAGTATGATAAATGCCAGAAAACTGAAGGGTACCTGGAAACCCATGATGGACAACTGCGCCTCTCTCCGCTGGACCATGCCCTCAAGTGAGGCTACCATGTCGAGCACCTCATCCATATACTCCCTAGGTGGTTGCAGATACAAGCTCAAGTCATCAATGAATAAACAAATGCCAAAGTATCTGTGTGATAAACGGAAAACAGTGGAATATACTGGTGGTGAGTCAGGGTCACTGACATATCGGTGGCCAGGCATTGGAGGCTCTATCGGAATCGGAATCGGGAAGGTGGTCCCATATTGCCATCCCATCAACTCAGTCGGCATATCTGGCCATCCAGGATGATGATGAGTCGGAGGAATCGGGGGAACCAATCCACCCCCACCTCTAGATGTACCAGCCCTGCTGGTGGAAGGGGCATCTACGGTCGAGCCCTCGATGAGGGCATACCGGCCAGACCTCCTCGTCGAGTACGGACTCCGTCGGAGGCATCAAGTAGGTGTGACGGTAGGTCGCATACTCCCCCTACTCCAGATGTAGGAAAGCATCGGTACCTTGCATAACATTAACGACCTCCTGGGGAGAGAGCCTATCGGCGGTCCGCATATCGTCTGGAGGCGCTGAAGGAATGTCCTGCTCAGAGTAGCCCCAAACCTGATGCAAGAAGCGATCCCCCAAGAACCAGGCCCTACCAACTGGCCCCTCAAACAGGATCCTATATCGGGAGGCACCCTATGCTCCAGCAAAATGGAATTGGAGGTCTCTACCCAAAGGCGCCCAGGGCTGCCAGGTGATCTGCGGATAACCAATGCATAAACTGATCAGAAATTGCAAATGTGCAAGATAAATCAAAGAGGGGAAACATGAAGAACTGAGAGTTCTGAAATACCTCTGACGTCCGCACTGTCTCAAAATACTGTCGCAAGTAGAGGAAAGACTCCCGAGGTCTCGGCCGGTACTGGCCCTCAAATACAAGTGAATACGGGGTCGTGAGGGGCACCTCCACCACAAGCTCTGGGACTAGTATCGGGAAGTATGCGTAGACCCATAACTATGAGAAACAGAGCAATAGCCATCAGAATACAGGATGCTGAGTGCAGAATGTAAATACAAAATGTTGAAAGTAAAGTGCAAAGTACAGGGTGTAAAATGCGCCGTGTGTGCAATGCACAAATAATGAGAAGCGGAAATGTAAATCGAGAGGGCAGAAAGTACCTCCCAGGCCCTCCAATAGCCGCCAACCATGTTCCCCTGTCCGCGGGAGGTCGCGCCCATATAGCAATATAAAGTAGCCAGGCTGGCACCACCCCAGTCATATCTGCTGACCTGTGATAGGTCCACCAGAGCGCTTAGCAGATAAAGCCCGACAGTGTTCCCTCTATCGGCGAACAGAGTCGTACCAAAGAGGAACATCAGGAATCCACGAGTATACTGTGCTACCTCCTCGGGAGTCTCAGGCTCCATCTCCGCCCTCCTGAAATGGGAAGAGAACCAGGTGTATCGGACTCTGCCCGAAGATCTGTCAACAGGCGGGCGAGCCCTCAATAAATAGATCCAGGTGGCCTCCCACTCGCCCATGTCCTCGTCGTATGGGATGGCCCAACCTCCCACATTAAGGCCCGTCAGTATGGCGAAATCAAACGGGGTCATGGTCATGTCCCCGGTGGCAAAGAAATGGAAAGAGTTGGTGGTGTCCCACCATTTCTCTACCAAAGCACCCATCAGTGTCCTACTGGCAGGACAGCGAGATATCCCGGCGCAAAAGGGCCCAAACCCTACTACATTAACCAAATCCCAGACAGCCTCCGGGAGCTCCGCATACCACTCTCTCGCCGCGACGGAGCCATATCCTCGCGCAGTACGAGCAGTCACCTACATCCAGGACGAACACATGTATTCAGTTTCAGAATGAAATGAATAAGCTGTGTGCAAATGAAATGAATAAGCGGTGTACAAATGAAATGAATGAGCTACGTGCAAGTGAAATGTATGAGCTGTGTGCAAAGTCAAATCAAATACAGAATTTGGGCTGTGTGTTCAGGAATTCAGAGTTTGGGCTGCGTGTTCTACTCCCAACAAGTGTGTGCTGCGTGTTCACCTTCAACAATAAGCCGTGTGTTCAGAATTCAAGTATTTGAGCCGTGTGTTCAGAATTCAAGTATTTGAGCTGTGTGTTCAGATTTCAAAATCAGTGGGCTGTGTGTTCACCTCAAAGTGTGTGCTGTGTGTTCACCTTCAACAATGTGCCGTGTGTTCAGAATTCAAGTATTTGAGCCGTGTGTTCAGATTTCAAAGTCAGTGGGCTGTGTGTTCACCTCAAAGTATGTGCTGTGTGTTCAACGTCAAGTATTTGAGCCGTGTGTTCAGAATTCAAGTATTTGAGCTGTGTGTTCGGATTTCAAAATCAGTGGGCTGTGTGTTCACCTCAAAGTGTGTGCTGTGTGTTCACCTTCAACAATGAGCCGTGTGCTTAAATTCAAGTATTCAAGCCGTGTGTTTAGATTTCAAAGTCTGTGGGCTTTGTGTTCACCTCAAAGTATGTGTTGTGTGTTCAACGTCAAGTATTTGAGTTGTATGTTCAGATTTCAAAAGTATTGGGCTGTGTGTTCAACTCTCAACAACTGTGTGCTGTGTGTTCACAATCAATATACGGGCTGCGTGTTCAAGACAAAAACAGAATACGGTGTTACAGATTAAACATTCAAAACAAGCTGTGTGCTTGAGTGAGCAGATAAACATGACAAAAGCACGAAATGCGCGGAAAATACAGGATACATTGTAGAAAATGTAAAAGTGAGGTAAATACCTCTCGTGCCTGATGAGAAAGGTGGGACTCCGGCTCCCGCAAAATCAGATCCCTAGGCGCTCGATCATCAAAGTCAGTGAAACGGTAGAAAACCGCTTAAGGAAGGACGTGCTCTTGAGGATGATACCTCTCGGGATCAAATAGCCGAACTCTTGAGGGCAGAGCCATGATATCCGGATCGCCCCCGGGGCCTGGAGGACCTCCACCATGAGGGAAATGACCAGCCATTTTGAAAAATTTGCAAAAAGGAGCAAAAATGAGTGAAATGAGCCAAAAATGGAAAAAGTCAACAAAAGTCAACTCTCGGGGAATGAAAAAGTCAACAAAAGTCAACCCCCAAGAAAATCTTCCAAATGTTGAGACAAACTTACCTCAAGTGGTGAAAATGAGAAAAGAAGCACCAAAATCAAAATTTAATCGGTTCAAAGTGACGAAAACTGAAAGATTTTGCGAAAACAACTTGCGTGGGGCGTTGGAAAACGCGTATAGAGCACAGATCTGAGAGTGAAAATGGTTTGGGACGGAAGGGAGAGCAATTTCAGAGCTAATGTTATGAGGAAAAGTGCTTTGGATAAGCACATTTAAAGAAAAGAGGGTGAAAGGACCAAACTGCCCCGGATTTGGGCTAGGTGGCCGGCCGGCCACGTTTTTTGGTAGGCCGGCCACCCCCCTCTCTCAAACATGGCCGGCAGCCTTCCCCTTGGACCATACATGGCCGGCAGCCTTCCCAAGGTGGTCCCCAAGCTCCCTGCAAATTTTGGTGATGATTAAAGTCCCCGACACCCAAGAAAGTACAAGGAAAGTGCACTTTTCGTCACGAAATCCCTCCACGAGAACTTCAACTCCAACTTTCAATGTGTGTTTCATCATTACTCGCCGAGAGCAAAATGTATCCTTTTTTAAATATATTGTGACCCCTCCGGGAGGTAAACCGGATGTCGCGATTGAGCCACCTTTGTCAGAATTCGCATTGCTTTGCTTGTTGTTTCGTTTCAAAATGTGCATTCGAGTTTACACTTATCCTGCATTGTTATGCACGTCACTTGCATTCTCATGCATATAACTTGCATTGTTATGCATGTTTCCTTGATATTGTCACACCTCCATGCTTAAACTCGCGTTGTCAAGCACATTGCTTCTCGCATTGCGATGCACTCACCCATCGACACCATGTTTGCCTACACTTGACATCACACTGAACATATGCTGCTAACAATGTTGTGCTTGTTGAGTATCTTTCTATTTCAGGCACGATATTGTATGTACGGATCATTTGAGGCTGGTGCGACCAGACGAATCGCACAGGTATCGTATCTTCTCCGTATGAGACGTGGCGAGAATTCGATAATTCTCCGCATTCTTCAACTGCATGAAATATAGTATTGCCTTGCATTCTTGCTTAGAACTGTCGCATCTATTGTGAATATTTGCTTCATTACAACTTGCTGCTTCGCATAATCATTGACTTACATCCGGCTTTGTGCATATTGCTTTGCATTTTGCCCCCTGCCTGCGGGCGCATCTTTGTTATCTTGTATGTATGTATGTTTGTCTAAGTCTTCGGCCTTGTCAAAAATGGGTCGTCTCAGGGCTTTGACATTCACTCCCGTCACTTATGACTTTCGAGTTCTGTTAAAGAGGGGCAATTGTAGACACCCCATTTTTGACCGACCTTAAGACTCAGACGTCACCAACTAAGCGCTCGGTGATGTTGCATATCGTGCTCGTTCTGAGGTTGCAGAGTCACAGCTGCGAGCCTTGCCTCCGGACTTCCGGACTCTTTCGTACCTTACCTCGGTTTGTGAACCAGGCCTTGTTTTCTTTGTTTTCTCTTCCCGAAGGGAGGGAGAGGCCTTGTAGATCATCTCTCAGTGGTCGTAGGCTACGTTTCGTGGTCGTAGGCCATTTTTCCCGTTTGGAGCCCGATTTCCGATTTTTCAGAGCCGTCGGCCGTGTGCCTTGATCCGAGACCGCTTAACCACCTCCGTTTGCTCCAATTTTTGGCATACATCTTATTTTCTCTCTTTTGAGGGACACTGTGATCTGAGAGACCAACTTTGTGGTCAAACACCACCTCCGGTGCTTAATAGTTAGTTTTCGGGGCCCCAGGCCGCGCATTTCGGCCCCCAAACCTTCGTTTTGCATCCGTTTTGTTTCATTTTTGGTGGAAACCTCATTTTCATTGTTAGAAAGCTTGTAGAAAGGTGGGAGGCCAGCAATTGTTCCGAAAAGCCAGCTTTATTCCTTCATCGCTCTCTGTCGCCCGTTTTTCTCGCTAGAAAGCTGGTGTTGACCATTCCCGGGCCACTTTCTTTGGCCCTCAACCACATATTTGTGTTGTACACACCTGGGAGGCCACCAATATGACATGGTCGGCCAGCAATTGTTCCTGACCCTTTTGACCCCCTCTAGAAAGTTGGTTTTTCTCTCTCCTGGTTCACATTTTCAGGGTTTTGACCACATAACTGTGTTGTGCACACATGGGAGGCCACCAATATGGGTGGCCGGCCAGCTTTTCTTGCTTGACCCTTTTGAACCTGGTCGGCCGGCCAGGGGAGGTGGCCTGCCGGCCATCTGAACCCTCTGAACCTGGCCAGCCATGACCCTCTCACCTGGTTCTTTACAGCTGCACTCTCTGTTTCCCCCTAGATCCTGTATATGAGGGGGGTCTTTTGGGGGGGAAATTTGAATTTGATTTTCCTCCCATTTCTCCACTCCTCTCCTCTATAAAACCAGCCCCCCTAGCTCATTTTCAAGGGTTACAAAAATTTGTTTGGAGCTCTTGCATTAAATCTCCCTCTCTCTCTATTCCAACCCTCAAAACACCCTTGGTTCTTGGCCATTTCTACACCAATCCATAGCACCACACCTCCACACTCCATTCCAGTAACTTGAAGACTATTTCCAAAGGCTAGGAGCACCATTTCTTAGACCAAAGGCTGTTGAAGACTTAGGCTACAAGGGTAAGTCTCTTTTCCCTCTCTTTTGGCTCTATTTTGCATGCTTTCTTGGCCTTTGTTTCTTGCATTTTTGGGCTCCAACATGAACTATAAATAGTCATATTTTGAGCTTATCTCCATGTTTGATCAATGGTCTTTCTCTGTTTGAGGTCTCCTCCTCACCCTTTGTGTTTAAACTCTTTTTTAGGCCTATTTTTGCATGATATTTTAGGCTTATTTCTGAGGTATTTTGGACTTGGTCATAAACTGTGAAATGACTTTTTTTGAGCCCCTCTTCAATTTTGTTGAAGTGCTCTCCTCTGTTTGAGGTCAGCTGCTACCACTTGCCTCTTTATCCCTCTTTTAGGCCTTTTTCTTGTATGTTGATTTAGCCTCACTTTTGTTCATTTTTGAGATTTGATGTAAACTGTAAAGTGACTTGTTTTGAGCCTCTCTTCAATTTTGTTGAAGGGCTCTTTAACATTTGGGGCCAGCTTCTGTCCCTTGTCTCTATTCTCTCTTTTAGGGCCATTTTTGCATGATAGATTAGTCCTATTTATGTTCATTTTTGAGACTTATTATAAACTGGAAAAAGGCTCATTTTGACATCATCTTCATGTTTTATTAAGGGAATTTTCTTATTTGAGGTCACATGCTTCCTTGTATGCTTGATTGTCCCTTGTTTTGAGCCTTATACCTAAGCTCCAATTGCATTCTTTGTTTGGCCTTCTAGCCACTGAAATCCAGTGGATCTTCAGTGGCTGGAACACTGTTTTGAGCCTCCAAATCAGAGGGGGGTGATCCCCTCTCACCTTGACTTGTTTGATGGTCATTTTGGCCTTCCAAAGGGACCCCTATTAGCATGCTTCTTAGCCACTTTTCAGGCCCAATTTGATAAGTGTTGGGACTACCATATTTGATTTCCAGAGTTGTTTTGGTCATGCTTCATGTCTATCTTGTATGTGCCTAATAACTCCTTGCATGGCCCTCTAAAGGAGCTCCTCATTTTTGCACATGTTGGCTGCATTTTGGTGATTATTTGGCCATATTTCCACATGTTTTGTTCACTGATTTTTTATGGTATGGGGAGATTCCATGTGCTTCATATACTTGCCATGTAAACCATGTTTGCTAGTCAAAATTGCATGCTACTTTAGCCCATCTTGCTAGCACCTTTTGGCCATGCTTTGAACTAAGAAAGTTCATGTTTTGGGACTGCCTTGACTCTATCTTCATGCTTCATCATCAAATAATGCATTCTTTGTATAGCTATAGGTCATTGCGTATGCCTAGTTTTGAGTTTTGGGGTTCATCTCATGCATCAGGTGCCATATTGCCATGTTTTGGGGCTGTTTAGCATCATATTTTAGTGCTGAAATTTGCATGTTCGTATGCCATATTCCATGCCTTGCCATGCTTTGGTAGAGTGGCATTCGTGCCTTAGGGTCGGTCCTCGGTTTGCGTGCATATGTGCACGCATCTCGAGTGTCTCATTTTCATCTTATGGCCACTGATGTGAGTGTGGCTGAGGTCCACTCATGTTAGTGTAAGTCCATTATGCATTGTGTATGCCATTTCAATTTATAGCATTGCGTATGCTAGGTTGTGTGTGAGAGCATCGTGTATGCCGTGTTACATCGTGCATTGTGTATGCCATTTCATAGCATTGTATATGCTAGGTTGTATATTAGTTGCATAGTGCATGCCATCTCGTTTGCATAGTGTTTGGGATAGGAGTTAGCCCGAGCACGGGAAACGAGGGACGTTTCGTATTTTGAGTGACGGAACGTGTCTCAATTCCCAGTCGCCGACACTCCGGATTATCCATGATGGAGTTTAGGCCTTGTTGTGTTTATGTATGCATTCATTCCATATTAAGTCGTGCAAATCAACTCCTCGGCCACCATCCATATGTGAAAATACATTGCCATGCCCCTTTCCTGCTCTCTGTTGCAGCAAATCAGAAATCGGCAATCTCTTGGGACTTCGTGCAATATTCCGGGCTTAATCATAAACAGAGGCTAATTGGGGCATCGCGATGGATTTCCGCGCCAAGTAACCCGAACATGCATCATTCATCATCCGGAGCAGAGTCGAGGCAGTCCCTAGCTTGCATGCTAATTTACTGCTTTCCTAGATTAATTAGGATTTTGTACTTGTTGGAACTATAATTATTCATTTGGGACTGTATATTATTTATTTGGACCCTCCGAGCGAGGGCACAATTGTAATAAGTGTGCGTGCGTGTGATGTATGTCTTCCAACCCCACATCTTTCTCTCCCTTTTATTTACCAGCTTATGATGGTTAGATTAGGGCATGTTTCAATTAGCATACAGTATAATAGCATGTTTGCATTCATTCATCTATTTTGCATGCATCGGGCTCAGCGCATCATAACTCACTACATTGTATTTCAATTCCGAGTTCAATACATGTTAGCTGTAGTATTCCATATGCCATGTTTAGAATAGCCGAGCTTATCTTAGTTGCATTCTTGCATGTATTGCATTAGGCATTTCTGTATAATTAGGATCATGCATGGATTTCTAATTAGCTTCTGTTTTGGCTTGGAGTACTCGGTAAGTTTTTATGTTTTAGCATCCTTGTATGTGTGTGAGTGACTGCCATGATAGCATGCTTACCATGAGGCTATTTGCTTATGTGATATAACTGCCTGAATGCTTGTGGGTGAAGGTTGGGTTATTTGGATTGGGACAAATCATCAACTGTGAGTTTTAAGCCCACTAGATAGTGGCAAAACCATCTTTTCTAAGCCCACCTGAGGGTGACAAAATTTGTATTTTCAGCCTACCTGAGGGTAGCAAACCATCTTTCAAAAAACAAACATGAAATGTTTTGTTCCAATTCAGGTGACTCGGTCTATACTTGTATGCTGTGCACATCACATAGTAAATCTAGGCTAATAACCGGAATAAGAACGCACAATGTTTTCAAAACTAGATATCATGGTTAGTAGAGGCCGATCTTTGATCAGGCGAGCGGGGGTGCTCACGAAGTGACCTTCCCCAATCGTATCCAAGTTCTTGAGCCGAGGCAACTTTGGTGATGACGGACACGTGGCCTTAGGCACGAGTCAGGGTTTTCTAAATTTCTCAAAATAAAATATTTAGGTGGCAACTCTGTATCTGGCAAAGCAGTCCATGTTTGGTACTCCTTTCAAAAAAATCTGTTTTCAAAATCGATTTGCCGGATTTGGACTCTTTGGTTCAAGATTAAGAACCGTGACAATTTGAGTCCTTGAACTGTGGTGAGCCCAAGATGAACGGAACGGGGGACTCATCCCTCCCGGGGCGTTCGGGGACGTCTATATCATCATGGAGGCCTTGGCCCTCCATTGAGTGACAAAGTCAGAAAAGCCCTCTTTCGGCTCTTACCTGGTTGCCTCGAGATCACGAGTCGTGACCTCGATCTGGATATTGTATGAGTATTGAGCAATGAAGGCCTCGGTCATCTCCTCCTAGTTCCTTTTCACTGAGTCCACCAGCTTGGCGTACCAAATGGCCACAATACCCGACAGGGTCTGACCGAAGAGTGATAATTTTTGGAGTCTTGTTAAGCCCATCGGGCGTTAAATATCAAAAAACAGCCTCAAATGAAGCATAGGATCGCCCGAGTCATCAAAGCGATCTATATGCGGCATTTTGAATCTGTCTGGCAATGTCATCGCCGAATCAGTGTATCCATTTTCTATATTCGGGATTGAATTAACTCCCTGGGCCTATTTAAACAGTTTTTAAAGCTTACTCACCTTCAGAGCGGTTAGATCTACCTCAAATTTGAATGGCGTGTCCACTAGATTAGCTGGTGCTTTAGACATTTGAGGTGGGATTGGCAGTGGGACTTGTCTTGTTGGAACATCTATATTTTCCTGGACGTTTGTTGTTTCCCCGGGTGATGGAACCTAGGTAGGGGTAGGGGTGGATGCGAAGCAGATCCTCTGGCATGTTGTGGTTGCTGCTGTTGTTGGAGCCTGGCAATCAGTTCTACCTGTTGGCCTACAACCTCTGCTTAACGTGTGGTAACCTCTGTTTGGCAGGCAGCATCCCGCTGCATGGCCTACATGGTCTCTTGGAGTTGACGCATCATGTCCTCCATTTCGATTGTAAAGTGCTGATCTGACTGAACAGGTATGTATGCCCTCTCTAAGGTGGAAACAGATATCTTAGCCCAACTGCGCACAGATGAGGTAGATAATTACCACTGATCTGGTAATCGTTGTACCGATGACCTGTGCCTGGATAACCTCCGTTTCGTAACCGGGAGTAATGCAACAAACACTGGTTATCCGTCAACTAGATCCTTAGATCGATGAATTCTCCCAATCTGGGTCCAGAGTGCTTGGGGGTATCTGCCTCGTCGGAAGCAATGATGTAATACTACCTTGCAAAAAGGAAAATAAAGCAAAATAATGAAACATCAACTAGAAAAATGGACAACATATCGGCTAAGATAAAGACAACACACAGTTGACATCATAAGCTGAACAAACTATTCTCAAACACTGATCTCTGCCCCCAAATCACTGCCTCAAATCTGATACCCCCAAATACTGATGTCCTCAGACTGATACCCAGACTTGCAAACTGATACATGCATTCCCTATAGAGACACACTCTAAAAGTACATAGCAAGCAAGTGAGAGCCAAAACACCCCTATGGAGGGGTAAGGTTTCCCTGTCCTATTTTGTCAGGAGCTAGGGTTTCACTACACACGCATGCGGCTTCAAACAACCTACATTCGGGTAAGCAACCTATCCTAGTTTGGAACAGTCTCTAAGGCTTCTGATATGCACTAGGTTGAATGGTCAAAAAGGGTGCCCCGGCAGAACCGAGGTTTATGTTCCCATCGTGGCAGAGCCCGTAACCAGTTAGCCTTATGGCATGCTTTTCCAAGCAAGCCTCCGGCAAACCGTTTAGGAATAACAGACGGCAAACAATGTGTCCTAGGTGCACCAATGCAAATGCAATGCAAAGAAACACATCAGTGTAGATAAAACAACATATCATGAGTTCGAGTCAAGTTCTCTAAATCCCCAGCAAAGTCACCAGAAACTGTAGACTGCCTGAACTTCCTCCGCGCGCCTCCATTTCAGAGAGGGCGCGGATTTGGGTTCATAGCTACTACAGTTTGGACTCCTGTCATGGTTCTAAATCTAATCTCACATAGTGCAATGTGAGACTGATAAACACCAAAGAGTCCAAATCCGACAAATCATTTTGGAAAATCAATTTTGAATCAAAAAGCGCAAAACATGGACTGCTTTGCTAGATTTCAGAGTCGCCACATAAATATTTTATTTTGGGAAATTTAAGAAACCCTGACTCGTGCCAAAGGCCACGTGTCCGTCATCACCAAAGTTGCCTCGGCTCGGGAACTTGGGTACGAGAGGGGAAGGTCTTGAAATGAGCACCCCCACTTGCCCGATCAAAGGATCGGCTTCTACTAAGCATGATATGTTGTTTTATAAACCATGTGTTCTTATTCAAGTTATTAGCTATCTTACTATGTGATGCGCACAACGTACAAGTATAGACTAGATCGCCTAAATTGGAACAAAACAATTCAATGTTTGTTTTCGAAAATGGTTTGAAGTTGCTACCCTTAAGTAGGCTAAAGTGCAAAGTTGCCACCAAACAAGGGGGCTTAAAACATGATGATTTGCCACTCCAAGTGGGCTTAAAACTCACATTTGATGAATTGTTCCAATTCAGGCAATCAAGCCTCCACCCACAAGAATTCAAGCAGTTAATCACTCAAGCAAATAGCCTTACGGCAAGCATGCTTTATCATGGCAACACTTACACTCATGCAAGGATGCTAAAGCGTAAACACTCACAGTGTACTCCAAGCCAAAACAAAAGCTAGTTAGAAAACAATGCATGATCCTAACTATGTGAGATGCCTAATGCAACACATGCAAAAATGCAACTAAAATAGGCTCGACTACTTAAGATGGCATATGACATGCAACAATTGATACATGCTTTGAAACACGTATTCAAGTAAGCGTATTTAAACACGATGCAGTTTGAATGATGCGCCGAGCTTGGTGCATGCAATACAAATGAATGATGCACGCATGCAAGCATAAGGATGCGAATCAAAGCATGCCCTAAACTAACCATCGAAAGCTGATAAGTAAACGGGAGAAAGAAGTGGGGTTGGAAGACATGCACACACACATGCACCCTTATTACAACATTGTGCCCTCTCGCAGGAGGGTCTGAATAATAAGCTAACTAGCTACGCTAAGCTAAGCTACTTAATCTAATCAACTAATTAACTATTCTAGCTAATTAATTACAACACAATTGAATAATTAGCTAATCTAAGCTATGCTACTTAACTAATCTAATTTAAACTAATTAGACTAATTATTACACAACAAAACAAATAACTAGTGAACTACTTACTAATTATTACAACACTTAATTAATTAACAAACTAATTAATTAAATTACCAAATTAAGCTAACTAACAAGTAAAGCTAATTACAAATCAAACTGCCTCAGCTCTGTTCTAAGAGGCTGAAGATGCATGCTCGGTTGGCGTTCGCTCGGAAATTTATTACCATGCTGTCAATTGCCTCTGTTTGCACTTGTCTTGATTTCTGAAAATTGTGCCAACCTCCAGACTGCCTTTACCTTAAAACAGGGATCTGCTGGTGGGCTGCAAGCCATAAAAAGTGGCTGTAAGCCACTAAAACTGGCTGGTCGGCGAGTTTTACTGGTCGGTCGGCTAGTAAAACTGGTGGTCGGCTAGTTGCTTCTCTGGGCTTCTGATTTTTCTGCAACAGAGAACAATAGAGGCACATCAATGTATTTGCAAGGAAATGTGTGTGCAACTACTCTCCTTATCATTTCTCAAGTTCAAAGGAGCGTAGTACTCGGCTCTCAAGCCACCAATCACGCATCTCAATGCATGATGGCCAAAGAGTCAAGCTTGCACAATGTTAGTGAATGCACAAATGACTCGAAGAGCCTTCACCCTATCATGCATGATCAAGAGTGTCGGTGACTAAGAAATGAGGCACGTTTCATCACTTTGAGTATGAAACGCCCCTCATTTCTCGTGTTTGGATTAACGTCTGATCCAAACACATGCAATGCAACACAAACATGTTATCTTAGTATGTTTTACTCTGATTCATTTTGTTTACTCATTTTAGTTTACCAATTAATCCTTTAATTGATTTGTCCAAAAGTGAGAAGTCCTTTAATTGGAAAGACGGACCAAGCCACAAGTGCCTTGAGCATGAAAGAAGCATCATGCCATTGGTTGGTAGAAACCCTCAAGGGAAGGCTAAAAGCATTCGACATGGACACCTCAATTTCGTGCTCGAACCAACAAAGGGCTTAAGACCAGTTTCGAAAGTGATGTAACAAATAAAAGATGGAATGTAATGGCACATATTCCAACACTGAAATAGGATGCTAAATGATATCAAAGCATGAAAATGATGTATGCAAGACATACTCGGAGTCGAAAGCATTGAAGCAAGCAAAGAGCATAACACTATAGGCATGAAATACCAAGCACAAATGACCAAACCAACCCCGGGTAGAGGTTAAACATGCCAAAACAGTGGCCTAATCATGTTGAAACTTAAGCTCAAAAAGCAAGAGAAGCATGCTCATTTGATGGCTTACAAGAAAGGCACAAAGCTCAACTCTCAAAAAGCACTTAAAGAGTGATTTAAGTGGAAGCATGGCAAAGATATAAACTCTGAAATTACATACCAAATGATGCCATATCACACAAACATCACAAATAAGGCATGCTAGGAGTCTCAAAACTCAAGACTAGAAAAGCCTATCATGCTATAGCTATACAAGGCAAGCTGTACATGACCAAGACCACTCAAAACAGTCCTAAATCATGTCAAAACAATGCCAAAAACATGTTGAAGTGTAGCCAAAATAAGCTAGAATGGGAAGCCAAATCACCAAGTACACTAGGTTAATGAGCATGATTGCACTACAAGTGCAAGAACCAAACAAGAGGTGACCCAACCAACCAAAATTAGAGTTAAAGCATGTTAAATAATGGCCAAAAACATGTTGGAGTAGAGCCAATACATGCTAGAATTATAGGCTAAGACATGAAGCATGTTAGGCTAGCAAGTAGGATTACGCTACAAGTGTATGAAGCATGTAAGAGGTGACCAAACCAGCCAAAAACAGAGTTATAGTAGGTCCAAAAAGTCACAAAAACATGCTCGAACTAAGCCTCAAGAAGGGAGAAACACATGCTCATTTGGTAGGCCAACAACACATGCTAACAAGACAAGAGGAGGGGGGACCACCCCCTCCTATTTGGGACCTCAAAATAAGTTTTTCACCACTAAAATTCCTCTGGAATTCAGTGGTTAAAAGGCCAAAACAAGATAATTTCAAAAGCTTTAAAGGAAGGCAAAAAGCTTAGCAAATAAGCCACCAAAGAGGGTGAAACACCCCTAACTCCAAAAACACTTTAAACTACCATTTTTAACACTTAAAAACAAAGGTTTTTGTAGTTGAAAGCTAGGCCTAAAATAGCATGCAAACGTGGCTAAGTAAGCAACTAAAACAAAGCTTCAAAGAGAAGATGGCTTACCCTTGAAGCACGATAGCCACAACAGCACTTTTGAGCCAAAACCAACTTTAAAAAGCTGCAAACAAACCTCAAGAAACCTCAGCTCCAAGGTAGGAGTGTTTGATCAAGAGTCCCTTTACAAATACACCAAGAATTCCCGCTTTCAAGCTCTTTCAAGCACAAAAATATAGGGAGAGAGTAGATTTTTTTGCTCTAAAAAAATCTGAACCCTTCTAAAGGGGAAGGAAGCTCCCCTTATATAGGGCAAACAAGCCAAAAGGCTTGCTTGATCCCTCCATACACTGTATGAAGGATGAGTTCAGTGAGCCACAATTGGCTTAAAAGATTTGAAAATATCTAAAAAGGAGAACAAAAAGCTGCCAGCTAGTTTTGGTGGCCGACCGGCCACTTCTCCTAGCTGGCCGGCCAGTTGAAGTGGCCTACAAGGCAAAAAACTGGCTGGCAAGCACCACAAGTGGCTAGCAATGCCCTCCCCTCCCCTAGGAAAGAGATACCAAGGCTTAGCCTAAAAACAAGGCCAAAACACAGAGGGTTTAGAGGCTCAAAGACAAGGCACTCGGCCGAGACCTTTGAACACTCAAAACTAGCACAAACATGCGCAATCATTGAGTGCACAGACGATGATGTCTGAGTCTTAAGGTCAGTCAAAAATGGGGTGTCTACACGTACCAAAGGCCATTTATCTATCATCACCAAAGTTTCTCGGCTCGGGAACTTAGGTACAAAAGGGGAAGGTCATGAATTGAGCACGCTACTCGCCCCATCAAAGATTGGCCTCTACTAATCATGATGTGATTCTTATTTATATTATATGCTCTTGTTTCGATTTATTAGACTAACATTACTATCTGTTGCAAACAAGTATAGACTAATTTGCAAAAGTTGGAACGCTTTGAATGCATGTTTGTTTGAAAATTATTTTTGATACTCGTCACTTAAAAAAAAAAAATGAGCTTGTATGTACACTGATCAACTTGTCCTAATTTTAGCAATTAGCCATCATCCACAAGCATTCAAATAGGTATATCATTTAAGCAATTAGCCTCATGGAAAGTATACTTGATATGGTAACACAAACATACTATGTGATATGCTAAAACAATAAGTGCTCACCTAGTACTCCAAGGCAAACCAAATAGAGAAAAATGATTAGAAGACATGCATGTTCCTAAACCATACAACGTGACTACTGCAACGCACACATTTATGCCACTTTTATAGGCTCGGCTATGAGCATGGTATATGATCCAATTCCAAGACATGTGATAAATCACGCATTCAAACAATGAAAGTAAAATTGACATTGGTTAGTATGATGAGCCGAACCTAAATGCATGTGAGACGAGTGTATGTGAACATGAGACATGCTAAGAAACATAATGCTCTACACTATCATTATAAGCGGGTAAATAAAAGGAAGAAAGAAATGGGGGTTGGAAGACATACACACTTATTATAATTTTGCCCTCATGTAAAAGAGTCCGAATGAATGTCCAAGTGTCCGAATTAAACTAACTATTACAAAACCAAATGAATGAGTAAACAACTAATTAGCTAAGCTATTACAACAAAGATTAATAATAAGAAATAAGCTAGCTACCTAATTTATTACAACAAGGAGGAAAAATAAAACTAACTATCTAAGTTACTCAACAATAAACATTCATGATCATTTTAGTAATAATAATTATATTTTAATCACAACGATAATGAGAGCATTAATTTAGAACATCTAATAGAACCAAAAAGCACAAGGATGGCATGCATGTGACGGTTTTTAGAAGTAACTCTATTTGCCTTCCTTGGAGTTTGACTTGTTTCACTTTCAGCCACTGCCCTCTGTTTCTACAAAACACTCTATTTACCAAAGATGGCCTCCAATGAAGCTCGACCGCGCCCAAATAGGGCCGACCGTGCCCTAATTTTATGCAAAGCTCTGTTTTTGTGCTTTGAGGTGAAAACAGTGCAGACAGAATTTTCTGGCTCTGTTTGTCCCACTTACACTTCTCTGTCATGGAAAGCCTTAAGAGAAAGATGAAGTCATTTCCAAAACCATCAATGAGCAAGTTGCTTACTTGATGATTTCGGCCACGATTTGGACAAAAATCAATGAATGTAATGAATCAACACCAACCCCTCCCCTTTATCATGGAGTGAGATCAAAGGGGGAAGTAAAGACGCTTTAAGGGTCGTCAAAACACCATGAATTGACGTGTGATGACTCTTGACACAATAGACTCGGCATAACATCCGACCGAGCCCAAGCGATCTTATTCATTTTTTTCACGTAGGTTGATCCAATTTTAAGCTAATTTCATTAGTCTTGTCCATTCTTTAATCCATTTGTCCAAGGTGATGGTTAAGTCCGTTAAATGAGAAGAACGTCAAGCGAGAGGTACTCCTAATATGAAGGAGAAACCATGCCTTTGACGATGAACCTCCGTAGAGATTAAGCCATTGAGCATAGGTCCTAGCTCATATTTTGAATAACCATCAACTGGTTGAAATAGCTCTCAAACAAGAAGAAAAGAAGAAAGGAGGGAGATTGCAGGCATGATTGCGAGATTGATTCTTAATTAATCATAGAAAAGCTACTGAAACATGCATAACACAATATAACAAGCTAGATGTGAAGACTTACAATGCAACAAGCTTTGATATCCAAGCATATACCAATTAAATAAATTGCAACAACCCTAAAACAACCCCTAATATGCTAAAAATAGTGACCAAAAATCATGTTGGAGAGCATAAAAAAGGTAGGAAAGAATAAGGCAAAGCAAAGCTAGTGAACAAAAAACAAGGAGAGGTGGCTAACCTCTCAATTTTTGAGACATCAAACCATATTTTTTTAGCCTTTTCCAAGCTTTGAAAATCAGTTTAAAAGGCAAAGAAGAGAGTGTAAAAACAAAGGCTTGCGCTATGAAACAAGGTGCAAAAGAAGGTGTTAACCTTCTCTACCTTTTGGTAGCTATCCAAACCCAAGTTTAAACACTTGAAATGGATTCAAAACAGCATAAAAACACAAGAAGTAGCTAACAAGAGATAGAAAAAAGAAGTAAAAGAGAAGGGGTTAAGCTTATACCTCTCAAGGAAGTAAGCTCTTGTTTGTAACACAAACTTGGTTCAAGCACACTCTCAAGCTTGAATTGTGATGCCCAAGACTTAACCAAAGTTCTAAGGTTATGATCTAAGGTGATGTATGGTGTATGGCTATTGATCAAGAGAGATAGGTTGGCTCAAAGGTGACTTGTATAGGAAGAAGGAGCTCTATCTTTTGTGTATATATTCTTTTGAATTTTTTTAGCCCTCAAAACAGACGTATAACCTAATTTCTCTAGAATTTGAGCAAAGCAATTCAAAAATATCTTGAAAAAAAGACAGCTGGAAGGCTCTCACCCAGAACAGTGTGTATCGCCAGCGAGGCACGACCGGTGTCAAATAGCCACGACCGGCTCCTAATGGGGCACGATTGGGCCCTACTATGCTGCCCCACTCCCTTGTTGCAAACTTAGTATAAGGTGGCACAATGGTCAAAAATGAACCTCTATGGTAAAAATGAGACAAGTAGGAAGGTTTTGGGATTATTTTGAGGCTCGACCTTGGATTCCCTCACCGAGAACTCGAATCACACAATGCAGCTTTCATCATTGAGTGCACTGGACCAAGCGTCTAAGTCTTACGGGTGGTTAAAAATAGGGTGTATATAGTATGTTATTCCAACAGAAGCTCAGAAAACTAGGAAGTTCAAAGTAGGATTGGATGTTGAAATCAAAGATAAGATTTAGGTTTTGAAACTTCCAACCTATGTGGATGTAGTAGATCATGCATACATAGTTGAGAAAGGAATTAAGGCATCACGATCAGGTATACTAGGTCAAAAGAAGCGATTTTGGGAACCAGTCGGAGGATTTAGGGCAGCTCCACCAAAGAAAATGAATACTGGACCTACTGGCTCAACTAGTTCGGCCAATCAAAGTTCTACTATCCCTAGGGGTAACACCATCGAATTGTCCAAGTTGCGGAAAGGCTCATCAAGGATAGTGCTATCGGGCAATAGGAGCATGTTATAGATGTGACCAAGTTGGCTATTTGGTGAAAGATTGTCTGAAATTCACCAACTTTGTGATAGGTACCCCTAAACCAGTTCAGAAACCAAGAACAGCCACAAGAATGGGGAAGGAACATAAATGCCAAGGGAGAGCATCGCTTTAGTGTCTAGAAACCCTAATGCTGCCAAGAACGTTGTGTCAGATACACTCTCTATATGTGGTCATTTTGCTCATATTCTCATTGATTCTAGATCAACTCATTCTGTTATTTCTCCACACTTTACCCCAAAATTGACATCAACACCCAAACCTTTGGGATATGCATTATCTGTGTCTTTTTCATCTGGTGTTTCCACACTTAGTACGGAAATATACAAGTCCTGTGTCATATCCCTAAAAGATGAAACTTTGTATGTGAATCTGATTTCACTCCGCATTAGTAGTGGAAAGGTAAGCTCAATGGTGGCATTCCCAACGTAAGCCACCTACAGGAGAATTAATGCATGGATGGTGATTGACCTTGGTGCTTAAAGGATGAATCATCTCCCTAGGCTTAAGTATAAAAGGGGGACTAGAGCAGTAACAAGCAGTAGGACCAAAAAAAAAAAAAGCCAGTAAGCCAGTATGGATAAGAGTCATGGAAATTAGAGAAAACAAGGGGAAAATAGTAGGGGTCGATATTAAGGTGAGTTATATTATACCTTGAGTAGGCATAAATTATTTTATGCAAATCATGTTTTTTTAATTATATTAATATTCAATTATGTTATTTATTTTATCAGCCCTACTTATTTAAAATTGAAACCCATGGATATAATTGTTTAAATTTTAGAATTTATTTGACAAGGAGTATATAACCATTTATTTTTAGAAGTACCATCATGGAGGTCTCATTCATTAAGGCACTTAAATCTGAATTGTCACTTTAGTGACCCTTTGACGGTGCCATGCCTTGGCGGACTTAAATAACTATTGACCCTCTGATTAGTCACTTCGTGACCCTCTGTCTGTCTTGGATCTATTGACCCTCTATTCATTTGTTCGATACTGTAGTTGTGATTATTTTGCTTTTAAGACTTTTTTACTATATGTTTGTTTTTCTAAAATGATTTATATTAAGCTATTCATTATTTAGCATAAATAATTATCCATGGTGATTTGTATACCATTATGTTTTTAGTATAATATCCATCACTTTACCATGTGTTTATAGCTGTTAAAACCCTTTCAGGTCAAGAAACTTAAGGAAGAATGGTTTACCCCATTAATCAGGCTTAAGGAAGAATGGTTTACCCCATTAATCAAGACCTAGACTTGAGATGAACATCATCTTTTTTTTCTCCTATGTTTATTTGTAATTATTATCTGACTTGTGTTATGTAAATTATAATTCCCATGTACGTTTCAGATGTTTATCTACATGTTTTATTTCATTCCGCTGTATTATTTAATTTAGTTATTTCAAATTGATTTTAAATTTTTTAAAATTTAACTAGTTGTGAATCCAACCATAGGCTCCGGGTGTGTCGTGACACAACTTTGTAGATGTGCATTGATAAGCTCCTAATGCACTCAACACTCTTAATTAGAGGATGGAAATATTTTTTTTTTATTCAAAAAGTGAAAATAGATTATCTCACTATTTATTCAAACTCCAACCATAAATCATCATTTTCTTCTCTAAAGATTTCTCTCGAAAATATTTTCATCAAAAAGTAAATGATTTTTGTTAATTAACAAATATTTAATTTTGAAATTTTTGTAAAATATATTTAATATTATACTCATTTTAAAGGTATGATTTGACTCTTTTTAATGATACCAATTCTATAAAAATTAAATTTACATATTAAAAGTTAGGAAAATGAAAAAAAAAAAAAAAAAATCCCCCTAACCCCTATTATTTTTTTTTTTTTTTTCTTTTTCTTTTTTTTTCTTTTTTTTTTAATGGAATTTCGGGGGATTCGGGCCCCTGATTTCGGGGGATTTCTCACGCCCCTAAAAGTTATTTGTAATATAATTAAAAACATAAAATGAATAGTGATTTAGAGTTGCTCCTCTGTTTTTCATCATTCCTCCTAATATGGAGGATCAACCCATCTTCCTCCCAAATGGAGATGGATTTACAGAATGGGTTAGAGGTGAAAGTCCTTCAAAAATAAAGAAATAGAAGATAAGTTGGAGATGCTCTAATGGATGTTTCAGTTTTAGTGTGAAACAATCACAAATACCACATCATTTTGTATCTAATTATTTGATAGACGGAGAGATGAATATGATTTTTATTCACATAAAATCTTATTTAGAATCATGCACAATTTTATTTTATTTTCTGTCAATCAAAAGAAGTAGAGTTCCAAATGCGGCAAAAATAAAATCTTATGGCCAAATTGAATTTTTTTTTATATTTTTATAAAAGGCTATATGTAAACAAACATATTTCAAAATTTTGGTGCAAATTGATTATATTTTTTTAAATCATAAATGAAAATAATATTTTCAAGGGAATTTTTAGAAAAATTTATATATATAATAAAATAAATTTAAATTTAGAGAAATTGTCATCCACTCACTTTAATGTGGTTACTTTTTTGCTCACGTCTTCTATTAGAAAAGTTATTTGGTAATCATGAGACATGATTAAATGGTATCTCAAAAAAAAATATGGTAATTAGTGAAACGAGTAGAACTCACAATTTTATATTGGGTGATGGAAATAACAAGAAAGCATTATATTTAGTGATTGGTAAATATCACCAAGTCATATTCCAAGATCACCTAATAATTTTTCCGTGATTTTGAAGATGGGGATATTGTTGTATCTTAAGGACTGTGGTCCCTCACAGAGATCAAAATTGGGTCTATTTTGATAATAAAAACCGTTCATATTGTAGAGTTTGTCGAGTAGATCATTCATGAAAAAAAAAATTCAGATTAATCAGACATTTATAACTACATAAAAATGTTACATTTATTTTTGAAAATACAAACAACAAATATGATTTTAATAATAAATTATTTATTATTTGGAATCTGCTCATATAATTACAAATATTTGATTAATTTAATTTTTTATATAAATATTTTACTCAACCACCCATACAGTATACATAGCTTCGATTATGTAAACTGGCTCGGGAAGGACGGTCATAGCAGTATCCCAGATCCGGTGATTTCTTGGTTTTTTTGGTTTTTTTTTTTTGGGTCAAACAGAAAGACTAATCATGAGTAAAGGCGTTGACCGTTACGTTTTCTTTGGCTCTTAACAGATGAATAATATTAGGAATTAAGAAAAAAAAGTATCTTTAAATATATCGTGAAAATTTTTTATCTTTTAATTAATATGTCGTATTTTATTACAGGTGTAAATTATCTTCATGATATTTTTTTCATAATCCTAACATTAATCAGATGATAGACACAAATTGCATTCATAGCTCACAAACTGGACCACTTTGGTCCTTAGGATTAGAAAGAAACCAAATCCTACTGAAACTCTATATATAGTCAATAACTTGAAATGTTGTTGGAACATTTGAAACTTTTCACAGCCATTAATAATAAAATTGATATTTACATTTCTAAATATATGTATATCTATATTATTATATAAAGAACATATAACTCTGTTGATATAAACAGTCACTTTTTTCTATTATCAAATTATCCTTTTACAACTGGCTCTATATAAGTGTAGTATTGATTTTGAATTTCAAATTTGTTAATTTTTTTTCCCTATTCGGTAGATTTTTGTAGCTTACTCACAGGTGTGTGTATATATAACACACATATTCATCCAAACAAATCTTGATTTGCATGCACATACACACAATTTTCAAGTTTGAAATTGCGACTCGTATAGAGAAACAAAAAAATGTTTTCTTTATTGCATGCCTTCTTTCTCTCTCTTCTTCCCTTGTTTTTCTTCACACTTCTCCTTCTCAAATGGCTATCCACCACCCAAAAACCACACAAAAACCTACCACCATCTCCCTCAAAGCTCCCAATCATCAGAAACCTCCACCAAATGGGCCAATTCCCTCACCGCTCTCTCCTATCGCTATCGCAAAAACACAGACCTCACTTTCTCCGACCGGCCTAAACTGAGCATTGCTAGCAAGCTCCTGTATGAAGCCAGGGACGTGGGTTTCGCGCTATGGCGAGTATTGGAGGCAGATGAGGAGCTTATGTGTGCTGCAGCTCCTAAACAACAAGCGGGTACTCTAATTATTTGATTTCTTCGTTGTATCATTTTAAAATACAAATTTAATTGCTAAATAATATGTACAAAATCAACCACATAGAACAGAAATAGAGCAATCCCAATCACCTTACAATTTTCTAGAAACTTATTAGTAGTCCGACAGTAGGGTTTTTTTGTATAGCTTATTGCATGAGCCCATTGCATAAACAAAATGTTCTTCTCAATTAATAAATTGATATGATTGCATGAGATGATCTATTGGAATATATTTGAGGTTTTCAATTTTTTAGTGGTGTTTTTTCCTCCTCAGTCTTCTACCATTGTCCAAATATTATTATACAAGTTCTTATATTTTGATTTTTGTGTCATTTTTTTATTTTTCATAATTTTAAATGTCTCAATTTTGATAATAATTTTATGATTTTGTCTTAATTTGGTCCAATTGATTACAATTGTTAGTGTTATTTTACGAAAAATGTGTACATGACGGTATGTGTTATACTTTTATAGGTAAAATTACAAATTTGTTCAACACAGCAAGTTATCCTCAACCAAGTGACCATTTAAAAAAAAAAAAAATCTAATTGGTGTTATCAATTGGATCAAATTGATGCGAAATATAAAATTAATAGTGAAACTGAGATATTTGAAATTATAAGGATAAAATATAGAAACTATCGATATAATTTTTCATAATATGTAATATAAATGCAAGTCAAATCATTAATTTCGTATTCAATTTTGAAATGATACAAAATTAATTGTAACACAATTACATTTACAAGTGCACGTTTACGAGTGCACTGAGTCACATACTCAGAGAATAAATATTTCTATTATCAAATTGCTAATGACTTCATTTTGGATAATCTCTATATTGCTATGAGTTTTTCATTTAATTTACATCAATTATTTTTTCTAACCCCACATTCCAACAGGTACGGTCTTTCTGCGCCGTGAGAGAAGAAGAAACGGCCCTTATGATAAAGAAGATCTAACAATCATGTTCTTCTTTATCTTCAACAACGGTGAATTTGAGCGAAATGTTAGTGTCGCATACGAATGGTGTGGTGTGTAGGGTGGCCTTGGGGAGGAAACACACTGGGAGAAAGTTTAAGGAGCTTTTGGGAGAGTTTGTAGAGTTGTTGGGTGTTTTTGATTTGGGAGACTATATTCCATGGCTTGCTTGGGTGAATAGTTTCAATGGTTTGTATAAGATGGTGGATAGAGTTGCTAAGAAGTTGGATGATTTTTTAGAGTGTAGTTGAAGAACATATGGATTTGAGGAGAGAGAAAAGTGGTGGTGAGAGAGCGGATCATGAAGGTGGTGATGAAATTCAACAAGACTTTGTAGATGTGTTGCTTGATATTCAAAGAGATAATAAGATTGGTTTCCTGTTGATAGGGATATATAGCATCAAAGCACTCATCTTGGTAGGAGTTGACCTTCCTTTTCTTTCTTGTTCTCTTTTAACAAAATAAAAAAACATACTTATGAATCACTTTGATCAAACATCAACATGAATATTGAGTCTAACAGGCACACCATGTTATGTAATGTCACTGATTAATAATTAATAATGTTATACTTATCATTTTTTTATATTACATTCAATATATACCACCTCATGTGTTAAGTCATCATTTGCGTAATGGGTCTCACCACTCATATTTATGTCAAATAATGTGCTAACACATGAGGTAATAAATTAAAGGTGGTATAAAAAGATGATAAGTGTAGCATTTCTCTAATATAATATTATAAATTAGATTCGATGTACATCTTTTGTCTCTCACTAACTTAGCTATGTAATTCTCACTATCATAATGTATGATTATTCATTGTTGATAATACCTGTTATATCTGCTACTTACTCCGCAAATTTGATGACAAGGTTTGAGAAAAAAAATTCATTTACTCTACTAACCCATTCATATAGTCACCACTATTGCAATATGAAATTCTTCATTGTTAGGTAATACTGTGATATAGCATCACCAAAATTTCTTGTTTAAAAAGCCAAAGCCAAATGAATTATTTGACAAATGCTAAATTTGTATGTGTTGTAGGATATATTTGCTGCTGGAACTGATACTACATAACTGAAAATGACTTAGAGAAAATTCACTACCTAAAAGCCGTGATCAAAGAGACTATGCGCCTACATCCTCCTGTTCCGTTGCTAGTTCCTCGTAGATTAACCCGAGATGTCAAGTTAATGGGGTATGACATTGCAGCTGGCACACAAGTAATTACAAGTGCTTGGGCAATTGGGAGAGACCCATTGTCATGGGATGAGCCAGAGGAATTCAGGCCCGAGAGGTTCTTGAATACTTCAATAGATTTCAAAGGGCATGACTTCGAGCTAATTCCATTTGGTGCTGGAAGAAGGGGTTGTCCTGGAATTCAATTTGCCATGGCAGTGGATGAGCTTGCATTGGCAAATCTTGTGTACAAGTTTGATTTTGCTGTCCCTAATGGAGCAAGAGGAGAGGATTTGGACATGAGTGAAGCTATTGGTTGGACAGCCCACAAGAGGTCTCCTATATTGGCTGTTGTGACTCCTTGTTCCTTCTAGTCTCCACCTCATCCTTATAAAAAAGAAAAAAATTATTATTATTATTATTATATGTTGGTGCAGTATGCACTATTCACACACTATCAAAGTTTGTAAGAAAAATAAGTTTTGATTAGTTTAAAATAATGTGCTAATTTAATAGTTAAAAATAAATAAATAATTAAGCAGAAAATAAATATTGGACAAGAAGTTACCAAATTTTATGTGGTTTGACGAATTCTGCCTACATTAATAAATCTTTCATTTTGTCCATTATACTTAATTATGAATTTAACAAATAGGTTTTTCTAATTCTGTTGGCATAGTTTCAATGTTAAATATGAGAGTGTGTTGTGGGTTCATATGCTTATTTTTGTTACCTTTAGGGGTCTTTAAATGGAATGCGGACAAAATACCCGATATTATTCAACTAGACCAACTCATTCCATCGCTCATCTTAGCTCCCTCGAGTATCTAGCTTGTCCCAACTCATAAAAGATGATTTAGGGTTTTAAACAAAAGTTTGTAAACGGAGTCTGCCCATAAATTCAACCCGCATGTGTAAGTCTAATGTTTAGTTTGATTTTTTTTTTTTTGTTCTCTTATTTGAAGTTTTTATTTTTTTTTTCTTTCTGTTTTTTCCCCTTCCACTTGTAGTATTGTATGTTACTTGAATCTTTTTTTTGATTATATGAGATGTAAAAAAGGTTTTAAAAAAAACAAAAACAAAAACAAAGACAAAGTACTTGAATTATGTTAGAAAGTAAATAAGAAAAATAATTAATGAGAATATTAAAAATGTGAATGATAAATGTGTAGAACTTAATAATACAAGTGTAATGAAAAATGTGTAACCTGGTTCTATTTGATTTTGGCCTGTAAAATTTAAATTTATGGTTGAGACTTTTTTTTTTTATCAGCAAAATGAAACTTTATTGATGAGGAAAGCAAAAACATGCGAATAACTTACAACAACAAAGAGAGAAGTGCAAAGAGTATCAACGCAAACCATAACAATCCCAACTAGGTTGGCACCACTAAGGAAGCACAATCATTTGCTAGCACTAACCCAAAGATTGGTGAGAACCAATCAAGAGGAACCAAAAAAACAGAAAAACAAACAATAAAAGAGAACAACATAAGACAAAGATACACCAAAGACTAACTCCTTGAGCAGACACCACATAGATCGAAGATGCTCCACCCCAACAAACTCCTTCAAGACTCATAAACAAAAACCCAAAGAAGCTCCTTGCAACAAAGACATACACTAAGTAATTAACACTGTGTAACAACAAATAGTCTCAACAATTTCATCATCAGCAGAACCAAAACAGAACCCATACATAACAACTTGAATTTGATGCCACTATTTTAGTATAATGCATATTTTTAAATGTTGTACTCATATCCATCCTTCTTGCCTTATTCCATCCTTCAATTAGAAACAAATTAGACAGGACTTTCATCCCCACAAAAGACCAAAGATCCTTTGTTAAACACCAAAGCAAACCACAAGGGCAGGACCACCAGAGCAAAGATGCTAAACATGATAGCAAAGACTTGACTCAGATTCTCAAATGCATAATGTAAGGGCATTAGCATTACCACTCTGACCGAGACCGCACAACAACAACAAAAAACAACATACCACCAAGAGGCCAAAACAGCCCACCATTTGCAGAGCACAACAACCATCCACATATCACACTAGCAGAGCACCAAAGAAGATAACTCGTGACAACTCCCTCTATATCGCAGCTCAGACCTACACCAGAAGATAAGACTTGGATATAGCACCCACAACAGCACCTCTATCTTCATCTAAGTCTGAAGACACCCAAACCAGCATTATCCTTCCCAACACCATTAGGAGCTCCATATAGCAGCAGCAACCTTTGTTTGCTATCTCCTTATGAATTAGTTTCTTTCCATCAATGTAATAAACCACAACAGGCGGCCCAACAGTAGACCACAACAAAGCATTGCAACAGATCCCAACCCAGAAACCATAGCAGCTTCCAAATGCTCATAATGCAGACTTTAACAACAACATACAATCAAGACACATATCAACTTGACAACAAAGAACCACTCCCAAAGATATATCGTGCCCAAATTCTAACTCCATCAAGCTTGAAGATCACAATGCTTGACCCCTAATCAGCTGCATATTATGAACCAGATCCTGTACTGAAAAAGCAAGGCTTGTGTTATGATACTTTACCCACAGAGCTATCCTAATTTTTACCTTCTCACAAAGATCCATCAATTGTGGCTGAACTCCTCTAAATACACAGTCATTCCTGCACTTCCATATGGACTACAGCAAAGCCATAGAAATTGTTTTCCAAATCAGCCACTCAAGCTTTTTAAATTTAAACCCAGCCCACCAATCAAGAAGTCCTACAATTGAACCTAGAACAACCCACCTTATACCCTACCAATCCATCATATTCGACCACACCTTCCAAGTTAAAGGACATAGCAAGAGAACATGATTGATATCTTCAATATCATTATTGCAAAACACACAGATATTCTGAGCCACATCAAAAACTACACCAATCCGCTGCAAATAAGCCACTATTTTGACCCTCCCCTTCCAAGCCAACCACCCAAAGAATTGTGTTTTAGGAGGAGAGAAATTACTCCAGATGAGGGAGGGAATAACAGAAGTAGCTTGAGGTTCACTTCTATTATACAAAGAAGCAACACTGAACTGGCTTGAAGAGGAAGCTACCCATCTTAAACAATCATCACGATCCACCAATGTTGGCAAAGAACCATTAATGATATGGATAAGCCTTCCTTCCTCAGCCACCTCCCATGCTCTAAGCGGCCTTCTGAACTCCAACACCCAACTTCCAGAATCACCTATCATTGCTAACATCATCCCAAGAGTGGTATCCTTCGTTATAGATAACAAAAACAATCTTGGAAATAGCTCTTTAAAACTTTTTCCACTAGCCCAATTGTCTTTCCAGAAACTAATTCTGCACCCATTGCCAACAACAGTTCTAATTTGTGACAAGTAAAATCTTCCCAATTGAATGTTACCAGCAACAACTGAAAGGATATCACCCGAAACTCTTGAGACTCTACTAATATCATCCACAAATGGCTGCGAACCCCCATCCGTAGAACCATACCTGGAACAAATTACTTTTTTCCACAAGGCGTTATCTTCATTGCCAAATCTCCACCACCACTTAGCAAGTAAGTAGTCATTAAACTCCCTAATTCTCTTGACTCCCAACCTTCCTTGAGACTTACTTTTGGTAATCCTTGCCCACCTAATCACATGAATTTTCTTCTTAATATCCGTACCACCCCACAAGAATGTAGCTTGCACTTTATCAATAATTTTTGCCACACTCTCTAGCATTTTAAATACCGAAATATAATACACAGGCAAACTTGAGAGTACTGACTTAACCAAGGTGAGTCTTCCCCTAAAGGACAAAACTTCCTTTTCCAAGAGGCTAACTTGCGCTTAAACCTCTCAATTACCAGCTTCCATGTGGCTACTCTTCGGGGACTCGCACCCAATGGCAACCCAAGATAAGTAAAAGGGAGCTCCTGCCTTCTATAATGAAAAAGATCTGCAAATTCAAATATCTCCACATTAGTCACTCCAACACCACACACACTGCTCTTATGAAAATTAATCTTAAGCCCAGACATAATCTCGAAACATCAGAGAATTCTTTTGATGGTTAACAATTCCCCCCTTTCAGCTTCACAAAAAATAATAGTGTCGTCCGCAAACTGTAGGTGGGTGATAGCTTCATCATCATCTCTAAATGTTATTCCTTTGACCAAACCCAAAGACTGTGCTCTTACTAACAACAAATTTAGTGCTTCAGCTACTAAATTAAACAAGAATGGGGACAGAGGGTCACCTTGCCTAAGCCCTTTTTCAGGACAAAACTCTTGGGTGAGACGTGATTTTAGTTTTTTAAATAGGTACGGCCGTTAGTCTACCTTATAAATTTTTTTTTTTTGTTTTTGTTTCTGATGAAATTTCATTTTGCATTTCAGTTTAACAGTTAAAATTTATTTTTGATTAAGTAGAGTTTTCCATTTTACACTCATTTTTGGATCAATCATTTTTACACTCAAATTTGAGAACCAGCAAAGCATGAAATATGTGGTCTATATAAGTTTTTATGCCTTTGATCTTTTTCATTTTTATTTATTTTATTTATTTGTTGATGTGGTTGTCATTATAAAATTTTCCACTTGTGGGGCAAATTGGATGATGCAAATCCAGTAACATCATCTATTGCTTTTATATTGGGACCAAATGTTCAAAGAAAAAAAAAAACAAAAGAACAAAAAATAGTATGAGGATCATAATTTAGGAATGTTTGAAAAGACGGTTAAAAATTGATTTTTAGATTTTTTTAAACTTTTTTTACTATTTTATGTGAGAGGTGATATGATCCAAAATAAATTAAAAGCTGACTTTTGACTTTTAACTTTTAACCCATGTTTTCTAATGGCTCCCTAGTCATACTAATCTCGGTCTTAAAAATTTTTAAATCTCAAACCCGCTCATCTAAGAGCATCTCTAAAAAATTTTAAATCTCAAACCTGCTCATCTATGAGCATCTTTGAGGAAGAAGGCAAAAAATCATCATGAGGCATTTTTACTAGTCCAACTAATTTTCTCCTCTTCTAAGGGGCTCTGCATTAGAAGAGGCAAAATGTCCATTTTGATTTTGACTCTCGACAAGTATCTAGCCTTCAGTGAGAGGCAAAAGCTTTTCTTGCCAAAATTGCTCCTTCCATCGAATCAAGTACTATTCTTTTGGTTGATTTTGTGTTTGTATATTGCATCTAATTGATTTGGTTTTGTGTTTGTATATTACCATTTGAAAATATGATCGTTTAAAAAAAAATTAAAATAATTTAATATATATTTTTCAAAATAAATTAATTATATATATTTTTCAAAAAATATTTACAAATGTCACGTCAACATATGTAACATGTCATAAAAAGATTATTTTTATTCATTTATCTATGTTTATAATATATATTTTTTTTAAAAATTAGTTAAGTTAGTTTGGCTGATTATCTAAAATAAAGAGTATAGTTGGCGTATACACAAACTAAAACTAGTCAGACAATATAAAGATGTACTTTTTTGTGTACTTTTGCATGGCATTTTGTTTTTTTATCCTTGGAGTTGCTCTAACCCAATAAATAAAAGTTATTAATTTTTAATTTTTATCTTTAATGAATATTAAATTATCTAGATTCTTTTATTTATTATTTGAATTTGGAATGTTAATAAAATAAAATGGTAAAATAAATATGATTTTTAACGAATGTTTTAATTTAAGTCTAGAAAGAAGTGTAAATTGTTATTATTTTATACATCTTGCGAGTACAGTGATGGACTTTGGGTGACTGCTGAGAGTTGTTTTTGTTTTTCGTTTTTCAGCAAGACTGTTGAGAGTTTTTTGTTTTTTTTGTTTTTTGATCCGCAAAAACCTTTATTGATAACCGCAAAGTAATACAAGGTGATAGCATTGCAACGTATAAAAATTTTAGAGACCAAATGTTTTAATCTCTAAAAGTGAAAATTTTGCTGCGAAAGACATTTAGAGACCAATTTCTATCGTGATGAGAATAGTCGCTAAAAGGTCGTCCCGAAAAGTCAAAAACAAGGCTTTTAGCGACAATTTTGAAAATGTCACTAATAAATAGATTTTTAAGGACAAAATAATTTGGTTTCAAAATGGTTATTTTTTGAGACAAAAATTTGGTCCCAAAAAGATAATAATTCATTACTAATGTCTAACTTTCATTGCTAAAAATATAATAACGACACTTTTCACAACAAAATATTTTGTCCCTAAAAAATAATTTTTTTCTTAAATTTTTGTCTTTAAAACCTTAATTTTTTGTAGTGTATCAAGTGATACATCAATAAAGAAAGGGGCTAGTGCTCTAGCATCATACACAATGTGTCAATCCCAATTAAGTTGGCACTCACACACGAGCTCAATCATATGTTAGTACAAAATCGAGATTGATAAGTTACCAACCAAAGCAAGACCACTCAAACAAACCAAGAAACGCACCTAACAGAATACTTGAATTATGTTAGAAAGTAAACAAGAAAAATAATTAATGAAAATATTAAAAATGTGTAGAACTTAATAATTCAAGCGTGATGAAAAATGTATAACTTGGTTCGGTTTGATTTTGACCCATAAAATTTAGATTTGCGGTTGAGATGTGATTTTAGTTTTTTAAATAGGTCCGGCCCGTAGTCTACCTCATCCTTATAAAAAAGAAAAAATTATTATTATTATTATTATTATTATATGTTGGTGTAGTATGCACTATTTACACACTATCAAAGTTTGTAAATAATGTGCTAATTTAATAGTTAAAAATAAATAAATAATTAAGCCAAAAATAAAATATTGGACAAGAAGTTATCAAATTTTATGTGGTTTGACGAATTCTACCTATATTAATAAATCTTTTGTTTTGTCCATTATACTTAATTATGTATTTAACAAATAGGCTTTTCTAATTCTGTTGGCATAGTTCAATATTGAATATGAGAGTGTGTTGTGGACTCATATTGAGAGGGTAATTTATATGTAAATTGGGCCGAGCTGGGTAGTGGGCCGTTCTGTGGGCCACGGTAAAAAGGGCTTGGAGATAGCCCGGTCCAAAGAGAGCTTCAAAGTTAGCCCGGTCCATGAGAGCTTTAAAGGTAGCTCGGTCACCACACACAGAGTTAGCTCGGTCGCGACATATTACAGTTAGCTTGGTTAGAACCTTGCTGTTTGTTAGCACGATCTAAGCACGCCATTGTTAGTACGGTTTGTATAGGAGAAACCGAGGTAAGAGCAGTGAAAGGAAGAGCCAAACTAGATATAGTTCGGTCTACTCTACGGCTTAGCATATCCATGCTTACCTCGGTCATATTGGAATCCGACAATGGTAAAACCATCTCACTTAGTTTAAGCAGTGAGGGGGGTATTGAAGGATAAGCATTATCTTTCAGGAGTATGACTCCTAGGAGGACTCTACATGGAGGAGTAAAAGTCCTACTAGGATTGTGCCACGCGGAACCTATAAAAGCTCATAACATAACCTATGGGAGAGGTAACACAACTTTGATTCTTGAATGCACAGAGCTTTTTGTCTATTTGTCTATTTTTCTGACTTAGGCATCGGAGAGGTATCAAGCACACACTCGCCGGCTAGCTCACGTTTGTGTTTCCAGGGAGTAAAGCGACGTCGTATGGAGGAGCGCAATCTTGATTAACAGGATTATATGAGGACAATATTTCATGCTCGTACAATTGGTGCCATCTGTGGGAATAACAGAAAGAACAAAACCTCTTGATCAAGTTATCCTCACTGGTTAGAAGCAATGGCGCAAAACGAAAATTTGCCACAGTCCGCCATCGACGGACAAACCCCAGAGGGGGGTGGGAGGCGTGAAGGTCTGCCTTCTATCCCTCCTATGGTGGACTTAGAGCCCCCGCGACAGAACCCTCGAAGGAATGCAAGGGGGAGGCATAATAATAGCCCCTGTCGCTCTCGCTCACAAAGTCCTGAAAGGCAGAGGCGAAGAATCGACCCTCAAGCTCTTGAGGATCGCATAAAAGAGTAGGATAAACTAATAAGGAAGATGGCGGCAGATATGGATGCCATAAAGCGCCAGATCAAGGGAAAAGGGGTGGCGACAGGAGAGGGGCGTAAAGGCAACACGCCCCCTCACCACTCAGAAGATCGCAGTAGGCATACTACGCTATCACAAGCAGAGAGTAGGAGCCTCAGAACAGGCGACACTCAATCCAGGACTTCCAGAACTCGTCACTCCAGGTCTGAGAGGATGAGATCTGAGAGGTCATACACAGAGGGAAGCACCTATCGGCCCTCGCGCATGCACCAGACGTCATCCAGGCAGACGGAGTTACCTAGATCGTCTGACTTACGAACTGTGCTAGAAAAAAGGGCACGATGAAAGGAGGATGCCAGGGCGCGCGGCCCACACAGAGTTTCTGCCCTTCAGCGGTTGGCTCCTTGGACGCACGGAAGCGTCGATGTAGGAATGCCAATACCGCACCCGGCCTACGAACCTATGGACAAAGCATTAGCGAGGCTGCAGACCTCGCCGTTCGTTCCGGTAATTGAGAATGCGCCCTTACCTTCCGGCTTCTTGCAGCCCAAATTCACCACGTATGAGGGGAAGATGGACCACTACTCGCACTTGAGCCACTTTCACCAGGTTATGGCTGTATACCGATGAAACGAGGCTTTGATGTGCATCCTATTTCTATCCAACCTTAGTAACCTAGGATTAACCTGGTTCGAAAGGCTACCAGAAGGCAGCATCGCCTCCTGGGCACAATTAGTAGAGGCATTCGTGACAAGGTTCAGGACGAACACCAAAACGCTGGTGGAGATCGACCCGCTTCTCTCTATTGATATGGGCGACAAGGAGACATTCAGATCCTACAATAGTCGCTACTGGGAGACCTTCAACCAAATTAGGGATTGCCCTACCAATCTCGCCATCACGCAGTACAAAAGAGGTTTTCCAGTCGGGAACAGGTTGAGGGACTCAATCACCATGACGCCACCCCTCACAATGGAGGCCTTAATGGAGAGGGTACACCAGCACATTCGGGTGGAGGAGGATGGCGCCCGTGCTAAAACGAAGTCTGGTGCAGCCGCAATACCAGATAAAAAGACTTCGACAAAAGTCAATACGATAGAACGTCCAAGCAGAAAAGGACGAGGCAGGTGGGACAACGAAGAGGACCGAGACAAAAGATGGTTGAGAGTCTGCATTGCTATTACCACGGTATTCAAAAAACCGATCTATCGGATTCTAAGCGAGATACACGATGAACCTTTCGTCAAATGGCCAGCTAAGCTGGGAGAAGCGCAAAAGGCTACGACGAAAGATCCTGGTGCACCTTCCATAAGGAAAAGGGGCACCGCACTGAAAATTGCACACCATTGAGGTAGCATCTGGAGGAGTTGGTGGCAGCCGGTCATCTGGACAAGTACATAGAAGGAGGGACGCAGCCAGCCCCCCAAGACCACAACAACCCAACTGGAATGCCAATCGACGCCCCACCTCAAGGCGTAATCAACGTAATCCATGGGGTATTCGAACCTGAGCACGTATGCGAGCTCAGGGGCATGATCAAGAAGGCTGAGCACTTAAGGGAAGTACTAAGCGCCCAACCAACCATCAAAATGGGGAGAACAGAAGCCACGAACGTCATCTCTTTTTTAGATAGAGACTTGGTAAGGATATACTACCCTCACAATGATGCACTGGTCGTCACTCTCCGAGTCAAGGATTTGACGTCAAGTGGATTTTGATTGACCAAGGGAGCTCATGTGAGATAATGTATTATGAAACATTCAAACAATTGAAACTAGAAGACAAAGGCTTGGCATTTGCTGTATCTCCCCTGATCGGGTTCAACTCAATGCCAGAGTGGCCAGTCGGCAAGATAATCCTCCCAGTCAGAGCAGGAAGCATGAAGAAACAAGTGGAATTCTGGGTATTGAAAGTGCCCTCCATGTACAACATAATCTTGGGAAGGACATGGCTGCATGTCATGAAAGCGGTAGCTTCAACCTACTATCAAGTAATACGATTCCCCAACGAAGTCGGGGTAATTAAAGAGGTCTATGGAGACCAAATTATGTCCAAGCAATCTTTCGTCACAGTAAACGGCAGTCGCGCTGCCAAAGGGTTTGTTCAGATGGTGGAAGAACCAGAGAGCAATGAATTGTTCGCGGATGTTGGCAAAGCCGCTGAACAGAAGGCAGTGGAAGACTTGGTACAGGTAAGATTAGATGAAAAGAACCCGGATAAGTTCTTTTTGCTTAGCTCATCTATGTCTAGCACTGAGAGAATAGAGGTCATGGAATTCTTGACCTCTAACATCGAAGTGTTTGCCTAGACGCCGTATGATATGCCTGGCATTGACCCAAGCTTCATCTGTCACCAATTAAACGTCCACCCAACCGCCAGACTAATCATTTAGCGCACTCGCAGATCGGCACTCCACCACGCCGAGATAGTGGCGGAAGAAGTAGAAAACCTGCTAGAAGTAGGAGTTATCAAAGAGGTGCACTACCCTAGATGGATCTCCAATACAGTAGTGGTACCAAAAAAGAATGGAAAATGGCGTGTTTGCGTGGACTATAAAACAGTCAACAAGGCATGCCCAAAGGATAGCTTTCCTCTACCCCGGATAGACCAACTGGTAGACCTAACAGCGGGACACAACCGACTTAGCTTTCTTGATGCGTACAGAGGCTACCATCAGATCGCTATGTATGAACCAGACCAGGAGGTCACATCTTTTACAACGCCAAGAGGACTGTATTGCTACAAGGTCATGCCCTTTGGCCTAAAAAACGCAGGGGCAACATTCCAACGGATGGTCACCAAGATATTTGAACCATTGTTAGGCAGAACAGTGGAGGCTTACATCGATGACATGGTGGTCAAGAGCAAAGATAAGAATGACCATCTCAAGGACCTAGGTGAGATGTTTTAGATCCTAAAGAAGCACATGCTGCACCTCAATACGTCCAAATATGCGTTCGGTGTAGGATTTGGCAAATTCCTGAGCTTCTTGGTGACCTATTGAGGTATTGAGGCAGACCCCTCTCAGATCAAAGCAATTCAGGATCTGGAGAGGCCCAACTCAGTAAAAGAAGTGTAGCATCTCACTGGCATAGCAGCTGCACTCAACCGATTCATAAGCCGGTCGTCGGACAGATGTCGACCATTTTTTCAAGCATTAAAAGCCAAGTTCGAATGGGATGAAGAATGCGACCGAGCTCTAGAAAGCTTGAAAGAATATATGTCTTCTCCACCACTGCTTGTAACCCCAATACCTGGAGAAGAACTATTTCTGTACCTGGCAGTTTCGCAGTATGCAATTAGCGCAGTGTTGGTCCAAGCGGGAGGGATCCAACATCTGCCCATCTTTTATGTCAGCAAGACATTACTAGGCGTAGAAACAAGGTACTTACCACTGGAAAAACTGGCCTTGGCCTTGGCCTTGATGATGGCCTCAAGGAAGCTGTCGCATTACTTTCACGCCCACACCATAGTCGTCTTCACAACTTTTCCATTAAAAGCTTTGTTTGAGAGGGCGAACTTTTCTGGGCGAATCTTGAAGTGGGCAGTAGAATTGGGACAGTTCGACATCAAGTTTCAACCCAGAACTGCAATAAAGGCCCAAGCTTTGGCAGACTTTGTCGCAGAATTCACCCTAGGAAATCATCATATCTGCCTAGTCGACCTGACTGAAACAACCCAACTAGGGATGAAAGTTGATGCCGGAATAGCGCAACCCCTAGTGCAGGATACCCAGTCAGACCCTAAGGCAGACCAGAGTAAAGTAAGGGAGGAAGAAGCAAACCATGCTACACCAATCTAAGACTCACCAACAAATAAAGACTTAGTACAATCAGATAGCGAGGGGCAAACAGCAAGCATGGATCTCGAAGAAAACACCAGCAACACTCTTGATCCCAAGGCATCATCTGATCCCTCCACTTGCTGAAAACTGTTCGTTGGAGAGATGTGGAAGCTCTTTGTGGATGGAGCGTCCAACAGGCACAGTGTAGGACTGGGCATAGTCCTCATCTCACCAGACGGCTTAGTAGTGAAGCAAGCAGTCAACCTTGGCTTCCCAGCATCAAACAACGAAGCGGAATATGAAGCACTTCAAGCAGGCTTAAAATCAGCATCCTACATGAAGGCCACCGAGTGAATGGTTTACAGTGACTCACAGCTAGTGGTAAACCAAATTTCAGGTGACTACGAGGCAAAGGATGGCAGGATGGCTAAGTACTAAGAGTTAGTCAGAAAAAAGATCAAGAAATTTGAAGTAGTGCGGATAGAGTAGATCGGTCGGGAAGAAAACAGTAGAGCGGACGAACTAGCAGGCTTTGTTTCAATGGCAGATACCTCCATCCCTCATCCATTGCTGATTGACTACCTACGAAGACCAAGCATTGAAGAACCCGAAGTAGAAGAGGCATGTTGTGCCAAACTAGGCCCTTTGTGGATGGATCCCATCATACTGTTCCTAAAAGATGGTGTCTTACTAGAAGAAAAGAAAGAGGCTAACAAAATAAGAGCAAAGTCACAGTGATTTTGGCTCTCCCCATCAATGGCCTTGTACAAGAAGTCATTCACAGGACCTTACCTAAAGTGTGTCCACCCTAGCAAAATTGAAGCATTCTTGCTCGAGATACACGAAGGCGTATGCAAAAGTCATCAAGGAGGAAGATCGTTAGCTTACAGGGCCATTTCGCAAGGATATTGGTGGCCTTACATGCAAGAAGATTCAGAGAAATATGTCAAGAAGTGCGAGAAATGTCAGAAATTCGCACACCAAATATATCAGCCAGCCAGAGAACTCCTACCATTAACAAGTCCATGGCCCTTTGCAATGTGGGGCTTGGACATAGTAGGACCACTTCCAACGGCACTCGGCAACAAAAAGTTCTTCCTTGCAGCAACAGATTACTTCACAAAGTGGGTAGAGGCGGAAGCATTGGCATCAATAAAGGAGAAGGATGTGAAAAAGTTCGTCTGGCAGAATATCATCACTCGGTTTGACATACCAAAAGCTCTAATATCAGACAACGGCACTCAGTTCGATGGCAAAATCTTTAGAGGCTTTTGTGCAGAATACAAGATAGAATTCTACAACTCTACACCGGCATACCCACAAGCAAATGGCCAAGCAGAAGCATCAAACAAAGTGGTCTTGGATGGATTGAAGAAAAGATTAGAGAAAGCAAAGGGCAAGTGGGCTGAGGAGCTTCCCCACGTTTTATGGGCTTACCATACCACACCTCGGCGATCTACTGGTGAAACACCCTTTTCCTTGACCTATGACATGGAAGCAGTAATCCCACTAGAAGTTGGCCTCCCCACAATTAGAAGTGAAAATTTTGATCCACACTTAAATGGAGAAGCCATAGCATTGGAGCTCGATCTTGAGGAAGAAATAAGAGAAAGAGCACTGGTTCACATTGCCTCATACCAGCGAGAGTTGTCCAAAAAGTATAACAAAACAGTACATCCAAGACAAGTCAAAATAAGAGGTTGGGTACTGCGCAAAGTGATGGGAAACACCTTGGTACCCGGAGATGGCAAGTTAGGGCCTAATTGGAAAGGACCTTACAAGGTGGTTGGATTAGCAGGAAAATGGGCATACCACTTGGAAGATGAAGACAGCAAAGCCATTCCCAGGCCATGGAACACTGTCAATCTCAAACTATTTTTATTTTTAGCTTTTCTTTCAAGTACGTGTAATTTTTCTTTTTCTCAATAAAACAAATAGTTTTCATTTCAGCATAATTGTTTTATTCTGTAAAAGTTGTTTTAGTGAGCTAGGGGTAACAAAAATAGAGTTGGCCAGAATAACCAACTTTGTCCTCTCCTAAGCCCAGGATAGGGATCCAGGCTGCAGGACGTTTGGTCGCAATAACCAAACACTTTACTCTAGGTTGGCAGGAAAAACCAACTTAGAGGTTGGCTAGAAAAACCAACACCCCGCCTAAGCCCAGGATAAGGATCCAGGCTGCAGGAAGTTTGGCAGGAAAAACCAAATACTTTACTCTAGGTTGGCAGGAAAAACCAACTTAGAGGTTGGCTGGAAAAACTAATACCCCTCCTAAGCCCAGGAGAAGGATCCAGGCTGCAGGAAGTTTGGCTGGAATAACAAAACACTTTACTCTAGGTTGGCAAGAAAAACCAACTTAGAGGTTGGTTGGACAAAACCAACACTTAGTACTCTTCAACCGAGATAAGAACAATGCTAAAGAGTGGTTGGCTGGAAAAACCAACACTTGGTACTCCTTAGCCGAAATAAGGATCAAGGTTGAAGAGTGGTTGGTTGGAAAAACCAACACTTAGTACTCCTCAGCCGAGATAAAGATCAAGGCTGAAGAGTGGTTGGCTGGAATACCACTTGTTGTGATCTTCAGTCAAGGTAAAAGACCTAGACTGAAGAGGTTGGCAGGTAACACCAGAGATTTCAAGGTTAAAACCGGGATAGGTATCCCGGCTGGAGAATGTTACACACCATTCATATTACAGTTGGAAAGGTAAAGCAAGCATAGATTAAATCGGGACAAAAGATGGAACAAAAGAAGATTTCATTGGAAACTCAGATCAAGTACAAAAGGTGGGGCCTCAGCCCGGTTACAATATCTTTCCAAAAGCAAAAAGAAGAAATTACAGAGATTAAGCAAAAAGGTCATCTAAATCAGCATCAAGAACAACACGATTTTCACCCAGGGGTAGCTCGGTTGTGGCAGGCACCTCTTGGTTAAGCTCGGTTGAAAGATCCGTATCAGCAGGCAAAAGCGGGACGGAGACCTCTGGAGTTGGGGAGGTAGACTAGCGACTGGGCTGAGTGTTGTCTTTTGGAGCTTCATCTTCATCCTCCTCTTCCAGAAATTGCTGCTGAATGGTAGCAGCATACTCCACCAGTGAGCTCGGTATGAAATATGGAGGAGGATTGAAGACCTCGGTCTCAGGACCATGACCGAGCTGTGCCACAGCCCCCCTTCACTCGCATTTAAAGAACAAGTCCTTCGCAACTTCACACTGCTTGATGTATAGGGCTTCGCCTTCTTTGAAACCGCAGTCCTCCGCATCCTCTAGCTTCTTCTCAAGCTTGGTTATTTCGGCATTCTTTTTTCCTTCGAGTTTGGCCAGCTCATGCAAATATCTATTTTTTATCACGGTCGCAACCTTTTGCTTGTCTGCTTCAGCCGAGCTAACAAGACTGGTCAGACGACCATTCTCGGTTTGTAGCTCGGCTATCTGCTTCCTGGCCTATTCTAGCTCGGCGGTTTTTTCGGTTACCTCGGCCATTGCTTGTCTTGTCGTTTTGCGAAGTTCCAATACACGTTTGTGAGTGATGCAGCTCTTCTACATGGCCTACAAAAAAATGGAAAGAGACTTGTAGTAAAACTGAACAGAAAGTTGTGCAAATTAGAAAGATAAGCAAAGGAGGTTACTTACCAGCACCATTGACTTTGTAGCCGAGCGAATGGCCTTCAGCTCGGTGAGATGGTTGTGGTGCTCCATGTCGGCTGGAAGGCAAACGCTCTTGGCCAGATTGAATGCCATTAGGTGGTCTTTTTCAGCGATGACTTAATCAATATCCTTTATAGCACGGTTCTGAAAAGTGATCTTTGGAGCCCACTTGGAAGAGCTAGCTCAGTCAGAGCGCTCCGGTTGTGGGCTCAGTGGAGGGCTCGGCGGAAGGATGGTATCTTCTTCATCAACAAGGCGTGGCTCGGTTGTGGAAGTCCGAGCACGCTTGTTTGGACGAGATGATGAGGGTTGATGGGATGGAAGGGCCACCATGGTCTCCTGAGTTTGACCGGCTGGTGGTACCTCGGGTTGGTTTGTTTCGGTCAGAAGGGCCCTCACAACTCGTTTCTTGGCCATTTCTTGTTCGGCGGTTAGTGGGATGAGATTGATTTGAGGCAAGGATGGGTCTGGTTCAGGAGAGGCTTCCAACAAGAAGTTAGTTACCTTGGTCTTTCGTTTGCCACTGTATCGGTAGGTCGGCTCAAAATTCAGTAGCTCGGTCCAACTCTGGTTTGGATATCGTAACGCGGCACGAAGAACATTCAACTCGGGGTAGCTGTATTGGGACTTAAGAAAGTTCAAATCTGCAAGAAGGAAGATAACAGTCAGTATGGTTCAAGATCAGAAAACCGAAGTAAAAGGAAAAAGCATGGAATTAAGTCGAGGTAATCCTACTGGCTACACCCTTGTTCCAATTTATTCTGTGGCCAGGGATCTGGGCTTGTTGGTCCTCAAAATTCCCAAATACCCAAAAGAAATCATCGTCGTTCACGTCTTTATCCGGAGTATCCTTTATTATTTTTTCACGCCGGTGCCTTATTCGTAAGTAGTAAACCCAACCATCTTCAGCTAATCCTATGGTGTATTGGTGAAAAAGCTCGGCTAGGCCGAGATTAAGGCCAGCCCGGTGGTTTAGCTCGGCTATGCTGTTTATTATACGATAAGAATTGGTAGAAAGTTGGGTGGGGCAAAGCTTGGTTTTCCTAAGAAATTCACATAGAAGGGGCTGTACAGGGAATCGTAGACCGCACTCTACGATGGAAATAACGTTAAAAGGGACAAAACCTTGTTTTTCCCAGGGAACGGTTTCTAGTTCGGCCAGTGAGAGGTGGACATCATCTGGAATCTGGTAGTCCTTACGAAATTCAGCTATGGCCCCTGGTGAGCTTACTAAAAATCTATACTTTCCCATTTGGGGTTTAAGTTATGAATAAATTAAACTGGAGTGTTAGCTCGGTTGAAGAATGGTGCTGAGCAACTCGGTTGGGCGTTCAAAGGAGTGCCTGGACAACCTAAGTCTGCAAAGTGAAAAACAAAGGTGTTAAGAACAGATCGTTGGACCGTGCTAAAAGAAATAAAGGCAAGATAAATGAAGTCTTAGCTCGACTATGTGAGGTGCTACGAGTCTTAGCTTGGTTAGAGCAAGGGGTTTGTTAGCCCGGTTGAGCCTCTAGGGGCAGCGTTCTTAGTTCGGTTTGAACTAAGAGGGTTAGTTTAGCCCCGAGCTGTAGCTCGGTCATGGTTGAAGCTTTCAAGCATGCTATTGCGCAAACCTAGTGCGGTTCACTAGCTTGGCTAAATTAAACAGGCAGTACTAAGACTTGTTGAAATTACAAGAATAAAGTAAAGTTTTAGTCCGGTTATGCAGTAAGGCTAAAGATTTTTTAGCTCGATTGGAAGGCTAAAGCTTTCTTTAGCTCGGCTGGTAAAAGATAATCCCTATCATGCTGCGCAGATGGAATTAAGGGGCAATTGAGAGGGTAATTTATATGTAAATTGGGCCAAGCTGGGTAGTGGGCTGTTCTGTGGGCCACGGTAAAAAGGGCTTAGAGATAGCCCGGTCCATGAGAGCTTTACAGGTAGCTCGGTCACCACACGCAGAGTTAGCTCGGTCGCGACATATTACAGTTAGCTCGGTCAAAACCTTGCTGTTTGTTAGCACGGTCTAAGCACGCCATTGTTAGTATGGTTTGTATAAGAGAAACCGAGGTAAGAGCAGTGAAAGGAAGAGTCGAACTAGATATAGTTCGGTCTACTTTGCGGCTTAGCATATCAATGCTTACCTCAGTCATATTGGAATCCGACCATGGTAAAACCATCTCACTTGGTTTAAGCAGTGAGGGGGGTATTGAAGGATAAGCATTATCTTTCAGGAGTATGACTCCTAGGAGGACTTTACATGGAGGAGTAAAAGTCCTACTAGGATTGTGCCACGCGGAACCTATAAAAGCTCATAACATAACCTATGGGAGAGGTAACACAACTTTGATTCTTGAATACACAGAGCTTTTTGTCTATTTGTCTATTTTTCTGACTTAGGCATCGGAGAGGTATCTGGCACACACCCACCGGCTAGCTCACGTTTGTGTTTTCAGGGAGTAAAGCGACGTCGTATGGAGGAGCGCAATCTTGATCAACAGGATTATACAAGGACAATATTTCGTACTCGTACACATATGATTATTTTTGTTACTTTTAGGGGTCTCTAATTGGTCCGCGGGCAAAATATTCGACATTGTTCAACTTGATCAACACATTTCATGACTCATCTCAGTCCGCTTGAGTGTCCAACTCGTCCCAACTCATGAAAGATGATTTAGGGTTTTAAACAAAAGTTTGTAAACGAAGTCCGCCCATAAATTCAACCTGCATGAGTAAGTCTAATGTGTAGTTTGAATTTTTTTTTTTTTTTTGGTTCTCTTATTTGAAGTTTTTATTGTTTTTCATTATGTTATTTTTGTTTGTTTGTTTGTTTGTTTTTGTTTTTTTTTTTTCTTCTTTCCTTTGACTTGTAGTATTTAAGTTACTTGATTGTTTTTTTTTTTATTATATGAGATGTAAAAAAGGTAAAAATAACAAAAACAAAAATACTTGAATTATGTTAGAGAGTAAACAAGAAAAATAATTAACGAAAATATTTAAAATGTGAACGAAAAATGGGTAGAACTTAAAAATACAAGTGTAATAAAAAATGTGTAGCCCGGTTCGGTTTGATTTTGTCCCGTAAAATTTAGGTTTATTGGTGAAACGTGGTTTTAGTTTTTTAAATAGGTCCAACCCTTAATCTACCTCATATAATTTTTTCTTTTTTTTGATGAAATTTCATTTTGCATTTCAATTTAACAGTTAAAATTCATTTTTGAGTAAGTAGAGTTTTCCATTTTACACTCATTTTTGAGAACCAGCAAAGCATGAAATATGTGACCTATACAAATTTTTATGCCTTTGATCTTTTTATTTTTATTTATTTGTTGATGTGACTGTCATTATAAAATTTTCCACTTGTGGGGCTAATTGGATGCGAATCCAGTAACATCATCTATTGTGTTTATGTTCGGACCAAATATTAGGTGTACAAGTACAAGGATTCCCGTTAAAAAAAAAAAAAAAAATGGGGATCCTTAATTTAGTTATACTAAGTTTGGTCTTAAAAATTTTTAAATCTCAAATCCGTCCATCTAAGTGCATTTTTAAGAAAGAAGGTACAAAATCATCCTGAGGCATTTTTACTAGTCCAACTAATTTTCTCTGCCTCTAAGAAGCTCTGCATCAGAAAAGGCAAAATATCTATTTTGATTTTGACTCTCTACAAGTATCTAGCTTTTAGTGAGATGCAAAAGGGTTTCTTGCCAAAATTGCTCCCTTTATCTGATCAAGTACTCTTATTTTGGTAGATTTTGTGTTTGTATATTGTATCTAATTGATTTGGCTTTGTGTTTGTATATTACCATTTAAAAATATGATTGTTTTAATTTAAAAAAAAATAAATTTAATAAATATTTTTTTAAAAAATATTTACAAATGCCACGTGAACATATGCAGCATGCCATAAAAAGATTATTTATTCATTTATCTATGTTTATAAGATATTTTTTAAAAAAATTAGATAAGTTAATTTGATTGATTATCTAAAATAAAAAGTGTGGTTGGAGTGTATACTAACTAAACTACTCAGGCAATATAAAGAGGAACTTTTCTGTGTACTGTTGTAAGGCATTTTGTTTCTCACCTTGGAGTTGTTCTAACCCAATAAATATAAGCTGTTAATTTCTAATTTTTATATTTAATGAATATTAAATTATCTAGATTTTTTTATTCATTATTTGAATTTGGAATGCTAACAAAATAAAATAGTGAAATAAATATGATTTTTAACAAATGTTTTAATTTAAGTCCAGAAAGAAGTATATATATATTTTTATGTTATATATTTTTCTACTTTATTTATAACTAAAATAATATAAAATTATAATTAATATTTTATAAATAAAAAGACTGGGTAGGGTTAGAACTCTTTATCCCATGTTCAACATGAATATTAAATTGGTACAAAATTTTAACCTGAACCGATCCTATGAGCGAAATAATTTTTTCAAATCCTAAAAATATCAAGCAGAACTAAATGGGCCAACATGCCAATGACGACCCATACCAAATATCACTAGATGATTGTAAATATATATATATATATATTATACATTATTAAAGGCGGTAAAAAAATTTAGATAGGTGGGTGGTAAAAACTTACATTAGTTAAAATCTCTTTAATTTAAATTAAGAACATATATTTAAGAAAAAAATTGAAAATTGAAATGACATAATAATTATAAATCGTTATAATTTTAAACATCTTTCAAGTATAGTAATGGACTTTGGGTGACTGTTGGGAGTTTTTTTTTTTATCAGCAAGAAAACTTTATTGATAACTACAAAGTGATATAAGGTGATACATCAATAAAGAAAGGGGTTAGTACTCAAGCATCATACCCAATGTGTCAATCCCAACTAGGTTGTCACTTATACACGAGCTCAATCATATGTTAGCACAAAACCGAGGTTGATAAGTCACCAACCAAAACAGGTCCACTCAAACAAACTAAGAAATGCACTTAACACACAACAATAGTAGCACACAGCTACTACCCAATGTGTCAAAACACTACCATCACACAGCAGGAATAGAACTTAACAGCAAAAATACCAGCAATAGGGCTTCCCAGTAAAAGGCCACAGCAATGCCACAACAACAACAAAATCATACACACTTCACCTCAAGCAATGTTTGACATGTTGTAGATTATAAACAAAATCATGCACTGTGTTATGCACACTTGGTAGACTGTTCTTAGCCCAAAACACTATCCTTGTCTTCATAGTGTCCTCGAAATCAACAAAATTAGGATGTCCATCATTAAACAATATATCATTCCTCAACTTCCAAATCGACCATAATAATACTAATGGCACAATTTTCCACACCTTTTCCTCATTTTTCTTAACTGATGCCCTTGCCCACCAATGTAACAAAGCCTCAACAGACCCATGGACTACCCACCATATATCCCACCACCTTATAATTCTAGACCAGGCTCTCTAGATCAGTGGGCATTGTAATAGAACATGGTTTACACTTTCAATTTCCTTTTTACAGAAGACACATTGTGTGCTAGCATTCACACCAAACACCTCAATTCTCTATAGGAAATCTGAAGTTTTCACTCTTCCCCTCCACGCTAACCAATCAAAGAATTGAATTTTGGGAGGGGCCACATTCTGCCACAGCTCATCCGTAACATGTAACTTCGGTCCCTTAGCTACTTGAAACCATTTCCAAACTGATGCGACTATAAACTAACTTGATGGATCTAACTCCCACCTCAAACATTCATCTAGGTTCCCTCTGATTATAGGTACTGCACTTAGGTACTCACATAACCTGTTGACCTTTACCTCTTCCCATGCTCGTAGCCTTCTTCTAAATACCTGATTCAATTCCCTGTGCTCTCCCTACTCAGATTGTACTACATCAGAGAGCCTTTATTTTCTATAGATAAGCTAAACAATCGTGGAAACTCCTCACTAAGCCTACTACTATTCCACCGCTTATTAGTCCATAAATGAATTCTCTTCTCATTTCAAACCTTTACTTTTGCATTATGCAAATAAAAGTCAAACACTTGAGGGTTATCCTTCGCAATACTTAGAATCCCCTACCATATTGGAGACATATTGCCTGCTCTACCAATATTAGGCCACTACCCACCACATATCTCTCATCACTATAGGAAAAAACACTTTTGGCGACTAAAAATGCCAACTAAATAGTTGCCAAAGGTACACGCATTATCTACTAAAAAAATTTTGGTCGCCAAAAGTATACACTTTAGCTACTAAAGAATATTTGGTAGGAAAAGATGCAATCTTTAACTCCAAAAATAAATCCAAGCAAAACAAACTAAGCTGTGTCTCACACGGAAAGAAGTGAGTAAATAACCACGTCTCCCACGGGAAGGACAAAGAAAGCACAAACCAAACTATGCCTCATGATGCAAATCTAACTATGCCTCACGTAAAAAGCGTGAAAAAGGTACAAGCCAGACTACGTCGCACATAGAGAGGGGGAAAAGCTCCATGCCAAACTACGTCTCACACAAAGAGGGCGGAGGGTGGTGTGAACCCCAGGCATACCTGATGTTTTAACTGAGTAACTCAATATCTTAATGCGTCACATTCGAAAATAGGAAAAGCGGTGTGAACAAACAAGCGCACCTGCCGTTCTTATCCAAGGTAAACAATCCTCACGCGCTGCACACGAGAGGAGGAAAGGTGGTATGAACAAACAGGCGCACCTGTTGCTTTTATCAGGACAAACAATCCTCACGCGTCGCACTCGAGAGAAGGAAATGTGGTGTGAAAAAATAGGTGCACCTGTTGTTTTTAACCAAGGTGAATAATTCTCACGCGTCGCACGTGAGAGGAGAAAAGGTGGTGTGAACAAATAGGTGCACATGTTGTTTTTAACTAGGGTAAACAATCCTCACGCATCGTACACGAAAAGAGGAAAGGTGGTGTGAAAAAATAGGCGTACCTATTTTTTTAAACCAAGGTAAACAATCCTAACGCGTCGCACGTGAAAAAAGAAGATCAAAATAATGCATAAGCAACCAAATTCAGAAGCAGACAAACTCTAAAGCAAAGATTAACTCAATCCCGGGAAGGCCTCGGAAATGAAGCCAGAAGGCCCACGGAGATAACTCAAGGTACAAGACATAAGCACGAATTTTAACAAACTAAACAAAGCTTAATAAAAGCAAGATAAGGAAAATAATTTTCTTCGAAAATGGACCTAATTAAGCATGCAATTTAGACCAAGATTCTGTGGTGCGTGAAATCCAGAAATAAAGGGATAAATTAACAGGATGAACATAACTTTGGACCAAACACAAATCAACCAAGCAAATAAATTAACGGAACAAATTAAGAATTTGAACCAAATTATGAGATGCCGACACAACTAATGAAAAAAAAAAAAAAAAAAAAACCAAAACCACCAAAGACTAACAAAGCCTCCCCTTTTTTTTCTCCCATTTTTTCCTTCTTTCTTTTCTTTTTTCCTCACTGTTTTTTTCCACTTTTCTACTTTCTTTTTTTTTTTGTTTCCACTTTCCCCAAATTCAGATCGAGGCCCAACACTCAAAAAAAAAAAAAAAATTTGGGTTGTATTTGGGAATGAAGCACGGTTAGGCTCCAGGGCCGGGTCGCGATAGTGGCACGGGGCAGTTCGGTCATTCTGCGAGCCACGATTGTTTTAAACAAACCCAACTCTCATTTTCTCACACACTCCCATCCAAAACTCCCTCTCCTTTCTCTCTAGATTTCCCCTTTCCCTGAGTTACCTAACAATCCTTGCAAATTTTTCCTTAAAACTCTTTCAATCCTCTATATTTTGAACCGAACAAAACTTGTTTTGGTTGAGTTTCGGGATTCCTCTTGATCTTCCTTAGATTCTCATCCACTTACCCACACTATTCCTTTATCCCCTTGATTCTTCACTCTCTTTTTCATTTTCTTTCTCCTAGGGTTTGAAATTTTGAGGTTTCTCGCTCAAAATCACTCACTCGCTCGCTTTCTCATTTTCCCTCATATGTCCCCATGGCTAGTGATGAGGTTCCCATTCTCGACCTCGTTGTGGGTATTGGTGTTGTCTTAGGTGCAGATATAGAGGCCGAGGACGCTCCCGCATTGCCTCTCCTTGCCGATAGGCCATTCAACTCGGCTACCTACCAACTGCGTACACATGCTATAACCCCAGGTGGTATCTTGAGATTTGAGGGCCTCATCCCTAGGGTAGATGCGGGCATTTTGCTGCGAAAGCCAGCAGAGCACTTGTCTGCCGATGCCTCTTTGGTAAGTAATCTTTTCTTTGTTTTGCACATATATTGAATCTCATAAGCAAATTACTCGTCAATGCTGTACGCATATTGATAATATTCCCCATTTGCAGGTGATAGCTAGGAGGATTGGCGGTTACGGGTCCACATCTGGCCCTCAGCATTGGTATGAAAAGCTTCCCATGCGAGTCCGCACACAGGTCGATGCTGCAGGCTTCAGGCCTTTCTGTTCCGGGCTCATACAGATGAAGGCTGAGCCATTGCTCTACGGAACCTTGGTGGAAAGATGGTGGGACACCATTGACTCGTTCCACCTCTTGTCTATTAGGGAGCAACCCTGACTCCATATGACTTCTCGATGCTCACTGGCTTACGAGTTGGCGGCCCGATCCCATTTGATCCCAATATGATGCAGTGGAGAGCAGCACAGCACTAGCTCCTCGGGGCGATCCCAGACACCACCAGCTACGGAATGGCTAAGTACAATTGGTTCTTTGATCAGTTCTCTGACTTTCAGCCAGTTACTCCAGATGAGCTCATTCAATGCACTCGCGGCTTTCTTATGTACCTCTTTGGTACTACCCTATTTGCGAACAGGGAAAATATCGTGGGGTTATATCTCTTGGAAGCACTAGTGCACCTACCACAGGTGGCAGAGTATGATTAGGGTGGCGCTGGCTTAGCCATCTTGTATTGCTACATGAGCTCCGTATCCCGCCGAAAGGTGATACACTTGGCGGCTACTAGAGGGTTTGAGAGGTACACCTCATACTCACTTTCTGTTCAGCTTTGCATTTTTTTTCAACTTTGCATTTCATTTTTTGTTCATCTACTCATTTACTTTTATCCATGTCTTTTTGCTTGTAGCTATGGGTTTACATATATGTCACCTTCCTGGCTCCAGTCCTAGTAAGACCGATTGAGTTATCAGTACCCCGCTCCCGGTACTACAACTCCCAATTTGAGCGCCGCCGCTGCCGCTGCATAGACCGAGATTTCCCTTACTTTCGCTGTTTTTTTGACACAATTACTATGGATCAGGTAACAAAATATTAACCTTTAACTTTTACATACTATGTGCATACTACACTGTTTCCATATTATACTATTTCCATACTACACTATTTTCATACTGCATTGTCATTCTCATACTGTTGCTTCTTATACTGCATTGTCATTCTCATATTGTTGCTTCTTATACTACACTGTCATTCTCATACTGTTGCTTCTATACTGTTGTTTCCATACTGCTTAGATCTTTGACATCTGATATCTGCTTCCACAGGTTGACTGGCACCCCTGGGCGGGTATCCCTCATGCAGTGAGGGCGATCTATGTTATTGCATGGCTCGCCTCTACTATGAGGATTTTGTTCAAGGGTCCCTTTGGCCGAGCTTATTACTTGGAGAAGAAGTTCACCTGCCAAACGCGAGGCGTAATGGATCCTGACATTCCCCATCTTCCTCCTCTTGGCATAAGGGTAGTTGATGATCTTTGCAATGGACCCCAAGTTGACTTCCCTATGTTGGGGGAGGATGGTGATCGGTACCACGAGCCCGGCGACTTCATTGCCTTCTTACATACTCAGGTAATGGTGCCTCTTACCTTGGGCATGGTCTGTGCTATTCCTGAGGTTACTACTGCTGCTGCTGCTGCTTCCTGAGGAGTTCTTGCTGCAGTTTCCATCCTTGGGCTTATTGCAATTCCTACCGAGGTCGTGTACACGCAATCGGAGGGAGTTATCGAGCAAATCCCTCTTGATCATATCAAGGAGAGGGACCGTAGGTTGGTGCTTGCTCCTGACATTGAGTAGGTACACACCTTTTTATACTTTTACCCACCGCATTTTCTCATTTCTTCCTACTGCATTCTGTTATTTTTGTTTACTATGCTTAGTTATGTGGTTCTCAATTCCAATGCACTCTCTCTTGCAGGTACATGCGGCATATGCTAGCGACCTTCTCCGGACGATTAATCGACTACTTCTCATGGTATGGAAGAGGCAGACTGTTCTAGCGACCCATGGGATCGAGGTCTACTTTGCCTCTAGTTTACAGTCATTATAATCATGCTCACAACTCGGTTGATGTCTTTTGATATCTTTACTTTCTCTTTTTCTTTTTTTCCCTTTCAGCTTGAGCAAGTACAAGTTGCACCTGCAGGACCTCCTCCAGCTAGGAGACGAAGACGGGGCTCAGTGAGGGGCAGGGAAGGAGCTGATCGGGGGAGAGGTAAAGTGAGACAGTGATCACCTCCTAAGGAGTCTTTCAAGGAGTGCACAACCTCCGAGGAGGAAGAGGAGGCAGTCAACATACAGTCTAGCAATCCTAGTGATGATAGTAACACACCTCCTCCGTAGCAGAGATGGAAGAGAGCGATGATGGGTTACTAATTTTTTTTTTCTTTCTTTTGCTTTGTAGTTAGGAGCTATAGCTTCAGAGAGACCTATGTATTTTGTTTTTGAAAGACTTTTCTTTTGTTTTTGGTCTTTGCAGTTGTAGACACCCCATTTTTGACCGTCCTCAAGACTTGGACGTCATCATTTGAACACTCGATGATTATCCATGTTGGTGATTGTCTTGAGTTCTCGGAGGTTTCGGCTACGCGCCTTGCCTCAAGACCTTTCGACTTTTCTATTTTGTGTTCGGTTTTGCACCAAACACGTGTTGTTTTACTTCTGAGGGTGGGAAATGGCTTGTTGGCCATCCCCTCACATCACCGGCCATGGCTTGAAGACACCGACCCTGTTTTCTTGCTACCGGCCAAAAGTGTTGGCCGGTCAGCAATGTTTTTGGTCGGCCGGCCATTTCTTTGATCAATCGGCCACTTTTTCTGTCCGAGACCTTTTCTTGAGAGGGTTTGAACCTTTTGAACCCTTTGTTTTAGCTTCTTGAGGAAGCTTGAACCTTTTGAACCCTTGGTTTTTAGCTTCTCGAGGAAGCTTGAACCTTTGCTCTAGCTTCTCCAAGAAGCTTGACCTTTTCAGCTTCTCCAAGAAGCTTGAACCTTTTTAGCTTCTCCAAAAAGCTTGACCTTTTTAGCTTCTTAGAGAAGCTTGAACCCTTCTAAGCTTCCAAGAGAAGCTTGACCCCCTTGACCCTTTTTGTTTAGCTTATCTTAGAAGACTTGAGCCCTTGCCTTGTCTATAAAAAGAGGGCCTCTCCTTCCATTTCAAGGGTTGAAAAATCTGATATATAAAAGTATATATATCACTCTCTCTATAGCTCCCTCTCTCTCTACATTTGTGTGGGTTAGAGTGTTCCAAAGTGAGTTTTTGTTCTTGTTCTTGCACAACAACACCTAGGAGTACACTACTCTTTGGTTACTACGGTGCTAAGGAGTTGTTTGAGGGGTTTTTGAGTTGGTTTTGATCCAAAGAGGCTGCTGGTTTGGTGTTCTTGGAAGTGGTCTTCAAGGGTAACTCCTTTTCCCTCTTTTATTCTCCGTTTTTGTACACATTTTTAGCCTATCTTGCATGCTGATTTAAGCTTAGTTATAAACTGAAAAAAGTTTTGTATTTGCATGCTTTTTAAGTTTGTTTAAGATCACTTTTGTGTTTGGGGTTTTTTACCCCCTCTTAGGCCTTGTTTGGCCTCATTTTTGTGCCTTTTTTGTGAGCTTCAGGACCACCTTGTATTGGCCTTCTCACCACTGAAATACAGAGGGATTTTAGTGGTTGGGATGGTGTTTTGAGGTCCTAAGAAGGAGAGGGTATCCCCTCTCCTTGTTGTCTTGTTTGTTGGCATTTTTGGCCTTACAAAGGAGCCCTTATTTGCACACTTCTTGAGCTTGGTTCAGGCCTTTTTCAGTGAGTTTTAGGGCCTGCATAACCCCTTTCCATAGTTGGTTTTGCCATGTTAGATGTCCTTCTTGCATGTGTAGAACAACCCCTTGCATGGCTTTCCAAAGTAGCACCTCATGTTTGCATGTTTCAGTCATGTTTCAGTGGGTTTTTGGGCATTATTTGGCATGCCATGAATCTTTTTTGGGCTGGTTTGGTGGTCCCTCATTTGCTTCACATGCTTGTAGTGTAAACCATGCTTACTAGCTCACAATGCATGTTGTTTTGGCCCTCTATTCTAGCACCTTTTGGCCACACTCCAAACATGTTTTGTTCATATTTTGGGCTGCCTTAGCTCTGTTTTTAGGCCTCTCGGTCGATTGGTGCTTGCCATGCATGGTTGTAGTGTAATAGCCTTGCTTATCTTTGAGTTTTGGGGTCCCTTGCATGTGTTGCTTGAGGCATTTTAGTGTTTTGGCAACATTGAATATGATATTTCAGAGTTTATAGGTGTGCCATATTCTCATGTTTGTCATGCCTTTAATGTGTTTGAGAGCTGTGCTTTTATACCCCATTTGTGAGCCATTGCATGAGCTTCATTTTGGTGCATGTCAAGCCATCATTTTAGCTCATTTTGGCCACTGATTTGGGCCTATTTGAGAGTTGCCCATATTGGTTTAAGTCCATGTTTTGCATGTTGTTGCATGCTCGCCTTGCATGTTGTCACATACTTGGCCTATTAACATGTTGTTGCATGTTTAATTTCATTTGGCATGCTTTTGTTAAGTTGCTTTGCATGTTTGCATATCTTGTCCCTTTACATGTTGTCACATGTTTACCTTGCATGCTTGAATGTCCATGTTGCATACACATGTTTACCTTGCATGCTTGAATGTCCATGTTGCATCTTGTATGCTTGTATTCTTGACTAGGTTGCATTGCATTTGGAATGCTTGTTACCTTAACATGCTCATGTTGCATTAGTCTTGCTTGCATTTTTGCATCCCTTGCCTCTTGATCAACCATGATAGAGGTTGGGGCCCCTTTATGTGTTGTATGCATTTCGTTTGATATTGAAATTGCACACTTGGCTTCTTTGGCCATCATGCATTGAAATGCGTGATTGGTGGCCCGAGGGTCGAGAGCCATACTTCCTTGAGTCTTAAACATGATAGGGAGGGTGGTTGTGCATACATTGCTTTGAAAATGCATTGCCATGCTCTGTTTGTCTTCTGCTGCTGTCAAACAGGATTCTGCAGGAAGATATGGCCAGTCGGCCATCTCCAGTGCCGGCCGGCTATCCATTGTTGGCCGAGAGCCTCACAACTGGTCGATGACCACTTTTCCATGGCCGGTGACCATTCCTCTTGGCCGGTGACCTCCCACAGTGTTTAGGGAGGGTTCTAGAACCAACCTTGGGACTTGTGCAGCCTTCAGGGGTGCAGAGCAGTGTAAACAGAGGCAACTGTGGCATGGCGATGGATTTCCGAGCAAAGCCGAGCATGCATACATTCATCCCTCTTCTCGTGGTTGTTTTACTGCTTTCAGTAGCTTAATTAATTTGTTAATTAGTTAGGTGGTTTTGTACTTAATTAATTAGCTTGTTAGTTGATTAATTTGTATTATTCATTCGGTCCCTCCTAGAGAGGGCAAATTGTGTAATAAGCGTGCGTGTGCGTGATGCATTTCTTCCAACCCCACGTCTTTCTCCCTTTTATTTAACCGCTGACTATGGTTAGTTTTAGGGCACGTTTCAATTAGCATACTTATGATAGCATGTTTGCACACATTCATTCGTATTGCATGCACCGGGCTCGGCTCATCATACTAACTGCATTGTATTTCAATTCCAATTTGAATACATGTATCAAGTTGGATTTCACATGACATCTTAGAATAGCTGAACCTATTTCTAGTTACATTGTGCATGTGTTGCATTAGCCATCTTAACATGAACTAGGATCATGCATTTGATTACTAACTAGTTTCTGTTTTGGCTCGGAGTAATCTGTAAGTGTCTATGCTTTAGCATATTGCATGCGTGTGAGTGTTGCCATGATAGCATGCTTACCATGAGGCTAATTGCTTATGTGATATAACTGCCTGAATGCCTGTGGATGAAGGTTGGATTGCTTGAATTGGAACAACTCATTGAAATCCTTATTTTAGCCTACTTGCGAGTAGCAAATCTCAAACTATTTTCCAAGCAAATGGATATGCAATGCTTTGTTCCAAATTAGGCGATCTAGTCTATACTTGTGTGTTGTGCGCATCACATAGTAAATTCTAGCTAATTAACCAGAATATGAACGCATATGTTTTCAAAACAAGATATCATGCTTAGTAGTGGCCGATCTTTGATCGGGCGAGCGGGGGTGCTCATAGCTGGCCTTCCCCAATCCTACCCAAGTTCCCGAGCCGAGGCAACTTTGGTGATGATGGACACGTGGCCTTAGGCAACGAGTTAGGGTTTCCTAAATTCCCCCTTAAAAAATATTTAGGTGGCGACTCTATATCTGGCAAAGCAGTCCATGTTTGGCACTCCTTTCTAAAATCTGTTTTTCAAAACGATTTGCCAAATTTGGACTCTTTGGTGATTCATCAATCTTGCGTTGCACTTTGCGAGATCAGATTAAGAACCGTGACCAATCGAGTTCGAACTGTAGCATGAGTCCCACGAGGGTGCGTCTACAGTTTCTGGTGACTCTGCTGAGGAGATTAGAGAACTTGACTCGAACTCATGATATCTTGTTTTGACTACACTTATGTGTTTCTTGGCATTGCATTTGCATTTGCATTGGTGCGCCTAAGTCACAGTGTTTGCCGTCTGCTATTCCTGAACGGTTTGCCGGAGGTTGAGAGGCATACCATAAGGCTAACCGGTTATGGGCTCTGCCACGATGGGAACACAAACCCCGGTTGTTATCGGGGCACCCTTTTTTACCATTCGACCTAGTACATATTCGGAATCCATAGTGACCATTCCAAACTAGGACAGGTTGCTTACCCGATTGTAGGTTGTGTGAAACTGCTGTGGGCGTAGTGAAACCCTAGCTCCTGACAAAATAGGACAGGGAAACACTATCCCAACATAGGGGTGTTTTGGCTCTCACTTGCTTGCTATGTGCTTTTAGAGTGCGTTTCTACAGGAATGCATGTATCAGTTTGCAAGTCTGGGCATCAGGCCTGTGGGCATCAGCATCAATGTTTTGGGAATCAGTTTACCCGAGGGTATCAGATTTGTGGCAGAATTCTGTAGGGGGGCACAGTCATCCAGCTTTGCTCATTTTGGTTTTGGTGAAATCAGGCTGAGGTGCTGTCTGTTTTCTCTTTTGCTAGGTAGTCTGGGAACCATAGCTTCAGAAGACTTCGATATCCCCAAGGTTCATTGGACTTGTGTTGATAGACTTTGTCAGGTCAAAGATTCAATTCAAGGGCAAATCAGTGTTTCTTCGCCAGAGGCAGGGTAAAAAGGCCGGTCAAGCACAGATCATCAGTTCAACAGTCTTCGGATCAGCAGTCATTATCCATCTCACCTGTGTGTAGTTGGGTTGAGATATCTGCTTTTACCACAGAGACAGATATACCGATAGATCAGTTAGATCATGGCAGTATGGCAGGAATCGAAGAAATGATGCGTCAGCTCCAGAAGAGCATGAGAACCATGCAGGAGGACGTTGCTCGTCAAGCAGAATTTGCCAAATAGCAGGCCGTCGTCATGGCCCAACAGGCAGAGCTAATTACCCGGCTACAGCAGCAAGCTCGAGCATCAGCTTCACACCAAGCTCCTCCCCCACCAAGAGTTCCAATACTCGGGGAGACGGCGAATGTCCAAAATGTCCAAGAGGATACAGACATCCCAACAGGGCCGGCTCTGCCCTCGATTCTACCTCAACTATCCAAGGCACCCACTCCTATCAATCAACCGGATTCTCCCTTCAAATTCGAAGTGGACCCCACGGCATTAAACGTGAGCAAGCTTGAAAAGCTGTTTAAGAAATCTCAGGGTGTGAAGTCCATTCCAAACATCGAGGATGGGTATACCGACGCAGCCGTGACACTGCCAGACAGATTTAAGATGCCGCATATTGACCAATTTGATGGATCTGGGGATCCCATGGTGCACCTGCGGCTGTTTTCAGACATACTAAGGCCGATGGGCCTCACCAGACTATAGAAGCTTTCTTTATTCGGCCAGACCTTGTCAGGTGTAGCTGCCATTTGGTCTGCAAAATTAGAAGACGATGTCAAGAGGAATTGGGATGAGATGGCCGAGGCTTTCGTCGTTCAATACTCCTACAATACACAGATCGAGATTACAACCCGTGATCTTGAGACAACTAGACAGGAGCCTAAGGAGAGCTTTTCTGACTTTGTGACCCGGTGGAGGGCCAAGGCCTCAATGATGACCATTCGGCCGACTGACAAAGATCAAATACGGATGGTTGTGCGCAACCTCCAACCCAAGCTCATGCAAAAGATGATCATTCTCCTCTTCCCTACCTTTTCAGATTTGCATGAAATGGGAGTACAGATCGAGGATGCTTTGAAACAGGGCTTGATTGACAATGACAGAGAGCAGCCCAGGAGGGCATTTTCCCGCAGTTCAAATGTGACCACCAGCGGTGATGCAACTGCAAGATCTTTCGAATTAGGCATGGTCGCCACCACCACACCAAGAACAGCCACCCTTTTTGTTGGTGCATCCAATCCAAACCCCTGAACATCGGACTATCTACCCCGAGGCAAGAGGGTTTTCACCCCACTCTATATGCCTTTGTCTAAAGCCCTGGGGGTCCTACTCAGGAAAGGACATCTGAAACCGTTAGAACAATGGCCTCTACCCAACCCTCACCCTGCAAAGCATGACCCGGCTAAGTACTGTGCTTTCCATCAACAAACCGGTCATGACACCGACAGTTGAGTCCGTCTCCACCACGAGATACAAAATTTGATTGACAACGGGGTCATCCCTGCACCAGGTCCTACAAAGTCTATCGATACTTGGTCCGTGAACTTGTGGGGGATAGTGTGATGTGATCGAGGGATGAACCACCTGCGGGCAGCACTCAGTTTACTCCAGATGTGGCGTATGGCACGCACTAGTTTGAGCATTTGCGAATGCTGGTTTTTTTTACTTTTTACTTTCTGACTTGGGTATTGAGTCAGTCTTGTTGTGTTGTATTGAGTCAGTCTTTTTGTACAGAGTCGGTCTTTTCTTACTGAGTTAGTTGGGTCTGTCTTGTTATACCAAGTCAATCCTGCTTTGTTAGAGTCGGGTGATTTCCGGGATGTTACCTCAAACATCACTTGCTTGTTTTGTGTTTGTCTTTTCATTTTCTTTTGAGTCTGTTTCTGCCTTGGAGCCAGTAATGCCAATAGATTTGAATGAACAACAGTGGTTTTTCATGCTTTTGTGTTTGCTTCTGCCGTGTGCTAGTTGTGCTAGAAATTCTAAATGAGATGGCAGTATTTGACTAGAAGTTGTGTCTTTTCTGTGCCTTGAATTTGTTGCATCGACCTAAGTTTTCCAAAACTTTTTTTGAAACATTATGATAAAAAACGAAGAGGAAGGAATTCCTTGGGTTTTGCAAAATTTGATCAATTGAGAGAAAGAGATGCAAGCTAAGCCCTTAATGATCGAGATCATACTTGTTAATGTGAGTACTGAGAAGGATCCTGACTTGATCCAGATTGGTTCTACATTGTCTTCAGGATGAGCGATTTGTCGCTTTCTTAAAAGATTTCAAAAACTGTTTTGCGCGATCTTGCGAAGACCTGTGTGGAATCACTCTTGAGATTGTGCAACCTAGGATCGCTCTCAGCCTCAAGACTCGACCCCTCATTGTCAAACCTTGGACTTAAATTCAAAATGTTCAATGGTCAACTACAATGTGAGGCCTTTGTGGCCAGATTGAAAGCAGCCCTCGAACAAGAGGCAAGAAAGTTAGATCAAGAAGATCAGATGTCATTAAAAGAAGCTTGCAAAGCTAGATCAGAAGCACCCCTAGAACTAGGGGCAAAGAATTTCAAATGTGCTCGAAGAGCCGAAGATGGATCATTCCACAAATCAAAGAAGGTTGGCAAAAATGCCAAATCCCAGAAGGGAGGAAAGAAGACAGTTTCTGTTGAAGAACAACTGAGTTCCTATCCGCAACACTCGGGGCAAAATCAGCCCCCCGTTGGATGGACTCCTGCTTTGTCAGCGAACAACATCCATTCTCCTGGATTCAGATGACTTCAGGATCCTAAAACCATTTGACATGGACAAAGCTACACTTTTACCCTTGAGAGGCTCGCTGGGCCAAAAACCCGGAAGGGTGACCCAGGCAAAAGCTAGAGCAAGAAAAAGAAGAAAAAGAAAAAAAAAGAGAAAAATGCAAAGAACAAAAAGAAATGAAGAGCAATAAAAATTAAAAAAAAAAAGAAGAAGAAAAGAAAAAAAGATGAAAAGAATTGAAAAGAAAAGAAGAAAAACATAGCTCGCAAGGTTGAAAACCCAGAAGGGTGGCCTTGGCAAAAGTTAGAGCACAAAAGGAGAGGTTAATACCCGAGTGTACCTTAACCCCGAACTACGTAAGGCTTGATTCCCATCTGTGGGATACGTAGGCAACTTCATTCTGAAGTCCAGCCGTAAAACACTTCAAATTCGACTGTGTCCATGTGATGGTTCTGGTCATCTTTGTCTTCTCTATATCCGAGAATTTGGTTGTAATTGTCACTGTGAGGATTGGTTGCCACGTGCTGCAGTGCTATCCAAACAAGGGGCAACTTTCCGTTGCCGTACAGCATGCTGCGGTGCCATTCAGACAAGGGGCAACTTTTCATTGCCGTGCAGTGCCATTTAGACAAGGGGCAATTTTCCATTGCTATGGATCTGAGGTTGTGCATCTCAAGAGTAGGTTCTATGCTCGTTGAGCAGTGACTGTTTGCAAAAATAGTTTTTGAGAGTTTTTACTGAGGTTGACTAATTTTCTCGAAAATTGTTCCATCTTTTCCAAAACTGGACCATTTCTTGGACTCAAAAAAGGAAAATTTTCAGTGCTCACAACCTAACTTACATGATTTCAAAATCAGAAAGTTGAATAAGCATGTTAATCTAACTCTCATTTTGGTCAAAATTGTTTTAGTAGAAAGCCAAAAACAAAAAATGGTCAAAATGATGAACTAGGGGCACAGTTGAGTCAGGTGTTCTGTCTTTCCCCTATTATCAACATACTTGCCAGAAATGGCACTCTACTTGCCGGAAAGGGCACCGTATTCGCCAAAAAAAGGGCACCACTGAAGCTAATCATAAAGGGCTGAAAGCTCTCTCATCCTCCAAGCAACAAGGTATCAAGCCAAGTGTGAAGCACAAACTAGAATGGATCAAGATGTTCCACTTCCTCATCTGGACAGATCTAATCACGTCCAAACTCCCCAGCAGAGCATCGTTAACCAATGTCAGCTGCAGATTTACTACACACCCAGTTGTAGTGTAACCCTTCTGTGGGAGAGTTCACTGTTGTGAGCAGAAGAAGAGAATCTGGCAGAATGCTTGGGGCAAGAGCCCGCAACTTCTTGTTTATCCATCAACCATCTAGGGGAGGGATAAAAAATGAGAGATTGAAGAATAGAGAGATGTGCACTGAGAGAAAAAGTGAGAAAAGGGCTTTTTCAGAAAAACAGAGCCTGAGGGCTGAGTGATGTGAGAATCACAAATGAGAAAGGGTGGGAAATAAAACCTGGAGAAACTGGCTCCTCGCGATCTGAGAGGTCTGTCGTCTTCGTAATACATCTGAGTGTTGTCTCTTTTGTTTTGTTTGTCTCGATTCTTGTCTTGAGTCGTTTCGAGTGTTAGTAGATGTGTTTAGGTTGTTTACCTTTTGTTTTCAGTTGTTGAGTCGTTTTTGCTGTGGTCAGTCGTAGGCTCAATACCCAGTTAAGAACTCGCTTCTCAATCTAAAATTCCACAATAAAATCGTTTTGTGCTCAGAGTGCTGTGCCATTCTCCGCATTTGTGCAAAACAGGATTTGGTTCTTTCATAAACTGCAGGGTTCAACCCAAGTCATGTGAGAACAGTAGAACCAGGACCTATCTGAAGCTATATTGGTTCTGAACTACAAAGCAAAAGAAAAAGAGCGAAAATCGAAGCATTTGAGTGTGCTTCAACTTCAGAAAATTCCATGATTGTATTCCGGATGTACCTCTTCAGGGCCTTGTCAATGCTCCGAAGTATGAGTGTGCCTCTACCTCAAGCGCAAGATCAAGCCTGTTTCAAAGTTATGCACCCTTCCACCCTCATTGTTGTACACTTTTCCGCTTGTATTGTCATGCACACCTTTATTTGTGTTGTCACGCACACTCATTGTATTGTCATGCACACCTTTACTTGCGTTGTCACACACACTCGTTGTATGGTCATGAACACCTTACTAGCATTTATTTGCATTTTGTGTTATCTTCTATCGTTTATCCTTTTACGCTGAGCAGCATTTGGGATCGTTGTCCTCCGAGACTTTCTCAAGTTGCGTCGGGCACGCACCTGATAGTTTGTTGGACCTCCTCTCACGATTTCAGTGTGGTTTGAGTGTCCCGTTCCTTACGTGATTTCAGCGTGTTTGGAATTTATCCCAAGTCGCGTTGTAGACGCGCTGGGCGGATTGTTGGACCTCCTCTCACGATTTTAGCGTGGTTTGAGTGTCCATTTCCTCACACAATTTCAGCGTGTTTGGAAGTCATCTTAGTTTGTGTTTGGTACACACCTGGGCGGTTTGTCTTGGACCTCCTTTCACAATTTCAGCATGATTTGAGCATCTCCTTCCTCATACGATTTCAGCGTATTTGGAATTTGACTTAGGTTGTGTCGTATGCGCACCTGATTGTTTGTTTTTCCACCTCTCATGATTCTAGCATGGTTGGAGTATTTTCCCCTTTGCATTCACCTTTAGCTCGCACTGTCTTGTGCACTCACCTGGTCTAGGAGACCTAAAATCCTCTGGTCTAGGAGACCTTAAATCTTGCATCTTTATTCGCACTGTCTTGTGCACTCTCCTAGTCTAGGAGACCTTAAATCCTCTAAAGGTGCAATTCTTTTGGTGTTTGTCGTGGTTGAATGACTTCCAGTGGTCTGGTATAGCCACCTGCCTGTGTTTGCGGTGAGTTCCTAGGAGACCAACTGAGACGGTGGAAACTAGAGTTCGAATGGCTTATGCCTAGAACATAAAAGGTTTGGGATTTTCGAGACTAAAGTCTGGTTTAAATACCCAGGGGTATATCCTTGGCTTGAAATCTGTATGGCAGCCCCATAGATTGAGAAAGCATATGTATGCGTCTCAATTCTGGATACTGATCCAACCTAGTCTGTCACCCTGTTGGAGAATAGGGAAAGCTACGACCATAGTCAAGGAGAAAAGTAGTACCTGTCGTTCAACCAAGAAGAAGCAAAAGATTCCCACATCAGCATGAGGTAGGACATTGCTGAGGTAGGTCATTGCTAAGTGCCCCTGTAAGGTACCTTTACTTCCTAACTACTGCATCATCTAACTATTACATTGCATTTCAGCTACTCATTGCATTGTAGCTTGTATGCATTCACTGCATCACCCCCGCCTACGGTTTGCGCCTTTCCATGTTAAGCTTGGTCTGGTATGTGCCCGTACTCTTCACGTCGAAGCACAGTTATGATATTATGTGTACGCACCTAGTGTTGAGGGTGACGGCACTGTTTCTGTGTTAAACGTGGTTTGTATGTGTCCACGCCTTTCCTATGCGAGATACGGTTTGGCCGTAGGCCTTATCCATTCCATCCATTGCATATTGTATATATTGCATTGTAGCTTGCATGCATTCACTGCATCACCCCCGCCTACGGCTTGTGCCTTTCCATGTTAAGCTTGGTCTGGTATGTGCCCATACCTTTCACGTTGAAGCACAGTTATGATATTATGTGTACGCACCTAGTGTTGAGGGTGACGGCACCGTTTCTATGTTAAACGTGGTTTGTATGTGTCCATGCCTTTCCTAGGCAAGATACGGTTTGGTTGCAGACCTTATCCATTCCATCCATTGCATATTGTATATATTGCATTATAGCTTGCATGCATTCACCGCATCACCTCCATCTATGGCTTGCGCCTTTCCATATTGAGCTTGGTCTGGTATGTGCCCATACTCTTCGCGTTGAAGCACGGTTATAATATTATGTGTACGCACCCAGTGTTGAGGGCGATGGCACCGTTTCCATGTCAAACATGGTTTGTATGTGTTCATGCCTTTCCTAGGCAAGATATGGTTTGGCCGCGTGCCTTATCCATTTCATTCATTACATTGTAGTGTAATTTGTTGCATCCAGTATTTAGGATCATGGTCTTTCCTCAGCAGGTCATTCCCCACTTATATCATCCCACCCAATTACTTGTATCTTGTGTTCCGTCTACACAACTCATAGTTCTGCATGTGTACGCGCCTATTCCACTGTTGGTATTGTGGTTTGAGGGTGTCGGCACCTTTTCTATGGTAGACGGACTTTGCATCTCCATCATCTTCATGATATTTGTGTGGTTTTGAACTGCTTATGATTTGATCATGATTCAATTACATTGCATATCATTCGCATTGTTTCAATACAATATATACCATTACACTGCATTGCATAAATCCTGAATTTTTCAAACCGGCTTCGCGTAGCGTATAAGTCCAATTTTCAAACAGGCTTCGCGTAGCGTATAAGTCCAATTTTCAAACCGACTTCGCGTAGCGTATAAGTCTAATTCTCAAAGTCTTCCTGCATATTATTTGCATCCTGCCCCTGAACTACGCTGGTTTGATTCCTTGCAAAGGGATACGTAGGCAGCCTGCAGGTTCAACCAACTTCATCTATAACTTGTATGCTTTGTCTAAGTCTTCGGCCTTGTCAAAAATGGGTTGTCTCTGGGCTTTGACATTCACTCCCGTCATTTTTATGACTTTCGAGTTCTGTCAAAGAGGGGCAACTGTAGACACCCCATTTTTGACCGTCCTCAAGACTTGGACGTCATCGTTTGAACACTCGATGATTATCCATGTTGGTGATCGTCTTGAGTTCTCGGAGGTTTCGGCTACGCGCCTTGCCTCAAGACCTCTCGACTTGTCTGTTTTGTGTTTGGTTTTGCACCAAACACTTGTTGTTTTGCTTCTGAGGGTGGGAAATGGCTTGTTGGCCATCCCCTCACATCACCGGCCATGGCTTGAGGACACTGGCCCTGTTTGCTTGCTACCGGCCAAAAGTGTTGGTCGGTCAGGAATGTTTTTGGTCAGCTGGCCATTTCTTTGATCAATCGGCCACTTTTTCTAGCTAAGACCTTTTCTTGAGAGGGTTTGAACCTTTTGAACCCTTTGTTTTAGCTTCTTGAGAAAGCTTAAACCTTTTGAACCCTTGGTTTTAGCTTCTTGAGGAAGCTTGAACCTTTGCTCTAGCTTCTCCAAGAAGCTTGAACCTTTTTAGCTTCTCCAAGAAGCTTGACCTTTTTAGCTTCTTAGAGAAGCTTGAACCCTTCTAAGCTTCCAAGAGAAGCTTGCACCCTTTGCTCTAGCTTCGCTAAGAAGCTTGACCCTTTGCTCCAAGCTTCTAAGAGAAGCTTGACCCCCTTGACCCTTTTTGTTTAGCTTCTCTTAGAAGACTTGAGCCCTTGCCTTGTCTATAAAAAGAGGGCCTCTCCTTCCATTTCAAGGGTTGAAAAATCTGATATATAAAAGTATATATATCACACTCTCTCTATATCTCCCTCTCTCTCTACATTTGTGTGGGTTAGAGTGTTCCAAAGTGAGTTTTTTTTTCTTGTTCTTGCACAAGAACACCTAGGAGTACACTACTCTTTGGTTACTAAGGTGCTAAGGAGTTGTTTGAGGGGTTTTTGAGCTGGTTTTGATCCAAAGAGGCTGCTGGTTTGGTGTTCTTGGAAGTGGTCTTCAAGGGTAACTCCTTTTCCCTCTTTTATTCCCCGTTTTTGTACACATTTTTAGCCTATCTTGCATGCTGATTTAAGCTTAGCTATAAACTGAAAAACGTTTTGTATTTGCATGCTTTTGAAGTTTTTTTAAGATCACTTTTGTGTTTGGGGTTGTTTACCCCCTCTTAGGCCTTGTTTGGCCTCATTTTTGTGCCTTTTTCGTGAGCTTCGGGACCACCTTGTATTGGCCTTCTCACCACTGAAATCTAGAGGGATTTTAGTGGAAGGCATGGTGTTTTGAGGTCCTAAAAAGGAGAAGGCCATCCCCTCTCCTTGTTGTCTTGTTTGTTGGCATTTTTGGCCTTACAAAGGAGCCCTTATTTGCACACTTCTTGAGCTTGGTTCAGGCCTTTTTCAGTGAGTTTCAGGGCCTGCATAACCCCTTTCCATAGTTGGTTTTGCCATGTTAGATGTCCTTCTTGCATGTGTAGAACAACCCCTTGCATGGCTTTCCAAAGTAGCACCTCATGTTTGCATGTTTCAGTCATGTTTCAATGGGTTTTTAGGCATTATTTGGCATGCCATGAATCTTTTTTGGGCTGGTTTGGTGGTCCCTTATTTGCTTCACATGCTTGTAGTGTAAACCATGCTTACTAGCTCACAATGCATGTTGTTTTAGCCCTCTATTCTAGCACCTTTTGGCCATACTCCAAACATGTTTTGTTCATATTTTGGGCTGCCTTAGCTCTATTTTTAGGCCTCTCGGTCGATTGGTGCTTGCCATGCATGGTTGTAGTGTAATAGCCTTGCTTATCTTTGAGTTTTGGGGTCCCTTGCACGTGTTGCTTGAGGCATTTTAGTGTTTTGGCGTCTTTGAATATGATATTTTAGAGTTTATAGGTGTTCCATATTCTCATGTTTGTCATGCCTTTAATGTGTTTGAGAGCTGTGCTTTTATACCCCATTTGTGAGCCATTGCATGAGCTTCATTTTGGTGCATGTCAAGCCATCATTTTAGCTCATTTCGGCCACTGATTTGGGCCTATTTGAGAGTTGCCCATATTGGTTTAAGTCCATCTTTTGCATATTGTTGCATGCTCGCCTTGCATGTTGTCACATACTTGGCCTATTAACATGTTGCATGTTTAATTTCATTTGGCATGCTTTTGTTAAGTTGCTTTGCATGTTTTCATATCTTGTCCCTTTACATGTTGTCACATGTTTACCTTGCATGCTTGAATGTCCATGTTGCATCTTGTATGCTTGTATGCTTGACTAGGTTGCATTGCATTTGGAATGCTTGTTACCTTAACATGCTCATGTTGCATTAGTCTTGCTTGCATGTTTGCATCCCTTGCCTTTTGATCAACCATGATAGAGGTTGGGGCCCCTTTATGTGTTGTATGCATTTCATTTGATATTGAAATTGCACACTTGGCTCCTTTGGCCATCATGCATTGAAATGCGTGATTGGTGACCCAAGGGTCGAGAGCCATACTCCCTTGAGTCTTAAACATGATAGGGAGGGTGGTTGTGCATACATTACTTTGAAAATGCATTGCCATGCTCTGTTTGCCTTCTGCTGCTGTCAAACAGGATTCTACAGGAAGATATGGCCGATTGGCCATCTCCAGTGCCGGCCGGCTATCCATTGTTGGCCGAGAGCCTCACAACTGGTCGATGACCACTTTTCCATGGCCGGTGACCTCCCACAATGTTTAGGGAGGGTTCCAGAACCAACCTTGGGACTTGTGCAGCCTTCAGCGGTGCAGAGCAGTGTAAACAAAGGCAACTGTGGCATGGCGATGGATTTCCGAGCAGAGCCGAGCATGCATACATTCATCCCTCTTCCGGAGGCTATTTTACTACTTTCAGTAGCTTAATTAATTTGTCAATTAGTTAGGTGGTTTTGTAATTAATTAATTAGCTTGTTAGTTGATTAATTTGTATTATTCATTCGGTCCCTCCGAGAGAGGGCAAATTGTGTAATAAGCGTGCGTGTGTGTGATGCATGTCTTCCAACCCCACGTCTTTCTCCCTTTTATTTAATCGCTTACTATGGTTAGTTTTAGAGCACGTTTCAATTAGCATACTTATGATAGCATGTTTGCACACATTCATTCGTATTGCATGCACCGGGCTCGGTGCATCATGCTAAGTGCATTGTATTTCAATTGCAATTTGAATACATGTATCAAGTTGCATTTCGCATGACATCTTAGAATAGCCGAGCCTATTTCTAGTTGCGTTTTGTATGTGTTGCATTAGCCATCTTAACATGAACTAGGATCATGCATTTGATTACTAACTAGTTTGTTTTGGCTCGGAGTACTCAGTAAGTGTCTATGCTTTAGCATATTGCAGGCGTGTGAGTGTTGCCATGATAGCATGCTTACCATGAGGCTAATTGCTTATGTGATATAACTGCCTAAATGCCTATGGATGAAGGTTGGATTGCTTGAATTGGAACAGTTCATTGAAATCCGTGTTTTAGCCTACTTGTGAGTAGCAAATCTCAAACTATTTTCCAAGCAAACGGATATGCAATGCTTTGTTTCAAATTTGGCGATCTAGTCTATACTTGTGTGTTGTGCACATCACATAGTAAATTCTAGCTAATTAACCGAAATAAGAACGCATATGTTTTCAAAACAAGATATCATGTTTAGTAGTGGCCGATCTTTGATCGGGCGAGCGGGGGTGCTCATAGCTGACCTTCCCCAATCGTACCCAAGTTCCCGAGCCGAGGCAACTTTGGTGATGATGGACACGTGGCCTTAGGCAACGAGTTAGGGCTTCCTAAATTCCCCCTTAAAAAATATTTAGGTGGCGACTCTGTATCTGGCAAAGCAGTCCATGTTTGGCACTCCTTTCTAAAATCTGTTTTTCAAAACAATTTGCCGGATTTGGACTCTTTGGGGGTTTACTAAATTCCCCCTTAAAAAATGGACTACTTTTCCAGATACAGAGTCGCCACCTAAATATTTTTGGGAAATTTAGGAAATCCATGACTCGTGCTAAAGGCCACGTGTCTGTCATCCCCAAGATTGTCTCGGCATGGGAACTTAGGTACGAGAGGGAAAGGTCATGAATTGAGCACCCCCGGTCGCCCGATTAAAGATCGGTCTCTACTAATGATGATGTGATTCTTATCTACGTTATATGCTCTTGTTCCGATTATTAGGCTAGCATTACTATGTGATGCGCACACAAGGTATAGACTAATTTGCAAGAATTGGAACACTTGATTCATGTTTGTTTTGAAAAGAGTTTGTAAATGTGCCACTCAAAAAAGTGGGCTTAAATGTACATGAATCAAACCATCCTAATTCAAGCAACTAGCCTTCATCCACAGGCATTCAAATAGTTTATCATTTAAGTAATTAGCCTCATGGAAAGCTTTCTAGACATGGCAATAATCACACTCATGCAATTATGCTAAAGCAAATAAAAACTCACCTAATACTCCAAGCAAAAAAGATGAAAGAGTTAGGAAAAATGCATAATCCTAACTATGCAATATAACTAATGCAACACATGCAATACAAGTGGATGCAAGGCTTGAGGGATGCTAAACAAAACATGATACCTTAAACTAACCATTATAAGCAAGTAAATAAAAATGAGAAAGACGTAGGGTTGGAAGACATACGCATTATTACATTATTTGCCCTCGCGCAGAAGGGTCCGAATGAACCAACTAGCTAAACTAATTAACTAGCTATTACAACAACAAATGAGTAAATTAGCTAAATTACTTAACTAAATATTAAAACAACAAATTAATTAACTATTCTAGCTAACTAATTATTACAACAACTTAGAATTAATTAATGAATTACAAATTAACTAATTAGACATGAATACAAAGTTTAGAGGAGTATTAAACTAACTAGTCTAACTACTCCTTCTCGAGAAACGAAGAATGCTCATGCATGCACAAACTTTCTACTTGAAAAAGCTACTATTTCTGTTGCCAGATGCCTCTGTTGCACAGCAGAACACTTGCATTGATTTCTATCTCAGAACCAACTCTGTTATGTTTCAACAAGTCACTACTGGATTTTGCAAAAGTGGCCGGTAGGCTAGAAATGGTGGCCTGCCGTCCACCAATGATGGTCTGCTAGCCACAAAAAGTGACCTGCTGGACACTGATGCCTGGTTCTTCCTGCTGCAACAGAGAACAAATAGAGCAAGCACAGGGTATTTTCAAGGATTGTTTGCACAACTTACCCCCCATTTTCATCAAACAACTCGCAGAAGTAGTAAATATGATTCACAAACCATTAATCGATGCAATTTCATTGCATGATGGCCTATGAACCAAAGTGTGCATATTCAATAAATGCAACAAATAAGACTCTCAAACCTCTTCTCTATCATGGATTGATCAAAGGAAGTGGTTGACAATGCCTCTTGAGCCGTTTACATCACTAATGAGTATGAAACGACTCAAGACTCAAGGGTTCAATTAACGTCCGATTGAACCCAACCAAGTTATTATCTTGCACCATTTTAGTCCCTAATTTTATTACTCCATTTTAATTACCAACCATTCCTTAGTCAATTAAGTCCAAAGTTGAGCTTTAAGTCCTCTAATGGAAAAAAACATCAAACAAAGAGTTGTTTTAGGCATGAGAGAAGTGTCATGCCGTTGTTAATGAACTCCTAAAAGGATTAAACCATTAAGCATAACACATTAATCTCATGTTTAAACAAACAAGTGGCTTGAAACAACTTTCAAAGCAAAGAAAAAGCCAAGAAATGAGGGAGGTTGTAGAGGTGATTAACGGTGATCACAAGTATGGAAAGCCATAAACAAATGCTATCAACTCAAACAGGCCTAAACCACCAAACCTATAAGGACCATTACACTACAAGCATGTAATATGAAGCATAAATGACACAACCAGCCCAAAACAGTCCTAAAGTAAGCAAAAAAAAGTGCTGGAATTTAGATAAAAATAACTAAAAGACTAAGCTAAAATAATGGAGAATTTAAGCTAGTAAACAAACCAAAGGAGGGGTGGCAAACCCCGTCATTTTTGGGACCTCAAAACATGATTTTTAGCCTCTAAAAAAGCTCTAAGATTTAGAGGTAAAAAGCCTAAAAAAAGTTGAGAAAAGAATGAGAAACACAAGGGCAAAAGCTTATAGAACAAGGTTCAAAGAAGGGTGGTTAATCCCTCCACCTTTGGTAGCTTTAAACCATAAGTTTCAGCCTATAAAAATAGTTCAAAAAAAGTTCAAAAACAAAAATAAAATGTAGGAAAGAAGTAGTGCAAAGGAGTTAGTAGTTATACCTCTTGAAGGGGAATAACACTTTTGTTCACAAACCAACAAGTCCTCACTCTCAAGGACTGAAATTTGGACTCAACAATCTTAACAAGAAGAGCTCCAATATTAGTTTAGGAAGTGTAGAGAGAGGGTGTATAGGTTGCAAGATAGAGATAGAGAGAGAATTTCAAGTTTTGGGACTTTTGGAAATTTTTGTAACCTTAAACCAAGAATGAAGGTTCTATATATATAGAAAAACAACATCATAGGTCGGAAATATCTATATAGGGACAGCTGGCACAAAATATTTGTGTTTTTCACAAGTGGCTGGCAGGCCAAAAGTGTGAATTGTCGGCCACAAAAATCTACTTCCAAGCCTGACTTCAAATGGGCATATCTCCTTCATTCGGACTCGGTTTTAGGTCATTCTTGAGTCTGCATTGAAGCCCCGGAAGTCGACTTTCCAATGGTGGCAGCCTAATATCTAAATTCTAAGTGTGCAAAGAGATATGCCTATTTTAGTAAAGGCTACTCATTTCTATGTTAACCGGATTGATGTCTAACTTCAAACAGCCTTATCTCCCTCATCCAGACTTGGCTTTAGGAGATTCTTAAGTCTAAATTGAAGCCTCGGAAGTCCACTTTCCAATGGTGGTAGCCCCACAACTAAAGTCTAAGTGTACAAAGAGATAGATCTGATTTAGTAAAGGCTACTCAGTTCTCTCATACCAGTTTTATGCTCAACCATTTTCCCAACTAGGTTTCTTCCCTTCCTTTCCCTCTTATTTTCTTCAACTCCAAACCTAAAAATAAGATGTTTTTAAAGATTTTTCAAAGAGTTCACCTCTCTTTCATTTATTTTCACTTTGTCCTTAATCAGTTTACCGAAAAGTGTAATTTTTAACAAAATGCAAGCCTCGAAACATCGTAGAAACATTTTCAAAGATATTTTGAAAGAGAGGGTTTTAAAGTCTAAAATAGTTTTGGTCAAAATAAAATGTAAGGTTGGGATTTGGAAGCTCTTCTTGCTGAAGAAACGGAACGTTTGTAAAGCTTAACTTTTATCATCGAGTGATCAACCTGAGGCGCCCAAGTCTTAACGGCGGTCAAAAATGAGGTGTCTACAGTTGCCTCTCTTTGACAGAGCTCAAAGTCATGAAATGATGTGAGTAAATGTCAAAGCTCGAAGATGACCCATTTTGACAAAGCAGTAAGACTTGGGCAAACAAACAAAATGTAGATATAGTTGGTTAAACCCAAGGGTTGCCTACGTATCCATTTGTAAGGAATCAAACCAGCGTAGTTCAGGGAACAGGATGCAAATGATACACAATATAACAAAACAATGTAATGATATATATTGTAACGAAATAATCAAACCATAAGTAGTGCAAAACCACACAAATACCATAAAGGGATGGAGATGTAAAATCAAACTATGTTTTATATAGAAAAGAAGTGGGCGCAGCCAGACGACGCTTAACACAGGCTAAGTGCCTACATCCTCAATACTGGCCTCAGCATAGCATGGATGCTTACACATAAAAGAACTATGTTTCAACGTGAAAGGGGTACGAGCACATGAAAAACTATGTTTTTTGCATAAAGAGTACATGTAATTGGGTGGTATGATATAAGTGAGGAATGATTTGCTGGGGAAAAATAATGATCCTAAATGCTGAATGCAACAAGACAAAGTACAATGCAATGGACGCAATGAATGCAGTGAATGAAAGGCGCATGCTAAACCATATCTTTCCTAAAAAATGCATGGACATAAAACAGACCACGTCTAACACAGAAAATTTGTTGACACCCTCAATACTAGCCTTAGCGCAGCATGGGTACTTATACATGACAGAACCATGTTTCAACAAGGGAAAGGTATGAGCTCATGCCAAACTAAGCTTAACATGGAAAGGGTGCATGATGATAAAACGGTATGATGTAATGATTGTAATGGATAGGGTGACGTATTCCAACCACGCTGGAATCGTGAGAGGAAGGAAACACTCAAACCACGCTGAAATCGTGAGAAAAGGTCTTGAGAAAACTGTCCAGGGTCCCATTCCACGCATCCGGAGATAAATTCCAAATGCTGAAATCGCATGAGGAAAGGAACACTCAAACTACGCTAATATCGTGAGAAGAGGTCCTAAGAAAACCACTTAGGGGCGCATTCCACGCGTCCTGAGATAAATTCCAAACACGCTGAAATTGTGTAAGTAAAAGAACACTCCAACCACGCTAAAATCGTGAGAAGAGGTCCTAAGAAAATCCCTGTGGACAACGATCCTAAACGCTGCTCAGCGTAAAAGGATAAATGATACAAGATAACACAAGATGCAAATAAATACAATAAGTGCGATGATATGATACATGTTACAAGCAATGTAGTGCATGATGTTTAGGGAATGCAATAAACAAGCAAAGCGGTGCTTTAGAAAGTACCTTATAGGGTGAGTAGCGATGAACCGCTCTACTTTGATAGGGATCTCCCTTTTGTGTTCTTCGAACTCTTACCTTCAACTTATAGTTCAAAGCTCCTCAAATGCTGACAAGGGGTAACCTCTGCATGTAGAAGCCATGGATGCCACATTTCTTCTTGATCATATTTATAACTTTCCCTATTCTCCAACGGGGTGACAGACTAGGTTGGTTCAGTAGCTAGAATTGAGGCGTACACATGCTATCTCAATCTATGGGGCTACCAAACAGATTTCAAGCTGGGGATACACCCCTGGGTATTCAAACCAAACTTTAGTCTCAGAAATTCCAAACCTTTGTGTTCTAGGCATCGTCATTCGAACTCTAGTTTCCACTGTTGCAGTTGGTCTCCTAGGAACTCATTGCAAACATATCCAAGATGCCTCTGACAGGGAATGGTGTGTAGGGATAGCACTTTGATCGCTATTCTGGCTTGAAGTAGGTTTGAGCTTGAACTTCAGGTAGAGGAATACTCATACTCCGAAGAAAAGGCAAGGCTTGAGAAGGTGCATCCGGAATGCAATCTCGGAATTTTCTAAAGTTGAAATATACTAAGATGCTCTAAATTTTTCCTTTTTTCTTTTGCTTTGCAGTCCGAAACCTATGTAGCTTCAGATAAGTCCTTGTTCGGTTGCTCACGTTTGTTGATCGAGGTTGGACCTTGCAGTTTATGAAAGAAGGAATTTTGTTTTGTACAGCCTGTTTGGAATGGCATGGCACTCTGAGCACAAAATGATTTATTTTTGAAATTGAAACCAAGATATTAATGAGTTCTCAACAGGGTATTGAGCCTACGATTGACCACCGTCAAAACGACTTAACAAAGGAAAAGCAAAGTAAAACAATCTAAGCACATCTATTTACACTCGAAATGACTCAAAATAAGAATCAAACAAACAAAAACAACAGACACAACACTTAGATGCTTGTTTTCCATCGGCGAGAGACCTCTCGGTTCACTGGAAGCCCACTGCTTCTCCAAGTATTGTTTTCCAACCTTTCTCATTTGTGATTCTCACATCACTTTAGGACTCAGTCTCTTTTTGTCTAAAAAGCCCTTTCCTCACTTTTTCTCTCAGCGCACATCTCTCTATTCTTTAATCTCTCTTATTTTTTATCCCTTCCTAGGGTGGTTGATGAATAAGCTGGAAGTTTTGGACCTTTGCCCCTAGTCTTCTACCATATTCTCATTCTTTCACTCACAACTAGTGAGCTTTTCCCACGGAGGGGTTGTGGTGCGACTAGATGTGCAGAAGATCTGTAACTGACATCGGTTGACGATGCCCTTGGCTTAACTTGACTGAGATGAGTTACAGCATGTCCCATTAGTCAGGTATACAATTGATTGGTCTCACACATTTCATTTTCTACGTCCCCATTTCGGTTCAAACGCCAATTTAGGTGTGATCAAACCCGTCCAGATGAGGAGGTCGAATATCCAAATCCATTTCCAATTCGTGCTTCACACTTAGCTTGATACCTTACTGCTGAGAAAGCCTTTGGCCCAAAACCTAACTCAACTATGCCCCTTAGTTCATCATTTTGACCATTTTTTGTTTTTGGCTTTCTGCTAAAACAATTTTGACCAACATGAGAGTTAGATTAACATGCTTGTTTGACTTTTCTACTTTGAAATCTTGTAAGTCAGGTTATGAGCACTGAAAATTTTCCTTTTTCGTTCCAAAAAATGGTTCGATTTTGGAAAAATGGAATAATTTTCGAGAAAATTAGTCAACCTCATTAAAAATCCTCAAAACTGTTTTTGTAAATGGCCACTGCTCAACCAATATGGAATTAATTCTTGAGATGCACAACCTCATATCTGAACTTGAATTGTCTTGCAACTGAATCTTCCAACGGAATAGGACAACCGATTTTGAATGAAGATGAGCCAATTGGACATGGATAGGATAGCCGAGTTGAATAAGGATCGACCAATCAACATAGATGAAACCAACAAGCTAAAAATGATTAGGGCTGAACTTTAAGATGAAATTTCCTACGTATCCCAAAGATGGGAATCAGGCCGTACGTAGTTTCGGGTTTAGGGTGCACTCAGGTATTAACTCTATCTTTTTACGCTCTAACTTTTTCCAAAGCCGTCCTTCCGGGTTTTCAACCTTGTGAGCTTTATTTTTTCTTTTTATTTTTCTTTCTTCTTTTTCTTTTCTTTTTTTTGTTCCTTGTTTCCATTTTTTCATTTTCGTTCTTTTTCTTTTTTTTCTTGCTCTAACTTTTGCATGGGTCGCCCTCTCGGGTTTTCAGCCTAACGAGCCTCTCAATGATAGAAAAGTTTAACTTGTCCATGTTAATCGATTGTGAGATCTCTAGGCCATCTGAATCCAGGAGAATGGTTATTATTCCTGACTAAATAGTCTTGATGATGTAAGAGCCCATCCAATTGGGTCTGAATTTGCCCCTAGTGTTGTGGATAGGAACTCGATTGTCCTTCGATAATAAATTTTCTTCTCTCTAGATTCTGGGATTTGGATTTCTTGCCGACCTTCATTGGCTTGAGAAATGACTTAGTTTTGAATCTTTGAGCACCTTTGACGTTTTTGCCCCCAGTTCAAGGGTTGCTTCTAATCCAGCTATGCAAGCTTCCTTTGATCACATTTGACCTTATTGCCCCTAGTTCAAGCGCTGCTTCAAATTCGGCCATGCAAGCCTCACATTGTGGTTAATTGTTTGAGAATTTTGCATCAAGGCGCCGAGAGTGATCCTATAATGTCAAGATCAATTAAAATATTTTTGAAATTTTTAATATTCTAAAGACAATGTAGAACCAATCTGGACCAAGCCAAGATTCTTCTCAGTACTTACATTAACAGACATTATCTCATCCATTAAGGGCTTAGCGCGTCTCTCTTCCTTTTAGTTGATTAAATTTTTACAAATCCTAAGGAATTCCTTCATCTTTGTTTTCACCACAGTATATGAAAAGTTTTGAAAAACTTAGTTCAATGTAATGATTTAAAGGCACAAAGAAGCAAGTGGAAATTACTGCCGTTTCATTCAGATCTTCTGGCTCAATGATAGAAACAGACGCCAAAAAAAAAAAAAAAAGAGTGAAAAGACAAACAAAAACAAACAGGAAAGTGATATATGAGTTAATACCCCTAAAATCACCAACCTTCGGCACAACAAGACTGACTCGATGCAACAAGACTGACTCAATACAACACAACAAGACTGATTGAATACCCAAGTTCGAAAGTACAATAAACAGCGAAATGCTAAAATAGTGCGTGCCTCCACCACATCTGGAGTAAAATGAGCGCCATCAGCAGGTGGTTCATCCCCGATCACATAGTCACATTATCTCCTCAGTTCATCGATCTAGTGCCGATAGACTTTGTAGGACCCGGTGGAGTGATGATCTTATTGTCAATCAGATCTTGAACTTCATGGCAAAGATGAAAACAACCGTCAGTGTCATGGCTAGTTTATTGATGGAAGGCACAATACTTGGCAGCATTATACTTGGCTGGAAAGGGATTAGGGAGAGGCCGATGGTCAAGGGGTTTGAGATAGGATTTGGAGAGCTTTGGACAAGGTCATGTAAAGGGGATTGAAGGATTCGTTTCCGATACGGGATTTGTGAGGAGCGGCCAGTGTTGGTTTGATGATCTCTTATGAATGTAGGATTGGAGCTGAAATGGGTGTTTCTAGTATGGAATCCCTTTTCCTGGCTTACCCCTTGATTCAAAATGCTCCCAACTTGAGCGACAAAAGTGTCATCCACAGTTTTTGCAATAGTTGCAAGCACTTGCTATTTGTTCAGGTTTTTGACCTTCAAAGCCTCAATAGCCCACCGAAGATGTTCATAGGGGTCAATGTTTGCCACGACCTTGTTCTTGTCACTTGCTTTAGCTTTACCAAGGGATTGGGTGGCTATATCGAAGTGAGGCCCATTCATTGTTGACATGTCATTACCCACACTTAAGATAGCTTGGGGTTGGCCCTTTCCAATTGCAGCCCGCCCCAAGATTGGGGAGCCTTTTGGCATAAATTTTCTGGCATGTGATGTGGTCGATAAGGGTGCCAAGATCCCAAAGACTAAATCTTCCATAGTTCTCTGCAGATCTTCAATCATGTTCATCAGCTCAGAAGTAGTGGGTTCATGGATTTGAGATGATTGGGGTTCAAGTGCATCCATCATACACAAGTCCATGTTTTTTGGAATGAACACCTTAGGCTGGGGTAAATGGGCTGGGGTGATGTATATGCTGGAGTTATAGGTGGATGGCAGTGTATGGATTAGGTTGAGATGTGGAGCTAATGGGTTAGGGGTGGCTTGAGGTCCTTTTGGTGGAGCCATGATCTCTTCATGAATAAGATCCTAAATCTTATGGGGGAGACGGATGTAGTGGTTTGTATCATGCCCATATTGTTGATGATAGGCACAGTACTTAGCGAGGTCATATCTTGGTGGAAGAGGATTTGGAAGGGGTCGGGGTTCTAGGAGCTCTAGGTGCCCTTTTTCTAGAAGCGTTTCAAGGCTTGGGAGAGACTCATATAAAGAGGATGGAAATTTCGGGCTTGGGGCCGAGTTGAAGTGGTTGGGTTTTGGCTATTGATAGGAGTGGTGACGGTGTTTACTTATGAGCATTTCACAATTGTGTTACCACTGGTAGTAGCATTGGAACTGCGAACAACATTCTTCTTCAAAGGCTCATTATCTTCCACAATGATCCCTTGTCTGATGGCATCATCGATTTGAACGCCCATTTCATGAAGCTCTATAAAGGTAACTAGAGGTAGAACAATCATCTTCTGCAGCAACTTGCCATGCAGATTCTGAAAAATCATTATTATCTGATCCTTCTTGGATGGTCTCGTGGTCATCATTGAGGCTTTAGCCCTCCATCTTGTCACAAACTCAGAGAAACCCTCCTTCGGCTCTTGATGGGTTGCCTCGAGATCACGAGTTATGACCTCAATCTGCGTGTTGTAGAAATATTGAGCAGTGAAGGCTTCAGTTATCTCCTCCTAATTTTGTTTGATGGAATCTTCTAACTTAGCATTCCAAATGGCTGCTATATCCAACATGGTGCAACCAAAGAGAGATAGCTTCTGTGGTCTAGTTAAGCCCATCAGCCGCAAGATATCAGAAAACAATCGCAAGTGGACCATCGAATCCCCGAAGATGTCAAAATGATCAATGTGCGGCATCCTAAACAGATTCGGCAATGTAACTGTAGAATCAGTGTATCCATTCTCTATGTTCGGGATGGAGTTAACCCCTTGTGCTCTTTTGAACAACTTCTCTAATTTGTTGACTTTGAGCGTAGTTGGATCGACTTCGAATTCAAATGGTGCCTCAGTCTGATAAAGCGATGCTTTGGAAGCTTGTACTGGGATTGGCTCTATTGGATTGCCCTGGTTTTCTTGGACATTTAGGCACAGTTAGTTGTGATTCCTGTTGTTGTAGCTTGGTTATAACCTTGATCTAACGGACTGTAACCTCGGCTTGACGGACCGCGTCATGCTGTAGTGTCTCGACTGTCTATTGCAAATGATGTATCAGCTTTTCCATACTGGCCGGGGGATACTATGCCATTGGAATAGGTGATTGGTCTCATGCTGGGTTAGGAGTGGATGATTGTTCCCAAATTGGACTGGACACAGGTGAGCTGAGAGATGATTGCTGTAGGAACTGGATTGGTGAATTCTATCTAATCCTCATTCACCTTGTAACCGGTGGTAGTGAAGCAAACACTGGTTGCCCCTGAACTAGGTCCCCGACCTTACAAAGTCTATCGATACGAGTCCAGAGTACCCAGGGGATATCGAAGCCTTCTGAAGCTATGGTTTCAGGACTACCTAGTAAAAGAGAAAACATACAACACCTCAGCCCAATTTCACTAGAACAGATATGATCATAGCTGAATAAATGTACTCCCTGCTAAATTCTACCCCAAAATACATACCAGCTTTGCAACTAATATGCACATTCATGTACAGTTTCACTGTAAAGCACATACCAGTTTAAGAGAGAGCCAAAACACTCTTATGAGGAGGTAGGGTTACCCTGTCCTAGTTTCGTCAGGAACTAGGTTTCATTATTCAAACAAAGTGGTTTTCACGCAATCCTGCGTTTCGGGTAAGCATCCTGTCCTAGTTTGGAACAATCTCTATGGCTTTTCGATATGCAACTAGGTCGAATGGTTAAAAGGGTACCTTAGCAAGACTACCTAATATACCTCTCACACCTAACACTGAGAAGTGAAATGAGGATCAAACGGTACAGCAGTAGTCCAGATCCAAGGGTTGTGTTCCCATCATGGAAGAGCCCATGACCGGTCAACCTTTTGGCAAGCCTTTTGGGTAAGCCTCCAACAGACCGTCCAGGAATAGCATATGACAAACACAATAACTTAGATGCACCAATGTAAATGCAAAAAACATATAAGTGTAGATAAATTTCATATCATGAAGTTCGAGTCAAGTTCTCTAATTCCCTAATAGAGTCACCAGAAACTGTAGCCCGACTTTTCGTGCCCCCCTTTCGGAAGATGTATAAGCCCTACAGTATCGGACTCCTACGGTTCTGAATTTGATCTCACAAGTGCAATGTGAAATAGGTAAACACCAAAGAGTCCAAACCCGACAAATCTTTTGGAAAATCGATTTTGAATCAAATTGCTAAAAATGGACTGCTTTGCCAGACACAGAATCGCGACCTATATATTTTTGGGAAATCTAAGAAACCCATGACTCGTGCCAAAGGCCACGTATCCGTCATCACCAAGATTGTCTCAGCTCAGGAACTTAGGTACGAGAGGGAAAGGTCATGAATTGAGCACCCCCGCTCCTCCGATCAAAGATCGGCCTCTACTAATCATAGTGTGATTGTTATCTACATTATATGCTCTTGTTCCAATTATTAAGCTAGCATTACTATGTGATGCGCACACAAGGTATAAACTTATTTTCAAGATTTGAAACACTTGATTCATGTTTGTTTTGAAAAGAGTTTGTAAATGTGCCACTCGAAAAAGTGGGCTTAAATGTACATGAATCAAACCATCCCAATCCAAGCAACTAGCCTTCATCCACAGGCATTCAAACAGTTTATCATTTAAGCAATTAGCCTCATGGCAAGCATGCTAGACATGGCTATAATCACACTCATGCAATTATGCTAAAGTAAATAAAAGCTCACCTAGTACTCCAAGCCAAAAAGATGAAAGAGTTAGGAAAAATGCATGATCCTAACAATGCAATATGACTAATACAACGCATGTGATATGCAATCTAAATAGGCTTGGCTACTTAACATAACATGTGAATCAATTTGATAGCATGCAGTCTAAGCACGTATTTAAAGAAGCATTAAACTAACGATACAAGTTAGAATGACGAACCGAGCCTTAATGCATGCAATACAAGTGGATGCAAGGCATGAGGGATGCTAAACAAAACATGATGCCTTAAACTAACCATCATAAGCAAGTAAATAAAAGGGAGAAAGACGCGGGGTTGGAAGACATACACATTATTACATTGTTTGCCCTCGCATAGGAGGGTCCGAATGAACTAACTAGCTATTGCAACAACAAACGAATAAATTAGCTAAGTTACTTAACTAAATATTACAACAACAAATTAATTAACTATTCTAGCTAACTAATTATTACAACAACTTAGAATTAATTAATGAATTACAGATTAACTAATTAGACATGAATATAAAGTTTAGAGAAGTATTAAACTAACTACCCTAACTACTTCTCCTCGGGAAACGAGGAATGCTCATGCATGTGCAGACTTTCCACCCAAAAAAGTCACTATTTCTCCTACCAGATGCCTTTGTTACATAGTAGAACACTTGCACTGGTTTCCACCTCAGAACCAACTTTGTTCTGTTTTAACAAGTCACTGCTAGATTTTGCAAAAGTGGCAGGCAGGCTAGAAGTGGTGGCCTGTCGTCCACAAATGATGGCCTGCTGGCCACTAATGCCTAGTTCTTCCTGTTGCAAGAGAGAACAAACAGAGCAAGCACAAGGTATTTTCAAGGGTTGTTTGCATAACTTACCTCTCCTTTTCATCAAACAGCTCACAAGAGTCGTAAATTTGATTTACAAACCATCAATTGATGCAATTTCATTGCATGATGGCCTCTGAACCAAAGTGTGCATATTCAATAAATGCAACAAATAAGACTCTCAAACCCCTTCTCTATCATGGATTGATCAAAGGAAGTGGTTGACAACGCCTCTTAAGCCATTTACATCACTAATGAGTATGAAACGACTCATGACTCAAGGGTTCAATTAACGTTCGATTGAACCCAACCAAGTTATTATCTTGCACCATTTTAGTCCCCAATTTTATTACTCCATTTTAATTATCAACCATTCCTTAGTCAATTAAGTCCAAAGGTGAGTTTTAAGTCCTCTAATGGAAAGAAGCATCAAACAAAGAATTGTTTTAGACATGAGGGAAGTGTCATGACGTTGGTAATGAACCCCCAAAGTGATTAAACTGTTAAGCATAACACCTCAATCTCATGCTTAAACAAACAAGTGGCTTGAAACAACTTTCAAAGCAAAGCAAAAGCCAAGAAAGGATGGAGGTTACAGAAGTGATTAAAGGTGATCACAAGTATGGAAAGCCAAAAATAAATGCTATCAACTCAAATAGGATTGTGGCTAAGGCCTAAACCACCAAACCTATGACGACCATTACAGTACAAGCATGTAATATGAAGCATAAATGGCATAACCAGCCAAAAAAAGTCCTAAAGTAAGCACAAAAAAAAAAAGGGCTGGAATTTAGGTAAAAATAGCTAAAAGACTAAGCTAAAATAATGGAGAATTTAAGCTAGTAAACAAGCCAAAGGAGGAGTGGCAAACTGCTCCATTTTTGGGACCTCAAAACATGATTTTTAGCCTCTAAAAAACTCTGAAATTCAGTGGTAAACAGCCCAAAAAAAGTTGAGAAAAGAATGGGAAACACAAGGGCAAAAGCTTATAGAACAAGGTTCAAAGAATGGTGGTTAACCCCTCCACCTTTGGTAGCTTTAAACCACAAGTTGCAGCCCATAAAAAAAGTTGAAAAATAGTTCAAAAACAATAAGAAAATATAGGAAAGAAGTAGTGCAAAGGAGCTAGTAGTTATACCTCTTGAAGGGGAATAACATTTTTGTTTACAAAACAACAAGTTCTCACTCTCAAGAGCTGAAATTTAGACTCAATAATCTCAACAAGGAAAGCTCTAATATTGGTTTAAGAAGTGTAGAGAGAGGGTGTATAGGTTGCAAGATAGAGATAGATAGAGAATTTCAAGTTTTGGGACTTTTGAAAATTTTTGTAACCTTAAACCAAGAAGGAAGGTTCCATATATATAGAAAAACAGCCTCACAAGTCGAAAATATCTATATAGTGATAGCTGGAGCTTTTGGGGGATAGCTGGCACAAAATATCTGTGTTTTTCACAAGTGGCCGACAAGCCAGAAGTGTGAATTGCTAGCCACAAACAGTGGCATGCCGGCTACAAAAATTTTCTTCTGGGCCTGACTTCAAATGGGTATATCGCCTTCATCCAAACTCGGTTTTAGGTCATTCTTGAGAATAAATTGAAGCCTCAGAAGTCTGCTTTCTAATGGTGGCAACCTCACATCTAAATTCTAAGTGTGCAAAGAGATATGCCTATTTTAGTGAAGGTTGATCATTGCTATCTTAATTGGATTGATGCCTAACTTCAAACGGCTGTATCTCCCTCTTTCGGACTTGGCTTAAGGAGATTCTTAGGTCTAAATTGAAGCCCCAGAAGTGCACTTTCCAATGGTGGTAGCCTCACAACTAGTCCAAGTGTACAAAGACATAGGCCTGATTTAGTGAAGGCTACTCAGTTCTCTCTTATCGGTTTTATACTCAATCATTTCCCCAACTAGGTTTCTTCCCTCCCCTCCTATTTTCTTCAACTCCAAACCTAAAAATAAGATGTTTTTAAGATTTTTCAAAGAGTTCACCTCTTTTCTATTTATTTCCACTTTGTCCTTGCTCGATTTACCGAAAAGTGCAATTTTTAACGAAATGCGAACCTCGAAACATCGTAGAAACATTTTCAAAGATATTTTGAAAGATAGGGTTTTAAGGTCTAAAATGGTTTTGGTCAAAATGGGGTATAAGGTTGGGATTTTGAAGTTCTTCTTGCTGAAGAAATGAAACGTTTGTACAACATAACTTTCATCATCGAGTGATTAACCTGGGCCACCCAAGTCTTAAAGACTGTCAAAAATGGGGTGTCTACACTTATGCATTCCCATATGGCCTCTTTTGTATAATTTTCCCCCACAGATGATAAATTGGATGGCCAGACGCCGTATTCCCCGTTTGTCTTTGGCATTTGCCCCTTGTGGATACGTCTCTTTTTTTAGAAAGTTCTAACTATCGTAATACCAGGGGTTTTTGTCTTGCGCTTCATCTATTACGACGACGATTTGGTAAGTAGGCGTATACTTCTATTCAATAATGATTGGATACATCTTTAAGTACTAGCCATTATCGAAAATGATCTCGTTCGGAACCCCATATCTGCAGATTATGTTGTTCTTAATGAACTTAGCCACATGTGATGATTTCAACACAGAATAGGACTGGGCCTCCACCCATTTAGTAAAGTAGTCGATTGCTACCAGAATGAACTCATGCCCATTTGATCTCTTTGGTGTGATTGCACCGATAACGTCGATTCCCCAGACTGAGAAAGGCCATGGTGAAGTCATATTGTAGAGTTTAGACGATGGCATGTTCATGCGATTGGCATGAATTTGGCATTTGTGGCATCACAATTCTTCTTCCATGGTTGATCAGTAGTAGCCTTTCTAAGGATTTTTCAGGCCAACATCACACCGTTCATGTGAGCTCCACACTTTCCCCCCATGAATGGCCTCCATAAGATGTTTTGCTTCTTCTTCTTCAACACATAGCTTATGCATTCCTAAGTGGCCTCTTTTGTATAATTTTCCCCCGCAGATGATAAATTGGACAGCTAGACGCCGTATTCCCCGTTTGTCTTTGGCATTTGCCCCTAGTGGATACGTCTTTTTTTCCAGAAAGCTCCAAATATCGTAATACCAGGGATTTTTGTCTTGCGCTTCATCTATTGCAGCGACGATTTGGTAAGCAGGCGTATACCTCTACTTAATAATAATTGGACGCATCTTTACTCACAGCGGGATGTTTACCATAGAAGATAGAGTTGCTAATGCATCAGCGAAATGGTTGCTCTCTCTTAATAAATGTGTAAACGTCAGTTTTTCAAACCTATGAATCAAAATATCCAAGGCCTGATGATACATCTTCATTTTCCCTTTTTTAACCTTCCAATCCCTATTAGCTTAAGAGACAACCAAATTTGAAGCTTCCATGACGTCCAACCTTTTTGCCCCTAGTTCCAGGGCAATTTCCAAACCAGCAATGCATGCCTCATATTCTGCTTCATTGTTGGACACTCTAAACCAGAGTTTGAACGCTAAGGGTATATGGGAATCATCGAGTGTTATGAGCAACACACCTATCCCATAACCGTACTGATTAGCTGCACCATCCAAGTACATCGTCCACATTTCCTCTTCTACATACAGAATGTCTTCATCTAGGAACAGGTATTCCACTATTTCATCTCCTTCTACTGGATGATTTGCTAGGAATTCTAACACAACTCGCCCTTTAACTGACTTGTGTGTAACATATTTGAGATCAAATTCAGAGAGAAGAAGCAACTAGCAAGCTAGCTTACCCATAAGCGCTGGTTTATCAAAGAAATATTTAATGGGATCTAATCTTGAAACTAGGATTACAGAATGAGCTAACAAGTAGTGCCTCAACTTTATGGTAGGCCATACCAAGGCTAAGCAAGCCATCTCAAGAGGAGTGTAGTGGGTCTTGTAATCTACCATCTTTTTACTGAAGTAGTAGATGGCCTTCTCCACTTTGGCTTCAGATTCTTGAGCTAGCATGCACCCCATAGTTGAATTCGTCACTGACAGGTACAAGATCAATGGTTTCCCTGATTTTGGTGGTGATAACACAGGCGGATTTTGCAAATACTGTTTGACCTGCTCAAAGGCAAACTGGTAGTGATCGTCCCATTGAAATTTCTTTCCCTTATTCAGGAGAACAAATAGTGGTTCACAAGTCAAGGTTAACTTTGAAATGAACTACCTTATGAATTGCGCTTTACCCAGAAAGTCGCGTACCTCCTTTTCAATCCTCGGTGGTGGCATTTCTAAGATGAACTTGATTTTGGAAAGATCTACTTCAATTACCTCTATGTGATTAGGAAACCCAACATCTTCCCTGTTGTCACCCCAAAGGTGCACTTCTGGGGGTTTAGCCTCAATCTATGCTCTCTGATTCGTTAAAAGAATTTCTCCAGTACGGTGTAGTGGCCTTTTCGCTCCTTGGATTTGACAATCATGTCATCCGCATACACCTCAACCTCTTTGTGGATCATATCATGTAAAATGGTGGTTGCAACCCTCTGATAGGTAGCCCCAACGTTCTTTAACCCAAATGGCATGAGTCGGAAGTAGTAGGTGCCCAACGGTGTTATGAAAGTGGTCTTCTCCCTATCCTCGGGTGCCATTAGAATCTGGTTATACTTGAAAAACACATCCATGAATGATAATAGCGCGTGGTTGGCGGTGAAGTCTACCAACTCATCTATGTGCGGTAGTGGAAAGTCATTCTTTGGGCTTGCTTTATTCAAGTCCTTAAAGTCAACACAAACTTTGATTCCGCTATCTTTCTTCAAAACTGGAACAATATTAGCCAACCACGTCGGATACTCAGATACAAGCAAGAACCCTACCTCAATCTGTTTGGTGACCTCTTTTTTAATCTTCAAAGCCCAATTTGGGCAGACTCAACGCAACTTCTGTTTAATTGGTGGGGCCTCAGGGTCAAGAGGGATCCGGTGTTGTATAATCTCAAGATCAATTCCAGGCATGTCCTCGTAGGACCACGCAAAAACATCTTTGAAATTTTTTAATAAAGCGATTAAACGCTCACGTTCCTCTAAAGACAATGTAGACCTGATCGATCTAGACCAAGCGAGGATCCTCCTCAGTACCCACGTTAATTGATACGATTTCATCTGTACAGGGCTTAACATGTCTCTCCTCCTCATGATCAACCATATTTTTCAAAACCAGAGGAATTTCTTCCACTTCGTTTAAGTAGAAATTTTGAAAATCAAGATCATTACAATAAACCAAAAGCACAGAAAAGTAGTCAAAGTTCACAGCATTCTCATTCAAAAGGTTCGGATCCTCAGTTACAGTGGACTTAAAAGAAAAGTTGAAAGACGACATGGACAGGACCTTGGTATCCGGGTTACCCTTTCCCGGAAGTGCCAGACTTAGAGGAACTTGAATCTGACTGCAACTCCATAGACTCAGTGGAATCAAATCCAAACTCACTATCTGATCTAGAACTACTGATGATGCCTTGCTCAAACTTCCAAACCAGGCGTGGAGCCTCAAATACATCTATGATGAGAATAAAAATCTGCTGTTGGTATATCTCCGATCATTGAGATAGTAGAACTATCCCCCAGGTTGGCGGACTCAGCTCCAGCAGTAAAACTTGCCACTAGGTCAGCTAGCGTTTTTCCTAACAACTCTTCTTCTTCAATATCCAAGCTTGTCGTCTTGTTTTGATCTGTGTGGATGCTCAGGGCTGCCTGTTCAACCTCCTCTTTTGGTAACTAGTGCTCGAAGAAGATCTCGAACCCCGAATACATTGTCTTTGTTTCCTTGTCAAACCAGGGCTCTGGGAATCCACAGAAAGGGAAGTCTTCCCCTTGGGGACAAAACGTCCATTCAAGGTTCCCCGTATTAATTTATGGACTAACTCGTACTGCCTCCCAGTTTTCTTTGCTTTTATCCTTCCTCGCAATCCCTCCCTATTTCTTTGCCAATCTACAGTGGTAGTTTTGTATCTCAGCCCAAAAGCATGAGTGTTATGACGTATCTCTTTGGCAACAGTACCTCTCTACTTGCTACTTCTGTCCAATCCTGATCTAGGAATATGCCCCTGTTTGTTGATCATGTAGATGGACTGAGTGCTCACGTAATTCCTATCATCCTTCGCCATGATGGTTTGGACTAGTCGGGCCTCTGTCAGAGAGAAGCTAGAAAGGAACACTTCTTCCTTTCCATGTATGATTTCCAATAATGGTGTGGTAGTTCCCTGGGGAGGATGGATCACAGAATTGTCGTACATAGTAGCAATCCCGTCTTAGAAAGGGTACTTACCAGCTGATGGACCGTTGACGACACCAGTTTCATCTGATGTAGTCACGGCATTTCTAGTAGTAGATTAAACGTAGCTGGTACATCCATTACATGGAATTCCATCTCGTGTTCAGACGGGCCGATTAGGATATGGCTCTTGAACATTCCCATAACATCTCGGCTCATATTGTTATAAGCCCAGATGGCCTGAGTCGTAGGTGTAAAGTCAGTCGGTCTCAAACCAATGGCATATACAGTCCTCACTAGACATACATTGATCGTAGATCCGGTATCTACTAACACCACTGGAATTCGCTTTTTTGTAACTTTCCAAGGTTACATATAAGGGTCGGTTATGGTTGGCACCCTCAGGTGGTAACTCCTTATCTGTGAAAGATATCATCAATGTAACATCCCCAGATGTAACAAACAATACCAATTGGTCAGCAGTGGTGTCGATAGGCAGTTTGGTCCAGTTCATTGCCTCTAACAGTGGTTGTCTATGCTCCCGAGAAGCCATTATCAACCCCCAGATTGATATGTCCACCTGAATCTTCTTGAGCTGTTTCAACACTAGGTTTTCTTCAACATCCTTTTCTTTTGATCTTTCAACCTCTTTGTTGGAAGACTCCGGCTAATCTAAGGCCGTGGGTTTGAACTAGAGACCACTTCCAGTCATGTGATTAATCTCATCAGTTTACCAGGTGTCATCAGGGGTATCTACCTTCTACCCTTCGTCAGTGTACGCATGACTTAAGTCGCTGTCTTTCCACTACTCTCATACAGCCACGATCGGGCCATTATCTAATTCTATTTGAAGCATGTTCACATCATGCCCCTCGTCATCATACCATTCCTCCTCCACCACAACTTTGGTTTCTATATTTCAATATTTTCAGAGCTTCCTTAACGTCCTTTTCCGGTCACTGGGCTTCTATTCGACCTTTTTGGTAGCTAGGACATCACCTACCATTGTCTCGAGTTTTTCTTTCCCTTTTCCTTTTCCCTGCTCCAGAGCTATCTTTGTCTGTATCTCTTCTATCCTTTCCCTTTGAAATTGTTTCAGTGCCTGTTCTTTCTCAATTAGAGGTGCAACCTTATCCTTGCTAGTAGCACCAATTTCCTTTTCCTTCCTAGTTTCTCCTATCTGTTTCTCAACATCTAACTCCTCCTCACTTAGCCACCCATTACTTGTTTCCGGTTGGCTTGAATCCCACCATCCCAGTTGTACACTGCTTGTATCCTCTTCTTCAAAGAAGTAAAGGTTGTCTAGATCCTCTTCTATCTCGGCCAGGTCTTCTTTCTGTTCAGCCAAGTCATTTACGCCCTGCTCCAGCCAATCATTCTGATTCTTCCCTAACAGGTTCTCCCCAATAACGTTAATGTTGAGGAAGTTTAGCAATATGACTACTGGCTTCGGCTTATCGACGGCCATGATGTATAAGTTGGGGTTGTACTCCTCCAGAAGTGAGGCCCCTTTCTCTATGACTTGGGCATTAGGCAAGCCCTTTTCCAGTGCACTCTCTTTCTTCTCCATTTCTACTACCACGGGTTCGCGTTGGGTTTATGGTGTTAACTCCATCATGCACATGTTCGTGCCTTCTGGAATAATCACCTCTGGCTTGGGTAGATGAGATGGGGTAATGTATACGTTGGGGTTAAAGGAAGGCGGTAATATATGTAATTGGTTAATGTTTCTGGATAAGAGGACTTGGTTATGTAGAGGAAGTGGATTGGTGGTTACGTTTGGTTTGGAGGATGGGGTGATGACTTTGTTTTCAATGAGATCCTGGATCTCATGACGTAAACGATGGCATAGGTCCGTAGGGTGGCCGTGTTGTTGGTGAAAGAGACAGTACTAGGTCGGGTCATGTCTAGGCGGCAGTGGGTCAGGGAGGGTTTGCGGATCAAGGGGCTTGAGATGTCCCATTTCCAATAACATTTTGAGGGCGTGGGCTGGGCTTATATGGAGAAGGGTAAAGATTCTTTGATTTCAGGGTGGGTTGGTATTTTGTGAAGGTTGTGAGGTTGTGGCAGTAGAAAAGGGATCAGCCATCTTAGTCGTTGTGACAACAGTACTAACATTTGCAGCCTGCAGAATAGTGCTACTGTTAGCATTGGCACTTCGGGAGAATGGCCTTCTGGCAGGTTCACTAGTTCTGTGGATGATACCCTTCTCGAATTCACCCTCAATCTGGACCCTTAACTTGTGTAGGAAAGCAAATATGGACAGCGGTGCCACTATCATTCTCGATAGCATATCTGGCTCAAGGTTCTGGACCACCATCCGAACTTGTTCTCTTTCAGAAGGTCTATTTGTTATTCTTGCTACTTTTTCCCTCCATCTGGCAACAAAGTCAATGAATGATTCTTTGGGGTTTTGGGTAGTAACTCTAGCTCACTGATGGTTATCTATATTTGAGTGTTATAAGAGTACTGGTTGACAAACACCATGGATAACTCATTCCAATTCCACTTTATAGAGTCCTTCAACTTAGCGTACCAGATGGCCACCACATCAAACAAGGTTCTCCCAAATAGTGATAGTTTTTCAACCCTAAACAGGCCCATTGGCCTTAGTACATCTGAAAACAAGTGGATGTGCACAATCGGATCCCCACTTCCATTGAATTTGTCGATGTGGCTCATCTTAAATTTCTCCGGTAATCTGACCGAAGCCTCAGTGTACCCGTCTTCAATATCCGGAATGGATTTGAAGCCTTGGGATTTTTTCAATGCTTTCTCCAATCTAGCAATCTTGACCAAGGCTGGATCAATTTCATTGATATCAAAAGAAAAAATTCCTGCAGGGGGTTGAGCTGGAGGCCTATAAGCTGAAGTTGGGGGAAACATTTCCTGAGGATTTGGGATTTGGGGATTTTCTATTGGTGGAGGTGGATCCGGGTTTGGCTAAACAGTCGGGATCGGATGCATGGTTGATGCGTATGCCCCAAATGTACGTTGTAAATTAGCGATGACTTCGTCTTTTCGATCATTCTTTAGTTTACGGTATCAATGGTTCTCTGGAAAGTTGCCATCATGGCAACAAATTCTTCCATGTTCTACGCCATTGCTGGTCTAGATGAGTTGGATACTGGTGAACAGCTTGAGTAAGGTGTTTACTGAATGCTTTATACCGGTATTGCTGACTGCCTGTTCCTTCTTCGTCGAGTAATTGACGGAAGTGAGACCAACATAGGCTGGCCACTAACAAGGTCTTGAGCTTTGCAAAGCCTACCAGAGTGAGTCCACACAACTTGGGGAATATCGGGTCTTTTTTAAGCTATAATGGTAAACTACCTTGCAAAAGAAAAGAAAAACCATCGATCAAAATCGGTTTGCACTTCAGCCCAATTCACAGCAAATAAAACATAACTGAAGAACCCCAATCCCTACTGAAGTCTGTTCTCAAACTCATACTAATATGAACCATCCTGTACAGTCTCACTGTAAAAGTACATACCAAGTGAAAGAACCAAAACACCCCTATGAGGGGGGTAGAATTACCCTGTCCTAGATTTTTGACATGATCTAGGCTACATTACTTCAATCAATGAGTCTTACAACATCCTGCATATGGGTGGCATCCTATCCTAATTTAGAATAGTCACTATAGCTTCACTATATGCAACTAGGTCAAATGGTCGAAAGGGACCTTGGCAAGATTACCTAATATACCTCTCACACCTAACACCGAGAAGTGAAAGGATGATCAAGCAGTATAGCGATAATCTAGATCCAAGGGTTGTGTTTCCAACATGGCAGAGCCCATGACTGGTCAGCCTTTAAGCAAGCCTCTTGGGTAAGCCTCCAGCAAACCGTCCAAGAATAGCAGATGGAAAACACAGTAACTTAAAGTAACCATGCAAATGCAATGCAAAGAACATATAAGTATAGATAAAATTTCACATCATGAATTTCAAGTCAAGTTCCCTAAATCCCCAATGCCAGAAATTGTAGCTTGCTTTTTGTGCTTCTTTCGGATACGACTAGCCCTACAGTTCATACACTCGTGGTTCTGAATCTGATTTCACAAGTACAATGTGAAATAGTGAAAACGCAAAAAGTGTCCAAATCTGGCAATTCTTTCAAAAAATCAATTTGAATAAAAAATGCCAAAAATGGACTGCATTACTAGATTTCAGAGTCGCCACCTAAATATTTTTAAGAAATCTAGGAAACTCGAGACTCGTGCCAAAGGCTTCTTATCTGTCATCACCAAAGTGTCTTGGCTCGAGAACTTAGGTACAAGAAGGGAAGATCATGAATTGAGCACCCCACTCGCCCGATCAAAGATCGGCCTCTACCAATCATGATGTGATTCTTATTTATATTATATGCTCTTGTTCCAATTTATTAGACTAATATTACTATGTGTTGCACATAAGTATAGACTAATTTGCAAAAGTTGGAACGCTTTGATTGCATGTTTGTTTGAAAATGTTTTTGATACTCGTATGTACATTGATCAACTTGTCCCAATTTTAGCAATTAGCCTTCATCCACAGACATTCAAACAGGTATATCATTTAAGCAATTAGCCTCATGGAAAGTATGCTCGATATGATAACACAAACATAATATGTGATATGCTAAAACAGTAAGTGCTCATCTAGTACTCGAAGGCAAGCCAAATAGAGAAAAATGATTAGAAGACATATATGTTCCTAAACCATACAACATGATTAATGCAATGCACACATTTATGCCACTTTTATAGGCTCAACTATGAGCATGGTATATGATCCAATTCTAAAACATGTTATAAATCACGTATTCAAATAATGAAAGTGAAATTGACATTGGTTAGTATGTTGAGCCGAACCCAAATGCATGTGAGACGAGTGTATGCGAACATGAGAAATGCTAAGAAACATGATGCTCTACACTACCATTATAAGCGGGTAAATAAAAGGGAGAAAGAAATGGGGGGTTAGAAGACATACACACTTATTACAATTTTGCCCTTATGCAAGAGGGTCCGAATGAATGTCTATGTGTCCGAATTAAACTAACTATTAGAAAACCAAATGAATGAGTAAACAACTAATTAGCTAAGCTATTACAACAAAGACTAATAATAAGAAATAAGCTAGCTACCTAACTTATTATAGCAAGGAAGAACAATAAAACTAACTATCTAAGTTACTCAACAATAAACCTTCATAATCATTACAGTAATGCTAATTATATTTTAATTACAACGATAATGAGAGCATTAATTTACAACATCTGATAGAACCAAAAAGCACAAGGATGGCATGCATGTGACGGTTTTCAGAAGAAACTTTGTCTGCCTTCCTTGGAATTTGCTTTCTTTCACCTTCAATCATTCCCTCTATTTTTGCAAAACACTATGCTTACCAAACATTAGGGCCTAACCGGCCCCCAATGAAGCCCGGCCGGGCCCAAATAGGACCAGCTGTGCCCTAATTTTATGCAAAGCTCTATTTTTGTGCTCTGAGGTGAAAACAGTGCAGACAACATTTTCTAAGCTCTGTTTGTCCCGTTTACACTTTTCTGTCATAGAAAGCTTCAAGAGAAAGATGAAGTCGTTTCCAAAACCATCAATGAACAAGTTGCTTACTTGATGATTTCGGCCACGATTTGGACAAAAATCTATGAATGCAATGAATCAACACCAACCCCTTCCCTTTATCATGGAGTGAGCTCAAAAGGTAAGTAAAGACGCTTCAAGGGTCATCAAATCACCATGAATTGACATGTGATGACTCTTAACATAATAGACTCGACATAACGTCCGGCCAAGCCTAAGCGACCTTATTCATTTTCTTTACGTAGGTTGATCTAATTTTAAGCCAATTTCATTAGTCATGTCCATTCTTTAATCCATTTGTCCAAGGTGATGGTCAAGTCCGCTAAATGAGAAGAACATCAAACGAGAGAAATGGATTCAAAACAGCACAAAAACACAAGAAGTACCTAAAAAGAGATAGAAAAAAAAGAAGCAAAAGAGAAGGTGGTAAGCTCATACCTTTCAAGGAAGTAAGCTCTTATTTGTAACACAAACTTGGTTCAAACACACTCTCAAACTTAAATTGTGATGAACAAGCCTCAACCAAAGTTCTAAGGTTATGATCTAAGGTGATGTATGGTGTATGGATATTGATCAAGAGAGATAGGTTGGCTCAAAGGTGACTTGTATAGGAAGAAGGAGCTCTCTCTTGTGTGTATATGTTCTTTTGAAAATTTTCAGCCCTCAAAACAAAAGGTATAACCTTGTTTTTATAGAATTTGAGCAAAATAAGTCGAAAATATCTTCAAAAAAAGACAGCTGGTGGGCTCTCGCCCAGAACAATGTATATCACCAACGAGGCACGGCCGGGCCCAAATAGCCACGGTCAACTTCTAATGGGGCACGGCCAAGCCCTAAAGTGCTGCCCCATTCCCCTGTTTCGAACTTAGTATAAGGTGGCACAATGGTCAAAAATGAACCTCCAAGCTAAGAATGAGACAAATAGGAAGGTTTTGGGATTATTTCGAGGCTCGACCTTAGATTCCCTCACCGAGAACTCGAATCACACAATGCCGTTTTCATCATCGAGTGTGTTGGACCAAGCGCCTAAGTCTTACGGGTGGTCAAAAATGGGGTGTCTACAGTATGTTATTCCAACAGAAGCCCGAAAAGCTAGGAAGTTCGAAATAGGATTGGATGCTGAAATCAAAGATAAGATTTCGGTTTTGAAACTACCAACCTATGTGGATGTAGTAGATCGTGCATACATCGCTGAGAAAGGAATTAAGGCATCACGATCAGGCGGAATAGGTCAAAAGAAGAGATTTTGGGAACCAATCGGAGGATCTAGGGCAGCTCCACCAAAGAAAATGAATACTGGACCTACTAGCTCAATTAGTTCAACCAATCAAAGTTCTACTATCCCGGGGTAACACCATCGAACTGTCCGAGTTGCGGAAAGGCTCATCGGGGATAGTGCTATCGGGCAATAGGAACATGTTCTAAATGTGGCCAAGTTGGCCATGTGGTGAAAGATTGTCTGAAATTCACCAACTTTGTGATAGGTACCCCTAAACCAATTCAGAAACCAAGAACAGCCACAGGAAGGGGGAAAGAACAAAAGTGCCAAGGAAAAGCTTTGCTTTAGTGTCTAGAAACCCCAATGCTGCCAAGAATGTTGTGTTAGGTACACTCTATATGTGGTCATTTGGCTCATATTCTCATTAATTCTGGATCAACTCATTCTTTTGTGTCTCCACACTTTACCCCCAAATTGACATTAACACCTAAACCTTTGGGATGTGCATTATCTGTGTCTTTTTCATCTAGTGTTTCCGCACTTGATACGAAAATATATAAGTCCTGTGTCATATCCCTAAAAGATGAAACCTTGTATGTGGATCTGATTTCACTCCGTGTTAGCAATGGAAAGGTAAGCTCAATGGTGGCATTTCCAACATAAGCCACCTGTAGGAGAATTAATGTATGGATGGTGATTCACCTTGATGCTTAAAGGATGAATCACCTCCTTAGGCTTAAGTATAAAAAGGGATCCAGAGCTAGGCAGTAGGGCAAATAAAAATAAATAAATAAATAAATAAATAAATAAAATAAACCAGTAAGCTAGTATGGAGAACAATGACGAAAATCGGAGAAAATAAGAAGAAAATAGTAAGGGTCAATATTAAGGTGAGTTATATTATATCTTAAGTAGCTATAAATTATTTTATGCGAATCATGTTTTTTTAAATATATTAATATTCAATTATGTTATTTATTTTATGAGCCATGCTTATTTAAAATTGAAACCCATGGATATAATTGTTTAAATTTTAGAATTTATTTGACAATGAGTTAATAACCATTTATTTTTATAAGTACCATCACAGAGGTCTCATTCCTTGGAGGACTTAAATAACCATTGGTCCTTTGAATTGTCACTTTACTGACCCTCTGACGATCTAATGCCTTGGGGGACTTAAATAACCATTGACCCTCTAATTAGTCACTTCGTGACCCTCTATCTGACATGGATCCATTGAAACTCTGTTCTTTGTTCTGTACCGTAGTTGTAATTATTTTGCTTATAAGACTTTTTTGCTATATGTTTGTTTTTCTAAAATGATTTATATTAAACTATTCATTATTTAGTCTAAATAATTATTTATGGTGTTTTGTATACCCTTATACTCTTAGTATAATATCCATCACTCTGCAATGTGCTTGTAATTGTTAAAACCCTTTCAGGTCAAGAAACTTAAAGAAGAAAGGTTTACCCAATTAATTAGGACCTAGAATTGAGATGAACATTAGTCTTTTTTTCTACATTTCAGATGTTTATCTATATATTTTATTTTATTCTGTTGTATTATTTAATTTAGTTATTTCAAACTAATCTTAAAAATTTTAGAATTTAATTAGTTGTGAATCCAACCCTAGGAGCCGGGTGGGTTGTGATACAACTTTGTAGATGTGCATTGATAAGCTCCCAGTACACTCAATCTGGACTAGATATTTCAGATCCCGTCTCATTTGTGATCGTGGTTGGTGGACATGGTGTAGGACCATCAACATAACCGAGAAGCCCTGTGACAAGTAGAATATTCTGAATCTGGCTTTTCCACATCAAAAAAATTGATCTATCTAGCTTAACAGTAATCAATGAAGATAAATTGGAGATGAACAAAGTCAGATTTGCAGGGATAACAATAGAAGATGAAGAAGATGAAGCTATGGCGGTTGTAGAAACCATGGACGTAGAGGAAGCCATATCTGTAATGATACCATGTGGAAAACCTGAAAATGATTCTCATGAATATTGTTGGGTAAAAAAAAAATCAAATCAAAAAAGTTTTATTTTTTTTTTTTTTTTTTTTTTTTTTTTTTTTTTTTTTTTTTTTTTTTTAAATTTGGGCCTTTAGGCACCCAAATTCCCCCCCCCTCCCCAAAGGTCATTTGATGATGAATAATGTTTAAAGTTTTAAAAAAGGTCAAAAAAAATTACAAAATCGAAGAAAAACCATTTAATTTGTTGTGTGTTGTGGCCCAAAAAGATTTTTTTTTTTAATTAATTTTTTGAATTTGAAATTTGAATTAGGGCTCTTACAGTTGTTGATTTGAAGATATGCGTAGAGCTCATATACATACAAATTTGTCACGATAGTTGTAACTAACTGTAATACATATATATTCAATGTATCTATATTCTGTAACTAACAAATATAACTTGTATAATTTCTCACTATTCTTCACACGTGTTGTTGATGATGAAGCTGTTGAGGAGCTATGCTTAGCTACTGCTGGTGCACCATTATCATCTTTGCATGGTTGCCTATCAAATTCCATGGACATAAAACAAGAAACAAAATGTTCAACAGTAGCCATATTACGTGTTCTCTACTCTACTAATTAATTTTTAGTATATATCATACCAATGTTTCAGACTTTATAACAAATTATAATATTCTAATTCTCTTTGATGGCGTGCTCAATTATTCTTCTCGATGCAAATGTTTACCTTTATTTTAGAAAATAAAAAAACAAAACCACGGGTATCACGAGTTTTTTTTTTTTAATAAATATTTTATAATAAAAAAAAAACTATTTAGAGAATTGATTCACTTTTTAAACTATTTGGAAAACTAGTCTTATTTTTAAAATTTCATTTTCAAAATGCAATTTTGAAATGGAAATTACATTTTCAACATTTAATTTCACCTTAACATCGTAGGTTGAAAATGTAATTTATGATGACATGGTAAAATTACATCTTCAACATGCGATTTCAAAGTGAAATTACATGTTGAAAATGCAATTTTAATTTTAAAATTGCATTTTCAAAATGCGATTTTAAAAGTAAATTAGTTTCTCAAATAGTTTAAAAAGTGAGTCAATTTTTTAAATAATTTATTTTTTTAAATATTAAAAAAAAAACCCCGGGTACCATGGGTAAAATAAATATAAAAAAAAAGAACAAAAAAAACAAAATTAAAAGAGGCACGTTTTGTTATATGTCAATTATTCTCAATCATCGTATTTTCTGTGTCTTTTTAGTTATGGTGTGCTCAATTATTCTGTGTGTCTTTTTAGTTATATGTCATGTACCACTACAAGAGGCACGTTTTTCTCAAGAGCAGAATTGTTTGGGGACCTAGATTAAAAGTTTTTTTTTTTATAATAAAATAAATAAAAATAAAAAAGTGACGTAACCTAAAAAAAATTAAAAAATTAATTTTTAGCCGAGTTTTCGAAAGACCGCACGACACGACATCAATGTAAAGTCCATTTTCATAATAGATGGGAGTCTGATTTATATCTATCATAGTTTTATGCAATAATTTTATTGTATTTTGAAGAAATTATAAAAATAAAAAAAATTAAAAAAATAGGACCTATGTAAAAAAATAATTTTTAATTTTATGAATTCAAATTTAAATTTTTTTATTTGGCTTCAATTTAATTCTTTTGTCTATTTCTATTAAGTAAAATCGTTTGGAAAAATTACATTTTTGTTATTAAACACAACAAAAAAACGTATTATAAACATTTTATATGTACATGCATTGAGTTTGATGATTAAAAAATTATTTTTTCATTTATTTTATTTAACGAAAATAGGCTATCGGTCTAGATTGAAAATAAAACAAAAGATTATAATTCAAATTGACAAAATTAAAAACTCGTTGAGTTTAATAACTAAAATATTATTTTTCGTCAGTTTTACTTACTGAAATTAGGTTAATGATTTATATTGAAAACAAATAAAAAAAATTTAAAAACTTATATTTATTTTGTAACAATAATCAAACTTTGAGATTTTTTTTTAATTTTTCCTTAATTTTTTTTAACATAATAAAATATGCCAATAAAATATATAATTAATGCAATGGCTCAATTTAAAATTGAAATAAAATGATATTAAAATCATACATCATAAAATGACATAATTTTTCTTTAATTTTAAGATAAATTATACTTTGCCCTTTTATGTTTGGTCAATTTTCCTCTTTGGCTCTTAAAGTTGCTCTCTTTTTTTTTCTTTTCACTTTTGACCTTTCATGTCTCAAGTTTTTCTGAATATACTCTAAAGCTAACTTCTATTCAAAATTAGACAGAAAATGACATATTACTAATCACATGACATAAAAAATATTTTATTATATATAACTCAGATATCTGATACAAATTCAAACTCTAATATAATAATATATTTTTATATTACAAGACAGTATCATGACATTTTTTGTCTAATTTTGAACATAAGTTAGCTTTACAAACAATATATTTTTATATTATATGACAGTATCTGACGCGGCCGTAAGACTTGGGTAAGAAAAATAAACTAAAATACAAATACCAAAGGTTGAATCCGAATGTTGTCTACGTATACCTTTGTAAGGAATGAAACTTGCGTAGTTTAAGGGCAAAACGCAAAATGACATGTAGGAATCATAACTTATGATTATTCAATGAAACATTCATATGTATGCTAACAAGCGATGAAACAATGCAACAAGCGATAACAGGAATGCAACACTTGAACAAAAGCATAAATCTAAGCAAAACAAACTAAGCTGTATCTCACACGGAAAGAAGCGAGTAAATAACCACGTCTCCCACGGGAAGGATAAAGAAAGCACAAACCAAATTACGTCTCACGTAGAGAGGATGTAAGAAAATGCAAACTTAACTACACCTCATGTAAGAAGGGTGAAAAAGATACAAGCCAAATTATGTCGCACGTAGAGAGGGCGAAAAGCTCCTTGAAACTACGTCTCACACATACAGGGCGGAGGGTGGTGTGAACCCCAAGCGTACCTGACGTTTTAACTGATTAACTCGAAATCTTAATGCGTCACACACGAAAAAAGAAAAAGCAGTGTAAACAAATACGTGCACCTGTCATTCTTAACCAAGTTAAACAATCCTCATGTGTCGAACGCAAGAAGAGGAAATGTGGTTTACCTCATTAATCACGATCTAGACTTGAGATGAACATTGCCTTTTTTTTCTACGTTTCAGATGTTGTAACAACCTTCATGCTATTTACCGATAAATTACTGAATTAACTACTGATTACTGCTAAACGGAGGTCGATTCTGAGTGATAATAGAATTATTGGAATACTGAACTGACTGACTGAGAGTTGAACCTGATTGACTGACTGTATCTGTTTAAATGCATTTTCTATCTGTTGGATGTTTGATTATCTATTCGTGTTTTTTTGTTTACACTGTTAATGGAAGGCCTTATCGGCGGCCGAACCAGAAACCGATTGGTATTTCATGATCGTCATAATTTATGTGATTTTATGGTGTATTTATCCGAAAACTGATTTGGTATGGTTAAATTAGATTAATTATTGATGAATTGCAAAGTTAGACTTAATTACTAGAATGCCACCTAGTGGCCCACTATCTACAAAACACATTGAGCCTATTTACACTCAACAAAAACATTTCATCAGCCTCATTTCATTGCTATAGCCGACCATAGAGAAGAGAATTAGAGGGAGCGTGAGAGACTTGACTTGGTCTTGTGGATTTTGCTTGGAACTTAGTAGAATTGAAGGGGTTTTTGCACAATTGAGTTTCTATAGCTTCTATTCAAGACCTAGGTAAGGAAATTTAACCTCTTATTGTTGAGTCTATGTTGATTCTTGCATGGTCCATGTCAAATTGTAGAGCTAAGTCATGTTTTAATTCATACATGTTGGATCATGTTAGAATTCATGCATGCATGGTTGTATTGTTGAATTTTGAGTTGATTTCATGGAAAATTGCCACATGCATGTTCATAATTTTGCAATGGTCCATGTTTTCAACTTGTTTTTGGAACAATTGGCTCACTAGAGCATCAAATTGAAGCTTTGAAATGATTTGAATTCATGCATGTTTGCATGTTCTTCATGTTCATGAAAATGGATTTGAATTTGGACTTAATTGACTCACTATTGGGCTTTAAATTCACAAATTGAGCTTTGAAACTTGTTGTGTATTGACTTTAGTTGTGTTTTCTAGAATTTGGGCCCAAGAGGTCGAGTTTTGAGCTTAGGAATGCTTGGTTTGAGCTTGGGAGGCAAATCTAGAAATTTCAGAATTTGGCTTCTACGCTCAAGCGAAGGGTTCTGCGCTCGAGCGACCACTGTTTACTCTAAGCTACGCTCGAGCAACGGAATGGCGGCTCAAGCGTAAATTGCAAGCTCTCAGAATCTTGGTGCGCGCAGGCGTACGCTCGAGCGAAAGGACCTACGCTCGAGCGAAGAGCTGTGTCTCACGCTCGAGCGAGCATCGAGCGTAAATTTTGAGCATCCAGCATTTTTACTGTAGCACACAGTCCGCTCGAGCGACGGAATTCACGCTCGAGCAGAGATCCTTTCTCTGCATGTCCGCTCGAGCAAAGGAATCCTCGCTCGAGCGAGACCCCTGTTTTCAGCAAATTTTGTAAAGTGTTCAAAAGTGCATCTTTTCATCCTCTTTCCATCCTAGGCATTCCTATGGCATATTTAAGGCATCTTAAAGAGGATATGGATGTAGAACACACCAAGGCAAATTTAGGGATTAAGTTATTATCTTTCCCAAATGTGAAACTTAGTGTGTGTTCAATCTGTTAACTGTATAGGGTTGGCATTCCGAGGAGATGCTCTAGTTCACTGTAGCCCAAAACTCTGTGAGTAACAATTGTGTAAAGATATGTTCAAAATAATTATCTTCTGAACACTGAATCGAATCGCATCGAATCGATATTGATTACTGAATGAATGTATGTCCTTTATTTTTGAACTGTACTGTGGCATCCTTAGCACCTTACATTCGCTTATCGTTATCGCAGAGATCTCTCGGTTGCCTCATGGAACCACTATCACATCTTGATTGATGGCCATCATTCTGCTCGGTCTTTTAAGACCATCACATCGTTACGCTAATGGACGTACCACATATGACTGATTGACTGAAAGACTGAAATACTGATTTAATGAACTGTTTTCATTACTGTAAGGACATTCATTCTAAACCTCTTTACACATTATATTATTCACTAGGCTTTAGCTCACTACTTATATATATATATATGTAGGTGTACAGGCACCGGATCAAAGCTAGAGGCGTCGGGGTAAACTCCAGTTTTGTCAAGCCAACCAATGTGCCTCACTGCGAGGTCCCGAACCTGCCAAGCTATGGCTTAGGGGTGTTTTTATTTTCTCCGTCTGTCTCTGTACCGTTTTGTAACACTGTATAGACTGAACATTTTGCACTGTACTGTTTATCGGGGATTAAGTCCCTGTTCTGATTGGTTGTATATGATATGCATACTATTTTGTATCGTTCTGTATAAATGTATGAAAAATCTTTTAGCATACAGACTGTCACAACTTATTGGGTATTGTTTATTTACTGTATTGGCTTCCGCCAAGCCCTTGTACTCTGTATTATTGTATTATTGTTAAGCAGGCCTTCGGTAACCTAGGGTTACTGGCTGGTTACGGTGCTAAACCCATAGGGGCGAGTTTGGGTTGTAACAGAGTGGTATCAGAGTGATACTTAACCACGAGTTATACCGTACACACGTGTCCAAATGAGCTATAGGGTGTCCTAGAAATGCAATTAGGGCATTACATGAGCATGAAAAGTGTGTGGTTATGGCATGACTAGATATATATGCTAATGTGTCGAACTGTTTAAGTATGCAACTGTATATGCTTATAATTGTTATAACTGCTTATAACGAAATGGATAATGCAAATGAATCTGAATCCTCATCCACTGAGGCAAGAATGCCAAGAATGGAAAGGATGATGGAACTGATAACTGCCAGACTTGAGCAACAACAGAATCAACAGCCCCTACCTCCTCCTCCAGTACAGCCGGAACAGAATGCCAATGCGAATGATGGGGATATAATTGCTCTTACCCAGAAGTTCAGCAAACTGAAACTGTCATCCTTTCAGAGAGGCCTTGAATCGTTAAAAGCTGAAGCATGGGTTTTGGAGACTGAAAAACTGTTTGAAGTTTTTCCATGTTCTGAGGCACATAAGGTGCTGTTGGCCACCTTCACTTTACAAGAAGAGGCTAGAAGGTGGTGGATGCTTACCTGTGATGACAACACTGCTATGACTTGGGCTTAATTCAAAGTAGCTTTCTTTGAAAAGTACTTCCCACAGTGTGTCAAGGACAAGAAGGTGACTGAATTTGAACAACTGAAACAAGGCATTATGTCAGTGGCAGAATATGAGACCAAATTTACTGAACTTGCTAGATATGCACCACACATGGTGGACACCGACTATAAGAAGGCCAGGAGATTTGAAGGCGGCCTGAATGTTGCAATACTAGAAAGGAACACATCCTCCTCCCCATGTATGATTTCTAATAATGATGTGGTAGTTCCCTGGGGAGAATGGATCGCAGAATTGTCGTACATAGTAACAAACCCCGTCTTTGAAGGGGTACTTACCAACTGATGGACCGTTGATGACACCAATTTCATCTGATATAGCCACAGCCTTTCCAATAGTAGATTAAACGTAGCTGGTACATCCATTACATGGAATTCCACCTCGTGTTTGGACGGGCTGATTAGGATATGGCTCTTCAACGTTCCCATAACATCTCGGCTCATATTGTCATAAGCCCAGATGGCCTGATTCGTAGGTGTAAAGTCAGTCAGTCTCAAACCAATGGTATATGTAGTCCTCACTAGACATACATTGATCGCAGATCCGGTATCTATTAACACCACCGGAATTCACTTTTTGTAACTTTCCAAGGTTACATATAAGGGTCGGTTGTGGTTGGCACCCTCAGGTGGTAACTCCTTATCTGTGAAAGATATCATCAGTGTAACGTCCCCAGATATAACAAACGATACCAATTGGTCAGTAGTGGTGTCGATAGGCAGTTTGGTCCAGTTCACTGCCTCTAACAGTGGTTGTCTATGCTCCCGAGAAACCATTATCAACCCTCAGATTGATATGTCCACCTGAATCTTCTTGAGCTATTTCAAGACCAGGTTTTCTTCAACATCCTTTTCCTTTGATCTTTTAACCTCTTTGTTGGAAGACTCTAGCTAATCTAAGGCCGCGGGTTTGAAGTAGAGACCACTCCTGGTCATGTGATTAATCTCATCAGTATACCAGGTGTCATCAGGGGTAATTACCTTTTACCCTTCGTCAGTGTACGCATGACTTAAGTCGCTGTCTTTCCACTACTCTCATACAGCCACGGTCGGGCCATTATCTAATTCTATTTGAAGCATGTTCACATTATGCCCCCATCATCATACCATTCATCTTCCACCACAACTTTGGTTTCTATATTTCGATATTTTCAGAGCTTCGTTAATGTCCTTTTCCGGTCACTGGGCTTTTATTCGACCTTTTTGGTAGCTTGGACATCACCTACCATTGTCTCGGGTTTTTTTTTCCCTTTTCATTTTCCCTGTTCCAGAGCTATCTTTGTTTGGATCTCTTCTGTGCTTTCCCTTTGAAATTATTTCAGTGCCTGTTCTTTCTCAGTCAGAGGTGCAACCTCATCCTTGCTAGTAGCACCAATTTCCTCTTCCTTCCTAGTGTCTCCTATCTGTTTCTCAACACCTGACTCCTCCTCACTTAGCCACTCATTACTTGTTTCCGGCTGGCTTGAATCCCACCATCCTAGTTGTACACTGCTTGTATCCTCTTCTTCAAAGAAGTAGAGGTTGTCAAGATCCTCTTCCATCTCGGCCAGGTCTTCTTTCTGTTCGGCCAAGTCATTTACGCCCTGCTCCAGCCAATCGTTATGATTCTTCCCTAACAGGTTCTCCCCAATAACGTTAATGTTGAGGAAGTTTGGCAATATGACTACTGGCTTCGGCTGATCGACGACCATGATGTATAAGTTAGGGTCGTACTCCTCTGGAAGTGAGGCCCCTTTCTCTATGACTTGGGCATCAGGCAAGCCCTTTTCCAGTGCACTCTCTTTCTTCTCCGTTTCTACTTCCACGGGTTCGCGTTGGGTTTATGGTGTTAACTCCATCATGCACATGTTCGTGCCTTCTGGAATAATCACCTCTAGCTTGGGTAGATGAGATAGGGTAATGTATACATTGGGGTTAAAGAAAGGCGGTAATGTATGTATTTGGTTAATGTTTATGGATATGGGAACTTGGTTATGTAGAGGAAGTGGGTTGGTGGTTACGTTTGGTTTAGAGGATAGGGCGATGACTTTGTTTTCAATGAGATGCTGGATCTCATAACGTAAATGATAGCATAGGTCCGTGTGGTGGCCGTGTTGTTGGTGAAAGAGACAGTACTAGGTCGGGTCATGTCTAGGCGACAATGGATCAGTGAGGGTTTGCGGATCAAGGGGCTTAAGATGTCCCCTTTCCAATAACATTTTGAGGGCGCGGGCTGGGCTTATATGGAGAAGGGTAAATATTCTTTGATTTCAGGGTGGGCCGGTATTTTGTGAAGGTTGTGAGGTTGTGGCAGTAGAAAAGGGATTATTCATCTTAGCCGTTGTGGCAACAGTACTAACATTTGCAGCCCGCAGAATAGTGCTATTGTTAGCATTGGTACTTCGGGAGAATGGCCTTCTGGCAGGTTCACTACTTCTATGGATGATACCCTTCTTGAATTCACCCTCAATCTGGACCCTTAACTTGTGTAGGGAAGCAAATATGGACAGTGGTGCCACTATCATTCTCGATCGCATATCTGGCTCAAGGTTTTGGACCACCATCCGGACTTGCTCTCTTTTGGAAGGTCTATTTGTTATTCTTGCTACTTTTTCCCTCCATCTGGCAACAAAGTCAATGAATGATTCTTTGTGGTTCTGGGTAGTAGCTCTGGCTCACTGATGGTTATCTATATTTGAGTGTTATAAGAGTACTGGTTGACAAACACCATGGATAACTCCTTCCAATTCTGCTTTATAGAGTCCTCCAACTTAGTGTACTAGATGGCCGCCACATCAGACAAGGTTCTCCCAAACAGTGATAGTTTTTCAGCCCTAGACAGGCCCATTGGCCTTAGCACATCTGAAAACAAGTGGATGTGCACAATCGGATCCCCACTTCCATTGAATTTGTCGATGTGGCGCATCTTAAATTTCTCCGATAATCTGATCGAAGCCTCAGTGTACTCGTCTTCAATATCCGGAATGGAATTGAAGCCCTGGGATTTTTTCAATGCTTTCTCCAATCTAGCAATCTTGACCAAGGCTGGATCAATTTCATTAATATCAAAAGAAAAAATTCCTACAGGGGGTTGAGCTGGAGGCCTATAAGCCAAAGCTGGGGGAAACATTTCCTGAGGATTTGGGATTTGGGGATTTTCTTTTGGTGGAGGTGGATCCAGATTTGGCTAAGCAGTCGGGATCGAATGCACGGTTGATGCGTATTCCCCAGATGTACGTTGTAAATTAGCGAGGACTTCGTCCTTTCGACCATCCTTTGTTTTACTGTATCCATGGCTCTTTGGAAAGTTGCCATCATGGCAGCAAATTCTTCCGTGTTCTACGCCATTGCTGGTCTAGATGAGTTAGATACTGGTGAACAGCTTAAGTGAGTACGACAAGGTGTTTACTGAATGCTTTATACCGATGTTGCTGACTGTCTGTTCCTTCTTCGTCGAGTAACTGACGGAACTGAGACCAACACAGGCTGGCCACTAACAAGGTCTTGAGCTTTACAAAGCCTGCTAGAGCGAGTCCACACAACTTAGGGAATATCGGGTCTTTTTGAAGCTATAATGGTAAACTACCTTGCAAAAGAAAAGAAAAACCATCGATCAAAATCGGTCTGCACTTCGGCCCAATTCACAGCAAATAAAACATAACTGAAGAACCCCAATCCCTACTGAAGTCTTTTCTCAAACTCATACTAATATGAACCATCCTGTACAGTCTCACTGTAAAAGCACATACCAAGTGAAAGAACCAAAACACCCCTATGAGGGGGGTAGGGTTACCCTGTCCTAGATTTTTCACATGATCTAGGCTGTATTACTTCAATCAATGAATCTTACAACATCCTGCATATGGGTGGCATCCTATCCTAATTTGGAATAGTCACTATAGCTTCACTATATGCAACTAGGTCAAATGGTCGAAAGGGCACCTCGGCAAGATTACCTAATATACCTCTCACACCTAACACCGAGAAGTAAAAGGAGGATCAAGTGATACAGCGATAATCCAGATCTAAGGGTTGTGTTTCCAACATGACAGAGCCCATGACTGGTCAGCCTTTAGACAAGCCTCTTGGGTAAGCCTCCGGCAAACCGTCCAAGAATAGCAGATGGAAAACACAATAACTTAAAGTAACCATGCAAATGCAATGCAAAGAACATATAAGTATAGATAAAATTTCACATCATGAATTTCAAGTCAAGTTCTCTAAATCAACAATGCCAGAAACTGTAGCTTGCTTTTCGTGCTCCTTTCGGATACGACTAGCCCTACAGTTTGGACACTTGTGGTTCTGAATCTGATTTCACAAGTGCAATGTGAAATAGTGAAAATGCAAAAAGTGTCCAAATCTGGCAATTCTTTCAAAAAATTAATTTGAATAAAAAAAATGTCAAAAATGGACTGCATTGCTAGATTTCAGAGTCGCCGCCTAAATATTTTTAGGAAATCTAGGAAACCTGAGACTCGTGCCAAAGGCCACTTATCCGTCATCACCAAAGTGTCTCAGCTCGAGAACTTAGGTTCAAAAGGGGAAGGTCATGAATTGAGCACCCCACTCGCCCGATCAAAGATCGGCCTCTACCAATCATGATGTGATTCTTATTTATATTATATGCTCTTGTTCCAATTTATTAGACTAATATTACTATGTGTTGCACATAAGTATAGACTAATTTGCAAAAGTTGGAACGCGTTGATTGTATGTTTGTTTGAAAATGTTTTTGATACTCGTATGTACATTGATCAACTTGTCCCAATTTTAGCAATTAGCCTTCATCCACAGACATTCAAACAGGTATATTATTTAAGCAATTAGCCTCATGGAAAGTATGCTCGATATGATAACACAAACATAATATGTGATATGCTAAAACAATAAGTGCTCACCTAGTACTCCAAGGCAAGCCAAATAGAGAAAAATGATTAGAAGACATATATGTTCCTAAACTATACAACGTGATTAATGCAATGCACACATTTATGCCACTTTTATAGGCTCGGCTATGAGTATGGTATATGATCCAATTCCAAAACATGTTATAAATCACGTATTCAAACAATGAAAGTGAAATTGACATTGGTTAGTATGTTGAGCCAAACCCAAATGCATGTGAGACGAGTGTATGCGAACATGAGAAATGCTAAGAAACATGATGCTCTACACTACCATTATAAGTGAGTAAATAAAAGGGAGAAAGAAATGGAGGGTTAGAAGACGTACACACTTATTACAATTTTGCCCTTATACAAGAGGGTCCGAATGAATGTCTATGTGTCCGAATTAAATTAACTATTACAAAACCAAATGAATAAGTAAACAACTAATTAGCTAAGCTATCACAACAAAGACTAATAATAAGAAATAAGCTAGCTACCTAACTTATTATAGCAAGGAGGAACAATAAAACTAACTATCTAAGTTACTCAACAATAAACATTCATAATCATTACAGTAATGCTAATTATATTTTAATTACAACGATAATGAGAGCATTAATTTACAACATCTGATAGAACCAAAAAGCACAAGGATGGCATGCATGTGACGGCTTTCAGAAGAAACTCTGTCTGCCTTCCTTGGAATTTGCCTTCTTTCACCTTCAATCACTCTCTCTGTTTTTGCAAAACACTATGTTTACCAAACATTGGGGCTTGGCCGGCCCCCAATGAAGCCCGGCCGGGCCCAAATAGGGCCAGTCGTACCCTAATTTTATGCAAAGCTCTATTTTTGTGCTCTGAGGTGAAAACAGTGTAGACAAAATTTTCTGAGCTTTGTTTGTCCCTTTTACACTTTTCTGTCATAGAAAGCTTCAAGAGAAAGATGAAGTCGTTTCCAAAACCATCAATGAGCAAGTTGCTTACTTGATGATTTTGGCCACGATTTGGACAAAAATCAATGAATGCAATGAATCAACACCAACCTCTTCCCTTTATCATGGAGTGAGCTCAAAAGGGAAGTAAAGATGCTTCAAGGGTTATCAAATCACCATGAATTGACGTGTGATGACTCTTAACACAATAGACTTGACATAACGTCCGGCCAAGCCTAAGCGACCTTATTCATTTTCTTTACGTAGGTTGATCCAATTTTAAGCCAATTTCATTAGTCATGTCCATTCTTTAATACATTTGTCCAAGGTGATGGTTAAGTCTGCTAAATGAGAAGAACGTCAAGCGAGAGGTACTCCTAAATATGAAGGAGAGACCATGCCTTTGATGATGAACCTCCGTAGAGATTAAGCCATTGAGCATAGGTCTCTAGCTTATATTTTGAATAACAATCAACTGGTTGAAATAACTCTCAAACAAGAAGAAAAGAAGAAATGAGAGAGATTACAAACATGATTGCGAGATTGATTCTTAATTAATCATAGAAAAGCTACTGAAACATGCATAACACAACATAACAAGCTAGATGTGAAGACTTACAATGCAACAAGCTTTGATATCCAAGCATATACTAATTAAATAAATTGCAAGAACCCTAAAACAGCCCCTAATATGCTAAAAACAGTGACCAAAAATCATGTTGGAGAGCATAAAAAAGGTAGGAAAAAATAAGGCAAAGCAAAGCTAGTGAACAAAAAGCAAGGAGAGGTGGCTAACCTCCCCATTTTTGAGACTTCAAACCATATTTTTTTAGCCTTTTCCAAGCTTTGAAAATCAGTTTAAAAGGCAAAGAAGAGAGTGTAAAAACAAAGGCTTGAGTTATGAAACAAGGTGCAAGAGAAAATGTTAACCCTCTCTATCCTTTGGTAGCTATCTAAACCCAAGTTTAAACACTTGAAATGGATTCAAAACAGCACAAAAACACAAGAAGTAGCTAACAAGAGATAGAAAAAAAAGAAGTAAAAGAGAATGTGGTAAACTTATACCTTTCAAGGAAGTAAGCTCTTGTTTGTAACACAAACTTGGTTCAAACACACTCTCAAACTTAAATTGTGATGCCTAAGCCTTAACCAAAGTTCTAAGCTTATGATCTAAGGTGATGTATGGTGTATGGATATTGATCAAGAGAGATAGGTTGGCTCAAAGGTGACTTGTATAGGAAGAAGGAGCTCTCTCTTGTGTGTATATGTTCTTTTGAAATTTTTCAGCCCTCAAAACAAAAGGTATAACCTCGTTTTTATAGAATTTGAGCAAAATAAGTCAAAAATATCTTCAAAAAAAGACAGCTAGTGGGCTCTCACCCAGAACAATGTGTATCACCAACGAGGCACGGCCGAGCCCTAATGTGCTACCCCACTCCCCTGTTTCAAACTCAGTATAAGGTGGCACAATGGTCAAAAATGAACCTCTAAGCTAAGAATGAGACAAGTAGGAAGGTTTTGGGATTATTTCGAGGCTCGACCTTGGATTCTTTCACCGGGAACTCGAATCACACAATGCCATTTTCATTATCGAGTGCGTTGGACCAAGCGCCTAAGTCTTACAGGTGGTCAAAAATGGGGTGTCTACAGTATGTTATTCCAACAAAAGCCCGAAAAGCTAGGAAGTTCGAAATAGGATTGGATGCTGAAATCAAAGATAAGATTTAGGTTTTGAAACTACCAACCTATGTTGATGTAGTAGATCAGGCATACATCGCTGAGAAAGGAATTAAGGCATCACGATCAGGCGGAATAGGTCAAAAGAAGAGATTTTGGGAACTAGTTGGAGGATCTAGGGCAGCTCCACCAAAGAAAATGAATACTGGACCTACTAGCTCAACTAGTTCAGCCAATCAAAGTTCCACTATCCCCCGAGGTAACACCATCGAACTGTTCGAGTTGCGGAAAGACTCATCGGGGATAGTGCTATCGGGCAATAGAAACATGTTATAAATGTGGCCAAGCTGGCCATGTGGTGAAAGAATGTTTGAAATTCACCAACTCTGTGATGGGTACCCCTAAACCAATTCAGAAACTAAGAACAGCCACAAGAAAGGAGAAAGAACAGAAGTGCCAAGGAAAAGCTTTGCTTTAGTGTCTAGAAACCCCAATGCTGCCAAGAACGTTGTGTTAGGTACACTCTCTATATGTGGTCATTTTGCTCATATTCTCATTGATTCTGGATCAACTCATTGTTTTGTTTCTCCACACTTTACCCCCAAATTGACATTAACACCTAAACCTTTGGGATATGTATTATCTGTGTCTTTTTCATCTAGTGTTTCCGCACTTGATACGAAAATATATAAGTCCTGTGTCATATCCCTAAAGGATGAAACCTTGTATGTGGATCTGATTTCACTCCTCGTTAGCAGTGGAAAGGTAAGCTCAATGGTGGCATTTTCAACGTAAGCCACCTGTAGGAGAATTAATGTATGGATGGTGATTCACCTTGATGCTTAAAGGATGAATCACCTCCTTAGGCTTAAGTATAAAAGGGGGACCAGAGCTAGGCAGTAGGGCAAATAAAAATAAATAAATAAATAAATAAAATAAACTAATAAGCCAGTATGGAGAACAGTGACGAAAATCAGAGAAAACAAGAAGAAAATAGTAAGGGTCAATATTAAGGTGAGTTATATTATACCTTGAGTAGTCATAAATTATTTTATGCGAATCATATTTTTTTAATTATATTAATATTCAATTATGTTATTTATTTTATGAGCCCTGCTTATTTAAAATTAAAACCCATGGATATAATTGTTTAAATTTTAGAATTTATTTGACAATGAGTATATAACCATTTATTTTTATAAGTACCATCACGGAGGTCTCATTCTTTGGGGGACTTAAATAACCATTGGCCTTCTGAATTGTTACTTTACTGACCCTCTGACGATCCAATGCCTTGTGGGACTTAAATAACCATTGACCCTCTGATTAGTCACTTCGTGACCCTCTATCTGACATGGATCCATTGAAACTCTGCTCTTTGTTCTGTACCGTGGTTTTGATTATTTTGCTTATAAGACTTTTTTGATGTATGTTTGTTTTTCTGAAATGATTTATATTAAACTATTCGTTATTTAGTCTAAATAATTATTCATGGTGTGTAAAACCCAAGTTGTGTGTAGGATTATTTTATTGGATAGATTAGTAATTAAATTAATTTATATGAGTCATTTATTAATATCAAAGAATTAGTTATGAGATGGCATTATATTTTCTATTACTTAGATAGGTAATTTTGTAACTTTGAGAAATTAAGTTAATAAGCCCACCTATAAGTCTTGGAAAAACAAACAAAACAGAGGCTGTGAATTGCTCCATATGCGGCTAGGGTTTGAGAAGGTAAACGAAAAAAGAAAGGAAAAAGAGAAAAGAGGTTCAAGGGAGGCTACAATAGGGATTGGAGGCAGCACATTGGTGATTTTGGGACACCCATTGGTTAAGGTAAAATTTGTCTTTACTGTTAATTATTAAGTTTATGTTGAGGAATTTAACAATCAATGCATTAAGGGGATTTGGAAGATCTATAGGTGCCTACTTAGGTTTTGAGAATTTGGTGCAATGTGTAAGTGTAACTTTGCTTTGGGTGGATAATAGAAACAATGGAGTTTTGTATCATGGGTAAGGGTGTGTTTGGCTTTAAAGTTGGGTTGAATGGTTGATCTCTTGGATATTAAAGCAATACATTAATCTAACATAGTGGAGCTTTTGTGGGTGTATGTAACATGTAAAAAATATTAATTTATTTGAGGTTTTATTTATTAGGTTTGTGTGATTGAAGTGGTGGAGTTGGGTGTTTGGAGTTGATGTTGGAATATTATTTCTAAGCTTTTGAGGTAAGTAACCCTCTATCACTGTTAGTTCATTTTTATTCCTATCGAATCGTTTAAAATCATAAATATTTATTTATAGCCTTCATGTTCTCTTAAAATAAAATATGGGTCAAGTATAAAATAGTATCGAAAATTATTATGAAAATTATTTGAATATTTTGTGGAACTATTATAAAAATTGTACTAAATGTTTATTCTGAAAATATCGAATATTTTATTTAAAAGTTGTGTATTGTTTGAATTTTGAACATCACTCTAGTCTGACTATGATTTGGACCCTAGCCAATAGGGGTTATTTATTGGCACAGAAACTAGTTTCTTTTGGGGCTTTACCACCGGCCTATGTGTGGTTCTGGGCCTTGTCACGGGCTAAGTGACCGTAGTCACCAAGACTTGGGTTTTGTGAATTGCATCATTGAACCATCTGAATATCGAACCATCGATTTGAACAACGAATTACTTTGAATTATCTTGTTGGCTTTTCATTTAAAATGTATTGTACATTGTTTATTTTTAGCTATGAAACCATCTTACAAATAATTGTTCATTTATTGAACTGTAGAAAACTATTATATTTATTGGTTATCGATTTATTTATTTATTTTTGTATACTTGATCCAGCTAGCAGTGATGGTTGGTTATTTACTGGGCTATCTAGCTTACCCTTATTTTTTTTCAGATTCTAAAGAGTAGAACTGCGCGGGATTTTTTTTTACATGTGGGAGTGCCGAGAGTAGGACCATGATTTAAGTACTTGGATTATTGTTTTGTTAGTGGATTAAATTAGTGGACTTGGTAGACATTTTCATATAAGAACTATTTATTTTTATGGATTTTGGCATTATGACAATTAAGGATTTAATTCGAGTATTTTACATTGTGGGTTATGTGATTGGATTCTTAGCCTTGCATGCTCACTTATATGAGTGTACGGCGTTGTCACGGAGCTTGGGGCGTGACATGGTGTTTTGTATGCCTTTGTGCTCTTAGTATAATATCCATCACTCTGTCATGTGCTTGTAATTGTTAAAACCCTTTCAGGTCAAGAAACTTAAAGAAGAAAGGTTTATCCCATTAATTAGGACCTAGGCTGGAGATGAACATAGTCTTTTTTTCTACATTTCAGATGTTTATCTATATACTCCTTTCGTCCCAAAATAATGATTTTTTTTGGGGAATTCAACTTTTTTTGGTAGTACAATTATTGCATTTGAAAAAAATTGATTTTTCAAAATTATCCTTTGATAGTATATTTTTTTGAAATATCAATGTCATAATTGTACTTTTTATATTATTTATTAATTTAAAAGAAGGGCAAAATAAAAAATTTATATTATTTTTGTACTTAATTTTTGAAGAGGGACTAATATTTTGAGAAAATGAAAAATGAAATAATGGACTAATATTTTGAGGCGGAGGAAATATTTTATTTTATTTTGCTATATTATTTAATTTAGTTATTTCAAATTAAACTTAAAAATTTTAGAATTTAATTAGTTGTGAATCCAATCCTAGGCGCCGCCAGGTGGGTCGTGATACAACTTTGTAGATGTGCATTGATAAGCTCCCAGTGCACTCAATCTGGACTAGATATTTCATATCCCGTCTCATTTGTGATCGTGGTTGGTGGACATGGTGTAGGACCATCAACATAACCGAGAAGCCCTGTGACAAGTAGAATATTCTGAATCTGGCTTTTCCATATCAAAAAATTTGATCTATCTAGCTTAACAGTAATCAATGAAGATAAATTGGAGATGAACAAAGTCCGATTTGCAGGGATAACAATAGAAGATGAAGAAGATGAAGCTATGGTGGTTGTAGAAACCATGGACGTAGAGGAAGCCATATCTGTTATGATACCATGTGGAAAACCTGAAAATGATTCTCATGAATATTGTTTGGGGGCCTTAAAAACTGTAGCTCAAATGGCTTAAATTTTTCAGTTTTGATAACTTTGTTTTTTTTATTATTATTTTTTTTACCTGATAAGGAAATTTGAGCCATTAGGGGCACCCAAATTCGGGCCCCCTAACAGTGCTGTTATTTGATGATGAATAATGTTTGGGGGCCCTAAAAAATGTGGCTCAAATGGCTCAAATTGAGTAAAACGACGTAGTTTTGTGTTGTGTTGTGCCCAAAACGACGCAGTTTTTGACAATTTGAGCCATTTGAGCCACTGAATTTAGGGCTCTCTACCAGTGTTGATTTGATGATATGCGTAGAGCTCATATACATACAAATTTGTCACGATAGTTGTAACTAACTCTAATACATATATATTCAACATCTATAATCTGTAACTAACAAATACAACTTGTATAATTTCTAACTATTCTTCACACGTGTTGTTGATGATGAAGCTGTTGAGGAGCTATGCTTAGCTACTGCTGGTGCACCATTATCATCTTTGCATGGTTGCCTATCAAATTCCATGGACATAAAACAAGAAACAAAATGTTCAACAGTAGCCATATTACGTGTTCTCTACTCTACTAATTAATTTTTAGTATATATTGTTAGGACCTTTTGTTGTCAAATTCCATGGAGATTTTCTTATGGTTTTTTTTTTTTTGTTTTTTTTTTTGTCCTTGTTGCATATTATTGGAATTGATGAAATCATCATTTACATGTTATATGTGTTGTGCTTGTGTGTAATTACTCATTTTTGAGTGTGTGTTCTTTGATTAGTATGTATGATTTTTTTTTTTTTAGAAATTGACCTATACTAGCATATCATGGGTGATGTTGAGTCTCTTAACCACCTTCCATCTTTTGCAGATTCCTAGGTTTTGACTTTCTTTTGTGCTTAGATTCTTCTGTGTCGAGGTCCAACTTTATTTTACTACTAGGATTGAATCTAGTGTTTGTCAAACCCAAACAATCAACATCTAGGAGGTTTCTAGATTTTTCATATATCATACCAATGTTTCAGACTTTATAACAAATTATAATATTCTAATTCTCTTTGATGGCGTGCTCAATTATTCTTCTCGATGCAAATGTTTACCTTTATTTTAGAAAATAAAAAAACAAAACCACGGGTATCACGATTTTTTTTTTTTATATAAATATTTTATAATTAAAAAAAAAACTATTTAGAGAATTGATCCACTTTTTAAACTATTTGGGAAACTCATCTTATTTTTAAAATTTCATTTTCAAAATGCGATTTTGAAATGGAAATTACATTTTCAACATTCAATTTCACCTTGACATCGTAGGTTGAAAATGTAATTTATGATGACATGGTAAAATTACATCTTCAACATGCGATTTCAAAGTGAAATTGCATGTTGAAAATACAATTTCAATTTCAAAATGCGATTTCAAAAGTAGGTTAGTTTTTCAAATAGTTTGAAAAGTGAGTCAATTCTCTAAATAGTTTGTTTTTTAAAATATTAAAAAAAAAACTCCGGTACCACAGGTAAAATAAAATAAAAAAAAAAGAACAAAAAAAACAAAATTAAAAGAGGCACGTTTAGTTATATGCCAATTATTCTCAATTATTGTATTTTCTGTGTCTTTGGTTATGGTGTGCTCAATTATTCTCTGTGTCTTTTTAGTTATATGTCATGTGCCACTACAAGAGGCACGTTTTTTTTAAGAGCAGAATTGTTTGGGGACCTAGGTTAAAAGTTTTTTTTTTTAATTTTTTTTTAAAAAATAAATAAAAGTAAAAAAGTGACGTAACCGAAAAAAATTAAAAAACTAATTTTTAGCCGAGTTTTCGAAAGACCGCACGGCACGACACGACATCAATGTAAAGTCCATTTTCATAATAGATGGGAGTCTGATTTATATCTATCATAGTTTTATGCAATAATTTTATTGTATTTTGAAGAAATTATAAAAAAAAAAATAAAAAAAATAGGACCATTGTAAAAAAATAATTTTTAATTTTATGAATTCAAATTTAAATTTTTTTATTTGTTTTCAATTTAATTCTTTTGTCTATTTCTATTAAGTAAAATCGTTTGGAAAAATTACATTTTTGTTATTAAACACAACAAAAAAGCGTATTTTAAACATTTTATATGTACATGCATTGAGTTTGATGATTAAAAAATTATTTTTTCATTTATTTTATTTAACGAAAATAGGCTATCGGTCTAGATTGAAAATAAAACAAAAGATTATAATTCAAATTGACAAAATTAAAAACTCGTTGAGTTTAATAACTAAAATATTATTTTTCGTCAGTTTTACTTACTGAAATTAGGTTAATGATTTATATTGAAAACAAATAAAAAAAATTTAAAAACTTATATTTATTTTGTAACAATAATCAAACTTTGAGATTTTTTTTTTAATTTTTCCTTAATTTTTTTTAACATAATAAAATATGCCAATAAAATATATAATTAATGCAATGGCTCAATTTAAAATTGAAATAAAATGATATTAAAATCATACATCATAAAATGACATAATTTTTCTTTAATTTTAAGATAAATTATACTTTGCCCTTTTATGTTTGGTCAATTTTCCTCTTTGGCTCTTAAAGTTGCTCTCTTTTTTTTTTTTTTTCACTTTTGACCTTTCATGTCTCAAGTTTTTCTGAATATACTCTAAAGCTAACTTCTATTCAAAATTAGACAGAAAATGACATATTACTAATCACATGACATAAAAAATATTTTATTATATATAACTCAGATATCTGATACAAATTCAAACTCTAATATAATAATATATTTTTATATTACAAGACAGTATCATGACATTTTTTGTCTAATTTTGAACATAAGTTAGCTTTACAAACAATATATTTTTATATTATATGACAGTATCTGACGCGGCCGTAAGACTTGGGTAAGAAAAATAAACTAAAATACAAATACCAAAGGTTGAATCCGAATGTTGTCTACGTATACCTTGGTAAGAAATGAAACTTGCGTAGTTTAAGGGCAAAACGCAAAATGACATGTAGGAATCATAACTTATGATTATGCAATAAAACATTCATATGTATGCTAACAAGCGATGAAACAATGCAACAAGCGATAACAGGAATACAACACTTGAACAAAAGCATAAATCTAAGCAAAACAAACTAAGCCGTGCCTCACACGGAAAGAAGCGAGTAAATAACCACGTCTCCCACGGGAAGGATAAAGAAAGCACAAACCAAATTACGTCTCACGTAGAGAGGATGTAAGAAAATGCAAACTTAACTACACCTCATGTAAGAAGGGTGAAAAAGATACAAGCCAAATTATGTCGCACGTAGAGAGGGCGAAAAGCCCCTTGCCAAACTACGTCTCACACATAGAGGGCGGAGGGTGGTGTGAACCCCAAGCGTACCTGACGTTTTAACTGATTAACTCGAAATCTTAATCCGTCACACATGAAAAAAGAAAAAGCGGTGTAAACAAATAGGTGCACCTGTCATTCTTAACCAAGTTAAACAATCCTCATGTGTCGAACGCAAGAAGAGGAAAGGTGGTTTACCTCATTAATCACGATCTAGACTTGAGATGAACATTGCCTTTTTCTTCTACGTTTCAGATGTTGTAACAACCTTCATGCTATTTACCGATAAATTACTAAATTAACTACTGATTACTGCTAAACGGAGGTCGATTCTGAGTGATAATAGAATTATTGGAATATTGAACTGACTGACTGAGAGTTGAACCTGATTGACTGACTGTATCTGTTTAAATGCATTTTCTATCTGTTGGTTGTTTGATTATCTGTTCGTGTTTTTTTGTTTACACTGTTAATGGAAGGCCTTCTCGGCAGCCGAACCGGAAACCGATTGGTATTTCATGATCGTCATAATTTATGTGATTTTATGGTGTATTTATCCAAAAACTAATTTGGTATGGTTAAATTAGATTAATTATTGATGAATTGCAAAGTTAGACTTAATTACTAGAATGCCACCTAGTGGCCCACTATCTACAAAACACATTGAGCCTATTTACACTCAACAAAAACATTTCATCAGCCTCATTTCATTGTTATAGCCGACCATAGAGAAGAGAATTAGAGGGAGCGTGAGAGACTTGACTTGGTCTTGTGGATTTTGCTTGGAACTCGGTAGAATTGAAGGGGTTTTTGCACAATTGAGTTTTTATAGCATGTATTCAAGACCTAGGTAAGGAAATTTAACCTCTTATTGTTGAGTCTATGTTGATTCTTGCATGGTCCATGTCAAATTGTAGCGCTAAGTCATGTTTTAATTCATATATGTTGGATCATGTTAGAATTCATGCATGCATGGTTGTATTGTTGAATTTTGAGTTGATTTCATAGCAAATTGTCACATGCATGTTCATAATTTTGCAATGGTCCATGTTTTCAACTTGATTTTGGAACAATTGGCTCACTAGAGCATCAAATTGAAGCTTTGAAATGATTTGAATTCGTGCATGTTTGCATGTTCTTCATGTTCATGAAAATGGGTTTGAATTTGGACTTAATTGACTCACCCTTGGGCTTTAAATTCACAAATTGAGCTTTGAAACTTGTTGTGTATTGAGTTTAGTTGTGTTTTCCAGAATTTGGGCCCAAGAGGTCGAGTTTTGAGCTTAGGAATGCTTGGTTTGAGCTTGGGAGGCAAATCTAGAAATTCCAGAATTTGGCTTCTACGCTCAAGCGAAGGGTTCTGCGCTCGAGCAACCACCGTTTACTCTGAGCTACGCTCGAGTGACGGAATGGCAGCTCGAGCGTAAATTGCAAGCTCTTAGAATCTTGGTGCGCGCAGGCGTACGCTCGAGCGAAGGGACCTACGCTCGAGCGAAGAGCTGTGTCTCACGCTCGAGCGAGTATCGAGCGTAAATTTTGAGCATCTAGCATTTTTACTGTAGCACACAGTCCACTCGAGCGACGGAATTTACGCTCGAGCGGAGATCCTTTGTTTGCATATCCGCTCGAGCAAAGGAATCCTCGCTCGAGCGAGACCCCTGTTTTCAGCAAATTTTGTAAAGTGTTCAAAAGTGCATCTTTGCATCCTCTTTCCATCCTAGGCATTTCTAGGGCATATTTAAGGCATCTTAAAGAGGATATGGATGTAGAACACACCAAGGCAAATTTAGGGATTAAGTTATTATCTTTCTCAACTGTGAAACTTAGTGTGTATTCAATCTGTTAACTGTATAGGGTTGGCATTCTGAGGAGACGCTCTAGTTCACTGTAACCCAGAACTCTATGAGTAACAATTGTGTAAAGATATGTTCAAAATGATTATCTTCTGAACACTTAATCGAATCAAGCATCGAATCGATATTGATTACTGAATGAATGTATGTCCTTTATTTCAACTGCATCTTTGTGGTATCCTTAGCACCCTCATTTCTTTATTCTTTATCTGAGAGATCTCTGTCGGTTCCCTCATAGAACCACTACTGTTTACTGATTGATGGCCATCATTACTGTTCGGTCTTTTAAGACCTATTGTTTACTGTTACGCTAATGGATGTACCACATATGACTGATTGACTAAAAGACTGTAATGAACTGTTTTCATTACTGTAAGGACATTCATTCTAAACCTCTTTACGCATTATGTTATTCACTGGGCTTTAGCTCATTGCTCATATATATATGTAGGTATACAGGCACCGGATCAAAGCTAGAGGCGTCGAGGTAAACTCCAGTTTTGTCAAGCCAACCAATGTGCCTCACTGCGAGGTTCCGAACTTGCCAACCTATGGCTTATGGGTGTTTTTATTTTCCCCGTCTGTCTCTGTACCGTTTTGTGACACTATATGAACTGAACATTTTGCACTGTACTGTTTATCGGGGATTAAGTCCCTGTTCTGACTGGTTGTATATGATATGCATACTGTTTTGTATCGTTCTGTATAAATGTATGAAAAATCTTTTGGCATACAGACTGTCACAGCTCATTGGGTATTGTTTATTTACTGTATTGGCTTCCGCCAAGCCCCTGTACTCTGTATTATTGTATTACTGTTAAGCAAGCCTTCGGTAACCTAGGGTTACTGGCCGGTTACGGTGCTAAACCCATAGGGGCGGGTTTGGGTCGTGACAGAGTGGTATCACAGTGATACTTAACCCTGAGTTATACCGCACACACGGGTCCAAATGAGCTATAGGGTGTCCTAGAAAAGCAATTAGGGCATTACATGAGCACGAAAAGTGTGTGGTTATGACATGACTAGATATATGCTAATGTGTCGAACTGTTTACACTACTACAAATACAGATAAAGATCACACTTTTTTGGTGTGATGTATGTTTTTTAATCACATCTTTTAAATTTTATTAAAGTGTGGTCTTTGGGAGTGTGATTAAAAGGGGTCATTTTTAATCACACTTTTTAAGTGTCATTAAAAAATGCTTTCATCACACCTTTTAAGTGTGATTAAAAATATTAAGATCACACCTTCTAAGTGTGATTAAAAACATTTAGATCACACTTTTTAAGTGTGATTAAAAAAATTTCAATCACACCTTCTAAGTGTGATTAAAAACATTTAGATCACACCTTTTAAGTGTGTTTAAAATCATTTAGATAGTGTGATTAATAACATTTAGATCACATCTTTTAAGTGTGATTAATAACTAATAAAACCTGTGATTAAAAAAAAAAGAATTCGACATATTTGAAGAATAATCAATATTATTTTTGTTCGCGCATTTGCAGAATATAATACACACTATATACTATATTTTGAATCACAACCATATATTAAATAGAATAACGTCATATATTTCATAAATGAAAGTTAAATGTTCAAAAGTATGTACAAAGAAATTAATAAAAAGTTTTTAACTGTGATTACATATATTAAAAAAAAATTGAAAAAACTAAGTTGTTGAATTCTTTGACCATATTTTGCATCTCTCCAAGAAATTTCTGACCTGAAAAATAAAAAAACAAATTAATTTAGAAACCGCTAGAAGCATATGAAAAAACGTACTATTTTTGTAGAGACTGTTCTTGTCTTACAAAAGACAAAATCGAACATTTTATCATCACACTGACTCTTCATCCCCTGCATCAATAGAAAGAAATAACGAATTTGATTATTACTAGTATAAAATGTTTGTATTACCATATATAAATATGACATACATATGGAGCATGATTGAATAGTATATATAAACACATTAGTAAATCATGGCCTTGAAAAGATATTGTCAAAAAATTGTTATAGCAACACATCAACAGAGAGAGTAAACTAAACTAAATCCCAACAAAAATTAAAGCTCAAATCAAGGTAGAAAAGGAAACGCAATTAATATACCAAGTCAAGATGGGTCAACTCCAAAAGACTAAACAAATGAACAATCCTCCACAGTTCAAATATTTGAGTGTTGAGAAATTCCACCAAGATTTTAAGAATTATGTGCTGGTGTATCTGTTTTCAGATAAGAAAAAATATAAGTAGAGAGTGGATAGAAAGAGAAGAAAGAGATGAAATGATGAAAGAGAAAAGAAGTAAAGAGCACAAAAGAGAACAAGTTTAAAGGAGGGAAAATCTGAAATAGTTATATAACTACCATGACCCAAATTTGTTTTCAACTTAACCAGAATTAACTCATGGTAATTTGTCCATACACAAAGCAAAGTTGTGAATACACTATCATGCATAACAGTCATAGAAAAGAAAGAAGTGCATATTGCATCATAGCAAAGTGCGTCTGATTGGGCTTGCCTTTCATGCTAACCTAGTTAAGATGAAAGGGTTTTGCTATGATGCAATATGTACTCTTTTTTTTTTGTTGTTGTATCATGTGTTGTGTTTTTCATGGTCTTTTCATCAATAAAATTTTCTTTTGCTAATCAAAAAATAAAATGGATAACCGTCATAACGCTAATCACACTTTTCAAGCAAGATAATAATAAACACTGAAGATATAATTTCTATTAAATGTTTGAAGACATGCTATCTTCAAAAAATATAGAAAACCACCATATGATATTTGAAAAATCATTAAAAAAATAAATAAATTATTTATTCGTGGTAAACATATAATTTCTAAAAACAGTGATGTTCAGAAGCCTGCTCTGTAACTCAGCCTTCCAAACCAAAGAAATTGGAGATTTATGATCATAGCACTCAATAAATCGAGTTGATTTTAGCTGTTCCATAATATGTACATAGTTCACTTATGCAAGAATAAATATACGCTTACCATCACTCAATAAATAACTTTTCATGGAGAGTCTCAAGCTACCATCTCAGATTATTTTAATTTTAGAATCACAAATTAGAAGCTATATTTAAAGATAACTCTAAATTGACTTTGTACTCTTATTGAGAACAATGTATCTATGGTAGTCAACATTTGGCTTGTAACCTATTACCTACCCAACTTTGTCTATTTCTAATTGCTATTCGTGAAAATCAAATGATGCCAAAGGCAAAATAAAAAAATTACAAAATATTTATTTATCATATTTCGAATTGGGTTCATCCTTATATTCATTGTGTTGGGTATCATGCAATACAAGAGTGATATACAAGACTGATCTAGTGTGAAGCAATCTCAAACTCTTGAGTGTAAGAGTGATATTTTGTGAAGGTTGTGAGTTTTCCTAAGATGTACTTGAGTTTACTATCTTCCATTGTACAAATGCTTTTGTATGAAGTATAATTTACACATTTTATGAAATTTGTTATGTTCTTGAAGTGATTATATATTCCTTACCAACTAAAAAAATTGTTTACTAGCAATTTAAAGAACAGAAGTTATATCATACTTACATGTTGGATTTCAACTCATATTCTTTAGTATTTAAATTAATCCATTCAACTCAAGACTTCATCAAGTTCGGTTTCAAGGATTTTAAAACCACCCAAATTAAGGATAAGCATACCTTGCAAATTGAAGCATTCAAAAGTCGACAATAGATGTGGTTGTCCACTAGTTGATTTGAGAGAGAAAACTTGTGTATATTCTGGCAAATTATCCCAGAGTTGTAATCCACAAGGAGACTCATAAAAAAAAATTACACACAAATAATAAATAACAGAACCTAATCAACCTTAATCCAAGAAATTAAGCTAAGAGTACACACAATGTTTCAATTTGAACAACATTTCTACAATGATTTCAGTCAAATCCTGCTGGCCCCATATATATAAATATATAGTACAAAATCAACACTTTCTTTTACACAAATTTTAACACAAATTTTCATACCATCAATAATTAAAAATTCACCTAATTTTATAATGTTTGAGGATATCATTATTCTTCACAGCTTTTCCCCAACGTCAAACATAGATGAGCAGCAAGCAAAATTTACAAAAGGAACATGGTTACATTTGAAATCCATGCACTTACAAAACAGGCCCTTATGAACACATACCATGAGTAATCAAACAAAAATTCAATCACAAGGAACACAAACTCAAAATCTGAACAACCTATAAAATGATAACTATACCTACAAAGAAATTTAAGAAAAATTATTCTTAAGCATCTAAAACTTCCCAATGTCAAAGGTTTAATAAAATTTTTAAAGCAAACTAATTTATTAACATTCATAGCAAGTCTTTGTAGCAAAAGTTCACTAGCCCTAGGAGGCAAGCAACAAAGAATCAGAAACCCAAATGTACCACTTTAGCTAGCCGATACGCATATAAGATCTTCTTTCCCAATCGATATCTTTGGGTGTATCAGTATTAGGAGGCCAAAAAACCAATACATATTAGCCGATATTTAAAACCATGGTTTAGAGGAATAAAAGAGTCCATGTCAAATTGCACAAAACCTATGCATGTGTCCTAGTCACATGGAAATTTTAAGATTTCATGCAATGACGTAATTTTAATTTTTCTTTAACCAAGTATAGTGATTACTCAAATTTGAGTGACTTGACTGTAGAAGATTTCTTCTGACTCCAAATATATCAAAGAGGATTGCTGGGAATTTTCTTTATTTATTTGTATTTCCTTGCTATAACGCCCAAGTGAATGCACTAAAGCCATTAAAAGCATTGGTATAATGTTGTAATAAAAAATTAAATGTAACATCAAACCATCCACTAAAGACTCGATTTATTACAAGAAATACCATGGTATCAAAATTGCAAATAAGCAAATATGTGGATTAACCAATTTATAACAAGCAATGCAACACCTACTATTCCTTTATTGACAATACACAGAGGGGAGGGAAAGAATGTCAAATATACAAGAACATTTACCTGATGCTCGAAGAAGGGATAATCCAGGTAAACATCAAAGCGTCGTGCAAAAGTGACATTAATTGGGATCCATTTGATGGAGTATGTCATGTCCAGTGCTCTCCCCACTTCCAATGGTTTAGGGCTCTCTTGAGTGAGGTTAACATGAATGATCTACATGAAAAGAAACAATTAACAACAATAACACAGAAATTACAAATCCCCATGTAAAATCAAATGGTGCATAAGCAAAGGACCTGATCCTTGTTGTATTTAACAATAATGTTTTTATGTGTGTAAAGCACATGCTTGTTATCACTGTTCTTGTCAGGATGCAGCTCACCAACAAAACCTATAACATCGACAAGATGATAAAATAAAGCATTGAATTAAACATCTGAACAGACTCAAAAATTAAAAATAAGTTTAATAATACAAAAAGTACAATAAATAAATAAATAAATTAATTAAAATTTGTTAATACATACCCCATAGAGGCAGATCGTCTGAACAGTATTCAGCATGCCGGAAACCAAGAAGAAGAAGATCATAAATGGTGAAGAATAGAGCTCCAACAAATATATAAGAAAATTGAAACCCAAAACCCAACAAAAGGCATAAAAACCAAACGGGCACCTCCATACTCATGTTTCCCAATCCACATGTAGTATGGAGCTATAAAATGGAATATCAAAGTATTATAAGAAATCAAGGATCCTAGATGACGCTCATGCCATCCAATGCAAAAGTGAATATGAATGCAGCCATTGCATTTCAATACCTCAAAGGGTAAAAATCAGAAAGTTTAAAGACTAAGAAATCAAACACTCATGGACTCAAGCCTCCTGGAACTCTATGAAATACTGATGTTTAGTATAGGCTCTCAACTATGCGTCATTGTCTCAAAGATATGAAATCTCGAATTGTCTCTCTAAGTTGAATATACAGTGCTATAGGTGCTTGACAAAACAATTGAATCATTAATTTTTAAGCTCTATTTATGTTAAAAAAAATAATATACCCACAAAGAGAGCAATAATTCCCATGACAAGCTATTGACCACAATGCTCATAGGTGCCAACATAAGCAGCATGTCCCAGCCAGTGGGTAAAAAATAACTTTATTCTGTTCCAAACAACAAAGTAGAAGATTGCCAATACAAATGCAACCCTGGTTTTCTACAATAATAACATAAATATCAATTGCTTCATCATACAGTGTGATGTACATACTTGAATCTGAGATAGAAACCCGCAAGAAGAAACCCGTCCGTGCCTTGTGTCAAGAAAATCATACTTGAATCTGAGATAGAAAGGCCATAGCTTGAAAATCGACCGACAGAGAGAGGGCAGAGGGTAGAGGGCAACGACCAAAGAGAGGGTCATGATCAGCGCTGCTCATGATTCACTGTGCGAAAGAGGGACACGAAGAGGCATTGCCGTTAGAGGGAGTGTAGTTGGCGGCACAAGAGAGCAAGAGAGCAAGAGGGAGAGAGAGAGGAAGAGAAGACATACCTCTGTCGTGAGAATGAGAGTGAGAGTGAAGTACAGTCGTCGTCGCAGCCCCCGCTAGCTCACCGTTGCCCTCTGATTTCACTCAACCTTCACTGCTTTCTATTTGACAAGGTTAGGGTTCAAGACAATAAGAGAGTGGAAAAGAGGGGAAAATAGTGTTGATGGGTATTTCCTTCGGTGTATGTACAGAGAAATAATAGATTAATAAAATTAATAAAATTAAACATGAAATAAAATTAGGCGGTAAATATTCTCCCAAAATTTTTTGATCACATAGATCACATTTATTTAGAAATTGTGATTAAAAAAATTATATATAATCACACTTATTTAGAACGTGGAATTAAAATATATATATATATAATTACACTTAATTAAAAAGTGTCATAAAAAATAAATATTATTACACTGAATCAAATTAAGTGTGATTAAAATATCAAACGCGTTTTGGAAATTACATCTCTATCCTGGAGGTTTAAAGTTTCGTTACAGATTCCCCTTAGCAATTTGATTTTTTTAAATACTAATTTTGCCCTCACTGGTAAATTATATTGACACCCCTCACATTTTAGAAACTACAATCACTTCCCTAAGGTTTAAAGTATCATTGCTCCATCTGTTAATATTAGTTGAAAAAAAAATTCATTAAAAAAAATTAATTACAAAAAAAATTAATTGAAAAAAAATTTTGCTAGTAAAATTTTTAAATTTTTGTTTAAAAATCAATGTAAACTTATTTTTTGAATTTATATTTTTTTCCTCAAAATTACAAATTTTGACAACCATTTATAAATAAAAAAAAAATTGTCAAACAAGTTTTTATGACAGTTTTTAAAATTTTTGTAAATATAAATTGAAAACTGAAAATGAAATGGTTAGGGTGTTTTTGGTAACGTTTACATTTTCAGTTTATATTTACAAAAATTTTATAAACTGGTTTTTGTTTATTTTTAGAAAAACATAAACTACAAACGCATTTGGTAATTGACAAAATGTTTTAAAAAATTTAAAAATATAAAAAAACATAGTAAGAAATGGCAAGTGGTTGCAAGTGGCGGTGGGTGGCGGATGGGTGGTGGTAGGGGGGGTGGTGGGTGGGTGGGTGGTAGCGAGTGGGTGGTGGTGGTGGGTGGTGGGTAGGTGGTAGGTGGTGGTGGTGGTGGTGGTAGTGGTGGATGGGTGAGTGACGGTGGCAGGTGGCGGGTGGGTGGTGGATGGTGATGGTGGGTAGGTGGGTGACGGTGGCGGGTGGTGGATGGTAGCGAGTGAGTGGTAGTAGTGGTAGCGGCAGGTGGTGGGTGGTGGTGGCAGGTGGGTGGTGGTGGTGGTGGGTAGGTAGTGGGTGGTGGGTAGGTGGGTGGTGGGTGGTGGTGGTGGTGGTGGTGGATGGTGGGTGGTGGGTGGTGGTGGTGGTAGTGAGTGGGTGGTGGTGATGGTGGTAGTGGGTGGTAGGTGGTGGCTGGGTGGTGGCTGGGTGGCAGGTGGTGGATGGTGGTGGCAGGTGGGTTGTGAGTGGTGAGTGGTAGCGGCAAATAGGTGGCGGGTGGTGGTAGCGGACGGTGGGTTGCTAACGGTGGGGGGTGGTGGGGGTGGTGGTGGTGGGTGTGGTGGTGGGTAGTGAGTGGGTGGTGGCAGTGGTGGTGGTGGCGGTGGTGGTGGTGGTGGTGGTGGCGAGTGGTGTGTGGTGGTGGCAGGTGGGTGGCGAATAGTGGGTGGTGGTGGTGGTGGTGGTGGTGGTGGTGGGTAGATGGACGGGTGACGATGGCAGGTGGTGGGTAGTAGTGAGTGGATAGTTAAAAAATCAAACTTTAATTAGAATGTGTGATTAAAAATATATATATATAATCACACTTATTTAAAAAGTGTGATTAAAAAGTAGTAGTGTATATACAATCACACCTTAATTAGAAAGTGTGATTAAAAAATATATAAATAATCACACTTTAATTAGAAAGTGTGATTAAAAAATATATATATATAATTATACTTATTTAAAAAGTGTGATTAAAAAGTAGTAGTGTATGTATAATCACACTTTAATTAGAAGGTGTGATTAAAAAATATATAAATAATCACACTTTAATTAGAATGTGTGATTAAAAAATATATATATAACCACACTTGTTTAAAAAGTGTGATTAAAAAGTAGTAGTATATATATAATCACACTTTAGTTAGAAGGTGTGATTGAAAAATATATAAATAATCACACTTTAATTAGAATGTGTGATTAAAAAATATACATATAATCACACTTGTTTAAAAAGTGTGATTAAAAAGTATATAATCACACTTTAATTAGAAGGTGTGATTAAAAATATATATATATATAATCACACTTAATTGAAAAGTGACATAAAAAATAAATATTATCACACTCAATCAAATTAAGTGTGATTAAAATATCAATCTAATTTTTTTTATCATACTTCTAATAAAAGTGAGATCTTTTTTTTTTTATCAAAGTGTGATCTTTAACTATTTTTGTAGTAGTGTTAAGTATGCAACTGTATATGCTTATAATTGTTATAACTGCTTATAGCGAAATGGATAATGCAAATGAATCTGAATCCTCATCCACTGAGGCAAGAATGGAAAGGATGATGGAACTGATAACTGCCAGACTTAAGCAACAACAGAATCAATAGCCCCCACCTCCTCCTCCGGTACAGCCAGAACAAAATGCCAATGCGAATGATGGGGATATAATTGCTCTTATCCAGAAGTTCAGCAAACTGAAACCGCCATCGTTTCAGAGAGGCCTTGAATCGTTAAAAGCTAAAACATGGGTTTTGGAGACTGAAAAACTGTTTGAAGTGTTTCCATGTTCTGAGGCACATAAGGTGCTGTTGGCCACCTTCACTTTACTGGAAGAGGCTAGAAGGTGGTGGATGCTTACCCGTGATGACAACACTGCTATGACTTGGGCTCAATTCAAAGTAGCCTTCTTTGAAAAGTACTTCCCACAGTGTGTCAGGGACAGGAAGGTGACTGAATTTGAACAACTGAAACAAGACATTATATCAGTGGCAGAATATGAGACCAAATTTACTGAACTTGCTAGATATGCACCACACATGGTGGACACCGACTATAAGAAGGCCAGGAGATTTGAAGGCGGCCTGAATGTTGCAATACTCGACTGAATAAGTGTTTTAAAGCTACCGACCTATATGGGTGTTTTCTACCAAGCATTGATGGCCGAGTCGAACATCGAAGCTGTGAAACAATCTGAAACACCGGCGTCTAAATGGTGTGGTAAAAGACAGAATTTCAAATTCAAGAAAGGCAAGCATAACCAATTGAACAAAAAACAGAATACGGGGCTAACAACTAGCCCCAGCCAAGGGAGTGGTTCCATACCATTCTGTTCTGAATGTGGTAAGAACCATAAGGGAGTTTGTTATAAACTATATGGTGCTTGTTACAGGTGTGGCAAGGTGGGCCACATGGTTAAAGACTGCCCCTCTGCTCCGCAGACCAATAGAAAAGCTGCACCAAACGCAGCAGCATTAACTGTCACACCAAAGCTTAACCCCAAAGGTACTGGAAAATAGCCTATGAGGCAGGGCCGAGTGTTCGCCCTAGTACCGGGAGACGTGCAAAATACTGAAACCGTTGTGTCAGGTATCCTCTCTATATGTGCTCAAAATGCATATGTACTGATTGATTCGGGGTCTACACATTCTTATGTGTCCCATGCTTTTTCATGGAAATTGAATAGACCCTTAGAACCCATGAATTATCTGTTAGCTGTATCATCACCTGTTGGGGGATCCATGACATATGCTTATATGTACACTGCATGTGAAATCATTGTTGGGGATGTGCATCTGTTTATTGATTTACTACCATTGAGCATTGATCATTTTGATGTAATATTGGGGATGGACTGGTTACAAAAATATCATGCTACTATTGACTGTGTGACAAAGTAAGTTGTTTTTCGCCCACCTGGGTTACCCGAATTTGTATTTAATGGGACTGGAGTAGTACCTCCTCCGTATTTGATTTCTTCTGTACAAGCTATTAAATTAATTAAAAAAGGGTGTAAAGAATATCTGTGTTCCGTACTGACTGTATCTACTAATGATGATGTTAAAACTGATGTGAACTGTATTCCTATAGTTAGAGAATTCCCAGATGTATTTCCAGATGATCCGCCAGGGGACTTGATTGACAGGGAGATTGAGTTCACCGTTGATGTGATTCCGGGAACGCAGCCAATATCAAAAGCTCCCTACAGAATGGCCCCGACTGAACTGAAAGAATTGAAAGTGCAATTGTAAGAACTGTTAGGCAAGAAGTTTATCAGGCCTAGTACTTTACCATGGGGCGCACTCGTTTTGTTTGTAAAGAAGAAAGACGGCTCACTGAGACTATGTATTGATTACTGTGAACTGAACAAGGTAACTGTGAAAAACAAATATCCATTACCGCGTATTGATAATTATTTGATCAGTTACAAGGTGCTCAAGTGTTTTCCAAGATTGATCTCAGATCGGGGTACCATCAACTGAAAGTTAAACCAGAAGACATTGATAAAACTGCTTTTAGAACGAGGTATGGACATTACGAATTTTTAGTTATGCCTTTTGGAGTTACCAATGCACCTGCAGCATTTATGGATCTCATGAATAGAATTTTTAAACCGTACCTTGATGATTTTATTGTGGTATTCATTGATGACATATTGATTTACTCCAAAAGTATAAAAGAACATGAACATCATCTGAGACTTGCCCTACAGACCCTAAGAGAACAGAAACTGTATGCTAAACTGTCTAAATGTGAGTTTTGGCTTGATCATGTTATGTTTTTGGGGCATGTTATTAGCAAAGATGGAATTTCTGTTGATCCGCAGAAAATTGAAGCTGTAATGAACTAGCCTAGACCAACAAATGTGACAGAAGTCCGAAGCTTTTTGGGATTGGCTGGATATTACAGAAGATTTGTCAAAGATTTTTCTAAAATTGCTTTACCATTGACTCAACTGACACAGAAGGGGATATCATTCGACTGGACTGACCAAAGGGAATCAGCGTTCCAAGAGTTGAAAACTCGATTGGTGACTACACCAGTTCTTACCTCACCTTCAGGTACGAATGGTTATACCGTATTTAGTGATGCTTCTCATAAGGGTTTGGGGTGTGTTTTAATGTAGAATAGGAGAGTTATTGCTTATGCTTCCCGACAATTGAGACCACATGAAAAGAACTACCCAACCTATGATCTGGAGCTTGCAGCAGTAGTGTTTGCACTGAAAATCTGGCGTCACTACCTGTATGGGGCGACATGTGAAGTATACACCGATCATAAGAGTCTGAAATATTTCTTCACCCAGAAAGAACTGAACATGAGACAACGGAGATGGCTAGAACTGATTAAAGATTACGACCTACAAATTCTGTATCACCCGGGAAAAGCCAACACCATTGCCAATGCATTGAGTCGGAAATCGATTGGGAACTTAGCTTGTTTGCTCACCGGACAGAAAGAGTTGCTTTGTGACCTTGAAAAATCTGAAATTGAGGTTGTTTTGAAAGAACAAGGCGGGACAATAGTTGCTATTTCTGCACAACCGGCACTGATTGAAGAAGTTAAAGAGAAACAGCAACAGGATGATTTCTTGAAGAAGGTCATCGAAGAAAGGGAATCTAAACCGAGGCCAGGGTTCAAATTTGAAAATAATGTACTGAAATTTCAAGAAAGACTGTGTGTACCGAATGATACTGAACTGAAAAGAAGAGTTCTGCAAGAGGGCCACAACTCAAAATTTTCTATTCATCCGGGGAATACGAAAATGTACCAAGATTTGAAACAGAACTTTTGGTGGCCGGGAATGAAGAAAGAAATTGCTGACTTTGTGTCAAAATGTTTTCATTACCAACAAGTCAAAGCGGAACATCAGCGACCCGCAGGCTTACTGCAACCCTTACCCATACCGAAGTGGAAATGGGAGCATATCACGATGGATTTTATCATTGGATTGCCTCGCTCTAGAAAAGGTATAGATTCAATTTGAGTTATTGTTGATAGACTAACCAAATCTACTCACTTCTTACCTGTCAAGACAATTTATAATGCAGACAAGTTGGCTGTAATTTATAGTGATGAAATTGTTAGACTGCATAGAGTGCCTGTATCCATTGTTTCTGACAGGGATTCGAAGTTTACATCGAGATTCTGGCAAAGCTTACAGACTACATTGGGTACTGAATTGAGACTGAGTAGTGCCTATCATCCTCAGACAGATGGCCAGTTAGAAAGGACCATCCAGACTCTGGAGGATTTACTGAGAATGTGTGTCCTTGATTTTCAGAGAAATTGGGAAAGCCATTTGCCGTTGGCTGAATTCGCCTACAACAACAGCTATCATTCAAGCATTGGTATGGCGCCTTTTGAGGCATTGTATGGCAGAAAATGTAGATCTCCAATTTGCTGGGCAGAAGTTGGAGATGGGCCTTTGCTTGGGCTCGAGATTGTTTATGAAATGACTGAGAAAGTAAAACTGATATAGCAGCGACTGAAAACTGCACAGAGCCGACAGAAAAGTTATGCAGATGTCAGAAGGCGAGACCGAGAATATGAAGTGGGTGACCACGTGTTTGTGAAAGTGACACCGATGAAAGGCTAGACTCGTTTTGGAGTCAAAGGCAAGTTAGCGCTGAGATATGTCGAGCCGTATGAGATTATTGAGAAAATCAATCCGGTGGCGTATCAAGTTGCACTTCCTCCTAAAATGGAGCATATACATAACGTCTTCCACATTTCTATGTTAAGAGATTATCTTCGGGATCCATTCCATGTGATTGAGCCTACCCGTGTAGTGTTGAGTGACGACTACACCTACGAGGAACGGCCTATACAGATTGTGAACAGACGGATCAAGAAACTGAGAAACAAGGAGATCCCGTTAGTGAAAGTGGACTGGCAAAACCATGGTGGCGTGTATGCCACTTGGGAAAGGGAAGATGACATGGCTAAAAGATATCCAGAACTGTTTCTACTGAATCCTATTTTCTTCCAGAATGAAGGTAACTTGAGTTTAGAGGACTAAACTCTTTGTAAGGAGGGGAGACTATAACAACCCTTATGCTATTTACCGATAAATTACTAAATTAACTACTAATTACTGCTAAACGAAGGCTGATTCTGAGTGATAATAGAATTATTGGAATACTGAATTGACTGACTGAGAGTTGAACCTGATTGACTGACTGTATCTGTTTAAATGCATTTTCTATCTGTTGGATGTTTGATTATCTGTTTATGTTTTTTTGTTTACACTGTTAATGGAAGGCCTTATCGGCGGCCGAACCGGAAACCGATTGGTATTTCATGATCGTCATAATTTATGTGATTTTATGGTGTATTTATCCGAAAATTGATTTGGTATGATTAAATTAGATTAATTATTGATAAATTGCAAAGTTAGACTTAATTACTAGAATGTCATCTAGTGGCCCACTATCTACAAAACACATTGAGCCTATTTACACTCAACAAAAACATTTCATCAGCCTCATTTCATTGCTATAGCCGACCATAGAGAAGAGAATTAGAGGGAGCGTGAGAGACTTGACTTGGTCTTGTGGATTTTGCTTGGAACTCGGTAGAATTGAAGGGGTTTTTGCACAATTGAGTTTCTATAGCTTGTATTCAAGACCTAGGTAAGGAAATTTAACCTCTTATTGTTGAGTCTATGTTGATTCTTGCATGGTCCATGTCAAATTGTAGAACTAAGTCATGTTTTAATTCATACATGTTGGATCATGTTAGAATTCATGCATGCATGGTTGTATTGTTGAATTTTGAGTTGATTTCATGGCAAATTATCACATGTATGTTTATAATTTTGCAATGGTCCATGTTTTCAACTTGTTTTTGGAATAATTGGCTCACTAGAGCATCAAATTGAAGCTTTGAAATGATTTGAATTCATGTATGTTTGCATGTTCTTCATGTTCATGAAAATGGGTTTGAATTTGGACTTAATTGACTCACCCTTAGGCTTTAAATTCACAAATTGAGCTTTGAAACTTGTTTTGTATTGAGTTTAGTTGGGTTTTCCAGAATTTGAGCCCAAGAGGTCGAGTTTTGAGCTTAGGAATGCTTGGTTTGAGCTTGAGAGGCAAATCTGGAAATTCCAGAATTTGGCTTCTACGCTCGAGCGAAGGGTTCTGCGCTCGAGCGACCACCGTTTACTCTGAGCTACGCTCGAGCGACGGAATGGCGGCTCGAGCGTAAATTGCAAGCTCGTAATCTTGGTGGTGCGCCGCAGCGAAGGACCCACGCCGAGCGAAGAGTTGTGTCTTTACGCTTCGAGCATCGAACGAGCATCGAGCGTAAATTTTGAGCATCCAATTCACGCCGATTGAGATCCTTTGTCTGCATGTCCGCTCGAGCGAAGGAATCCTTGCTTGAGCGAGACCCCTATTTTCAGCAAATTTTGTAAAGTGTTCAAAAGTGCATCTTTGCATCCTCTTTCCATCCTAGGCATTCCTAAGGCATATTTAAGGCATCTTAAAGAGGATATGGATGTAGAACACACCAAGGCAAATTTAGGGATTAAGTTATTATCTTTCCCAACTGTGAAAGTTAGTGTGTGTTCAATCTGTTAACTGTATAGGGTTGGCATTCCGAGGAGACGCTCTAGTTCACTGTAGCCCAGAACTCTGTGAGTAACAATTGTGTAAAGATATGTTCAAAATGATTATCTTTTGAACACTAAACTGAACTGTTTACTGAACTGATATTGATTACTGAATGAATGTATGTCCTTTATTTCTGAATTGTACTGTGGCATCCTTAGCACCTACTGTTTACTGTTACTGTTACAGAGATCTCTGTCGGTTCCCTCATGGAACCACTACTGTTTATTGATTGATGGCCATCATTACTGTTCGGTCTTTTAAGACCTACTGTTTACTGTTACGCTAATGGACGTACCACATATGACTGATTGACTGAAATACTGAAATACTGATTTAATGAACTGTTTTCATTACTGTAAGGACATTCATTCTAAACCTCTTTACGCATTATGTTATTCACTGGGTTTTAGCTCACTGCTCATATATATATATATATGTAGGTGTACAGACACCGGATCAAAGCTAGAGGCGTCGGGGTAAACTCCAGTTTTGTCAAGCCAACCAATGTGCCTCACTGCGAGGTTCCGAACCTGCCAACCTATGGCTTAGGGGTGTTTTTATTTTCCCCGTCTGTCTCTGTATCGTTTTGTAACACTGTATAGACTGAACGTTTTGCATTGTACTGTTTATCGGGGATTAAGTCCCTGTTCTGACTGGTTGTATATGATATGCATACTGTTTTGTATCGTTCTGTATAAATGTATGAAAAATCTTTTGGCATATAGACTGTCACAGCTCATTGGACATTGTTTATTTACCGTATTGGCTTCCGTCAAGTCCCTGTACTCTGTATTATTGTATTACTGTTAAGTAGGCCTTCGGTAACCTAGGGTTACGCCGATTACGATACTAAACCCATAGGGACATGTTTGGCTCGTGACAAATGTTTCTAATTAACTATTCTTCACACGTGTTGATGATGATGAAGCTGTTGAGGAGCTATGCTTAGCTACTGCTGGTGCACCATTATCATCTTTGTATGGATGTCTATCAAATTCCATGGACAAAAAACAAGAAACAAAAAATGTTCAACACTAGCCATATTACGTGTTCTCTACTCTACTAATTAATTTTTAGTATATATCGTACCAATGTTTCAGACTTTATATCAAATTATAATATTCTAATTCTCTTTGATGGCGTGCTCAATTATTCTTCTCGATGCAAATGTTTACCTTCATTTAAGAAATTAAAAAAATAAAAAAACAAAACCACGGGTACCACATGTTTTTTTTTTTTATAAATATTCTATAAAAAAAATATTTAGAGAATTGATCCACTTTTAAAATTATTTGAAAAACTAACCTATTTTTTAAAATTTCATTTTTAAAATGCGATTTTAAAATGAAAATTACATTTTCAACATTCAATTTCACATTAAAATCACAGATTGAAATAAAATAAAAATAAATAAAAAAACAAAACCACAGATCTAAAATTAGTTATATGTCATGTACCACTACAAGAGGCACGTTTTTCTTAAGACTAGAATTGTTTGGGGAAATAGTTTAGAAGTTAATTTTTTGGATTTTTATTTTTTTAAAATATACAACAAAATAGATTAGTGATGTAACCTAAAAAAAATAAAATAACTAACTTTCAGCTAGGGGTGTAATTTTGGCCCGACCTGGCCTATGTCGAGCCTTGTGGGCTCCCGTCAAAAAATCGAGCCGGGCCGGGGGGACTACAGGCTAAAAAACTAGGCCCAGACCCAAGCCCAGGCCCAGGAGTATTTGGGTTTTGGGCAGACCAATGGGCTGGGCCCCTGTGCTTGGGCTTTAGGTAGGCTTGTGTTGGCCTACACAATTTTTTTTTTTATTTTTTTAATTTTTTTCACCAAAATTTTATTGTTTTCCATTAAAAAGAAAATTGGGCATCGGGTGGGTCATTTGGGCGGGCCTTGTGCGAGCCAATGGGCTGGGCCCATGGGTTGGGCCGGACTTCAAAACGATGGCCCAAGCCCAAGGCCTTGGCCTGGGCTTGGGCTTGGGCCTAAACGGAATTTAACGGGCCGGTCCCACCTCAGACCACGGGCGGATTTCGAGTCGTTCGTGGGCGACGGGCCAAAATTACAACCCTACTTTTAGCCGACTTTCCAAAATGCCGCACGACACGACATCAATGTAAAGTCCATTTTCATAATAGCTGGAAGTCTGATTTATATCTGTCATAGTTTTATGCAATAATTTTATTGTATTTTGAAGAAATTATAAAATAAAATAAAAAAGGACCTTTGCAAAAAAATAATTTTTAATTTTATGAATTTAAATTTAAATTTTTTTATTTATTTTCAAGTTAAATCATTTGCCTCTTTCTATTAAGAAAAATCATTTGGAAAAAATACAATTTTGTTATTAAACTCAACAAAAAAGCGTATTTTAGACATTTTATGTGTACATACATTGAGTTTGATGATTAAAAAATTATTTTTTCATTTGTTTTATTTAACGAAAATAGGCTACTGGTCTAAATTGAAAATAAAACAAAAGATTATAGTTTAAATTGATAAAATTAAAAACTTGTTGAGTTTAATAACGAAAATATCATTTTTCGTCAGTTTTACTTAATGGAATTAGGCTAATGATTTATATTGAAAACAAATAAAAAAATTTTAAAACTTATATATATTTTGTAACAATAATCAAACTTTAAGATTTTTTTTTTTAATTTTTCCTTAATATTTTTTTAACATAATAAAATATGCCAATAAAATATATAATTAATGCAATGGTTCAATTTAAAATTGAAATAAAATGATATTAAAATCACACATCATAAAATGACGTACTTTTTCTTTTATTTTAAGATAAATTATACTTTGTCCTTTTTTGTTTGGTCAATTTTCCACTTTGGCTCTTAAAGTTCCTCCTTCCTCTTCTTCTTCTTCTTCTTCTTCTTCTTTTTTTTTTTTTTTTCACTTTTGACGTTTCATGTTTTAAGTTTTTCTCAATTTACTCTAAAGCTAGTTTCTATTCAAAATTGGACAGAAAATGACACATTACCAATCATATGACATAAATTTTTTTTATTATATATAACTCAAATATCTGATACAAATTCAAACCCTAATATAATAATATATTTTTATATTATATGGTAGTATCATGACATTTTTTGTCCAATTTTGAACATAAGTTAGCTTTACAAATGAACTGGAAAAAATTTAAAACATGAAGAGCCAAAATAAATAAATAAAACAAATTAAGCTAAAGCAAAAAAGTGACCAAACATAAAGAAGTAACCCTTAATTTTAAACATAAAGTATTAGATTATCGCAACAAAATCAATATTACATAGAGATCCAAATCTATTAGATGATAGGGTTCAACATGCATGCATGACATTAACATTAGTTAGGAGTGTAAAAATGGCCAGCGGCCTGAGGTGGGTCGAGCTCGATTAGGCCCAGGGTGGGCCGGGCCTGATTAGGCCTGGGCTCGAGCCTAGCCTGGGACCCTAGACCTGGGCTTGGACCATTATTTTAAAGTCTGGCTCGCCCCGTGGGCTGGTCCATCAACCTGCTCAAGACTCACTCATAACTTGGTTAGAGGCCCAACCCGCCTGAAACCCAGTGTCATTTTTGGTGGAGAAAAATAAATTTTTAGTGAAAAAAATAGAAAAAAATGTTCAAGATCTGCCCAAGCCTGAGCGTAGGCTCACCGGCCCCGCCTGCCTAAGGGTCAAATAACCCTAGTCTAGGCCTAATTTTTTGGTCTGTGAGCCAGGCCGGCCTGAATTTTGGCAGAGTCGCGAGAGCCGTCATGGGCCAACCTAAGCCTGGCCCGAATAAAGTCCGGCCAAATTTACACCCCTAAATTAACTAATGGTCTTGAATTTTTTTTTTACTCTCTACCTTTTAAAAAATGCATGTCTATATATAATACAACGGTTCAATTAAAAATTAAAATAAAATAATATGTTTTCTAAATGCGGAAAAAAATGAAAATGCATGGCATCACCAGCAGCTAATGGCTTTGAATTTATATTTTACTAAGATTGTTTTTGTTAATGAAATAATATATATTTATAATTTCTATTGAAAAAAAAAGTAATAAAAAAAAAAAAACTCAGCAAGAATGGGAGTTACTTTTTAAATTATAAAATATACTAAGCATCTCCAATCCAACGCCCTCAATTAGAGGATGAAAATACATTTTTATTCAAAATGTGAATATAGAGTTTCTCACTATTCATCCAAACTCCAATCACAAATCATCACTCTTTTTAATGATACCAATTCTATAAAAATTAAATTTACATATTAAAAGTTATTTATAATATAATTAAAAATATAAAATGAATAGTGATTTAAAATTGTTCCTCTGTTTTTCATCATTCCTCCAAATATGGAGAATCAACCCATCTTTCTCCCAAATGGAGATGGATTTAGAGAATGGGTTAGATGTGAAAATCCTTCAAAAATAAAGAAATAGAAGATAAGTTGGAGATGCTGTAATGGATGTTCTAGTTTTAGTGTGAAACAATCGCAAATACCACATCATTTTGTATCTAATTATTTGATAGATGGAGACATGAATATGATTTTTATTCACATAAAATCTTATTTAGAATCATGCACAAATTTATTTTATTTTTTATCTGTCAATCAAAAGAAGTAGAGTTCCAAATGGGGCAAACATAAAATCTTAGGGCCAAATTGATTTTTTTTTTTTATTTTTTTTTTTATATTTTATAAGAGGCTATATGTAAACAAACATATTTCAAAATTTTGGTGCAAATTGATTATTTTTTTTAAATCATAAATAAAAATAATATTTTTGAGGGAATTTTTAGAAAAAATTATATATATAATAAAATAAATTTAAATTCAGAGCAACTGTCATCTACTCACTTTAATGTGGTTCCTTTTTTGCTCACGTCTTCTATTAGAAAAGTTATTTGGTGATCATGAGACATGGTTAAATGATGCCCCAGAAAAAGTATAGTAATTAGTGAAATGAGTAGAACTCACAATTTTATATTGGGTAATAGAAACAGCAAGAAAGCATGATATGTAGTGATTGGTAATATCATCAAGTCATATCCCAGAATCAGCTAATAGTTTTTCCGTGATTTCGAAGATAGGGATATTGTTGTATCTTAAGGGACTGCGGTCCCTCATGGGATTCAAAATTGGGTCTATTTTGATAATCAAAACCGTTCATATTATACAATTTGTTGAATAGATCATCTATGGAAAAAAAAATCAGATTAATCAGACATTCATAACTACATAAAAATGTCACATTTATTTTTAAAAATACAAACAACAAATATGACTTTAATAATAAATTATTTATTATCTAGAATCTGATCATATAATTACAAATATTTGATTAATTTAATTTTTTATATAAATATTTTACTCAACCACCCATACAATATAAATAGCTTCGATTATGAAAACTGGCTCGGGATGGAGGGTCATAGCAGTATCCCAGATCCGGTGATTTCTCGGTTTTTTTTTTTTTTTTTTTCTTTTTTTTTTTGGGTCAAACAGAAAGACTAATCATAAATAAAGAAGTTGACCGTTAGGTTTTCTTTGGCTCTTAACAGATGAATAATAGAGGAATCATCAAAAATATATCATTAAATGCATCATGAGAATTTTTTATCAATTAATTAATATGTTATATTTTATTGTAGATGTAAATTATTTTCATGATATTTTTTTCATAATCCCTAACATTAATCAGATGGACACAAATTGAGTTCATAACTCACAAACTAGACCACTCTGGTCCTTAGGATTAGAAAGAAACCAAATCCTACTCAAACTCGGTGTCTGGGAAAGTTTTGTTTTGGTTTTTTTTTTTTTTTTTGATTTTTCTTTTTACTAAAAGACAAATTGATAACAAAAATAAATAAATAAATAAATTCAAACAAAATATCACATTAAATCCCATAATCATTTTACTTTTTCTCTCACAAACATCGCATCCAATCATAAAAAAACTCAATTATCTTTCCAAACACAAAAAAAATTTCTCCAACAATATCTCACAATTAAAAAAATCTACAAAAAAACTCACTTCCCAAACATCCATATATATATATATATTTATTTATTTTGATCGGTAAATATTAGTTGTTAGATTAGCATCTATGAAAGAAAATTTTTTTACCCTCGACAAAGTACATAAGTGCTTGTACTCCTTTAATTCAACATTTCTAAAAAGAATTGAATATATAACCTCATTGGAATTAAATCTTAAGAAAAACATGGTGACCAACTAGGCTAGGCCACAATGCTTGACACTCTACATATAGTCAATAACTTGAAATGTTGTTGGAACATTTGAAACTTTTCCCAGCGATTAATAATAAAATTGATATTTACATTTCTAAATATATGTATATCTATATTATTATATAAAAAACTTATAACTCTTTTGATATAAGCAGTCACTTTTTTATATTATCAAATTATCCTTGTACAACTGGCACTATATAAGTGTAGTATTGATTTTGAATTTCAAATTTTTTAATTTTTTTTTGGTAAACTACTCATAGGTTTTAATAGTTAAATTTTTCATAAAATTCTATTAAAAATAAATCTTGATAAAATTGTCGTTAAAAATAATATTTTTGTAACAATTTTTTATATATGTCGCTAAAAATTGACAATTAATGACTTTTTTTGTCATGATTTTTATAAATTATCGCTAAAACTTACAATTAGTGATTTTTTTTATAACATTTTTCTCATAGAACCTATTAGACAATAAATCCACTTATTGAAACTTACATGTAAGTACTCCATTTTTTTTTTTTCTCTTATATTCAATAGTTGATTTTTGTAGGATACTCACAAGTGTGTGTATATATAACACACGTACTCATCCAAACAAATCTTGACTTGCATGCACGTACACACAATTTTCAAGTTTGAAATTGCAACTCATATAGAGAAACAAAAAAATGTTTTCTTTATTCCGTCCCTTCTTTCTCTCTCTTCTTCCCTTGTTTTTCTTCACACTTCTCCTTCTCAAATGGCTATCCAGCACCCAAAAACCACACAAAAACCTACCACCATCTCCCTCAAAGCTCCCAATCATTGGAAACCTCCACCAAATGGGCCAATTCCCTCACCGCTCCCTTCTAGCGCTATCCCAAAAACACGGACCTCTCATGCTACTTCAATTTGGTAGCATGCCAGTTCTCGTGATCTCGTCTGCAAAAGCAGCGGAGGAAATCATGAAAACCCATGACCTCACTTTCTCCGACCGGCCTAATTTGAGCATTGCCAGCAAGCTCTTTTATGAAGCCAAGGACGTGGGTTTCGTGCGCTATGGCGAGTATTGGAGGCGGATGAAAGCCTTATGTGTGCTGCAGCTCCTAAACAACAAGCGGGTACTCTAATTATTTGATTTTTTCATTGTATCATTTTAAAATACAAATTTATTTGCTAAATAATATGGACAAAATCAACCATATAGAACATAAATAGAGCAATCCCAGTCACCTTACAATTTTCTATAAACTTATTAGTAGTCTGACAGTTGGGTTTTTGTGTATAGCTTATTTCATGAGTCCATTGCATAAACAAAATGTTATTTTCAATTAATAAATTGATATCATTGCATCAGATGATCTATTGGAATTTATTTCAGGTTTTCAATAAGAAAGGAGCTTCTTTTTTAGTGGTGTTTTTTCCTCCTCAATCTTCTACCTTTGTCCAAATATTATTATACAAGTTCTTATATTTTAGTTTTTGTGTCATTTTTTATTTTTTATAATTTTAATTGTCTCAATTTTGATAATAATTTTATAATTTTGTCTTAATTTGGTCAAATTGATTATAATTGTTAATATTATTTTATGAAAAATGTGTACATGACAGCATGTGTTATACTTTTATAGGTAAAATTATAAATTCGAGTTATCCTCAACCAACTAAGTGACCATTTTTGTGAAAAAATTAAAAAATTCTAATTGGTGTTATCAATTGGATTAAATTGATGCAAAATATAAAATTAATAGTTGAAACAGAGCTATTTGAAATTATAAGGATAAAATATAGATACTACCGATATAATTTTTCATAATATGTACTGAATGCAAGTTAAATCGTTAATTTCACGTTCAATTTTGAAATGACACAAAATTAATCGTAACACAATTACATTTACAAGTGCACGTTTACGAGTGCACTGAGTCACATACTCAGAGAATAAATATTTCTATCATCAAATTGCTAGTGACTTTATTTTGGATAATCTCTATATTGCTATAAGTTTTTCATTTAATTTACATCAATTATTTTTGACACAAAATTAATCGTAACACAATTACATTTACAAGTGCACGTTTACAAGTGCACTGAGTCACATACTCAGAGAATAAATATTTCCATCATCAAATTGCTAGTGACTTTATTTTGGATAATCTCTATATTGCTATAAGTTTTTCATTTAATTTACATCAATTATTTTTTTCTAACCCCTCATTTCCAACAGGTACGGTCTTTTTGTACTGTGAGAGAAGAAGAAACAGCCCTTATGATAGAGAAGATCAAGCAATCATGTTCTTCTTCATCTTCAACAACTGTGAATTTGAGCGAAATGTTAGTGTCGCTTGCGAATGGTGTGGTGTGTAGGGTGGCCTTGGGGAGGAAACACAGTGGGAGAAAGTTTAAGGAGCTTTTGGGAGAGTTTGTAGAGTTGTTGGGTGTTTTTAATTTGGGAGACTATATTCCATGGCTTGCTTGGGTGAATAGTTTCAATGGTTTGTATAAGAGAGTGGATAGAGTTGCTAAGGAGTTGGATGATTTTTTAGAGAGTGTAGTTGAAGAACATATGGATTTGAGGAGAGAGAAAAGTGGTGGTGAGAGAGTGGATCATGATGGTGGTGATGAAATTCAACAAGACTTTGTAGATGTGTTGCTTGATATTCAGAGAGATAATAAGGTTGGCTTTCCTGTTGATAGGGATAGCATCAAAGCACTCATATTGGTAAGACTTGACCTTCCTTTTCTTTCTTGTTCTTTTTTAACAAAATAAAAAAACATACTTATGAATCACTTTGATCAAACATGAACATGGATATTGAGTCTAATAAGCACACTATCTTATGTAATGTCACTAATTAATAATTAATAATGCTATATTTATCATCTTTTTATATTACATTTAATATATATCACCTCATGTGTTAACTCATTATTTGCGTAATGGGTCTCACCACTCATATTTATGTAAAATAATGTGCTAACACATCATGACTCTAATATAATATTATAAATTGGGTCTCACCACTCATATTTATGTAAAATAATATGCTAACACATCATGACTCTAATATAATATTATAAATTGGATTAGATGTACATCTTTTGTCTCTCACTAACTTAGCTATGTAATTCTCACAATCATAATGTATGATTACTCATTGTTGATAATACCTGTTATATTTGCTGCTTACTCCACAAATTTGATGACAAGGTTTGAGGGGAAAAAAAAAGTCATTTACCTTACAAACTATCATTGAAAAATCAATCAGGGAGCTTTTGCACCAAAAATTCTTGTTGAAAATACAATAAGTACTACTAGGCAGAGATTTTTGTCTCCCACTAACCTAATCATATAGTCGCCACTATTGCAATATGAAATTCCTCATTGTTACGCAATACTGTGATATAGCATCACCAAAATTTCTTGTTTAAAAAGCCAAAGCCAAATGAATTATTTGAAAAAATGCTAAATTTGTATGTGTTGTAGGATATGTTTGCTGCTGGAACTGATACTACATACTCGGCTTTAGAGTGGGTGTTGGCAGAGCTCTTGAAACACCCCAAAGTCTTGAAGGAACTCCAGAACGAAGTGCGACGAATAGGCAACGGCAAGCAATACATAACTGAAAATGACCTGGAGAAAATTCACTACCTAAAAGCCGTGATCAAAGAGGCTATGCGCCTACATCCTCCTGTTCCATTGCTAGTTCCTCGAAGATCAACCCGAGATGTCAAGTTAATGGGGTATGACATTGCCGCTGGCACACAAGTAATTACAAATGCTTGGGCGATTGGGAGAGACCCATTGTCATGGGATGAGCCAGAGGAATTCAGGCCCGAGAGGTTTTTGAATACTTCAATAGATTTCAAAGGGCATGACTTCGAGCTAATTCCATTTGGTGCTGGGAGAAGGGGTTGTCCTGGAATTCAATTTGCCATGGCAGTGGATGAGCTTGCATTGGCAAATCTTGTGTACAAGTTTGATTTTGCTGTCCCTAATGGAGCAAGAGGAGAGGATTTGGACATGAGTGAAGCTATTGGTTTGACAGTCCACAAGAGGTCTCCTATATTGGCTGTTGTGACTCCTTGTTCCTTCTAGTCTCCACCTCAACCTTAAAAAAAAGAAAAAATTATTATTATTATTATTATATGTTGGTGTAGCATGCACTATTCACACACTATCAAAGTTTGTAAGAGAAATAAGTTTTGATTGGTTTAAAGTAATGTGCTAATTTGATAGTTAAAAATAAATAAATAATTAAGCAAAAAATAAATATTGGACAAGAAGTTACCAAATTTTATGTGGTTTGACGAATTCTACCTACATTAATAAATCTTTTGCTTTGTCCATTATCCTTAATTATGTATTTAACAAATAGGCTTTTCTAATTCTGTTGGCATAGTTCAATATTGAATATGAGAGTGTGTTGTGGGTCATATGCTTATTTTTGTTACCTTTATGGGTCTCTAAATGGTCTGCAGACAAAATATTCGATATTATTCAACTTAACCAACTCATTCCATGACTCATATCAGTCCGCTTGAGTGTTCAACTCGTCCCAACTCATGAAAGATGATTTAGGATTTTAAACAAAAGTTTGTAAATGGAGTCCACCCATAAATCCAACCCGCATGAGTAAGTCTAATGTTTCCTTTGATTTTTGTTTTTTTTTTGGTTCTCTTATTTAAAGTTTTTATTGTTTTTCATTTTTTTTTTTTTTTAACTTTCGACTTGTAGTATTTATGTTACTTGATTGTTTTTTGATTATATGAGATGTAAAAAAGGTAAAAATAACAAAAACAAAATTCTTGAATTATGTTAGAAAGTAACAAAAAAAATAATTAATGAAAATATTAAAATTGTGAATGAAAAATGGGTAGAACTTAATAATATAAGTGTAATGAAAAATGTGTAGCCCGGCTCGGTTTGATTTTGACCCGTAAAATTTTGGTTTATGGGTGAAACGTGGTTTTAGTTTTTTAAATAGGTCTAACCCTTAGTCGACCTCATATAAAATTTTATTTTTTCTGATGAAATTTCAACTTGCATTTCAGTTTAACAATTAAAATTCATTTTTGAGTAGTAGGAGAAATGGGTGTGGAGAGTGGGAACTACTTTTCAGGTGACCTTCATTTCAATGGGAATTAGAAGAACTAAGGAGACTGAGAGTAATGCTCCTTAATGTTCCTGCTCTTAGCGAAGGAGTAGTGGCAGATTGAAATGGAAGGTAGATAATTCTAGTGTGTTTAGTGTTGCTTCTACCTATAATTGGAGTACATCATCTACTGAATCTGTTAACAACTTAGCTAGGCTCATATGGAAGAATGTGGCTCCACCTAAGGTACAGTTTTTTGGGTGGCTAGCATGGAAGGAGAGGATCAAGACAACTAGTTATCTTCAAAGAATTGGTGTCCTTAATGATGCTGCAAATGTAAATTGTATTTTCTGTAGGTCTGAATTGGAATATGTAAACCATGTGTTGCTGTTATGCCCCTTCATTTGGAGGATCTGGTCCAATATTATCAGGTGGTGGGGTGTCTCTTAGGCAATGCCTGGATCAGTGCCTGGTTTGCTACAATGGTGGGCTGGATTTAAACTTAAAAAAAAGGAGTTGGCAATTTGGAAAGTCATACCATTGGCGGTGCTATGGTCTATTTGGAAACAGAGGAATGAAAGTATTTTCAAGGGCTTCCCGATGGACTTTGAAAGGCTGTGTCAGTCTATTAAGCTTAGGGTTGCATTTTGGGTTAGAAATTCTAACCCCTCTTTTCTCTACTCTGTAAATGATATTGTTTATCATTTGTAGCAGGTTAGATTATGTATATAGGTCTGAATTGTGTGGTGTAAGGATGCTGCTGATGGGGCTGTCTTTCTTGGCGGAGTGGGGTTGATTTTCTGGGGAAGTTTTCTCTGTTTGCTAATCTGATTTGTTAGGTTCAATCTGGTTTACTTCTGTAACTAAGGCTTATATGTTGAGATTTTGAGGGTTGTTGGTTTGTTAATTGGAAGTGTTGTTGGGTGGAGTTAATGGTAAAAGGGTAAATGGTGTGGTCCTTGGTGTGTTGTTGTAGAGGATCATTGGTCTGCTGCTACTACTGCTGGTTGATGCTGATTTGTGCTGCTGGTCTGGGTGAAAGAAGTGCTCTTGATAGGATTAAAGCTTGATTTGCTCTTGATGGGCTGCAGTTGTCTTTGTTTTCTGTTTTGATCTCTTGATTGTGGTTGTTTTGCGTTTTGCTCTCATGTTTTGCTTTCCAAATTGGTGACTGCTGCTCCCATGGATTTTGTCCTACTTCTTGATGTTTAACAGGTATATATAGTGAAGGAGAAGATATGTCTCCTACAATGGTGTTGACAGTGGAGACAAGAAATGAGGATGATGAGTTAGAAAGCCAATATCAAAAGGGTGTGAAGAATTTGTCAGATAATGGGATTGAAAAACTTCCAAATAAGTTCATACTACCTATTTCAGAGAAGCCTAATTTAGTATTAATTAAGGAATTAGCATATGCATGCAAGCACAACAACCTTAAGTTGACAGTCATTGATTTTGCATAATGAACTGATGGGGTTGGATTATGGTCTATCTGCTGCTGTTTTCTGGGATGGCTGTTGATGATGTGGATTGCTGGTGTTCTGTGTGGGCAGTGTTCATGTTGAGTTGGCTGCTGCTACTGTTTCTGCTGCTATGGTTTTTCCTTTTTTGAGTGTCTTGTTTTCTTTCTATTTGTTAGTTTTGGGTTGTATTTTTTGGTGTAGTTTTGGTTAACTTCTGCTTTGGTGATATTGGCTTCTCACCAACTCTTGATGGTGTGCTAGCATATGATTGGGAGATCTTATCGGTGACAACTTAGTTGGGATTGATTTGATTCGCTATGATACTTTTTGCACTTATCCTTCTCTTTTCTTTTGTTGATGTTTTGTCTTCTAATTCATCAATAAAATTCATTTTCTTTGCTGATCAAACAAAAAAAAAAAAAATCATTTTTGAGTAAGTAGAGTTTTCCATTTACACTCATTTTTGAGAACTAGCAAAGCATGAAATATATGGTCTATATAAGCTTTTATGCCTTTTATCTTTTTATGCCTGTTTTTTCCATCAATAAAGCTTCTTTTTTGCTGATAAAAAAAAAGAAGAAGTTTTTATGCCTTTCATCTTTTTATTTGTTGATGTGGTTGTCATTATAAAATTTTCCACTTTTGGGGCTAATTGGATGCGAATCCAATAACATCATCTATTGTGTTTATATTGGGAACAAATATTAGGTGTACAAGTACAAGGATTAGAGTTTTCCATTTTACACTCATTTTTGGATTTATCACTACAAGAAAAATGGGCTTATAAGACGGAATTTTTTGCGATGGCATATTTGCTGTCGCAAAATGTGGCTTTTTGAGACGGCACAACTTGCCGTCGCAAAAAATGTAACATTTTGAGATGGCACAACTTGCCGTCGCAAAAAAATGTGACTTTTTGAGATGGCACAATTTGCCGTCACGAAAAATGTGAGTTTTGCAACGGCACAACTTGCTGTCTCAAAAAAATAGAGAGTATTTGAGACAACAGAGATTGCTGTCACAAAAAAAATAGAGTTTTTTGCGATGGCACCAGCTGCAGTCGCAAAAAAAAAAAAAAAAAGAATTTTTTGCGACTGTAATAGGTACCGTTGCCAAAAAAAAAAGGTAAAAAATATATATATATATATTGTTGCTTTGAGACGTCTTCATATATATATATATAGTCACAAAATGGTTTGAATAAATGCAACATCACTTTTCTATCACAAAAAAAAAAAAAAAAAAAAATTTAAAAAAACAATGTCGTTTTACTCTTTTGATATAACATTTCTCTTTTCACTTATTTTTTCATCTTCCTGTCTCTCTGTCTCTGTCTCTCTTCTCTTTCTCTTTCTCTCTCTCTCTCTCTCTCTCTCTCTCTCTTTGTGTCTCTGTCTCTCTTCTCTTTGTCTCTTTCACTTATCACTCTTCTCTGTTTGTTTGTCTGTATGTTTCTCTCTCTCTCTTTCGCTCATCTCTCTTCTCTCTATCTATTTTACCTCTTTTCTCTCTCCATCTCTCTTATCTTCTCTCTCTTTCTTTCTCGCTCATCTCTCTTCTCTTTATCTCTTTCGCTCTTTTGTTCATCTCTCTCTGTCTCTCTCTCTCTCTCTCTCTCTCCTTTTGTTTATCTCTCGCTCATCTTTTGTTTCGCTCTCTTTCTTATTCATCACTCTTCTATCTCTTTCTCTCTGCTCTCTATTTGTCCGTCTCCTATTCGCTTGCACATGCATGCATGCATCTGTCTGTCTCTCTCTCTCTCCCACTGTGTTTGCCTTGCTTACTTTCTCCCTTATCTCTTCTCTATTTACCGAGCTCCCTCTCAATTTATCGATCCACTACAAGAAAATGTACTTTTAGCGACCACTTTGTGTCTTTTGCTCATCACTTTGTCTCTATCTCTCTATCTCTCTTTTCTATTTGTCTTTCACTCATCTCTCTCTCTCTCACCACCCATCTCCTCTATCACTTTTACCACTACTGCAAATGTCATTCCACTACCACCACTGCTAGCACTATTGCCACTCCACCTCTATAACTACCATTATTACCACCATCTCCACCATTCCACTACCACCACCACTACTACTGCCACTACTACTACCATTACCTCTTCTCTACCACCGCCACTCCATCTCCTCTACCACTACCACAACTTCACCACTAATTTCCTTCACCACCACTCGTTCATCTCTCTTCTTTCTCTATCTCTCTTGCTCATCTTTCTTCTATCTATCTCTTTCTCTGTCGCTCTCGCTCATCTTTTTTCTCTCTCTTTTTCTATGTCTTTCTTTGTGTCTGTCTGTCTCTTTTTCCCATTGTGTTCACCTTGGTCACTCTCTCTCTCCCCTCTTCTCTATTTATAGAGCTCTCCACTACATGAAAATGCACTTTTAGCTACCACTTTGTCTCTCTCGCTCATCACTCTGTCTCTGTCTCTGTCTCTATCTATCTCTCACATATCTCTCTCTCACTACCCATCTCCTCTACCATATTCACCACTACTGCAAATGTCATTTCACTACCACCATTATTACCAATGTTGCCACTCCACCTCTACGACTACCATTACTACCACCATCACTACCACTCCACTACCACTACCACCACTTCTACCACTACTACTGCTACTATTACTATTACCTCTCATCCACCTCCACCACCGCCACTCCATCTCCTCTACCACTACCACAACTTCACCACTAATCTCCTTCGCCATCACCACCACCATCACCTCTTATCCACCACCTTCACCACTACTGCCGCTTCTTCTCCTCTACCACAAAAAATTAGCTCTTGATTTTTAGTAACAAAAAAAAAAAAAAAAAAATGGGCCACAAAAAAATATTTTCCATTGACCATAAAAAAGTACCTTTATTTTAACGAAAAATATTTTTCACTAAAATATTACCCCTACTTCTACCAAATAAAAAAAAAATCATCAAAATAAAGTAAATATGTCTGTCTCTGTCTCTCTACTCGTCTCTATCTCTCTAAATTTCATTAACTTTATTTTAATTGAAAATATTTTTCATAAAAATATTACCCTTACTTTTACCAAATAAAAAAAAATTTCATTAAAATAAAAATGAAACAAATAAATTTTCAACCTTAGTAACTAAAAAAAATTTTAAAAAAAAAATTCATTAACTACAAAAAAATAATAATAATGATAATAAAATAAATTATTTTAACAAAAAATAAATAAGACTACCGCCTATCCTAAGTGGGTGTTTGGGAAGTGGATTTTTTGTAAATTTTTTTAGTTGTAGGATATTATTGGAGAAAATTTTTTTGGTGTTTGGGTAGATAGTTGGGTTTTTTTTTATGGTTGGATGTGATATTTTGTTTGGATGTGTTTTTTTTTTTTTGGTTTTGCAAAAAGTTTGTCTTTTTATGAAAAAAATCAAAAAAACCCAAGTTCAAGTCTTCCCAAACAGCACCTAACTCTCTTCTTCTTTTTTTCTTTTTTTCGTTTTCCCGCTCTTTCTATTTCCCTCATTTCTTTTCCCCATTTGTTTCTCACGATCTCAAATCCCTAATCCCTAACAAAAAATCCCCAAAATACGATACTATAGGGAGAGAGAGAGAGAGAGAGAGAGAGAGAGAGAGAGAGAGAGAGAGAGTTGATCGGAGATTCTCAAAAATGGCGAACTATCACTTCGTATACAAGGACGTGGAAGGAGCTTCGACTCAATGGAACGATATTCAGAGAAAATTAGGAAACCTCCCTTCGAAGCCCCCTGCATTCAAGTCCCCATCCTTCAAGCCCGCCGAGGACGAAGACTCTAAACACAAAGACAAAGCCCGCCACCGCGACTGTGACTACCACCGACGACTACGACTATCTGTTAAGTTCTCTCCCTCTCACTTGTTTGTTGCTCTCACTCTGCCCCTTTCCCTCTCCTTCTAATTTTCGAAACCCTAACAAGTGATTTTTTTAAGGCTTGGGTTGGTCAAAGTCATCTATCTCCTATGTGATTTTGATTTTGATTCAATTTGTTTGTTTCCAAGTTCTTTTTCTTTAATTTAATTTATGTGTAAATTTTGCACACCTTCAAACTGCACGCAACTGTATGTTTAATGCCTATTGATTTTTCCATCTCTTCTATTTCAGTCCTTTAATTTCATTTATCAAAAAAATAAAATAAAATTGCGCCCTTTAATTTTCTTATGGTGGTTTCATCAGCGATCCTCTTATAATGCAGAAACCTTGCTGGAAATAGTTTCACTGGTGGCATCCCTTATTCCATATCTCAGATGACTTCCCTAAAATACCTGTTAGTCAAGCATCTAAAATTTGATTTTTATTATTCATGTCAAAACTATTCAAAACTTCACACTTAACCACTGGTTGTTACATTGCGCTTTGATTGTAGAAATGTTGGTCACAATCAACTTCAGGGCCAAGTGAATGACATGTTTGGTGAGCTTTTATCCATCTCCACATTGTAAGTTTACCCTCCATCACCTTTTTTCCTTGTGGAGTTCTCTCAATTATGCATACCTTGACATAGTTGAGGCGTTATCAGCAGCATTGTCTTTCATTATGATGTACAAGACTAAATGATTATGTTCTGCCTTTTTTCAATTCTTAAACACTTTGGTAGTCATTACTTTCCATGCCACAGATGAGAAGCTTTATTTTGTGTTTTGTTTATTTTTTTTGGGGAACAAATCAATATTGGTTGTTATAGCATTCTAAAGTATGCACTTTAGAAAATGTTACAAGTGTTGACTAGCTCTTCAAAAGGTGGGGTGGGGTGGGGTGGGATGGGAGGGAGGAAGTAATTCAAGCTCTTAAAACTCTTTTTTTGGGCCTTTTGTATTATGTAGTTTCCATGGATTGAACTAAGCATTACAGCTTTTCTGTCCATCCTGGATATTGCCTGCTAAGATTTGATAGATGACTCATTGGGATAGATGTGGATGAAAAAATAATATGCCCCATAGACACACGTAGGAAGTTTTCTCTCCATGCCTTCTTTGTTCATGGTTCAGTGTTCTAGTGTCCAAGGAGCCATTTTCAAGATGTAGAATAGTAATAGGGTACCATGATTATTTTTATGTACACTAAGGGGCTACAGGATGTTAAATTACTTATTTCCCCCATTAAGGTCTGTTCTATGGTAAAGCCCTCAACTTAACTTAAATGTAACATTTTTGCTCACAAACCTCGTGTGTACTCGCAAATAATTTGGTTGAACTAAAAAGACATAGGAAGTAATTAGCTGTTTTGATAGGAGTTATTTAGGTGAAGAAAGACATGATTAATCGTGTTGAACCTATAATTGTGTGCTTTGACTTGTTCATTTGAGTTCTTGTTTGTATAAGGGTGGCAAACCCTTTGATGTTGTTTCTTCAATCAATTATTATTTATCAAAGAATTTTTAATTGAATTTTTATTTGAAGACATATTTCCACACTATGATGTTTTTGACTTCAACTCAATAGTTGAAGTTTTTAGAACTCCAAACTAAGGGTGGTTTGGGTATGACTTATTTAGTGTTGAGCTTCCCCTTGCATTGCTATTTTTGGGGTCCTTTCCTTCTATTTGTGATAGGTGAACAGACGAAAGCTTTCCGTGATGTCTTTTCATATCCATGTTAAAGATCATTATTGTCCTATTGTGGGTTCTCGGTGTTTGCAACTTCTTTGATATCACTATTAAACAGGGTTCATGTGGCTGACCCCTGAAACACAAATAGGGATTATTTACATTGTTTGTTTTTCTACTAAGTTGTGGCTTTTGAAAATACATGTCCTTAGTCATGATACTTAATAGAAAGGGGATTTTTTTCCCTCCAAATATTGTATCCAAATTCTAGCTGTAATCTGTAGAGTTAAGGATCACAAATCCATGATTCAGTAGTACGCATTAGATGCAGGCCACCATTGTCTACTTCCCTTGATGTATTTCAATTTAGATTGATCAAAACCTTTCTTTGAACTCAGGTACACCCAATTATCTTAAAAGAAATGTTTAGTGATGAAACTCTAATTAAGATATTAGTTTTTTTTTTTTTTTCTTAGGAATGCCCACTACTGAGTGGCTTGAGCCTAATAATTTTCTTTATACCATGTACATAAGCTAAGCTGAAACTATAAAAGGGGCTAAATTTCTGTAGGTCTTATTAAAACACAATGTTACTTGTATTTCCATTTGTTTGAAACTATTTGAGCACTATATTTGATTATAACTCTATGGCATCATTTTTGCAGCGATTCAAACTCCATCTGCAGTCATCACAAAAACATTTGAAACTTCAGCCTCAATAAACCTAAGACCTCCACCTATTGATCGTCACAAATCATTTGATGAAAGATGATTGCTCAAGGAAACCCATTGTTCCCATTGTTCCCAAGAAAGTCCATACACCTCCAGTAAATGCTATATCATATTCAATAGCAGACTTGAGCAAAAAAGTCCATACACCTCCTTCTGGGGTATGATTATGTGCGTGTAGACCACACGAAGTCGCCCCGTGTGCCTCCCTTTCGAAGAGGGCACAGATTGTGTTCTAGCTACTACAGTTCGGACTCCTATCACAGTTCTGAATCTAATCTCACAAAGTACAATGTGAGACTGATAAATCACCAAAGAGTCCAAATTCGGCAATTGGTTTTGGAAAATCAATTTTAATCAAAAAGAACCAAACATGGACTGCTTTGCTAGATTTCAGAGTCGCCACCTAAATATTTTGTTTTGAAAAATTTAGGAAACCTTGACTCGTGCCTAAGGCCACGTGTCTGTCATCACCAAAGTTGCCTCGGCTCGGGAACTTGGGTACAAGAGGGAAAGGTCCTGAAATGAGCACCCCCGCTCGCCTGATCAAAGATCGGCCTCTACTAACATAATATGTTGTTTTTGAAAACACATGTGTTCTTATTCCGATTCATTAGCTAGCTCACTATGTAATGGGCACAACATACATGTATAGACTCAATCGCTCAAGTTAGAACAAAACAACTCATGTTTGTTTTTCGAAAAGTGGTTTGAAGTTGCTACCCTCAAGTATGCTAAGACGCCGATTTGCCACTCCGCAAAGTAGGCTTAAAATGCACATTTTGATGAATTGTTTCAATTCAAGCAATGAAGCCTTCATCCACAGGCATTCATGCAGTTATAGCAATTAAGCAAATAGCCTCATGGCAAGCATGCTAACATGGCAACATACACATCTCATGCAATATGCTAAAGCGTAAACACTTACAGTGTACTCCGAGCCAAAACAGGAAACTAGTAGAAATATGCATGATCCTAACAATATCAACAATGCCTAATGTAACACATGCAAAATGCAACTAAATAGGCTCGACTATCTAGGATGGCATATAAATGCTACAATTAATACATGTATTCAAATAGGAATTAAAATACGATGCAGTTTGAATGATGCGCCGAACCCGGTACATGCAAGACAAATGAATGATGCACGCATGCAAAGTATAAGGTATGCTAATTGAAATATACCCTAAACTAACCATCAAAAGCTGATAAGTAAAAGGGAGAAAGAAATGGGGGTTGGAAGACATGCACATGCACACACCCTTATTACAACATTGTGTCCTCTCGACGGAGGGTCCGAATAAATAAGTGCTAACTAGCTACGTTAAGCTAAACTACTTATTACAAATCAACTAATTAACTATGCTATTCTAGCTAATTAATTACAACACAAATTGAAAACTAGCTATGCTAAGCTAATTTAAAATATTGCAAAGCAAATATTCTAATTAACTACAACACATGTAATTAACTACAGTTAGCTAGTAAAGCGACAAAATAGCCTTACGGACGAGGGGGGGAGGGGGGCATGCATGCTCGGTCGCGTCCTCCCAAAAATCCACTAACTTGCCTCTAAATGCCTCTGTTTGCACACTTCTGTACTTCTGAAAATTATGCCAACTTCCAAAATGCTTCTGACCCACCTTAGGAATATGCTTAGGGATGGTAGGCCAAGAGGGATGGCCATCGGCCAGTACTGGTGGCCGGTCGACTGGCTTTGATGGCCGGTCAGCCACTACTTCCTGTAATTTCTCCTTTTGCTGCAACAGAGCACAAATAGAGGCATGGCAGTGTATTTGCAAGGAAATGTGTGTGCAACTACACTCCTTATCATGTCTCAAGCTCAAAGGAGTGTAATGCTTAGCTCTCAAGCCATCAATCATGCATCTCAATGCATGATGGCCAAAGAGTCAAGCTTGCACAATGTTGATGAATGCGCACATAAGACTCAAAAGGCCTCCACCCTATCATGCACAATCAAGGGGGATGGCGACTAAGAAATGAGGCACGTTTCATCACTTCAAGTATGAAACGTCTCTCATTTCTTGTGTTTCGATTAACGTCCGATCCAGACACATGCAATTCGTCACGAACATGTTATCTTGGCATGTTTTACTTTGATTCATTTTGTTTACTTGTTTTAGATTACCAATAAGCCATTTAACCAGTTAAGTCCAAAAGTGAGAAGTCCTCTAATGTGAAAGACGGACCAAGCCACAAGCTTCTTGAGCATGAAAGAAGCATCATGCCATTGGGCATGAACACCTCAATTTCGTGCTCAAACCAACAAAGGGCTTAAGTCCACTTTCAAAGCACATGAAAGAGTGAATTAATGGAGTGTAATGGCATACATTCTAGCATTGAAATGACATGCTAAACAACATCAAATCATGCAAACAATGCATGCAAGACATGTTAGAAGACTTAGGCATCAAAGCTAATGAAGTACACAACATTAGGACTATGTAATACATTGCTCAATGGATTAAACCAGCCCTAAATAAACCTCATGCATGCTAAGATAGTGGCCAAAATGATCTGAAATGATAGCATGAAAGGCAAGATAAAGATGCTCATGCATTGGCTCATCAACAAGGCATAATGGCACAACTCTTAAATACGATTAAAGAGTGATAAACATGAGAGTATGACAGAAGTTTATACTCTGAAATCACATGAGAAATGATGTCATATCTGTCACGACCCAAACCCGCCCCTATGAGTTTAGCACCGTAACCGGCTAGTAATCCGTGATTACCGAAGGCCTGCTTAACAGTAGAACAGTAAAACAGAGTACATGGGTTGGCGGAATCCAAAACAGTAATTTAAACAATGTCCAATGAGCTGTGATAGTCTGTATGCAAAAAGACTTTTCATACATATATACAATCAGTGCAAAACAGTATGTACAACATTTACAATCATTCAGGACAGGGACTTAATCCCTGTTAAAACAGTACAACAACAGTCTATATAGTCTATACAAAATAGAATAGAAGGGGGGGAGAAAACTAACACACCCCAAAGCTGTAGCTTGAACGGGCTCGGAACCTCGCAGTGAGGCACAGTAATTGGCTTTGACAAAAGGGAGTCTAACCCACGCTCCTAGCTCCGGTCTAGAACCTGAACACCTACATATATATATGAGCAGTGAGCTAAAGCCCAATGAATAACATAATGCGTAAAGAGGTTAAGAATGAATGTCCTTACAGTAATGAAAACAGTTCATTAACTCAGTATTTCAGTTATTCAGTCATAATAGTCATATATGGTACATCCATTAGCATAAAGACAAGAAATGAGGGTCTTAAAAGATCGAATAGTCAGTGATGGCTATCATAACAAGAAATGTAAGTTCTAAGATAGGAAGCGGAGAGATCTCTGTATAAGATAGCGATATGATAACAATAAGAGTTGTTAAGGATGCCACAATACAATTCAGAATAGAGGACATACATTCATTCAGTTAACAGTACAGTTTAACCATTTAAAAGATATTCGTATTTGAACATATCTTTACACAGTTGTTACTCACAGAGTTCTGGGCTACAGTTAAGCTAGAGCGCATCCGCAGATGCCAACCCTACATAGTTACAGATTGAACACACACTAAGCTGCACAGTTGGGAAAATAATAACTTAATCCCTAATTTGCCTCGGTGTGGTTCTACATCTATATCCTCATTAAGATGCTTAAACTAGGCCTAAGAATGCCTAGGATGGGATAAGGATGCAAAGATGCACTTTAAAAGCATTTTTAGAATTTTCAGAAAACAGGGGTCCCACTCGAGCATAGGTTACTCCGCTCGAGCGAACATGCAGAAAAAGGTTTCCACTCGAGCATAGACTTACCCACTTGAGCATACTGCAAAACAGTCAAAAGTGCTGGATAGGTGAAATTCACGCTCGATTGGGCGTTCGACACCCGGTTGAGCGCAAGACACAATGTCCTGCTCGAGCAGACTGCAAACCGCAACAAAATGCTGGGAGCACGATTTTCACACTTGAGCGCCAGTCACCCCGCTCGAGCGTGAGTTCAAAATCTGGAATATCCAGATTTGAACTTCAAGCTCAAAATCAATTTTCAATGTACCAAATTCGATTCCTTTGGGCCCATTTCCTGGAAAACACTTGTAAATACATAGTATGACATGATTTAAAGCTCAATTTGTAAAATCAAGGCCCAAAGGTGAGGGAATTAAACCCAATTTCAAACAACACTTCAAGAACATGATGAATGTGTAACATGCAAGACTTTAAACCACTTTCAAGCTTTAAATACTTGCTCTACTGAGCCAATTTATCCAAAAACAAGATGAAATCATGGACTTTAACATAAACATGAACATGCATGCACCAATTGCCATGAAATCAACATCCAAATGCAAAGATATAAACATGCATGCAAAGATTAAGCTTCCATTCAACAATTTAGCACCAATTTTAGACTCCACCCTCAAATGGACCATGAACCATGCAAGAACAATCTTAAATACATCAATAAAAGGTTGAATTTTCTACCTTGGGTCCCCCAATTACAAGTCTAGAAGCTCAATCAAGCAAGAACTCCTTTAATCTTCTTAATTTCCAAGCAAAACCAAGCAAAACAAATTGAAAACCAACTCTTCTAGGTCTCTCTCTCTCTCTATAGTCGGTTTATGTCTCTCAAATGGCTGATGAAATGTGTTAAGGCTCACATATGTGAATCAACTAAAGGCTTAAGACTTGGCCCACTAAGTGGTAGTTTGGTAATTAGAGCCAACTATGCAATTTAGCTTATTTTAATCTAACTTAATCATACTAAATCACATTTCAGATAAATATGCCATAAAATCTTATAAATTCTAATGATCATAAAACATCAATCGATTTCAGATTCGGCCGCCGATAAGGCCTTCAATTCGCAATTTAAAACATAAAACATGGACAGATAAGTTTAACAGTCAACAGATAGATATGCATTTAAACTAGCGCATTCAATCAGTCAGTTCAGTATTTCAGTCGATTCAATTACTTTTCATAATCAGTCTCAGTTTAGCAGTAATCAGTGGTTAATCGATAAATAGTGGTGAGGGTTGTTACAATATCACACAAATAACACAAGTATGACATGCTAGGAGGCTTAAAGCACAAGGCTAATAAAGGACACTACACAAGAGGCATGCAATACATAGCACAAATGTCCAAACCAGCTCTGGACAGAGCTCAATTAGGCCAAACAAAAACCAAAAGCATGCTGAAATGGTAGCCCAAAAGTCTAGATAAGCATGCATACGTATTGGCTCATAAATGAGGCATAAGGCACAACTTCTCAAAAGCATTGAAAGAGTGATTTAAGTGAAAGTATGGCAAAGATATAAGCTCTGAAATTACATACCAAATGATGCCATATCATACACACATCACAAATATAGCATGCTAAGTGCCTCAAAACTCAAGACTAGTGAAGGCACCTGCACTATAGCTATACAAAGCATGGCTCATATGACCAAGACCACTCAAAACAGTCCTAAAGCATGTCAAAACATTATCAAAAATGTGCTGGAATGGAGTCAATACATGCTAAAATAATAGGCTACAACCTCAAACATGTTAAGCTAGTAAGTACGATTTGCACTATAAGTACAAAATGCAAGCAAGAAGTGACCAAACCAGCCAAAATCAGAGTTAAAGCATGCCCAAAAAGTCACAAAAACATGCTCAAACAAAGCCTCAAGAAGGGAGAAATACATGCTCATTTGATAGACCAACAACACATGCTAACAAGACAAGAGGAGGGGGGACCACCCCCTCCTATTTTGAGCCTCAAAATAAGTTTTCTACCACTGAAATTCCTCTAGAATTCAGTGGTTTTAAGGTCAAAAAGAAGTTGTTTGAAAAGCTTGAAAGATAGCTCAAAAGGCCTTACAAGCCAAGGAGCAAAAGAGAGGAAACACCCTTAGCCAAACAAGGCTTAAACCAACATTTTTAGGATTGAAAATCAGACCTTTTTGTAGTTCAACACCACCCCAAAAAACATCCCAAAACAATGGAAAAATGATGGTGAAGCAAGTGTGCAAAACAAATAAAAAAGAGGAGAGTTATACCTCTTGATGCACAGTAGCAAAACAGCCTCTTTCTTGGCTCAAATGACCCTCCAACAGCCCAAAATAAGTCCCAAGGGACCTCAGCCCAATGACATGCAACTTTGATGAAGGAAGTGTATGCAAATATGTAAGAAATTTTCACTTTCAAGCCTAAAACAAGAGGAGAGAGAGAGAGAATTCTAGAGAGAGGGGAGAATTTGCTCACAAAGCTTCTAAAGAGAGAGGATTCTAGAGTGAGAAGCTCTCAAATTTTCTCTAAGCCTTCAAAATGTGCTAACCTTCCAAAACAATAGATATGGCATCCATATATAGCAAAAGGAAAGCTTCAGGTTGAAAATATCTGAATATGGGACAGCTGGAGGTTATGTGGAACAGCTGGAGGGAAAAGATCTTCACATTCTGAGTTTTCTGGACATTTTTGGCCGACCGGCCATCTTTTTGGCCGACCTGCTACTAATGATGGCCGACCGGCCACTTCTGTGGCTGATTGCAAATTCTACTATGCAGGTCCAACTTCAAATGGACATATCTCCTTTACCTAGACTCCTTTTCAGGTCATTCTTGTGTCCAAATTGAAGCCCCAAAAGTAAGCTTTCCAATGGTGGAAACCTCACATCAAAATTCCAACTGTGAAAAAGTTATGCCTCATTTAGTGAAGACTGCTCAGTTTTGATCATAATGGATTGATGGCCAACTTCCAACAACCATATCTCCCTCATTCGGACTCGGCTTTAGGAGATTCTTGAGTAACAAATGAAGCCCCAGAAATATTCTTTCCAATGGTGGTGGCCTCATAGCTTAAATCCAAGTGTATAGACGGATAAGCCCGATTTAGCGAGGGCTGCTCGACTCTCCCTCAACGATTCATGCCCATATTTTCCCCCAACTTGGTTTCTTCCCTCTCTTCTTCTTTTCTTCAACTCCAAACCCCTAAACAAGATGTTTTAAAGATTTTTTCAAAGAGTTCATCTCTCTTTCATTCATTTCCACTTTGTCCTTGCTCGGTTTACCGAAAAACACGACATTTAACGAAATGTGAGCCTCGGAGAATCGCAGAAATCTTTTTCAAAATATTTTGAAAGAGACGGTTTTAAGCTAAAATCTTTTTGGTCCAACAATGGGGTGTGAGGTTTGGATTTGGAGTTCTCTTTGCTAAAGAAATTGAACCTTTGCATAGCATAGCCTGCATCACTATGTAAGCAATTAGCGGCACCCAAGTCTTCAGAGCGGTCAAAAATGGGGTGTCTACAGTTGCCCGTCTTTGACAGAACTCGAAAGTCATGAAGTGACGTGAGTAAATGTCAAAGCCCAGAGACAACCCATTTTTGACAAGGCTGAAGACTTGGGCAAACAAGCAAGATGACAGAATAGATGTGCCCACAGGCAGGGGCAAAATGCAAATGACATGCACAATGCAGAACATAACTTATGATCATGCAAAGAAAATTGCAATGAAACATTTGAATGCAAGTGCTAGGCATGGTAAATGCAGCATTTTAAGCAAGCGAATAAGATACCACAGTCTCACACATTCCAACAGAAAGGATGTAAGAAAATTATGCAATCTTCACTGCGCTTCTTGCGGGGAAGGCCCAAAGCAATCACCGGGAGCACCCGAAGTCTCAAGCAAGATTCCGACGCGAAGTGAGTGTGTGTGATAGATACACAAAGTGAGCAGAGTGTGATAGATACACAAAGCGAACGTGTGATAGATACACAAAGTGAACATGTGATAGATGCACAAAGTGAGCATATGTGATAGATACACAAAGCGAACGTGTGATAGATACACAAAAGGGAACGAAGTGTGATAGATACACTAAGTGAACATGTGTGATAGATACACAAAGGTGAACGAAGTGTGATAGATACACAAAGTGAGCAAAGTGTGATAGATACACAAAAGTGAACGAAGTGTGATACATACACTAAGTGAACATGTGTGATAGATACACTAAGTGAACATGTAAAAAGGGAACGAAGTGTGATAGATACACAAAAGGTGACCGAAGTGTGATAGATACACTAAGTGAACATGCGTGATATATACACAAAATGAGAAAAGTGTGACAGATACACTAAGTGATCAAAGTGTGATAGATACACTAAGTGAACATGTATGATAGATACACAAAAGGTGAACGAAGTGTGATATATACATTAAGTGAACAAAGTGTGATAGATGCACAAAAGTTGAACGAAGTGTGATAGATACACTAAGTGAACAAAGTGTGATAGATACACAAAAGGTGAACGAAGTGTGATAGATACACTAAGTGAACAAAGTATGATAGATACACTAAGTGAACAAAGTGTAATAGATACACAAAAGTGAACGAAGTGTGATAGATACACAAAAGGTGAACGAAGTGTGATAGATACACTAAGTGAACAAAATGTGATAGATACACAAAAGTGAACGAAGTGTGATAGATACACAAAAGGTGAATGAAGTGTGATAGATACACTAAGTGAACAAAGTGTGATAGATATACTAAGTGAACATGTGTGATAGATACACAAAATGAGCAAAGTGTGATAGATACACCAAGTGAACAAAGTGTGATAGATACACTAAGTGAAGATGTTCGATGGATGCACAAAGTGTGCATATGCGATAGATACACAAAGATAAACATGTGCGATAGGTACACAAAAATGAACGTGTGTGATAGATACACAAGGATGAACATGTGCGATAGATATACAAAAATGAACAAAGTGTGATAGATACACTAAGTGAAGAGAGTGTGATAGTGTAGATCACCCGGAACTCCGCTCCGAGCGTGAGGGTGCAAATCGTTGTTCTTAGCTACTACAGTTCGGACTCATGTCACGGTTCTGAATATAATCTCACAAATTACAATGTGAGACTGATAAATCACCAAAGAGTCCAAATTCGGCAAATCGTTTTGGAAAATCAATTTTAATCAAAAAGAGCCAAATATGGATAGCTTTGCTAGATTTCAGAGTCGCCACCTAAATATTTTGTTTTGGGGAAATTTAGGAAACCCTGACTCGTGCTTAAGGCCACGTGTCCGTCATCACCAAAGTTGCCTCGGCTCGGGAACTTGGGTACGAGAGGGGAAGGTCATGCAATGAGCACCCCCGCTCGCCCGATCAAAGATTGACCTTTACTAACATGATATGTTGTTTTTGAAAACACATGTGTTCTTATTCCGATTCATTAACTAGCTTACTATGTGATGTGCACAGCATACAAGTATAGACTAAATCGCTCAACTTGGAACAAAACATCTCATGTTTGTTTGTCTGAAAATGGTTTGAAGGTGCTACTCGCAAGTAGGCTAAGTCGTGGATTTGCCACCCTCAAGTGGACTTAGAAAACAAAATGATTTTGCCACCCTCAAGTGGGCTTAAAATGCACGTTTGATGAATTGTCCCAATTCAAGTAATCAAACCTTCACCCACAGACATTCATGCAGTTAAACACATAAGCACATAGCCTCATGGCAAGCATGCTAAACATGGCAACACACACATCTCATGCAGTATGCTAAAGTGCAACAACTTATCTAGCACTCCGAGCCAAAAAAGAAGCTAGTTAGTAATCAATGCATGATCCTAGCTATGTTATCAATGCCTAATGCAACACATGCAAAATGCAACTAAGATAGGCTCAGCTATTCTAAGATGTCATGTGAAATGCAACAATTGATACATGTATTCAAATTGAAATTGAAATACAATGCAATTTGTATGATGCGCCGAGCCCGGTGCATGCAAAACAGATGAATGGATACACGCATGCAAGCATAAGGATGCTAATTGAAATGTGCCCTAAAACTAACCATCGAAAGCGGTTAAGTAAAAGGGAGAAAGAAATGGGGGTTGGAAGGCATGCATCACACACACCCACACTTCTTACAACAGTTGTGCCCTCTCGACGGATGGTCCGAATAATAAGCTAACTCGCTAATCTAAGCTAATTAAACTAATTATTACAAAAAAAACTAATTAACTAATCCTAGTTAACTAATTATTACAAAATGAAGCTAATTAACTAACAAGTTAACTAACTAGTTATTACAAACACAAATGAATAGTTAAGCGCATTAACTACTTAAGTACAGAACCAAATAGCTAACTAAGAAAAGAAGCTAAGTAAAGCAATACAGAGATGTCCTCAGGGCGAGAAGTGCATGCATGCTCGGTCGCCTCGTTCGGAAATCCATTGCGATGCCCCAATTTGCCTATGTTTGCATTTGTTCTCAGAACTCTGCACAAAGCTCCAGATAGCTTCTACTCCATCATGGAGACCTCCAGGAGCATGGCCGACCACTTATTGGTGTTACCAACCACCTGCCGACCACTTAGCTTTGCTACAGACCAGAAAAAGTGGTCGGCCAGCCACTTTTATTGGTCTGCCGACCAGAAAATTCTGCACACTTCCAGTTTGCTGCAACAGAGAACAAGAAGCGGCATGGCAATGTATTTGCAAGTTATGTGTGCACAACTACCCTTCCTATCATTTCTTAAGCTCAAGGCAGTGAGGTTCTCGACTCTCGAGCCACCAATTGTGCATCGCAATGCACGATGGCCGAGAAGCCAAGATTGCACATTTCAATGTAAATGAATGCACAAATAACACATAAGAGCCTTAACCTCTATCATGCATGATCAAGAGGGTCGGCGACCAAGAAATGAGACACGTTTCATCACTTTAAGTATAAAATGTCCCTCATTTCTCGTGTTTAGATTAACACCCAATCCAAACACAATGCAATGCATGCACAAGATTCCAAACATAATATAAGGCATGCACGCACAATGCAACGTAAGGCATGCACACATAATGCAATGCAACATGAGCATGTCAAAACAAAGTCCTTAAGCATTGAGGCACACAACACTAAGGCAATACAATGCAATACACAATGGACTAAACCAACCTCAAATAGACTTCATGCACGCCAAGACAATGGCCAAAACACTCTTAAAAGATGGCATGAAAGCAAGAAAATGCATGCTCATGCATTGGCCCATCAACTAGGCCTAAGAGCACAACTCTCAAAAGTGCTCAAAAAGTGACAAATGTGGAAGTGTGACAACACTACATGCACTGAAATTATATATGAAATGATGCCAAATCATCTAAACAACACAAGCATAGCATGCAAGAGGCCTAAGGCACAAGGCTACTCAAGAAGACTACACAAGAGGCATGCAATATATGGCATAAATGGTGGAACCAATCATGGACAGAGTTCAAATAGGTCAAAACAAGGACCAAAACATGCTGAGATGGGAGCTCAAAAGTCTAGACATGCATGCATGCGGATTGGTCCGCAAACAAGGCAATAATGCACAACCCTTGAAAGCATTCAAAGAGTGAAAAAGTGGGAACATGGCAATGCTATATGCTCTGAAATAACATGGTAGATGATGCCAAATCATGCACATGTCACAAATGAAGCATGCTATGGTGCTCAAAACTCAAAGCTAGCAAGGTCAATTGCACTGCAACTATGCAACACATGAACCATATGGCCAAGGCAAACCAAAATAGTCCTAGAGCATGTCAAAATAATGCTAAAACATGCATGGATTAGAGCTAACACATGCTAGCATGAAGGGCATGATGCATGAAGTATGCAAGGCCAAAAAGGAGGAGTACACTACACCTACCAAAACCAAGCATGAGATGACTTTACCAATAAAAATCAGAGTTATGGCATGTCAAAAACACCAAAAATGGGCTAATACCAAGTCAATACATGCTAGAATAAGCTCACTCATTAGGTATGCAAAGCTAGTAAAGAGAACTTACACTACAAGTATAAGAAGCAAATGAGGGATGCTCTAACCAACCAAAAATAGAGTTGTATCATGGCAAAACAACACCAAAAACACACTAAAATGGTGGCCCAAAAGGCTAGGCAATATGGCATGCACAATGGCTCATACTTAAGGCACAAAGAACCAACCCTCCAAAGCATTGAAAGAGTGAAAGATGTGAGTGTAAGGCCACACTACATGCACTGAAATCACATATCAAATGATGCGAAATCATGCAATTAGCCTAAGCAATGCATGCTAGTGACTTAGAAACTCAAAGCTAGTGAGCATGAATGAACTATAGCTATACAAAGCATGGCATGCATGGCCCAAAACACTTAAATCAGAGCTTAAGCATGGTAAAACATGAACAAAAGCTTCTTGGAGCTGAGTCAAAACATGCTAGAATGATGGTCCAAAAGCGTGATGCATGTTAAGCTAGCATGCAAGATTACACTACAAGTGTAGAATGCATGCAAGTGGTGACTTAACCAAGCTAAAATAGAGGTATGACATGTCAAAATAACACCAAAAACAAGTTGAGAACAAGCCAACACATGCAAGAAAACCATGCTCAAACATGAGGCTAATAAGGCAAGCATTCAAGATACAAGGAGATGGGATGACCCCCTCCTATTTGGGACCTCAAAACACACTTTTCACCACTGAAATTCCTCTGATTTTCATTGGTGAAAAGTCCCAAAAGAGGTGGTCCCAATAGCTTAAAAGAATGGTACAAAACAAAGCCAAACAAGGCACAAGAGGGGATAGACCACCCCCAACACCAAAGAGGTCTCAAACCAACATCTTAAACACTTAAAATCAGAGCTTTTTGCAGTAGAAAGTTAGGCCTAAATCAACATGCAAATAGGGCCAAAAGCTTAATAAAAAACAAAGGTTTAAAGGATTAGAAACTCACCCTTGTAGAAGCACTTCAAGGAGGCAACTCCAGCAACTTTTCTGAGCTCAAACCAATCCAAAAACTCCAAAACTAGCCTGAAAGTGCCTCAACTCAAAGTATGGTGTTTCACTATGTGTTTGTGTGCTAAAGTGAAGAAATTACACTTTCAAGCACAAATATGGAACAAAAGAGAACTATAGAGATAGAGATGTATCTATATCTCTCAGCCACTTTTTCTGAACCTGGAGAAGGAAGAGAGGGCCTCCCTTTTATAGAAAAAGAAGCCTCAAGCTTGTTGAACAAGCTTGAAGCTAGATGCAATCCCTCTATACGTGTATGGAGGATGGTTTCTATGCTCACCAGCTGGCACAGCTGGCAAGAAAATATCTTCAGGAAACTACAGGAAAGTTGCCGACCAGTTGAAGTGGTCGGCTACTTACACTGGTCGGCCGACCAGTGAAAGTGGTCTGCCAGAAACAAAATTGGTCGGCCAGGGGGGGAGAGGTGGTCTGCACCAGGAAAGCAAGGTGGTGGCATGGTGGCCTACCACTTTTGGTGGTCCAAAGGCCACCAAGACCAGTTGGCCGACCAGAAAACTGGCTAGCGGGGAAGAAAAGTGGTTTTCAGGGAGAGAAACTGGTCTCCTACCCTCATCTCACCCTCCAAGCAAGGAAAACAAGGTTTGCGCCAAAAACAAACCAAAAAGGATGAAAGAGGAAAGTCCAAGGGACAAGGCGCGCAGCCGAAAGCTTTGAAAACTAGTCTACGAGCACAAAAAGTGATCTACGAGGGAAAAGTGGTCTACGACCACAAAAAGTGCTCTCTAATACCTCAGTGTCCCTCTAGGCAAAGGCAACAAGGCATGGTTCGAAATCCAAGCCAAGAGGAGAACGTTAAGCGGTCCCAAGACAAGGCGCGGGTCCGAAGACTCCGGAAACTGGAAACTAGTCTCCAAGAGGGAAAAGTGGTCTACAACCACAAATAGTGGTCTATAGACCTCTCTCTCCCTCCGGGCAAGGGAAAACAAGGTTAGGTTCAAAACTAAACTAAAAAGGGAAGCAAGACAAGGCACTCGGCCGAAGGCTCCGGAAACCGAAAACTAGCCTACAAGAGGAAAAAGTAGTCTACGACCACAAAAAGTGGTCTACGGACCTCTCCCTCCCTCCAGGCAAGGTTAACAAGGCATGGTCCACAAACCAAGCCAAAACACAAAGAGTTCAGAGGCCCAGAGGCAAGGCACTCAGCCGAAAACTCTGGAAACTCGAAACGAGCATAAACATGCACAATCATCGAGCACTCAAACGATGACGTCTGAGTCTTAATGTCGGTCAAAAATGGGGTGTCTAAAGCTGCCCCTCTTTGACAGAACTCAGAAGTCAAGAAGTGACGGGAGTGAATGTCAAAGCCCAGAGACGACCCATTTTTGACAAGGCCGAAGACTTAGACAAACATGCAAGATAACAAAGAGATGCGCCCGCAGGTAGCGACAAGATGCAAATGACATGCACAATGCCGAACATAACTTATGATCATGCAAAGAGGGCTGATCTCACCCGAAGTTCCTCTGACTGAACTACACATACAACATTGTCTGGTTGTGCCAACTTCAAATGAACCGTACATACGATATCGTGCCTGCACAAAAAAAGAGATTTTGACAAATACAAGATAACAGGAACACATGATCAACGCTATATCAAGATACAATTTCCATACAAGATAAACAGGTGCACATATGATGCCGATGGAAAGGTGCATAGCAATGCAAGTGAAAAGTGCATAGCAATACAAGTGAAAAGTGCACAACAATGCAACTGAACATGCGCGACAACGCAAGTACATAGGTGCATAACAATGCAAGTAAAATATACATAACAACACAAGTGGAGAGGGTGCATAACAATGCAAGCAAAATGTGTGTGACAACGCAAGTGGAGTGCATAACAATGCAAGTAAGATGTGCGTGACAATACAAGTGGAGAAGGTGCATAACAATACAACCGAAGCGCGTATAACAATGCAAGAAAAATGTGCGTGACAACGCAAGTGGAGTGCATAACAATGCAAGTAAGACGTGCGTAACAACGCATATGGAGAGGTGCAAAACAATGCAAGCGAAGTGCGCATAACAATGCAAGCAAAATGTGCGTGACAACGCAAGTGGAATGTGCACGACAACGCAAGTAGAGAGGTGCATAATAATGTGGGTAAAACGTGCGTGACAATGCAAGTAGTGAGGTGCATGACAATGCAACCTAAGTGTGCGTGACAACGTGGGCGGAGAGGTGCATGACAATGCAACCTAAGTGTGTGTGACAACACAGGTGGAGAGGTGCATGACAATACAACCTAAGTGTACGTGACAACGTGGGTGGAACGTGTGCAACAACGCAAGTAGAGAGGTGCATAACAATGCGGATAAAACATGCGTGACAATGCAAGTAGTGAGGTGCATGACAATACAACCTAAGTGTGCATGACAACGTGGGCGGAGAGGTGCATGACAATGCAACCTAAGTGTGTGTGACAATGTGAGTGGAACGTGCGCGACAACGCAAGTAGAGAGGTGCATAACAATGCAGGTAAAACGTGCGTGACAACGCAAGTAGTGAGGTGCATGACTACAGAGAGGTGCATGACAATGCAACCTAAGTGTGCGTGACAACGCGGGCGGAGAGGTGCATGACAATGCAACCTAAGTGTGCGTGACAACGTGGGCGGAGAGGTGTATGACGATGCAACCTAAGTGTGTGTAACAACGCGGTTGGAGAGGTGCATGACAATGCGAGAGAAATGTTCATAACAATGCGGAGAAAAGTGTGCATAACAATGCAAGAAAAGTGCAACTTCAATAGTATGTTTGAAGCAAAATGCCAAATAAGGAAATACAAGCCTTAACGAGAGAAAATCAACCGTAACCTCCGATTTACCTCTCGGAGGGGTTACAACGTACTCAAAAAGGATACACCCTGCTCTTGACGAGTGACGATGAGCCACGCATTGAAGACTTGAATCGAAGTTCCCGCAGGGACAATTTGAGCTGAAAAAGTATACTTTCCTTGCACTTTCTCGAGGGCCGAGGACTCCAATCATCACAAAAACACACAGGGAGGACAATGGGGCCTTAGAGATCACCAGGAGGGCTGCCGACCACCTAGGCCAGTTGTAAACCACTTGCAGACCAGTTAAATGGTTGGCCGACCAGAAAAACTGGCTGGCTGACCAGTTTACACAACTTTGGGGCAGTTTGGTCTTTTAGCCTCGGTTCTATAAGTGTACAACTCCAAAACACATTTGCTTCATATCTCTAGTGCCGAAATTGACTCCCCTTCCTTCCTAGACCCTTTTCCCTCTCAGATCCAGGCTTTGCACGTGTTTTCCAACGTCCAATGTGAAGTTGGTTCGTGAAAACTTTCAATTCTCTTCGATTTGAACCGATCAGAATTTGTTTTCGGAGCTTCTTTCTCCATTTTCACCACTTGAGGTATGTTTCTCTCGAAGTTTAGCACCTTTTCCCAGGCTTTGACTTTTATTGACTTTTTCTCTTCCCGAGAGTTGACTTTTGTTGACTTTTTGCAATTTTGGCTCATTTCGCTCATTTTTGCTCATTTCTGCACCTTTTTTAGATGGCTGACGATATTCCACACGGTGGAGGTTCTTTGAGAGTAGAGGACGAGCCTGATGTCATACCATTGCCTCTGAGGATTTGACCTTTCGACCCATAGAGGGACCACCTGCAGGAGCACATGCTACCACTGAGCACTTTCTACCATTTTACGAATTTTGCGCGGCGAGCACCCGCAGACTTGCTATTACGGGAGCCGGAGTCCCACTTATCTCATCATGCGCGCGAGGTTCGTACTTCACTTTTACATTTTCTGCGATGTATTTTGCATTTCTTGCACATTTCATGCTTTCACTATGTAGTATATCTGCTCGCTCTGAACTCATTTACATATACAGTACTTCTGCTTATCTTGAACATATCTCACAACAAAGCATCCTGCTCACTCGGCACACAGCTCATAACATAGCATTCTATTTATTTGGCACACAGCCCAAAACACGGCATTTTGTTCATTTGGCACACAGCTCGTAACATAGTATTCCGTTCATTGGGCACACAGCTCAAAACACAGTATTCTGTTCATTTGGCACACAGCTCAAAATACAACATCTTTTTTTATTGGGCACACAGCTCAAAACATAGCATTCTGTTCATTTGGCACACTGCTCAAAACACAGTATTCTGTTCATTTGGCACACAGCTCAAAATACATCATTCTTTTTCATTGGGCACACAACTCAAAACACAACATTATGTTCATTTGGCACACAGCTCAAAACAGAACATTCTTTTCATTGGGCATACAGCTCAAAACACAACATTCTTTTCATTCTAAACACACAACTCAAAACATAACATTCTTTTCATTCTGAACACACAGCTCATAACACAGTATTCTGGTCGTTCTGAACACGCAGCTCATAACACAGCATTTTGCTCGTTTTGAACACACAGCTCATAACACAACATTCTGCTCATTCTGAACGCACAGCTCATAACACAGTACACTATTCATTCTGAACACACAGCTCATAACATAGTATACTGTTCATTCTAAACACACAACTCATAACATAGTACACTGTTCATTCTGAACACACAGCTTATAACATAGTACACTGTTCATTCTGAACACACAACTCATAACAAGTACACTGTTTATTCTAAACACACAGCTCATAACACAACACACCGTTCATTTTGAACACACGGCTCATAACACAGTACACTATTTATTCTGAACACATAGCTCATAACACAGCATACCGTTCATTCTAAACACACAGCTCATAACACAGTACACTGTTTATTTTGCAACTGAATACATCTGTTCATTCTGAACGCAGGTATCTTCCCGTTTCGCACGGGGGTACGGATCGATCATCGCGAGGGAGTGGTACATAGAGCTCCCAGATGTTGTTTGACATATCGTAGATGAGGCGGGGTTCGGCCCATTTTGTATGGGGTTGTCGCGCCATCCGGCGAGCAGGACCCTTCTGGGTGCACTTGTAGAGAGATGGTGGGACACCACCAACTCCTTCCATTTCTCAGCCACCGGGGACATGATGATGAGCCCGTATGACTTTTTCATGCTGACGGGCCTCGACGTGAAAGGCCAGCCGATCCCATACGATTTTGATATGGGGAAGTAGGAGGTAGATTGGACTTATCTGCTTAAAGCCCATCCGCCGGCCTGCAGATCACCATGCATGGTTAAGTTCACCTGGTTTACGGAGCAGTACAGGGGGATGCCCGAGACTTTTGAGGCCATACAACAGTATGCCCGGGGATTTTTGATGTTCCTTCTCGGGACCACACTGTTCTCCGACAAGGGAAACACAGTCGGGCTTTATCTTCTCAGTGCTCTGGTAGACCTATCACAGGTCCGGCACTTTGATTGGGGCAGCGCTGGCCTCGCTACCCTTTACTGCTACATGAGTGCGACCTCCCGTGGGCGGGGGACCGTAGTAGGTGGCTACTGGAGAGCCTGAGAGGTACATTCTGTCCTTTTGATTTACAGTTCAGCTTTCCATTACTTGTCCACCACATAGTCCACACATAGCAGACATTACATTCTGTACTCTGCATTCTGCATTTTCTGTATATTCTGTATTCGCATTTTGCACTTAGCATTCTGCATTTTCTATACATTCTGTATTCGCATTCTACACTCAGCATTCTGCATTCTCTATACATTATGTATTCTGACTGCCACTGTCTTGCCTTTCACAGCTGTGGGTTTGTGCCTACTTCCCGACGCTCGCCCCTAAGCCAGAGGTTGAGGCACCACTCAAGTTGCCATACACGCACAGATTCGAGGGTCGGTGCCAACCTTAACCCCGAGAGACTTTGCCATACCTAAGGCAATATTTTGACACTGTATGGGCGACAGAGGTAGACCAAAACTCTCAATTCTTCATGCTTTCAACTTTGGTTTATCTTGCATATTTATGACAACTAATCAGTTTATGCATTTGCTAGCCACAAATCACTTGGCAGCTTCGGATAGCCATACCAGGGTATTCTCGATTCAGGTTCGCTAGGGCATGGGGCGCCTCCCGATACAAGATTTGTTTGAGGGACTAGTCGGCAGAGCCTGGTTTCCCGGGGAGCACTTCATGCGCCAGACGATGGGTAATCCCGCTCAGGAGATTCCCTCACCACCTCCATTGGACATGCGGTCCATAGAGAGTCTCACTTCCCAAGAGGTTGACGACCTCATGCTGGGTGTCGATGCAGTTCTTTTCCTGGAGGAGGGGGAGTACACGACGTACCTCTATACATACTTAATGCCCCCACTGACAGGTGTCCGCACCCCCACGAGGAGAGCTGCTAATATGCCGTCGTCGAGCCACGCCCGGGCTGCAAACATTCCTTCAACTAGTTGGGCTAGCACACCGAGAGGTAGGAGTAGGGGGATGCCCCTTGCTAGGTAGTATGCTAGATGGCCTGACCCTCCGACTGAGCTGACAGGCTGGCGGTATGGGACACCATACCAGATTCCACTGGAGGCTCCATTGCCCAATCATCGATATGTTAGTGAACCTAACTCACCACCAGTATGCTCCGCAGTTTTCATTTATCATTTAGATATTTAGACATTCATTCATTCACTGATGACTTGAACTTGCATTTGCAGCCTCCCAGAGGATATACCGAGGGGTTGCTCGAGGTGGTGGCCTCACTCGAGTTTATGGTCTTGAGGAGAGAGACGATACTACACTCCTACAACATCCCGGTACTTTCCAGTTTCCTTGCATATATCATACTTCTGATGACATGCCAAAACTAAACACTTCACTACACTGATTCACTGTATGTATAAAGCACATCTAACACATCACATTCACATACTATATATGCATGCACTCATTCTATGCATTATTCTTGCATCTGATACACATACTTTGGTTGATGTATTCAAACTGTCTTTTTAGGTTGCACCTGTACAGCCCGGGCCATCCAGGCCTTCTCGAGCAGCTAGGAGAAGGGTCTCAACTCGCAGCCGAGGGAGACGTAGAGTGCCTACTAGACAGGATGATGAGTCCAGCGAGGAGGAGGAGTCAGCGCATCCTCAGTCAGAGAGATCTGCGGGCTGAGATGATGACTCTGGTTAAGGTTCTGACGGTGGCGATGATGCCGAGGGAGGTTCCGAGGATGAGAGCGAGGATGGCTCTAGCTCAGACAGCGGTGCTGGCGGTGGTGGTCCAGAGGCTGCTCAGTTGAAGAGGGTGAAGAGGGCCTTTCGATCTTGAGCTCAATAGCACTGATTCAGTTGTTTTGCTTTATTTTCTTTTTACTAGTAGTTGTAGCACATTGTACAACGTTAGGCAGTTTTATTTTCCTTAAAACATGTACCCTGTTGTAAAACGTTGTAAAAAAGAAAACATGATGAAATGAAAACAGCTTTTTGTTCAAAAAGTGTTGTATTTGTATTCTAAGCATCGCATCGCATCATTTTGCACAAAAATGAGATTGAATGGAAATTGAACATCGTGTATTGCCGAGTCAGGTAGTGAACTAACGTAACAAACAAAACAACTTAACTCAATAAACAACAACAAGACCTTAACAAGTTTACAACTCGGTAAGCAAAAAGTAACAACTCGATAAACAAATCGTAATAACTCGATAAACAAATGAACAACAACTCGATAAACCGATGAGCAACAACTCGATAAACAAATGAGCAACAACTAGATAAGCTAATGCATTTGACAAACAAAGCAACAGAACACATCCGAAACAGTAGTAAACTGAGACCCTCAGCATTCTCAACACACAGGAAGGCTAGGAACTCCCTGCTGGAGACAAGAAAAAGCTGCAAACCACTTTTTTGCTCATGGCTGACCACCAAAGAAGGCTGCCGATCACTTTTATGGTCTGCAGACCAGAAAAGGTAGCTAGCCGACCAGAAAAAGTGGCTGGCCGACCAGTTATGCTGGGGACCTCCAGATTCTTGCCACATGTCCTCTAAACAGTGCCTTATTGTCATGACCCGAACCCGCCCCCGTGGGTTAAGGACATAACCGGCCAGTAATCATGAGATTACCTACGGCCTCAAACCAAAACAAATGTATATTAACAGAGTTAATGGGGGACAAACAAAAGCAGTTCAAAACTTTGTCCATAGAGCTGTGCTTACATAGCATATCCAAACAACCAAACATATATACATTAATAACTTACAACAGAAATACAACAGCATAAGTTCTGTACAAACAGGATCATCCAAAAACTAAGTCAACCCGTGGAAACTATACACAAATATATACAAAGACTTCGCCAACATGACAACATAAAACAAAATGACAAAAAGGCGAAGGCGAGTCTCGTGCATGAGACACGTGGGCTGACTCTCCAAAAACCCAGTTGCTTCATACAGACTTCACTGGGGCTGGGTCGGGACCTCTCTTCGCTCACCTATAAACACATGAATGAGCGTGAGCGAAAGCTCAGTGAATAATATCAAATAAAGTAAATATATTAGAACATGATACATCAGACGGCCTCGGGCCCAATTCATTCATGTCAAACTGGCCTTTGGCCTTTTCAAACTCAAACTGGCCCTTAGGCCTTTCAAACTTTCCAATCAGACTGGCCTTTAGGCCTTCCAAGCTTTCATATCAAACTGGCCTTTAGGCCTTTCAAACTTTCATATCAAACTAGCCTTTAGGCCTTTCAAACTTTGTCCACATTCAAATTATTGAACTTTACAAGACTTACATAGAAGTAAGCAATCGGACAACAACATATTTAAGATATTACTCACAGTGATTGGCTTGTGGATTTGCCCTGGAGCTTGACCCTACATATCACATAACACATATGGGTCACAAATCATTCAATCTATTCTTTAATTCACATATTCCTCTTTAGGCTTCATTCTTATCTCTTTACCTTAATTACAATGCTCAATGCATGCCTAAGAGTGCTTGGAAATAAAAGATAATGGAAAATGAAACTCAGAATGCATAAACAAAATTTCAGAAAATAGGGTCCCCGCTCGAGCATGGACTTCCCCGCTTGAGCAGCCCTTGAGGCCTGCAAAAGTACTGGTTAGGTCGAATTTACGCTCGATCGCAAACTCTAGCGCTCGAGGGGAAGGCCTCTCTACATGGCTCCCCGCTCGAGCGAACACCATGTCTGCAAAAAAGTGCTAGATGCATCATTTTTACGCTCGAGCGTGAACTCAAACGCTCGAGTGGAAGTTCATCCTACATAGCTCCCCTCTCGAGCAGACATCATGGTCTGCAGAAAATACTAGGAGCACGAAATTCATGCTCAAGCGGCGGTTTCCCCGCTCGAGCGGACATCAAATTTCTAGGTTTTCCAGAATGTGTTCTTGAGTTCAATTTTGACATTCCAACCATATTTCTTGCATATGATGGCTCCAATTTCACATATACTTGTACTATCATGGTACCAATACGAAAACACATCAACATGGAGCTCAATTTCTTGAATTACTTACATGCATGCCTCAAATTAACCCAAACTCATCACCAATACACTAAATTCAAACATGCAAAGCCTACCCTTCCATGATCTTCACTTGTATGTGAGAAATATTCATTCATATCAACTTAATTGATGAAGAGATGATCAAATACATGAATTTCAAACAAGATTCAACATGAATCATACACATTGTACTCAAACATGGACATTTATGGCAAATTCTTACATGCATGTGTTCTAAAACTTCAATTTCAACAAAACCAACTCAACTCATGCTCTTGGTTACAAACAACCCTTGAACACACAAGATTACACAAATTCAAACTTACAATTTCAAGATCAATGCTTACCTAGAGGCTCAATCTTCCCAATTTATGATCAAATCTTGAGTTAGACTTCAAATTTCTAGCCCTGAAGACCAAAATTGCACAATCCTTCTCTCTCTCTCTCTCTCTCTCTCTCTCTCTACAGCCGGCCCTCTCTCTAATTTTGAGTCCAAGATCAGCCAAAATGCAACTAAGGAGAAGAATGGAGGTGTAGTGCCTTTCTACATAAGTCCCCACTAAGTCATAATTTAATAATAAGAATAATTGGGCACTAATTCACTAATTTAATCAACTTAATCTGGTCCGAATCAATTTTTCAATTAAACTTCACCGTAGGCTCTAAAAAGTATGCCAATCACAATGGCGTAATCAATTTCGAGTTCTGTGGCCGATAAGGCCTTCAATTTAAATTCCAAAGTAGATAATCAAACAGATATTCCTACGGTGAACAGATAGAAATTCAAAACCACATGTTTTCACATAATGGCCCACAAAATCATATCAAAACACACAATCACGTTCGTATTAAGGACCAATTAGCATACTACAGAACAGGGGCATCACACTTATCCTCCATAAAGGTTCCAGCTTCGTAGTTCCCTCATTCTAACGTTTTGCACCAAATAGAGGCATTTCTTGTTTAAAATCTCACAAATTGGATCGCCAACTTGGATGACTCAGAAAGGTTGAATTTCTGGGGCTTTGGCATAAATGCACTATTCACGTTGAGCCGCACCCCGCTGTGTTTTTCGTTCCTCTATGCCGTGGCAAGATGTTGGAATCCAGTAACTCATGTTTTTAGCTTTGGTGGGCAAGAGATATGTCCCACTTTCGAAGACTTCCAAGCTTTGATGGAATCTCAACGTGATGAAGAAATCTTGCCCCAATTCCATTTCGGCCACATCCAAGACTTAGAACGGATGTACGGGCTCACTTTGCATGACACTTGGTCATTGATTCGCAATGGAGAGCTGGACATTCTGAGCTTGATTCGTCAGTTTTCTGATGCTGGTGACCATGACGATCATCACTGGCAGGGTTTTTGGCGACATGCGCTTTGCTTGTGCATGTTGTCTCATTTCTTGCTTGCCCCAGGTTCTGGAGGGTTTAGCGTCTGTTTGATTAAGGTTGCCTAAGGCTTAAAAGAGGGCAAGAGCTGTATCGCCATGACACTAGTTGAGACATTGATGGGTTTAGATGCTTTCCATCGTCGAGAGACGACTAGATTCGTGGGGAGTCCACTACTGCTGCAGGTAATGTTTCCCACCCTATCTCACATATATTTCTTACTTCACTCGGCCCTCAGGCTCGGTTTTTCTCTCAAAACCCTTTCCTCACTTTTCTTTCCACATACACCTCCCTATTCTTTAATTTCTCATTTTTCATCCCTCCCCAGATATGGTTGATGGATAAGTTGAAGGTTGTGGACTCATGCCCAGCATATTCAGCTCGCGGCTCGATGCCCCTGATGGGGGATGGTGGTACGAATAGATGTGTAGTTTGTTTGCTGCCAGTATTGCTGGGCGCTGCCCCTGGCTCAATTTACCAGTGATAAGCTACAATATGACTCGCTAGCCTGAGATTTAGTTGATCAGCCTGACAGACTGTGTCCTTTACTTCCCGTTTTGAATCTGGCATTAGTTTGGACATGATCAGACTTGCCCGGATGAAGGGATAGAGTACCTTGCTGCATTTCCAGTCCGAGGCGCACAGCTAGCTTGGTATGCCACAGCATGGAGGACGAGAGAGCTTCTGGCCCCTGATCCCACTTTCAGTTGCACCCTCTCTAATGAGTGCATAGCTTGGCTTGATGAAGAGGAGCAAGTTGGGCCTACTTTGGTATCAGAGGCTTCGAACAGCTCTGGGAGGGAGCGTAGGAACACCTGACTTATCCATGCCTCAAATTTATTGCTTTATCAATACTTTCAAGTTTTCTTTATGAATGTAATAAAAAGAAACTTTAATTTGTATTCAAGAGTAGGAGAACTCAGTACTGAAATCAATGTAATTGAAGGTTATGGGTACTGAAAGTTTTCTGTTTGGTCCAAAAATGGTCTAAGTTATAAAAAGATTAATTTGAGCAAAATCAACTTTTATTAAAACTTTTCAAAACCATTTTCGATATGGATCACAACTGGACACACCTGAGATTATCATTAAGATGTACAACCCCAGATCTTAGCAATTGAAAAGTTGCCCCTAGTCTGAATAGCACTGCACTGGAGATCACAACTGAGCTCTTGAATACAGAATAGACAAAGATGACCAACATGATCACATGGACAAAGTTGATTTGGACGTATTTATGGTTGGACTTCAGAATGAAGTTGTCTATGTATCCCAAAGATGGGAATCAAGCCTTACGTAGTTCGGCTTAGGTTCACTCGTGTATTAACCCTCTCTCTTTAAGCTCTAACTTTTGCCAAGGCCGCCCTTTCTGGGTTTTCAACCTTGCGAGCTCAATTTTTATTATTTCAAAATTTTCATGCTTTAACTTTTGCTTAGGTCGCCCTTTCGGGTTTTCGGTCCAACGAGCCACTCAGGGAAAGTATTTCTTCAACTTGTCCATGTTGATCGGCTGGGAGGACTCTAGGCCATCTAGATCCATCAAAAAGATAGCTTCGCCCGACCAGATAGACTTGATGATGTAAGGACCAGTCCAATTGGGTCTGAACTTGACCCTAGGGTTGTGGATGGGAGCTCGGTTGTCTTTGAGCACAAGATTCCCCTCTTTCAAATTCCTAGACTTAACCTTCTTGTTGAAAGCCGTGGTAATTCTTCGTTGATAACCCTAGATGTGATACAGTGCTTTCAGCCTTCTTTCATCAAAGAGCATGAGTTCTTCAAACCTGCTTTGCTGCCAATCTGCCTCAGCTATCTGACACTTAGCCAATACTCGTAATGACGGGACCTTAACTTCGATAGGAAGAACAACCTCCATCCCATAAACCAAAGAATACGGAGTTGCTCCAGTTGAAGTTCGAATTGAAGTCCAGTGCCCCAAAGAGCAAATGACAGCTTATCTGGCCAGTCCCTGTAGGTTTCCACCATCTTCTGCAAAATGTGCTTGATGTTCTTGTTGGTGGCCTCAACTGCTCTGTCAGTTTGCGGCCGATATGTAGATGATTTATGAAAAGTCACATTGTACTTCTCCAACAAGTCGATCACCTCCTTGAAGTGGGAACCATTATCCGAAATAATCTCATTCGGGACCCCGTAGCGACAAATAATGTTGTTTTGGATAAACTTAGCAATGTGCGATGCCTTCAACACTGTGTAAGATTGGGCCTCAACCCACTTCGTAAAGTAGTCTATCACTACCAAAATATACTCATGCCGTTGGACCCCTTCAGAGTGACAGCCCCAATCACATCAATCCCTCAGACTGAAAACGGCTATGGTGAAGTCATGTTGTACAGCTTCGACGATGGAATGTTCATGCAGTTTGCATGGATTTGACATTTGTGGCATCGCCGGACAAAGCCAATACAATCCTTCTATATGGTGTACCAGTAATAATCCTGTCTAAGGATCTCCTGGGCTAGCATCACCCTACTCATGTGCACTCCGCACTCTCCTTCATGGATGGCCTCCATCAAGAGCTTGGATTCTTCAGCATCAACACACAGTTTGTGCATCCCGAGATGACCCCTCTTGTACAGTTTACCTCCGCAGACGATGAACTGAGTAGCCATTCTTCAAATTGCCCTCTTATCTTTGGCATTTGCCCCTGGTGGATACGCCTTCTTTTCCAAGAAGTTCCAGATGTCGTAATACCAGGGATTCTCATCTTGTACCTCATCTATGGTAGCGATCAGCTCATAGGCCGGCACAAATTTCTATTCAATAATGATCGGACGCATCCGGACTCCGAAAGGGATGTCTATCATAGAAGATAGAGTTGCTAATGAATCTGCGAACCTGTTGTTCTCTCTTAACAGATGGGAGAAATTCAGTTTGTCAAACCGAGGAATCAGCATGTCCAAGGTCTGGTGATAGATTCTTATCTTTTCTTCTTTAACTTTCCAATCTCCTTTAGCTTGAGATACAACAAGGTTTGAGTCCCCGATGACATCCAATCGTTTTGCCCCTAGTTCCATGGCGACTTCTAGTCCAGCAATACATGCCTCATACTCTGCCTCATTGTTCGACACTTTGAACTAGAGTTTGAATGCTAGAGGTATAAGGGAATTGTCGGGTGCTATCAGCAACACCCCTATCCCATACCCATATTGCTTTGACGCTCCGTCAAAGTACATCGTCCAAGTCTGTTCTTCGACATACAGAATGGCCTTGTCTGGGAATAGATATTCAATTGCTTCATCCCCCTTTTCTTCAACTGGGTGATTGGCTAGGAACTCCACTACCGCTCTTCTTTTCACTAACTTGCGCGTCATGTACTTCAGATCAAATTAAGAAAGAAGAAGCAACCAACGGGCTAGTTTACCCGTAAGTGCTGGTTTCTCGAAGAGATATTTGATGGGATCTAATCTTGAAACTAGTATTGCAGAGTGAGCTAACAGGTAGTGCCTCAGCTTCCTGGTAGCCCATACCAAGGCCAGACAAGCCTTCTCTAGCAGAGTGTAGCGGGTCTCATAATCCAGCATTTTCTTGCTTAGGTAGTAGATAGCCTTCTTCACTTTGTCCTCAGACTCCTGCGCAAGCATGCAGCCCATTGTTGTTTCAGTCACTGAAAGGTGCAGAATCAACGGTTTCTTTGGCTCAGGCGGTGACAACACAGGTGGGTTCTGTAGATATTGTTTGATTTGCTCGAAAGTAACTTGGCATCAGTCGTCACATTGGAACTTATTTCCTTTCTTTAGGAGAACAAAGAGTGGTTCACAAGTCAAGGTTAATTTTGCAATAAATCATCTTATGAATTGCACTTTACCTAGAAAGCCTCGTACCTCCTTTTCAGTCCTTGGTGGTGGCATTTATAAGATGGCCTTAATTTTAGAAGGATCGACCTCGATATCTCTCTGTGTGATAAAGAACCCCAGTATTTTCCCTGCTATAACACCAAACGTACATTTATGAGGATTCAGCCGCAACCGATACTCTCTAATCTGTTAGAAGAATTTCTACAAGGCAGTGTAGTGGCCCTCTCTTTCCTTGGACTTGACAATCATGTCATCCACGTACACCTTAACCTCTTTATGGATCATATCATGCAAAATTGTGGTCGCAGCCTGTTGATATGTAGCTCCAGCATTCTTCAGCCCAAACGGCATCACCCTATAACAATAGGTTCCCCACGAGGTGGTAAAAGCAGTCTTCTCCCAGTCTTCGGGTGCCATCAAAATCTGATTGTAGCCTGAAAACCCATCCATGAATGAGAGTAACGCATGCCCAGCAATAAAATCCACTAATTCGTCGATATGCAGCAGAGGAAAGTCATCCTTCGGACTGGCTTTGTTCAAATCCCTGAAGTCCACACATACCCGAATTCTGCCGTCCTTCTTCGGCACTAGAACTATATTGGCCAACCAAGTTCGGTATTCAGATACCAGTAGGAACCCCGCGTTATTTTGCTTGGCGACCTCTTCTTTGATCTTTAGAGCCTAGTCCGGGCGAATTCTTGAGCTTCGCTAATGTGCCTCCTGGGTCAAGAGGATCCGGTCTTTGCATAATCTCAGGATCGATTCTAGGCATGTCTTCGTAGGACCACGCGAAAACGTCTTTGAAATCTTTTAATAAAGCGACTAAGCGCTCGCGCTCCTCCGAAGACAACGTGGACCCGATCTGGACCAGCCGCGGGTCCTTCTCAGTACCAACATTAATTATGGTGATTTCATCAACCAAGGGTTTAACAAACGTCTCCTGCTCTTGATCAAGCAAATATTGCAAAATCGGAGGAATTTCTTCCTCGTCGTTTTCATCAAAATTTTAAAAATCCTGATTAATGCAATAAATTAAAGGCACAGAAAAGTACTCGAAAGCCACAGTTGTACCATTCTCATTAATAACATCCAGTCCGCATGATTCCTCTGTTACAACAGACTCAAAGGAAAAAGAAAAAGACGACCTGGATAGGACTGTGGCATCTAGGTTATCACCCTTGGGGAATACTGGATTCAGACTCAGACAAGCTGGAACTTGATTCCGACTCCACAGACTCAGTGGAATCAGATTCCGACTCACTACCTGACCCGGTGCTGCTCGATAAAAAACGCTCATCATATTGCTAGACGATGGAGGGTGCGATGGATGCATCCAGAATGTTTGAAGATGGGCTCACAGCTGCTTCATTCCTGATCATGGACACTGAGAAGTTATCCCCCAAGAACTCCTGTATGATCTGGGGATCTAAGAGTAGACAAGCCAATGTTGCCCCCATCTCGATCTCTGTGCTCTCGGAATCCTCCTCCTTGCAATGCTCAGCCTCAGCTGGTGGGTCTGTATACTCTTCGGCAACATCATCCCCGGACAATTGCAAATCAAAGAAAATCTCAAATCCCGGCAAGCGCCGCCTCTCTGCATTTATCCAGGGCTCTGGAAAGCCACAGAATGGGAAGTCTTCCCCCTCCCAAACAAAGCGTCCGTTCAGGGTCCCCTAGATAGGCCGGTGCACCAACTCATAAGGCCTCCCGGCTTGCTTTGCTCTGGCTCTTCCGGCTATATCTTTTTCTTTCCTCGCCCAATCCTCTTTGGTAGGCAGATAACCTAAGCCAAAGGTATATGGGTTGTGCAACACTTCAGCCGATGCTGCAACGCTTTTCCGGCCACTTCTCCCTAATCCCATCCCGGGGATATGCTGTAGCTTGTTCATAAGATAGACAGACTGTGCACTAACGTATAGCCCCTCATCAACAGCTAGAATGTTTTGTACAACCCGGGCCTCGGCTAGGGTAAATCCTGACAAAAACACATCCTCCGCGCCATGCTCAATCTCTAGAACTGGTGTAGAAACCTCTGGCGGCGGATGGATTGAAGAATTTCCAAAAATAATCGCCACTCCCTTCCTGTGGGGGTATTTAAGCATTTGGTGCAGGGTGGAAGAGATAGCCTTCACCTGGTGTAGCCACGGCCGCCCTAGGAGTAGATTGAAGGTTACGGGAACATCCAAGACATGGAAATCAATATCCTGTTGCCTTGGACCAACCTGAGTCTGAATCTGTACAGTCCCCATCACTTCTTGGCTAGTATTGTTATAGGCACGTATCACTTGGGCAGTAGGCACAAAATCTGCGGGCTTCAACCCGATAGCATATGCTGTCCTCGATGGGCACACGTTGATAGCAGATCCTGTGTCAACAAGGACTACCGGTATCCATTTTTCTCTACACTCTATAGAGATGTAGAGTGGTTTGTTATGATTTGAGCCCTCAGGCAGTAGTTCATTGTCAGTGAAGGTCAATGTCGGGGAAGCTCCTCCTGGAAAAACTAGCCCTACCAGCTGTTCGAGCATGGTATCAATTGAAAGTTTGGCCCTGTCCATTGCAAAAATGACAGCTTGTTTGTGGACTCTTGAGGCCATAAGCAGTCCCCAGATGGAGATGTTTGCTTAGATTTTCTTAAGCTGTTTCAGCACAGCCTCCTCATCGAGCAGTTTTTCTTTCTTCCTCTCCGCTTCTTTGTCTTTTCCGGATGCCTCTGGTTGATCTAAGTGTGGGGGCTTGAAGTACCACCCACTCCTCGTCATATGATCTACCTCTTCAACACACCAGGTATCATCCGGTTGATTATGCCCCCCAATCCTTGTCAGTGTGGGCAAGACGTAAGTCATCTTCTTCCCACCACATTCCGTTGGCAATCGACAGACAGCTGTTCGGTTCCGTTACAACTGTTTCTGTGCACACAGCATGTTCCGTCCCCGCAAGGGCTTTGGCCTTTCTAGCCCTCTCCAGATCTTCGATCTTTTCCTGCTCAAACTGCTTCAGTGCAGCCTGCTGTTTAGTATATTCTGTATTCAAACTGCCCGGATCCCAAGCAAAATTCTTAACACCGGTGCTCTCCGGCAATTTTCCCTGATTCTGGGCCATTCCGGCCACTGATGATGTCCTAATTCCTGATTGCCCCTATTCTGGCTGAGGTTGTTCAACAACATCCAGCTGGCCGTCGAGCCACCCAGTATTCTCTGCTGATCCATCTAAGATGAACCAGTTGACAGTCACGTCCCCTGAGTCTTGCTCTTCAAAGAACTGCAGATTTGTGATGTCTTCTTCCAGCTCTACTAGGTCATCTAGCCCCTGATTAGGTCCATCCTTACGAACCACACTGATTTCTGCCCCAACCGGCAACTCTACCCTCGACTTAACCTGGCCCGTTGACATGATGTAACCACTCAGGTTGTACATGAAGCTCACAGACCCCTCAAGCTCTGAGTCATCATTCCCATCTGCCGCCAAAGTCATCCATGTTCTGTGTTCGGTAGTCACCACCACCGGTTCAAGTTGGGTTTGGGAGGTGCTTAACATGCACAAATCCATGCTGTCCGGGATGAACACCTCCAGCTTGGGTAGGTAGGAAGGTGTGATATATATACTAGGGTCGTATGACACAACCCCAGTTTGGATCAGGTTGATGTGTTTAAGTGGTGGAGCATGGTTATATGGTGAGAGAGGGTTGGTTGTGACATTTGGTTTTTTCGGAGGTGCGATCACCTTATTGTCAATGAGATCTTGGATCTCGTGACGCAGTCTGAAGCATTGGTCGGTGTTGTGACCATGCTATTGGTGAAAGGCACAGTATTTAGCCGGGTTATAGAAGGAAGGAAGTTTGTCTAGTAATAGCCGCGGCTCTAGGGGCTTCAAGTGCCCTTTCCTGATCAGAACCCCCAGAGCATTGGACAGGGGCATGTATAGTGGAGTAAAGGTTCTCTGACCTCAGGGTGGATATTTGGCTGTTTGTGAGCTACTTCCGGACGCACCAGTGAAGGGTGTGGCTGTAAGTGTTTTTGGAGGGGTGGTGGTGACCATGCCTACATCTGAAGTTCTGGCAGCTGTAGCACTACTCGTGCCTGCATTCGTACTACGGGAAAATGCCCTCTTGGGATGCTCTCTCTCGCGGTCAATCAGACCCTGCTTCATGGCGTCCTCGATCTGTACCACAATCTCATGTAAATCTGCAAAGGTGGGAAGGGATAAGATGATCATCTTTTGCATCAGCTTAGGTTGGAGGTTGCACACAACCATCCGTATCTGATCCTTGTTGATCGGCCTGATGGTCATCATAGAAGCTTTGGCCCTCCAACGGGTTACAAAGTCGAAGAAGCTCTTCTCTAGCTCCTGCCTAGTTGTCTCAAGATCACGAGTTGTGATCTCGATCTGCGTATTGTAGGAGTATTAAGCTACAAAGGCCTCGGCCATCTCCTCCCAACTTCTCTTGACAGAGTCCTCCAGCTTTGCATACCAAATAGCCGTAACACCCGACAGGGTCCGGCTGAAGAGGGAAAGCTTTTGCAATCTGGAGAGGCATATCGGCCTTAGAATATTCGAGAACAGCCGCAGGTGTACCATGGGATCCCCAGAACCGTCAAAGCAGTCGATATGCGTCATTTTGAACCGGTCCGGCAAAGTCATGGCAGAATCGGTGTATCCATCCTTTATATCCTGTATTGAATTATAGCCTTGAGCCTTCTTGAACAGCTTTTCTAACTTGCTCACTTTCAGCGCTGTCGGATCTACCTCGAATTCAAACGATGTATCCACTAGATTGGTGGGTGCCTTGGACAGCTGAGGTAGGATCAGGGGTGAAATTGGCCTCGTTGGGACGTCCGTATTTTCCTGGACGTTTGCGGTCTCCCCAAGTATTGGAACTCTAAGCGGGGGAGGAGGCGGGTGCGAAGCAGATGCTCTGTTTGCTAGGCTACAATCTCAGCTTGACATGCGGTAAACTTTGTCTGGCAGGTAGCATCCCGCTGCATGGCTTGCATAGTCTCTTGGAGCTGATGCATCATCTCCTCCATTTCGACTGTAAAGTGTGGATCTAACTGAACCGGTGTATGTTTCCTCTCTGCTGTAGAAACTGAAACCGCAACCTGACTACTCACTGGCAGGGTGGATAAGGACCACTAATCCGGTAACCGTTGTACTAATGAACTGTGCCTAACTGACCTCCGTCTAGTAACCGGGGGTAATGAAAGGAACACTGGTTGTCCGTCTATCAGATCCTCGGATCGATGAAGTCTTCGACCTCTAATCCAAAGTGCTTAGGGAATATCTACCTGTTCAGAAGCAATGGTGCTAAACTACCTTGTAAAAAGATAAATAAAGCATAGTAAGAAAACAAACAACCAGAAAAATGAATAGCATAACGTCTTAAATAAAGACAACACATAGTTGGCATTTGTAAGCTGAATACACTGTTCTCTAACACTGAACACTGTTCCCAAATCACTGCCTCAGATCTGATACCCTCAGGTAAAATTGATTCCCTAGATACTAATGCCCACAGGCCTGATACCCAGACTTGCAAACTGATACATACAACCTGTAGAGACACACTCTGACAACACATATCAAGCAAGTAAGAGCCAAAACACCCCTATGGAGGGGTAGGGTTTCCTTGTCCTATTTTGTTAAGAGCTAGGGTTTCATTACGCACACAGCAGTTTCAAACAACCTACAATCGGGTAAGCAACCTGTCCTAGCTTGGAATAGTCACTATGAATTCCGATATGCACTAGGTCGAATGGTCAAAAAGGGTGCCCCGGTAAAAATCGAGGTTTGTGTTCCCATCATGGAAGAGCCCGCAACCGGTCAGCCTTATGGCACGCTTCTCAAAGCAAGCCTCCAGCAAACCGTTCAAGAATAGCATATGGCAAACACGGTGTCCTAGGAGCACCAATGCAAATGCAATGCAAAAAAACACATAAGTGTAGACAAAACAAGATATCATGAGTTCGAGTCAAGTTCTCTAAATCCCCAGCAGAGTCGCCAGAAACTGTAGACCGCCCGGAACTCCGCTCTACGCGCGAGGGCACGAATCGTTGTTCTTAGATACTACAGTTCGGACTCATGTCATGGTTTTGAATCTAATCTCACAAAGTGCAATGTGAGACTGATAAATCACCAAAGAGTCCAAATCTAGCAAATCGTTTTGGAAAATTGATTTTAATTAAAAAGAGCCAAACATGGACTACTTTGCCAGATTTCAAAGTCGCCACCTAAATATTTTATTTTGGGAAAATTTAGGAAACCCTAACTCGTGCCTAATGCCACGTGTTCGTCATCACCAAAGTTGCCTTGGCTCGGGAACTTGGGTACGAGAGGGGAAGGTCATGCAATGAGCACCCCCACTCGCCCGATCAAAAATCGGCCTTTACTAACATGATATGTTGTTTTTGAAAACAGATGTGTTCTTATTCCAATTCATTAGCTAGCTTACTATGTGATGCGCATAGCATACAAGTATAGACTAAATCGCTGAAGTTGGAACAAAACATCTCATGTTTGTTTGTCTGAAAATGGTTTGAAGGTGCTACTCGTAAGTAGGCTAAGTTGTGGATTTGCCACCCTCAAGCGGGCTTAGAAAACAAAATGATTTTGCCACCTTCAAGTGGGCTTAAAACACACATTTGATGAATTGTATAGCGATCCCGATTTTCCTTTTTGTCATTGTTGCATTCCGGACTTTGGTTCCGTGGAGTTGGTAGTTGTATATCTTGTTACCATTCTTTAATTCCCTATGTTTGAATTTTAGGGTGTGTTGGGCGTGTTTCGAACAGGTAGGTTCAGTTTTGGTCTCTAGTGTGGTTGCCCAAAGTTTTGGTGTTACGCTCGAGTAGGTAGTTCTGCGCTCAAGCGGAGTTTGCTTTTGGTTGTCCACTCGAGCGAGTCTTCTTGCGCTCGAGCGGAGTTTACACACTCCCAGTATTTTGTGCCTCTGTAAAACTTCTACAGATGTGTTTTTCATGCTCGAGCAGGTTTTCTTACGCTCGAGTGGGTTGCGCTCAAGCTGACCTTTTGGCGTTCGAGCAGGTAGTGCTTTGTCTGTGAAAGTTCTGGGAGGAGGAAATCTACGCTCGAGCGGACTGGTTTTCGCGCTCGGGCGGATATACTTTATTCTTGTGTATTGGCGCTCGAGCGGGCCTTATTGCGCTCGAGCGGATCCAGTATTTTGTTCTTGACGCTCGAGCGTCCTGTTCTCCGCTCGAGCGGACCTATCGTATATCAAAAGGCAGTTAAGCATTTTTGAATCACTTTTTGCATTCACTCTCTCTCTCTCTTACTTTCTAAAAAGATATTTTGAGAGTCTCTCTCTTTCTAGAAACTCCCTTCTCTCTAGGGTTTGATGTAGTTAGGGTGCTTCCCTTTCCTTCGGCCTTTGTAAAAGTTGTGTTGATCGTTGAGGGTTTCGTTTTGATCCGAAAAGTTTGGAGTTTGGAGCACTTTGGTTTTGGTCTCTTCTCCATTTGAGCTCTAACTTCGAGGTAGGGATCTCCTACTCCATCTTATGAGCTTTGTCTTTGAATTTTGGTATTTTGATATGTTGGGGGTTGTTGGGTAATTTTGAGAAAGTTTGGGGCCTTTGTGTAATTTTCAAAAGATGGGTTTTCAAATATATAAACTCTTATGTATGTAATACATTGGAAAATAAACTTGGTGTTGGATTGTTGATGAAAAAGGAACCTTAGGGTTGGTATTGTGAATTTGGGAAAAAGCCCTAATTGCATGATAAATTAATTGGTATAATTAATTTTGGGAAATGAGAAAATTAAATAGGAAATATTCAAATTGGAATGGTATGGGATTAAAGGGTGTAGTTGGATTAATTTATCTCTCACCTAGATAAATGTTGATATTTTATCCATTTGATGCATTTATTTTTTGTTTAGAAATAAGTGCTTTGGGTTATCGGTGGAGGATAGTCGTGATTGTTATAGACAATGCATGATGATTAGACAAATTAAAACTAATCAATGGAATGTGTCATCGAGTATGATGGTTGAAAAATACATTAACTTTATGTATTGATTGATTATGTATATGATCTGTGTTTATATACATTGTGTTGCGTGGAAGGAGATAGGGGATGTACTCCACGGTTTAGGGGAAGATAGGAGATGAACCTCTAAACCGGAATTCGTGTGACAATGATACAGCACTACAATGTGTATCATGGTGAAGTATGGAAGTGTTTGTTTGATTTGATATAGCACTAAAATGTATATCATTATCAATTGTGAAGTATAGAAGTGTTTCTATGTTATATTGATACAACACCGAAATGTGTATCACTTGTGAGGTAAGGAAGTGGTTTATGTGCTATTGATACAACACCAAAATGTGTATCCGTTGTGAATTTCGAAAGTGTTTTAGAAATGAGTCATAATCTCATTAAATTATTTGGCCGGGTCCTGAGCCTTGTTTTCAAACTCAAAGTTGAATAAGAAATGGAAAGTGAAATGTAACATGGTTATAATTGTCATGAAACGGTAATATGGTAAGAGTTGGAATATAAGTATGGACCATCTGTTGAATGCTAATATTTTAGTCATTGTTTATAGTTGGTTTAGTATATTCCTATTGGGCTATGGCTCACCCTATATGGGACATCATTTTCAAGTACAGGTAGCATGCCACCTCCAAGGACGTAGCTTGGGAGGCTTGGGACTGTTGGACCGTTTTGTGTTTTTGGTTGTATTACATGTATATCAAGCCAAGGGCTTTCTTTGTATAGAGTTAGCACTCTCCTTTTGTAACCAAGTGTTGACTTGGAAAGTTGTAAGCGCTTAGGGCATTTGCTTTTGATGTCAACATGTAATACATTTTGTAAAGATTACTCTGATGGAATACAATTATGCTTTATTTTCTTATGTCTGAGCATACTGTCGTTGGTTGATTTATGGGTTTATTTTGAGGGTGTTACAAATTGGTATCAGAGCTTACTAATCAAACCAATCCAAACACAATGTAATGCATGCACAAGATTCCAAACATAATACAAGGCATGCACACACAATGCAATGCAACGCATGCACACATAATGCAATGTAACATGAGCATGTCAAAACAAAGTCCTTAAGCATTGAGGCACACAACACTAAGGCTGTACAATGCAATGCACAATGGACTAAACCAACCTCAAATAGACTTCATGCACACCAAGACAATGGCCAAAACACTCTTAAAAGATGGCATGAAAGCAAGAAAATGCATGCTCATGCATTGGCCCATCAACTAGGCCTAAGAGCACAACTCTCAAAAGTGCTCAAGGAGTGACAAATGTAGAAGTGTGACAACACTACATGCACTGAAATTATGTATGAAATGATGCCAAATCATCTAAACAACACAAGCATAGCATGCAAGAGGCCTAAGGCACAAGGCTACTCAAGAAGACTACACAAGAGGCATGCAATATATGGCATAAATGGTGGAACCAATCATGGACAGAGTTCAAATAGGTCAAAACAAGGACCAAAACATGATGAGATGGGAGCTCAAAAGTCTAGGCATGCATGCATATGCATTGGTCCGCAAACAAGGCAATAATGTACAACCCTTGAAAGCATTCAAAGAGTGAAAAAGTGGGAACATGGCAATGCTATATGCTCTGAAATAACATGGTAGATGATGCCAAATCATGCACATGTCACAAATGAAGCATGCTATGGTGCTCAAAACTCAAAGCTAGCAAGGTCAATTGCACTACAACTATGCAACACATGAACCATATGGCCAAGGCAAACCAAAAAAGTCCTAGAGCATGTCAAAATGATGCTAAAACATGCATGGATTAGAGCTAACACATGCTAGCATGAAGGGCATGATGCATGAAGTATGCAAGGCCAAAAAGGAGGAGTACACTACACCTACCAAAACCAAACATGAGATGACTTTACTAATAAAAATCAGAGTTATGGTATGTCAAATTGACACCAAAAATGGGCTAATACCAAGTCAATACATGCTAGAATAACAAGCTCACTCATTAGGCATGCAAAGCTAGTAAAGAGGACTTATACTACAAGTATAAGAAGCAAATGAGGGATGCTCTAACCAACCAAAAATAAAGTTGTATCATGGCAAAACAACACCAAAAACACACTGAAATGGTGGCCCAAAAGGCTAGGCAAGATGGCATGTACAATGGCTCATACTTAAGACATAAAGCACCAACCCTCCAAAGCATTGAAAGAGTGAAAGATGTGAGTGTAAGGCCACACTACATGCACTAAAATCACATATCAAATGATGCCAAATCATGCAAATAGCCCAAGCAATGCATGCTAGTGACTCGGAAACTCAAAGCTAGTGAGCATGAATGAACTATAGTTATACAAAGGATGGCATGCATGGCCTAAAACACTTAAATTAGAGCTTAAGCATGGTAAAACATGAACAAAAGCTTCTTGGAGCTAAGTCAAAACATGCTAGAATGATAGTCCAAAAGCGTGATGCATGTTAGGCTAGCATGCAAGATTACACTACAAGTGTAGAATGCATGCAAGTGGTGACTCAACCAAGCTAAAATAGAGGTATGACATGTCAAAATAACACCAAAAACAAGTTGAGAACAAGCCAACACATGCTAGAAAACCATGCTCAAACATGAGGCTAATAAAGCAAGCATTCAAGATACAAGGAGAGGGGATGACCCCCTCCTATTTGGGACCTCAAAACACACTTTTCACCACTAAAATTCCTCTAAGTTTTAGTGGTGAGAAGTCCCAAAAGAGGTGGTCCCAATAGCTTAAAAGAATGGTACAAAACAAACCCAAACAAGGCACAAGAGGGGGTAGACCACCCCCAACACCAAAGAGGTCTAAACTAACATCTTAAACACTTGAAATCAGAGCTTTTTGTAGTAGAAACTTAGGCCTAAATCAGCATGCAAATAGGGCCAAAAGCTTAATAAAAAACAAAGGTTTAAAGGGTTAGAAACTCACCATTGTAGAACCACTTCAAGGAGGCAACTCCAGTAACTTTTTTGAGCTCAAACCAATCCAAAAACTCCAAAACCATCCTCAAAGTCTCTCAGCTCCAAGAGTATGGTGTTTCACTATGTGTTTGTGTGCAAAAGTGTGAAGAAATTACACTTTCAAGCACAAATATAGAACAAAAGAGAACTATAGAGATGGAGATGTATCTATATCTCTCAGCCACTTTTTCTGAACCTGGAGAAAGGAGAGAGGGCCTCTCTTTTATAGAAAAACAAGCCTTAAGCTTGTTTAACAAGCTTGAAGCTAGATGCAATCCCTCCATACACATGTATAGAAGATGGTTTATGTGCTCACCAGCTGGCACAGCTGGCAAGAAAATATCTTCAGGAAACTGCAGGAAAGCTGCCGACCAGTTGAAATAGTCAGCCAGCTACTTGCACTGGTCGACCGACTAGTGAAAGTGGTTTGCCAGAAACAAAAGTGGTCGGCCAGGGGGGAGAGGTGGTCTGCACCAAGAAAACAATGTGGTGGCATGGTGGCCTACTACTTTTGGTGGTCCAAAGGCCACCAAGACCAGTTGGCCGACCAAAAAATTGGCTAGCAGGGAAGAAAAGTGGTTTTTAGGGAGAGAAACTGGTCTCCTACCCTCATCTCACCCTCCAAGCAAGGAAAACAAGGTTTGTGCCAAAAACAAACCAAAAAGGATGAAAGACGAAAGTCCGAGGGACAAGGCGCGTAGCCAAAACCCTCGAAAACTAGTCTACGAGCACAAAAAGTGGTCTCCAAGACCTCAGTGTCCCTCTAGGCAAAGGCAACAAGGCATGGTTCAAAAACCAAGCCAAGAGGAGAACGTTAAGCGGTCTTGAGACAAGGCACGTGGCCGAAGACTCTGGAAATCGGAAACTAGTCTCCAAGAGGGAAAAGTGGTCTATGACCACAAAAAGTGGTCTACAGACCTCTCTCTCCCTCTAGGGAAGGGAAAACAAGGTTAGGTTCAGAACCAAACCAAAAAGGGAAGCAAGACAAGGCGCTCGGCCGAAGGCTCCGGAAACTGAAAACTAGCCTACAAGAGGAAAAAGTGGTCTACGGACCTCTCCCTCCCTTCTGGCAAGGTTAACAAGGCATGGTCCACAAACCAAACCAAAACACAAAGAGTTCAGAGGCCTTGAGGCAAGGCACTCAGCCGAAAACTCCAGAAACTCGAAATGAGCACAAACGTGCATAATCATCGAGCGCTCAAACGATGACGTCTGAGTCTTAAGGTCGGTCAAAAATGGAGCGTCTACAGATAGATACACAAAACATAATCAATTTTAAATGGAACTCCTCTGAATGAACCGCACATCTAATATCGTCTGGTTGTGCCAGCTTCAAATGAACTGTACATACAATATCGTGCATGTATGAGAAAGAAACTCAACAGGTACAATGCAAATACAATGCATGTCACATGTGAGACGAATGATCATAATACGATGTTTAAGGCATGCTCCATGCACAATATGCAAGAGATGAAACAGAAACATACTCTATGCAAAAGGATCAACGACGTACATCCAATGTAACGTGTATATTCTATGCGACAACAAGAATAAGTATAGTACAAGATGCATTTATGCAATATGTGTGATGATATGATACATGTTACAAGCAATGTAGAGCATGATGTCTAGGGAATGCAATAAACAAACAAAGCGGCACTTTAGAAAGCACCTCATGGGGTGAGTGGCGATGAACCGCTCTACTCTGATGGGAATCTCCCCTTACGTTCTTCGAACTCTTTCCTTCAACTCACAGTATAAAGGTTCTGATATGCTGACAAGGATTCTTCATGTAGAACACTTTGGATGCCCCCTTTCTTCTTGACCTTATTCACAACTTTCCCTATTCTCCAACGGAGTGACATACTAGGTTGGTTCAATATCCAGAATTGAGGTGCATACATGCTTTCTCAACCTATGGGGCTTCCATACAGATTTCAAGCCGAGGATACACCCCTAGGTATTTAAACTAGACTTTAGTCTCGGAAATCCTGAACCTTTGCGTTCTAGGCATTAGCCATTTGAACTCTAGTTTCCACCGTCGCAGTTGGTCTCCTAGGAACTCATTGTGAACACAGCCAAGATGCCTCTGGTAGGGAATGGTACTCAGGGAGAGCACTTCTGATTTCCATTCTGGCATTGAAACAGGCTTGAACTTGAGCTTGAGGTAGAGGCACACTCATACTTCGGAGCATTGACAAGGCCTGAAAAGGTACATACGAAATGCAATGATGGAACTTACTGAAGTTGAAACAAACTCAGATGCCCAACATTTTCCCTCTTTTCTTTTGCTTTGCAGTCTAGAACCCATATAGCTTTAGATAGGTCCTGGTTTTACTGTTTTCACATGACCTGGGTTGAACCCTGCAGTTTCGTGAAAGAACAAATCCTGTTTTGCACAAATATGGAGAACGACACAACCCTCTGAGCACAAAACGATTTATTTTTGAAATTCAGTTTGAGAAAAAAGTTCTTAACCGGGTATTGAGCCTATGAATGACCACAATTAGAACGAATCAACAAAGGAAAAAAAAAGGTAAAACAACCTAAACACATCTGTTGACACTTAAAATGACTCAAAACAAGAATCGAGACAAACAAAAACACAACACTCAGATATGTTACAAAGGAGAGAGACCTCTTGGTTCACAAAGAGCCTGTTTCTCCGGGTATTGTTTTCCACCCTTTCTTATTTGTGATTCTCACATCACTCTGGCACTCAATCTCTTTTTCTCTGAAAAAGCCTTTTTCTCACTTTTCTCCTCATCGCACACCTCTCTATTCTTTAATCTCTCTTATTTTTTATCCCTCCCCTGGGTGGTTGATGGATAAGCAGAAAGTTGTGGGCTCTTGCCCCTAGTATTCTACTAGATTCTTCTTCTTCTGCTTACAGCAGTGAACTTTCCCACAGAGGGGTTGCGACAGGATGTGCAATAGATCCACAGCTGACATTGGTTGACGATGCCCTTGGCCAGTCTGGATATGATCAGACCTGTCCAGATAAGGGAGTGGAATATTCCGTTCCATTTTCAATTCGTGCTCCGCACTTGGCTTGATAGCTCGCTGCTTAGAGGATATGAGAGCTTTCAACCCTTTGCTGTTAGCGTCAGTTGTGCCCTTCCTGGCAAATACAGTGCCCTTTCTGGCAAGTATGGTGACAACGGGGAAAAGACAAAAAACCTGACTCAACTGTGCCCCTAGTTCATCATTTTGACCATTTTTTTTTTTGTTTTTGCTATCTACTAAAACAATTTTGACCAATATGAGAGTTAGATTAACATACTTGTTCGATTTTCTGATTTGAAATCATGCAAGTCAGGCTATGAGCATTGAAAATTTTCCTTTTTTAGGTCCAAGAAATGGTCCAATTTTGGAAAAATGGAATAATTTTTGTGACAATTAGTCAACTTCATTAAAAATCCTCAAAAACTATTTTTGCAAATGGCCACTGCTTGACCAACACGGAATTTACCCTTGAGATGCACAACCTCATATCCAAAGCAATGGAAAATTGCCCCTTGTGTAAATGACACCGTATGGCAACGAAAAGTTGCCCCTTATTTGAATAGCACCGCAGCACATTGTATGGCAATGAAAAGTTGCCCCTTGTTTGAATAGCACCGCAGCACACCGTAACTAGTTCTCATAGTGACAATCACCACCGAACACTCAGATACAGCGAAGACAAAGATGACTCGTTCAATCTTATAGACAGGACAGTTGAATTTGAAGTGTTTTACGACTGGACTTTATAATGAAGTTGCCTACGTATCCCAAAGATGGGAATCAAGCCTGACGTAGTTCCAAGTTAAGGTACACTCGGGTATTAACCTCTCCTTTTGCGCTGTAACTTTTTCCAAGGCCACCCTTCCGGGTTTTCAACCTTGTGAGCTTTGTTTTTCTTTTCTTTCCATTTCTTTTCTTCTTTTCATTTTCTTTTCATTTTTCTTCTTTTCTTTTTTCATTCTTTGCATTTTTTCTTTTTTGTTCTTTTTGTTCTTTTCTCTCCTCTAACTTTTGCCTGGGTCGCCCTTCGGGTTTTCGGCCCAGCGAGCCTTTCAAGGTAAAAAAAGTGTAACTTTGTCCATGTTGATTGGTTTGAGATCTCGAAGCCATCTGCATCCAAGAGAATGGCTGCTATTCGCTGATGATGTAGAAGTCTATCCAGTGGGGGCTGAAGTTGCCCCTAGTGTTGTGGATAGGAACTTAGTTGTCCTTCAGCAAAAACTTTCTTCTTTCTTCCCTTCTGGGATTTGGCTTTCTTGCCAGTCTTCATTGGTTTGCAGAATGATCCATCTTTTGAATCTTCGAGCACATTTGACCTTTTTGCCCCTAGTTCAAGGGATGCTCTTGATGCTTTTGATCCAGCTACGCAAGCTTCCTTTGATCACATCTAATCTTCTTGATCTGACTTTCTTGCCCCTATTTCGAGGGCTGTTTCAAATCTAGCCTGACATGCCTCCTTTGATGTCATACGACCTTATTGCTCCTAGTTCATGGGCTGCTTCAAATCAGGCCATACAAGCTTCACATTGTGGTTGACCGTTGAACATTTTAAGTCCAAGTTCAAGGTTTGAAAGCAAAAGGGGACGAGTCTCAGGGCTGAGAATGATCCTATGCTGCGCAATCTCAAGAGCGATTCCACACAGGTCTTCGCAGGACCACGCAAAACATTTTTTTTGAAATCTTTTAAGAAATTGACTAATTGCTCATGAAGATAGTGTAGAACCAATCTAGATCAAGCCAGGATCCTTCTCAGTACTCACATTAACAAACATGATCTCATTCATTAAGGGCTTAGCACGCCTCTCTTTCTCTCAATTAATCAATTTTTTGCAAATCCCGAGGAATTCCTTCCTCTTTGTTTTCATCACAATGTTCAAAAAGTTTTGAAAAACTTAGGTCAATGCAATGATTTAAAGGCACAAAAAACTAAGTGAAAATCTCTGTTGTTTCATTCAAATCTTTTGGGACAACTGGCTTCAAGGTAGAAACAAACTCAAAAGTGTGAAAATCACTGCTGTTTCATTCAGATTTTCTGGTGCAACTGGCTCCATGGCAGAAACAGACTCAAAAGAAAGTGAAAAGACAAACACAAAACAAGATAGTGATGTCCGAGGTAACACCCCCGAAATCACCCGACTCCTACACAATAGAACTAACTCGATACAATAAGACAGACTCGACTGACTCAGTACAAATAGACTGACTCAATACAACAGAACAAGACTGACCCAATACCCAAGTCAGAAAGTAAAATAAACAGCATTCGCAAATGCTCAAAACAGTGCATACCATCCACCACATCTGGAGTAAATTGAGCGCTATCCGCAAGTGGTTCATCTGCCGATCACATGGTCACATTATCCCCCACAAGTTCACTAATCAAGTGCCGATAGACTTTGCAAGACCGGTGCAGCGATGACCTTGCTGTTAATCAGATCTTGTATATCATGGCGAAGACGAAAGCAACTGTCAGTGTCATGACCGGTTTGTTGATGGAAGGCATAGTACTTAGCTGAGTCATGCTTTGGAGGGAGAAGATCGGGTAGAGGCTGTTGTTCCAACTGTTTCAGATGTCCTTTCTTGAGTAGGACCCCTAGAGCTTTTGACAAGGGTATATAAAGTGGGGTAAAAACCCTCTCGCCTCGGGGTGGATATTTGGCTGTTTGTGAGCTGGTTCCAAACGCACCGGTGAATAGGGTGGCTGTTTTTGGTGTGGTGGTGGTGACCATGCCCACATCTGAAGTTCTAGCAGCTGCATTACCACTAGTGGTCGCATTTGAGCTGCAGGTAAACGCCCTCCTAGGCTGCTCCTTCTCCTAGTCAATAAGGCCCTGCTTCATAGCGTCCTCAATCTGTACCCCAATCTCGTGCAAGTCGGCAAAGGTGGAGAGGGGTAAGACTATCATTTTTTGCATCAGCCTGGGTTGGAGGTTGCGCCCAACCATCCTTATCTGATCTTTCTCGACCGGCCTAGTGGTCATCGTAGAAGCTTTGGCCCTCCAACGAGTTACAAAGTCAAAGAAGCCCTTTTTTGGCTCTTGCCTGGTTGTCTTGAGATCACGAGTTATGATGCGTGTTGCATGAATACTGGGCAATGAAGGCCTCAGCCATCTCCTCTCAACTACTCTTGACAGAATCTTCTAACATCGCGTACCAGATGGCCACAACACCCGACAGGGTCCGACCGAAGAGTGAAAGCTTTTGCAATCTGGAGAGGCCCATTGGCCTTAAGATATCTGAGAACAACCGCAGATGTACCATGGGATCCCCGGAACTGTGAAAACGGTCTATATGTGGCATCTTGAACCGATCCGACAAAGTCACCGCCGAGTCGGTATAACCATCCTCTATGTCTGGAATGGAATTAACGCCCTGAGCTCTTTTAAACAGCTTTTCTAGCTTACTCACTTTCAGCGCTGTTGGATCCACCTCAAAGTCAAATGGTGTGTCCACTAGATTGCCGGTGCTTTGGACAGCTAAGGTAGGATTAGGGGTGGAACTGGCCCCGTTGGGACGTTCGTATTTTCCTGGACATGAGCCGCCTCTCCAGGTGTTGGAACCATAGGTGGGAGTGGGGGTGGATGCGAAGCAAACGCTCCAGCTTGTTGGGGTTGCTGCTGCTGCTGAAGTCTGGCAATTAGGTCTGCCTGTTGAGCCACAACCACTGCCTGACGTGCAGTAACCTCCGACTGGCGGGCAGCATCCCGCTGCATGGCCTGCATGGTCTCTTGAAGTTGGCGCATCATGTCCTCCATGCTGACTGTAAAACGCTGATCAAACTGAATTGGTGTGTGTCCTCTCTCTGAGGTAGAAGAAGATATCTCAGCCCAACTGCACACAGGTGAGGTGGATAAGAACCGCTGATGTGGTAGTTGCTGTACTAATGATCTGTGCCTGACTGGCCCTTCTTTGTCTTACCACTGGCGAAGGAAACACTGGTTGCCCTTGAACTGAATCTCTGACCTGACAAAGTCTATCACCACAAGTCCAATGAACATGGGGGATATCGGAGCCTTCTGAAGCTATGGTTCCAGAACTACCTAGCAAAAGAGAAAACAAACAGCACCTCAGCCTGATTTCACTAGAACCAATATGAGCAAAGCTGAATGACTGTGCCCCCTACAGAATTCTGCCCAAAATTTTGCTTGTAAATTGATACCCTCAGGCCGATACTCAGACTTGCAACTGATACATACAGCCTATAGAGACGCACTCTAACAGCACATACCAAGCAAGTAAGAGCCAAAAACACCCCTATGTTGGGGTAGGGTTTCCCTATCCTATTTTGTCAGGAGCTATGGTTTCACTACGCACACAGCAGTTTCAAACAACCTACATTCGGGTAAGCAACCTGTCCTAGTTTGGAATGGTCACTATGGCTTCCAATATGCACTAGGTCGAATGGTCAAAAAGGGTGCCTCGGTAACAACTGAGGTTTGTGTTCCCATCATGGCAGAGCCCGTAACCAGTCAGCCTTATGGCACGCTTCTCAAAGCAAGCCTCCGGCAAACCATTCAGGAATAGCAGATGGCAAACACTGTGACTTAAGCGCACCAATGCAAATGCAATGCAAAGAAACACATAAGTGTAAACAAAACAACATATCATGAGGTTCGAGTCAAGTTCTCTAAATCCCCAGCAGAGTCGCTAGAAACTGTAGACTGCCCGAACTTGCCCCCCGCGCCCCCCTTTCGGAGAGGGCGCGGATTGTGTTCTAGCTACTACAGTTCGCACTCCTGTCACGGTTTTGAATCTAATCTCACGAAGTGCAATGTGAGACTGATAAATCACCAAAGAGTCCAAATCCGGCAATTAGTTTTGGAAAATCAATTTTAATCAAAAAGCGCCAAACATGGATTGCTTTGCCAAATTTCAAAGTCGCCGCCTAAATATTTTGTTTTAGGAAATTTAGGAAACCCTGACTCGTGCCTAAGGCCACGTATCCATCATCACCAAAGTTACCTCGGCTTGGGAACTTGGGTACGAGAGGGGAAGGTCCTGAAATGAGCACCCTCGCTCGCCTAATCAAAGATCAGCCTCTACTGACATGATATGTTTTTTTTGAAAATACATGTGTTCTTATTCTGATTTATTAGCTAGCTTACTATGTGATGCGCACAACATACAAGTATAGACTCAATCGCTCAAGTTGGAACAAAACATCTCATGTTTTTTTTTCGAAAAGTGGTTTGAAGTTGCTACCCTCAAGTAGGCTAAGACGTCGATTTGCCACCCTCAAGTGGGCTTAGAAAACAACATGATTTTGCCGCTCCACAAAGGGGGCTTAAAACGCACATTTTGATGAATCGTTGCAATTCAAGCAATGAAGCCTTCATCCACAGGCATTCATGCAGTTATAGCAATTAAGCAAATAGCCTCATGGCAGCATGCTAACAGGGCAACATACACATCTCATGCAATATGCTAAAGTGTAAACACTTACAATGTACTCCGAGCCAAAACAGGAAACTAGTTAGAAATATGCATGATCCTAAATATATCAACAATGCCTAATGCAACACATGCAAAATACAACTACATAGGCTCGATTATTTAAGATGGCATATGAATGCTACAATTAATACATGTATTCAAATAGGAATTGAAATACAGTGCAGCTTGAATGATGCGCCGAGCCTGGTGCATGCAAGACAAATGAATGATGCACGCATGTAAAGCATAAGGTATGCTAATTGAAATATGCCCTAAACTAACCATCAAAAGCTGATAAGTAAAAAGGAGAAAGAAATGGGGGTTGGAAGACATGCACACACGCACGCACCCTTATTACAACATTGTGCCCTCTCGACGGAGGGTCCGAATAAATAAGCGCTAACTAGCTATGTTAAGCTAAACTACTTATTACAAATCAACTAATTAACTATGCTATTCTAGCTAATTAATTACAACACAAATTGAAAACTAGCTATGCTAAGCTAATTTAAAATATTACAAAGAAAATATTCTAATTAACTACAACACATGTAATTAACTATAGTTAGCTGGTAAAGCGACAAAATAGCCTTGCGGATGAGAGTGGGGGGGCATGCATGCTTAGTCGCGTCCTCCCGAAAATCCACTACCTTGCCTCTAAATGCCTCTGTTTGCACACTTCTATACTTCTGAAAATTATGCCAACTTCCAGAATGCTTCTGACCCACCTTAGGAATATGCTGAGGGATGGTCGACCAAGAGGGATGGCCATCGACCAGTATTGGTGGCCGGTCGGCTGGCTTTGATGGCTGGTCGGCCACTGCTTCCTGTAATTTCTCATTTTGCTATAACAAAGCACAAACAGAGGCATGGCAGTGTATTTGCAAGGAAATGTGTATACAACTACACTCATTATCATGTCTCAAGCTCAAAGGAGTGTAATGCTCGGCTCTCAAGCCATCAATCACACATCTCAATGCATGATGGCCAAAGAGTCAAGCTTGCACAATGTTGATGAATGCGCACATAAGACTCAAAAGGCCTCCACCCTATCATGCACAATCAATGGGGATGGTGACTAAGAAATGAGGCATGTTTCGTCACTTCAAGTATGAAACGTCTCTCATTTCTTGTGTTTGGATTAACGTCCGATCCAAACACATGCAATGCATCACGAACATGTTATCTTGGCATGTTTTACTTTGATTCATTTTGTTTACTCATTTTAGATTACCGATAAGCCATTTAACCGGTTAAGTCCAAAAGTGAGAAGTCCTCTAATTTGAAAGAAGGACCAAGCCACAAACTTCTTGAGCATGAAAGAGGCATCATGCCATTGGGCATGAACGCCTCAATTTCGTGCTCAAACCAACAAAGGGCTGAAGTCCACTTTCAAAGCACATGAAAGAGTGAATTAATGGAGTGCAATGGCATACATTCCAGCATTGAAATGACATGCTAAACAACATTAAATCATGCAAACAATGCATGCAAGACATGCTAGAAGACTTAGGCATCAAAGCTAATGAAGTACACAACATTAGGACTATGTAATACATTGCTCAGTGGACTAAACCAGCCCTAAATAGACCTCATGCATGCCAAGATAGTAGCCAAAATGATCTGAAATGATAGCATGAAAGGCAAGATAAAGATGCTCATGCATTGGCTCATCAACAAGGCATAAGGGCACAACTCTTAAACATGATTAAAGAGTGATAAACATGAGAGTATGACAAAATTTTATACTCTGAAATCACATGAGAAATGATGCCATATCACACAAATAACACAAGTATGGCATGCTAGGAGGCCTAAAGCACAAGGCTAATAAAGGACACTACACAAGAGGCATGCAATACATAGCACAAATGTCCAAACCAGCTCTGGATAGAGCTCAATTAGGCCAAAACAAAGACCAAAAACATGCTGAAATGGTAGCTCAAAAGCCTAGACGAGCATGCATACGTATTGGCTCATAAACGAGGCATAAGGCACAACTTCGCAAAAGCATTGAAAGAGTGATTTAAGTGGAAGTATGGCAAAGATATAAGCTCTAAAATTACATACCAAATGATGCCATATCATGCACACATCACAAATATAGCATGCTAAGTGCCTCAAAACTCAAGACTAGTGAAGGCACTTGCACTATAGCTATACAAAGCATGGCTCATATGACCAAGACCACTCAAAACAGTCCTAAAGAATGTCAAAACATTATCAAAAATGTGCTGGAATAGAGCCAACACATGCTAAAATAATAGGCTACAACATCAAGCATGTTAAGCTAGTAAGCACGATTTGCACTACAAGTACAAAATGCAAGCAAGAAGTGACCAAACCAGCCAAAATCAGAGTTAAAGCATAGCCAAAAATTCACAAAAACATGCTCAAACTAAGCCTCAAGAAGGGAGAAATACATGCTCATTTGATAGGCCAACAACACATGCTAATAAGACAAGAGGAAGGGGGACCACCCCCTCCTATTTTGAGCCTCAAAACAAGTTTTCTACCACTAAAATTCCTCTGGAATTCAGTGGTTTTAAGGCCAAAAAGAAGTTGTTTGAAAAGCTTGAAAGATAGCTCAAAAGGCCTTACAAGCCAAGGAGCAAAATGGAGGAAATACCCCCTAGCCAAACAAGGCTTAAACCAACATTTTTAGGACTGAAAATCATACCTTTTTGTAGTTCAACACCACCCCAAAAAACAGCCCAAAACAATGGAAAAAGGATGGTGAAGCAAGTGTGCAAAACAAATACAAAAGAGAGGAGTTATACCTCTTGATGCACAGCAGCAAAACAGCCTCTTTCTTGGCTCAAATAACCCTTCAACATCCCAAAATAAGTCCCAAGGGACCTCAGCCCAATGACATGCAACTTTGATGAAGGAAGTGTATGCAAATATGTAAGGAATTCTCACTTTCAAGCCTAAAACAAGAGAAGAGAGGGAGAATTCTAGAGAGAGGGGAGAATTTGCTCACAAAGCTTCTAGAGAGAGAGGATTCTAGAGTGAGAAGCTCTCAAATTTTCTCTAAGCTTTCCAAATGTTCTAACCTTCCAAAACAATAGATATGGCATCCATATATAGCAAAAGGAAAGCTTCAAGTCGAAAATATATGAATATGGGATAGCTGGAGGTTGTGTGGAACAGCTAGAGGGAAAAGATCTTCAAATTCTGAGTTTTCTAGACATTTTTGGCCGACCTGCTACTAATGATGGCCGACCGGCCACTTTTGTGGCCGACTGCAAATTCTGCTCTGCAGGTCCAACTTCAAATGGGCATATCTCCTTCACCTGGACTCCTTTTCAGGTCATTCTTGTGTCCAAATTGAAGCCCCGGAAGTAATATTTCCAATGGTGGAAACCTCACATTAAAATTCCAACTGTAAAAAAAGTTATGTCTCTTTTAGTGAAGACTGCTCAGTTTTGATCATAATGGATTGATGCCCAACTTCCAACAACCATGTCTCCCTTATCCGGACTTGGCTTTAGGAGATTTGTGAGTAAACAATGAAGCCCCGGAAGTATTATTTCCAATGGTGGTGGCCTCATAGCTTAAATCCAAGTGTATAGACGGATAGGCCTGATTTAGCGAGGGCTGCTCGACTCTCTCTCAACGATTCATGCCCATCTTTTCCCCCAACTTAGTTTCTTCCCTCTCCTCTTCTTTTCTTCAACTCCAAACCTCTAAACAAGATGTTTTAAATATTTTTTCAAAGATTTTACCTCTCTTTCATTCATTTCCACTTTGTTCTTGCTCAGTTTACCGAAAAACGCGACATTTAACGAAATGTGAGCCTCGGAGCACTGCAGACACCTTTTTCAAAATATTTTGAAAGAGAGGGTTTTAAGATCTAAAATCTTTTTGGTCCAACAATGGGGCATGAGGTTTGGATTTGGAGTTCTCCTTGCCAAAGAAATCGAACCTTTGCATAGCATAGCCTACATCACTATGTAAGCAATCAGCTGCGCCCAAGTCTTAAGAGCGGTCAAAAATGGGGTGTCTACAGTGGGTCATGTACTTCTCTTGAAATGGTTATTAGTTCTCCAATTCTCTTAGATATAGGTTGTCTCAGGTTTGTTATAGTAGATTCTTTTATTAGTATATTCTATAAAATTGCAATTATTGCTCTTTATAAGTTTAGTTTTGATACGAGGATTGGGCACACATCAAAAGGTTAATAGAATAAAAATGTTAAATCTTACCAATCATCATTGCTTTTATTGTTTTTGACTTTCAGGTTATGGAACATAGACTTGGCCATTTGCCTTTTACTGAGAAGCAAGTAGTCACTTCAACAAATGTGTTTTAGGAGAAAAATTAGTAGCATGGCATGCACTCAATTCAAGTTTCTTCCTCTCTCTCTCTCTCTCTCTCTAATGAAATTTGGAATATAAGTAGACTACTTCCTTTTTATCTCAAGTTTCCTTCAATTCTCTGAATTTAAACTGAGAACTTTACATGCCTTCAATTTTTATTTGTTTGTGTTTTTTACATATATGATTGTGTGTTTTCTCTTGCTAGCATATAATTTAGTGTCTCCTCATGGTGTCAATTTTATGAAAAGATATTCCTCTACATATGGCTAAACTAGATTTTTAAACTAGCTATAAATTGTTGGGATTAATTTATGCAGAGTAATGACTGATGACTGTGAATGTTGTTTCATTGGAGTGTGATTTATCCCTTTTTTTATATCATCTTTTTTGAAAGCATATATTTCCTTTGCTTTTAAAAAGTGTACATGAGAATGAAATAATGTGGCTAGCTTACGTTTAGTCTTCTTACTCATTTGCTTTCTTTCTTGTTGAATAATTTTGTAGTTTTCTGTGACACCTAAAATTAACCATTCATGACAAATTAGTTTTAACTTTAAACTGCATTTAGATATTAACATTTAGCATCATATTGTTCTCTTGTTTGTCTTTACTTTCTATGTCATAAAGAGGGAGTGCATATACTTTTATTGAAAAAGAAACAGAAAAAAAGATAGTGGACTACAAATATTTCTATCTGCAGCAAATTGGCATTGTTCACATTTTTTTCCCTTTTGGTACATGTAACTGTTTAATGTTGTATTCTTAAGTTGCCTATCCCAAAACGTAAATTTTGTTAATTTGTTGGTATACTAATGCAGGTCAATAAATACTGGGGTTGACTTCTACACGAAATTGTGTGGAGTTTCCATTATTCGAAAGTGAGCATTGAATCAAGTATTAATAGAGGCACTTCTTGTTCTGGAAATAATTTACTGAATACATTATAAAAACCAAAAAAGATCTTTCTAGGAGCCAAATTTCTTGCCATTGATACTTGGAATCAACTCCTTACCTTGTAGTGATTATCATACTCCTGCTAAATCCTTATGTTGTATTCGGAGTATCACGAAACTTGGCACACATGATTGCCTAGGCACGAGAGACTTGTGGGAGAAGACGGGACTCGAATTAGGTTCCCGGTTTGAGAGTTAGGGCCGAATTTCACGCTAGGCAAAACTAGTTTCTTAAAAACTTAGAATTCGAGGTGCTGATGCCCCAAAATCACCAAACGGTGTCGGATTAGCACGAAACTTGACACACACGACCGCCTAGGCACAAGAGACTTGTGGGAGAAGGCGGGACTCGAATCAGATTTCCGATTTGGAAGTTAGAGTCGGATTTCAGTCTAGGCACAATTATTTACTTAATTATCTTTATAATTGTATAGTAGTTAATTTTTTATGTTTTTTTTGTAATTAATATATTAACACATAATTATATTATCATTAATTATTATTTTTTTTCCAGATATTTCCAGAGTAGGAGTTTGTTTCTTGTGGATTTCATGCCTGTGAAGAATGCCACTAATTTTTGTTTTTGTACCACGAAGAATGCTGAGGAAAACTTTTAATTTTGATTTATGTTATTTTGAATTATGAATAACATTATGTATTTAAACATTATATATGTATTATGGAACATTATGTACTGGGTTAATTTTGTTGATGTATAGTTATGAATGCAAGAATATGTTTATTATGGAGAAATTATTATTTATATACATGAATTTTTATATTATTATGTAATTATTTATTTTTATTTTAAATTATTTTTCATTGAATACATGTAATTTTAATATTTTTAATTAATTTACAGCAAGTTTTTTTTTCCCCAACGGCACCAAACCGTCGCAAAAAATATGTATTTTATAATTTTTAATAAATATTGCATTTTTTGCGACGACACCACACCGTCGTAAAAAATCAAAAACATTTTTTGCGACAAAATCAATGCCGTCGCAAAAAAAAAAAAAAAAAAAAAAAACAAACAAACAATTTACGACGGCAATTTCTGTCGTCTCAAATAATACTTTTGGCGACGATAAAACAGTGTCGTCGCAAAAAGGTCTCTATCTTTACACATTATTGCCGACAGTAAAATGCCGTCGCAAATAGCAACATATGCCGTCGCAAAAAAAAAAGGCGACGGCATGATGCCGTTGCTAAAGAGTTTTTGCAACGCCCTTTATTGTGGCCCCCCGTTTGCTGTCGCTAAAAGTCATTTGTCGTCGCTAAAAGTTTTTTGAAACGGCATAATGAGTATTTGCGACGACATTTTGCCGTCGTAAAAAATCAAAATTTTTGTAGTGTATCATTTTCACACTCGAATTTGAGAACCAGCAAATATGTGGTCTATATAAGTTTTTATGGCTTTGATCTTTTTATTTTTATTTATTTTATTTCTTTGTTGATGTGATTGTCATTATAAAATTTTCCACTTTTGGGGCTAATTGGATGCGAATCCAGTAACATCATCTATTGCATTTATATTGGGACCAAACATTAGGTGTACAAGTACAAGGATTCCTGTTCAAAAAAAAAAAAAAAAAACTATGAGGATCCTTAATTTAGTTATACTAAGTTTTGTGTTAAAAAATTTTAAATCTCAAAATCCGTCCATCTTAGAGCATCTCTAAGGGAGAAGGAAAAAAACCATCCTGAGGCATTTTTACAAGTCCAACTAATTTTCTCCGCCTCTAAAGAGCTCTGCATTAGAAGAGGCAATATGTCTATTTTGATTTTGACTCTCTACAAGTATCTAGCCTTTAGTGAGAGGCAAAAGGGTTTCTCGTCAAAATTGCTCCCGTCATATGATCAAGTACTCTTATTTTGGTAGATTATATGTTTGTATATTGCATCTAATTGATTTGGTTTTGTGTTTGTATATGACCATTTGAAAATATGATTGTTTAAATTTTTTTTAAATAATTTAATATATATTTTTGAAAAAATATTTACAAATGCCACGCGAACATATGCAGCATGTCATAAAAAGATTATTTATTCATTTATCTATATTTATAATATATTTTTTAAAAAAAATTAGATAAGTTAGTTTGATTGATTATCTAAAATAAAAAGTATGGTTGGAGTGTACACTAGCTAAACTACTTAGGCAATATAAAGAGGTACTTTTCTCTGTACTTTTGCAAGGCATTTTGCTTCTTACTCTTGGAGTTGTTCTAACCCAATAAATATAAGCTATTAATTTTTAATTTTTATATTTAATGAATATTAAATTATCTATATTCTTTTATTTATTATTTGAATTTGGAATGCTAACAAAATAAAATGGTGAAATAAATATGATTTTTAACAAATGTTTTAATTTAAGTCCAGAAAGAAGTATATATATATATATTTATGTTATATATTTTTCTACTTTATTTGTAACTAAAATAATGTAAAATTATAATTAATATTTTATAAATAAGCAGACTGGGCAGTGTTAGAACTCTTTATCCCATGTTCAACCTGAATATTAAATTGGCACAAAATTTTAATCTAATTTGATCCTATGAGTAAAATAATTTTTTCAAATTCTAAAAATATCAAGCAGAACTAAACGGGCCAACGTGCCAATGACCACCCATACCAAATATCACTAGATGATTGTAAATATATATATTATACATTATTAAAGGCGATAAAAAAAAAATTTAGATAGGTGTTAGGTGGGTGGTAAAAACTTACATTAATTAACATCTCTTTAATTTAAATTATATATATATATATATTTAAGAAAAAATTTGAAATTTGAAATGACATAATAATTATAAATTGTTATAATTTTAAACATCTTTCAAGCATTGATGGAATCCCGACGTAACAAAGAAATTATGCCTCAGCCTTGTTTTGGCCATGCCCAGGCTTTTGGGACGGATGTGTGGGTTTTCAACACATGAGGCTCAATCCTTGGCCCATGATGGGGAGCTAGACATCCTTGGCTTAGTTCATCAATTTTTCGCTATTGGAAACAGGAATAACCTTCTCTGGCGAGGTTATCAGCAACATGCTCTCTGTTTATGTTTGCTTGCGCAATTCTTCTTTGCCTCTAGTTTTGATGGAGCCAACATTCGGTTGATTAAAGTGGCCTAATGTCTGAAAGATGGTAAGAGTTGCATGGGCCTAGCCCTAACCGAAACCTTGATGGGTTTGGATGCCTTTCATCAGCGAGAGATTACCCGCTTTGCAGGGAGTCCATTACTTCTTCAGGTATTGCCTCCCACCTTGCTAATTTATAATTCTTACATCACTCGACACTCAATTTCTGTTTTTCTCTCAAAATCTCTTCCATACTTTTCTCTCATCGTACACCTCTCTATTCTTTAATCTCTCTTATTTTTCATCCCTTCCCAGGTATGGCTTATGGATAAACTGCAAGTAGTGGACCCTTGCCCCTAGTACTCGACCAGAGCTTACTTCTTTCGCCAACGGCTAGTGGATTTCCCTTCAAAAGGGTTATGGTGTGATTGGATGTGCAGCAAATCTGCAGTTGACATAACTTGGCATTGCCCCTGGGTTACTTTGACTGAGATGAGCTATAGTAAGTCCCGTTAGCCGGATATGCAGTTGATTAGCCTCACACACTGCGTGTTCTATTTTCCCTTCCATTTCAGACGCTAGTTTGGAGATTAGCAGACACGTCTAGATGATGAGGTGGAATACCCGGCTTCATTTCCCATTCGTGGTTCACACCTACCTCGATACCTTACTGGTTGAAGGACGAGGGAGCTTTTGGCCCCTGCCTCTATCTTCAGTTACGCCCTTTCTAGCGAGTGTTTAGCTTGGCTTAAGGACGAAGAACAAGTTGGGCCATCTTTAGCTGCGGAAACTTCCACGAGTGCAAGAAGAAGACATAGAGCTACCTAACTTGGCTGTGCCCCTAGTTTTACTGCTTTGATTTTTCTTTTCAAGTTTTAGTGATATAAAAGCAATTTTCAGTTTAAATCAAAGAGCAAAGAGTTGGAGAATGTACTTGTGTTGAAATCAATAAAATGAAAATAGCAAGTACTGAAATTTTTACTTTCGGTCCCAAAAATGGTCCAAGTCTTAAAAGGGTAAAATTTTGAGAAAAATCAGCTTTTATTAAAACTTTTCAAAATCGTCTCCGGAAATGGTCATTACCTAACACACTCAAAACCCATCCTCAAATGTACAGTCCCGAATCAACAAATCACTACTGCCCATAACCGTATCCATTATACCAGCCCTTTTACCAACATGAAGATTACACAAACGCACTAACCGATAATGGAAAAAGATGGCCTGATCAAATATGAATGAATAGGACAGTTGAATTGGATATGGTTATGGCCAAACTTCGAGATGAAGTTGCCAACGTATCCAAAAAATGGGAATCAAGCCTTACATAGTTCGGTTCAGGTTCACTCAAGTATTAACTCTCTCCTTTTGGCGCTCTAACTTTTGCCAAAGTCGTCCTTTAGGGTTTTCAACCTTGTGAGCTCAATTTTTCTTTATTTCTAATTTTTCATGCTCTAACTTTTGCCTAGGTCGCCCTTTCGGGTTTTTGGCCTAGCGAGCCTCTCAAGGGTAATATTTCTTTAATTTGTCCATATTAATCGGTTGTGAAAACTCCAAGCCATCCAATTCCATGAGAATAATGACCCCTCCTGACCAGATTGACTTGATGATACAAGGACCAGTCCAATTGGGTCTGAACTTTCCTTTAGGGTCATGGATGGGAGCCCGGTTGTCTTTCAGTACCATGTCTCCCTCCTTGAGATTCCTGGACTTAACTTTCTTCTTAAAAGCCTTGGCAATTCAGTGTTGGTAGCCCTAGACATGATACAATGCCCTCAGTCTTCTTTCATCAAACAACATTAACTCCTTGAACTTACTCTGCTACCAATCTGCCTCTGCTATCTGACACTCGGCCATAACCCGTAGCGACGGCACTTCAATTTTAGTTGGCAAAACAGCCTCCATCCTATAGATGAGAGAATAGGGGGTTGCCCCTATAGATATTCTGATTGAGGTTCTGTAGCCCCATAGTGCAAATGACAGTTTATCTGGCCAGTCCCTGTAGGTCTCGATCATTTTTCGTAAGATATTCTTGATATTTTTGTTCGCAGCCTCAACAACTTCATTGGTCTGTAGTCTATATGTTGATGACTTGTGAAAAGCCACGCTATATTTCTCAAGCAGATCCAACACCTCTTTCTTGAAGTGCGAGCCATTGTCAGAAATGATCTCGTTCGGAACCCCATATCGGTAGATGATGTTATTCTTAATGAACTTAGCCACATATGATGCTTTCAACACAGAATAGGACTGGGCCTCCACCCATTTAGTAAAGTAGTCGATTGCTACCAGAATGAACTTATGCCCATTTGATTCCTTTGGCGTGACTACACCAATAACATTGATTCTCCACACAGAGAAAGGCCATGGTGAAGTCATATTCTAGAGTTTAGACGTGGTATGTTCATGCGATTGGCATGAATTTGGCATAGTGGCATCGCCGAACAAAACCAATACAATCATCTTCCATGGTTGACCGGTAGTAGCCTTGTCTAAGGATTTTTCGGGCCAACATCACACCGTTCATTTGGGCTCTGCACTCTCTCCCGTAAATGGCCTCCATAAGACGTTTTGCTTATTCTTCTTCAACACATAGCTTATGCATTCTCAGATGGCCTCTTTTGTATAATTTTCCCCCATAGATGATAAATTGGATGGCTAGATGTTGTATTCCCCATTTTCTTTGGCATTTGCCCCTGGTGGATACGTTTTCTTTTTCCAGAAATTTCCAAATATTGTAATACCAGGAGTTTTTGTTTTGCACTTCAGCTATTACGGCGATGATCTGGTAAGCAGGCATATACTTCTGCTCAATAATGATTGGACACATCTTTACTCACAGCGGGATGTCTACCATATAAGATAGAATTGCTAATGCATCAGCGAACCGGTTGCTCTCTCTCAACAAATGTGTAAACGTTAGTTTTTCAAACCTAGGAATCAGAATATCTAAGGCTTGCTGATACATCTTCATGTTCTCTTCTTTGACCTTTCAATCCCATTAGCTTGAGAGACAACCAAATTCGAATCTCCGATGATGTCCAACCTTTTTGCCCCTAGTTCTAGGGCAGCTTCCAAACTAACAATGCATGCCTTATATTCTGCTTCATTGTTGGACACTTTGAACCAGAGTTTGAATGCTAAGGGTATATGGGAATCATCAAGTATTATGAGTAACACAACTATCCCATAACCGTACTGATTACCCACCCAGTCAAAGTACAACATCCACGTTTTCTCTTCTACATGCAGAATGTCTTCATCTGGGAACAGGTATTCCACTACTTCATCTCCTTCTACAGGATGATCTGCCAGGAATTCTGCCACAGCTCGCCCTTTAATTAACATGCATGTATCATATTTGAGATCAAATTCAGAAAGAAGAAACAACCAACGCGCTAGCCTACCTGTAAGCACTGGTTTCTCGAAAAGATATTTAATGAGATCTAATCTCGAAACCAGGATTACAGAATGAGCTAACGAGTAGTGCCTCAACTTTTTGGTAGCCTATACCAAGGCTAAGCAAGCCTTCTCAAGGGGAGTGTAGCGAGTCTCGTAATCTAGCATCATTTTGCTCAAGTAGTAGATGGCTTTCTCTACTTTGGCTTCAGATTCTTAAGCTAGCATGCACCCCATAGTCGAATTCGTCACTGACAGGTACAAGATCAATGGTCTCCCCGGTTCTGGTGGTGATAACACAAGCAAATTTTGCAAATACTGCTTGACCTGCTCAAAGGCAAACTGACACCGATCGTCCCATTGAAATTTATTTCCCTTCTTCAAGAGACCAAATAGTGGTTCACAAGTAAAGGTTAATTTTGAAATAAACCACCTTATGAATTGCACTTTATCCAGAAAGCCGCGCACCTCCTTTTCAGTCCTCGGTGGTGGCATTTCTAAGATGGCCTTGATTTTGGAAGGATCTACTTTAATTCCCCTCTGTGTGATTAGAAAACACCCAACATCTTCCCTGTTGTCACCCCAAAGGTGCACTTTTGGGGGTTCAGCCTCAATCTATACTCTCTTATTTGTTGAAAGAATTTCTCCAGTGCGGTGTAGTGGCCTTTTTGCTCCTTAGATTTGATAATCATGTCATCCACATACACCTCAACCTCTTTGGGCATCTCATCATACAGAATGGTGATTGCAGCCCTCTGATAGGTAGCCCCAGCATTCTTCAACCCAAATGGCATGACTCGGTAGCAGTAGGTGGCCCATAGAGTAGTGAAAGTAGTCTTCTCCCTATCCTCGGGTGCCATCAGAATCTGGTTATACCCGGAAAACCCATCCATAAATGATAACAGTGCATGGCCGGCAGTGAAGTCTACTAACTCATCTATGTGCGGTAGCAGAAAGTCATCCTTTGTGCTTGCTTTGTTCAGGTCCCTAAAGTTGACACGAACTTTGATTCTTCTATTCTTCTTCAGAACTGGAACAATATTGGCCAACCACGTCGGATACTCAGATACAAGCAAGAACCCTACCTCAATCTGTTTGGTAACCTCTTCCTTAATCTTCAAAGCCTAATCTGGGTGGACTCTGCGCAACTTCTGTTTAACTAGTCGAACCTCAGGGCCAAGACGGATCCGGTGCTGTACAATCTCAAGATCGATTCTAGGCATGTCCTCGTAGGATAACGCAAAAACATCTTTGAAATCTTTTAATAAAGCAATCAAATGCTCACGTTCCTCCTAAGACAATGTAGACCCGATCTAGACCAAGCGAGGATCCTCCTCAGTACCCACGTTAATTGATACGATTTCATCTGTACAGTGCTTAACACGCATTTCCTCCTCATGATCAACCAAATTTTCAAAACCCAAGGAATTTCTTCCTCGTCGTTTAAGTCAAAAATTTGAAAATCAAGATCATTAGAACAAACCAAAGGCACAAAAAAGTAGGCAAAGTTCACAACATTCTCATTCAAAAGGTCCAAACCCTCAATTACAGTGGACTCAAAAGAAAAGCTGAAAGACGACTTGGACAGGACCTTGCTATCCGGGTTACCACCCCCGGAAGTACCAGACTCAGAGGAACTCAAATCTGACTCCGACTCCACAAACTCAGTGGAATCAGATCCAGACTCACTATCTGATCTAAAACTACTGATGATGCCTTGTTCAAACTTCCAAACCAAGCGTGGAGCCTCAAATACATCCACGATGAGGCTAGTGAAATCTGGTGCCGGTATATCTCCGATTATTGAGATAGTAGAACTATCCCCTAGGTTGGCGGACTCAACTCTAGTAGTAGAACTTGCCAGTAGGTCAGCCGGCGCTTTTCCTAATAGCTCTTCTTCTTTAATATCCTAGATTGTCGTCCTACTTTGATCTATGTGGATGCTTAGGTCTGCCTGCTCATCCTCTTCTTCTAGTAACTGGTTCTTGAAGAAGATCTTGAACCCCAGATACATTGTCTTTGTTTCCTTGTCAAACCAGGGCTCTGGGAATCCATAGAAGGGAAAGTCTTCCCCTTGGCGGACAAAACATTTGTTCAAGGTTCCTCTTATTTCTCAGTCATCTTTGCTTTTATCCTTCCTCACAACTCCTCCCCATTTCTTTACCAATCTATAGTGGTAGGTTTGTATCCTAGCCCAAAAATGTGAGGGTTGTGACTCATCTCTTTGGCAACAGTACCTCCCTGCTTACCACTTTTGCCCAATCCTAATCCAGGAATATGCCCTTGTTTGTTCATCATGTAAATGGACTGAGCACTCACGTAATTCCCATTGTCCTCCGCCATGATGGTTTGGACCAGTCGGGCCTCTATCAGAGAGAAGCTAGAAAGAAACATGTCCTCCTCTCCATGTATGATTTTCCAATAATGGTGCGGTAGTTCTCTGGGGAGGATGGATCACAGAATTGTCATACATAGTAGTAATCCCGTCTTTGAAGGGGTACTTTACCAGCTGATGGACCGTTGATGACACCAGTTTCATTTGATGTAGCCAGGGCCTTTCCAGTAGTAGATTGAACGTGGCTGGTACATCCATTACATGGAATTCCACCTCATGTTCGAGCGGGCCGATTAAGATATGGCTTTCGAATGTTCCCATAACATCCTGATTCGTATTGTCATAAGCCTGGGTGGCCTGAGTCATAGGTGTAAAGTCAGTCAGCCTCAAATCGATGGCGTAGGCACTTCTCACTGGACATACATTGATCACCGATCCGGTATCTACTAGTACCACCGAAATCCACTTTTTCTGACTTTCCAGGCTTACATATAAGGGTTGTTGACACCCTCAGGTGGTAACTCCTTATCTATAAAGGATATCACCGGTGTAACGTTCCCAGATGTAACCAACGATACCAATTGGTCAGCAGTGGTATCGATAGGTAGTTTGGTTCAGTTCATTGCCTCTAACAGTGCTTGCCTCTGCTCCTGAGAAGCCATTATCAGCCCCCAAATTGATATGTCTGCCTGAATCTTCTTGAGTTGTTTCAAGACCAGGTTTTCTTCAACATCCTTTTCTTTTGATCTCTCAACCTCTTTATCGAAAGACTTCGGCTGATTTAAGGCCGTGGGTTTGAAATACTGACCACTTTGGGTTATGTGATTAATCTCATTAGTATACTAGGTGTCATCAGGGGTATCAACCTTCTACCCTTCGTCAGTGTATACATGACTTAAGTCGTTGTCTTCCCACCACTCTCCTGCAGCCACGATTAGGCCATTATCTAGTTATATTTGAAGCATGTTCACATCACGCCCCCCATCATCATACCATTCCTCCTCCACCACAACTTTGGTTTCTGTATCACGATATTTTTAGAGCTTCCTTAACATCCTTTTCCGGTCATTGGGCTTCCATTTGACCTTTTTGGTAGCTTGGACATCACTTACCGTTGTCTCGGGTTCTTTTTTCCCTTTTTTCTTTTCCCTGCTCCAGAGCTATCTTTGTCTGGATCTCTTCTATCCTTTCCCTTTGAAATTGTTCCAGTGCTTGTTCTTTCTCAGTCAGAGGTGTAGCCTTAGCCTTGCCACTAGTACCAATTTCCTCTTATTTCCCAATCTCTCCTATCTATTTCTCAATATCTGACTCCTCCTCACTCAGCCACCCATTGCTTGCTTCCGGCTGGCTTGGATCCCACCATCCTAGTTGTACACTACTTGTATCCTTTTCTTTAAAAAAAGTAAAGGTTGTCTAGATAATCTTCTAACTCAGCTGGGTGTTCTTCTAGTTCAACCAACTCATTGAGGCACTGTTCCGGCCCATCATTCTAATTCTGCCTTAACTGGTTCTTTCCAATAACGTTAATGCTGAAGAAGTCTAGCAATATGACTACTGGCTTCAGCTAATCGACGACCACGATGTATAAGCTGGGGTCGTACTCCTTTGCAAGTGAGGCCCCTTTCTCTATGACTTGGGCATTAGGCAAGCCCTTCTCTAGTGCACTCTCTTTCTTCTCCGTTTCTACTATCATGGGTTCGGGTTCAGATTTGGGTTCGGGTTCAGGTTGGGTTGGGTTTGTCGTGTTAAATCCATCATGCACATGTTCATGCCTTTTAGAATAATCACCTCTGGCTTGGGTAGATGAGATGGGGCAATGTATACACTGGGGTTAAAGGAAGGCGGTGGTGTATGTATTTGGTTAATGTTTCTGGGTGGAAGGGACTTGGTTATATAGTGAAAGTGGGTTAGTGGTTACGTTTGGTTTGGAAGGTGAGGTGATAACTTTGTTGTCAATGAGATCCTAGATCTCGTGATGTAAGTGATAGCGCAAGTCCGTGGGGTGGCCGTGTTGTTTGTGAAAGAGACAATACTAGGTTGGGTCATGTCTAGGCGGCAATGGGTCAGGGAGGGGTCGTGGATCAAGGGGCTTGAGATGCTCCATTTCCATTAACATTTTGAGGGCACGGGCTGGGCTCATATGGAGAGGGGTAAAGATTCTTCGATTTCAGGATGGGTTGGTATTTTGTGAAGGTTGTGAGGTTGTGGTAGCAGTAAAAGGATTAGCCATCTTGGCCGTTATGACAACAGTACTAACATCTGTAGGCTGCGGAATAGTGTTACTACTAGCATTGGTACTCCGGGAGAATGGCCTTCTAGCAGGTTCACTAGTTCTGTGGATGATACCTTTCTTGAATGCACTCTCAATCTAGACCCCTAACTCGTGTAGGGAAGCAAATGTGGACAGCGGTGCCACTATCATTTTTTGCAACATATTTGGCTCAAGGTTCTAGACCACCAACCAAACTTACTCTCTTTCAGAAGGTCTATTTGTCATTCTTGCTACTTTTTCCCTCTATATAGCAACAAAGTCAATGAATGATTCTTTGGGGTTCTAGGTAGTAGCCTCCAGCTCACTGATGGTTACCTCTATCTAAGTGTTATAAGAGTACTGGTTGACAAACGCCTCAGATAACTCCTCCCAATTCCGCTTTGTAGAGTCCTCCAACTTAGCGTACCAGATGGCCGCCACAGCAGATAAGGTTCTCCCAAATAGTGATAGTTTTTGAGCCCTAGAGAAGCCCATTGGCCTTAGCACATTTGAAAACAAGCAGACGTGCATAATTGGATCCCCACTTCCATCGAATCTATCGATGTGGGGCATCTTAAATTTCTCCGGTAATCTAATCAAAGCCTCAATGTACTCGTCTTTAATATCCATAATGGAATTGAAGCCTTGGGTTTTTTCAATGCTTTCTCCAATCTAGGAATCTTGACCAAGGCTAGATCAATTTCATTGATATCAAAAGGAAAAATTCCTACGGGGGGTTAAATCGGAGGCCTATAAGCTGGAGCCGAGGGAAACATTTTCTAAGGATTTGGGATTTGGGGATTTTCTACTGGTGGATGTGGATCCGGGTTTGGATAAGAAGTCAGGATCGAATGTACAGTTGATGCAGATGCCCCAAATGTACATCGTAGATCCACGATGACTTTGTTCTGTGCGGCCATCCTTTGGTTTACTGTATCTATGGTTCTTTGGAAAGTCATCATCATGGCAGCAAATTCTTCCGTGTTCTATGCCATTGCCGGTCTAGATGAGTTAGATGCTGGTGAACTGCTTGAGTGAGAACAAGTAGGTGTTTGCTAAATGCTTTGTACCTGTCATGCCCCAAAATCCGTGACAACGTTGCACAGTCATCTAAGTGAGCATGCAAGGCTACGAGTCCAATCACATAACCAACAATATAAAAAAAATTCAAATTAATCTTTCATTAACAAAATGCCAAATTCCATAAAAATAAATAGTTCTTATCATATGAAATTATCCGCCAAGTCCACTAATATAATCCACTAACAAAATAATAATCCAAGTACTTAAATCATAGTCCTACTCTCGGCAGTCCCACAAGTAAAAACCCCCTGCGTAGCTTTACTCCTCAGAATCTAAAAGAAAATAAAAATAAGGATAAGCTAGACAGCCCAATAAATAACCAACCATCACTGCTAACTAGATCAAGTATACAAAAAAAAAAAAAGTCGATAACCAATAAATAAATTTTTGCTACAATTCAATAAATAAACAATTATTTTGTAAGATGGTTTCATAGTTGAAAATAAACAGAGTAGCAATACATTCTAGTTGAAAAGACAATGAGATAATTTGAAGAAATTTCGTTGTTCAAATCGATGGTTCAATGATGCGATTCACAAAACTCAAGTCTTGATGACTACAATCACTTAGCCCGTGACAAGGCCCAAAACCACACATAGGCCAGTGGTAAAGCCTCAAAAGAAACTAGTTTATGTGCCAATAAATAACCCCCATTGGCTAGGGTCCAAAACATAGTCAGACTAGAGTGATGTTCAAAATTCAAACAATACACAACTTTTAAATAAAATATTCGATATTTTCAGAATAAACATTTGGTACAATTTTTAGAATAGTTCCACAAAATATTCAAATAATTTTCAAAATAATATTCGATGCTGTTTTATACTTGACTCATATTTTATTTTAAGAGAACATGAAGGCTATAAATAAATACTTATAATTTTAAACGATTCTTAATGATAGAGGATTACTTACCTCAAACGCTTAAAATAATATTCCACCACACTAACTCCAGACACCGAGCTCCACCAATTCAATCGCACAAACCCCAGTCGATGGTTGAATCTTACCACAGGTTACATAAAGCTTTGTAGCCTCACTTGAACCTCTCTCTTTGTGTTTTTTTTTTTTTTACTTTTTCAAACCCTTACTACCTCCAAAACCCTTCACAGCAATTCACCAACCTTTGTTTTGTTTTTGCTTTTGTTTTGTTTTTCTTTTCCAAGGCTTAAATCCACGACCTGTGGGCTTATTAACCTAATTTCTCAAGATTACAAAATTACACATCTAAGTAATAGAAATTATAATGCCGTCTCATAACTAATTCCTTCATATTACTAAATGACCCATATAAATTAATTTAATTACTAATCTATCCAAACATAATTATATACAAAACTTGGATTTTACAGTATCGGTGTTATTGATCGTCTATTCCTTCTTCGTCGAGTAACTGGCAAAAGTGAGACCAACACAGGTTGGCCACCAACAAGGTCATGAGCTTTGCAAAGCCTGCCAGAGCGAGTCCATACAATTTGGGGAATATTGGGTCTTTCTGAAGGTATGATGGTAAACTACCTAGTAAAAGAAAATGAAAACCATCGATCAAAATTGGACAGCACTTCGGCCCAATTCACAGCAGATAAAATATAACTGAAGAACCCCAATCCCCACTAAACTTTGTTCTCAAACTCATACTGATATGAACCATCCTGTACAGTCTCACTGTAAAAGCACATACCAAGTAAAAGAACCAAAACGCCCCTATGAGGGGGGGGTAGGGTTACCTTGTCCTAGATTTTTGATATGATCTAGGTTGCATTACTTCAATCAATGAGTCTCACAACATCTTGCATATGGGTGGCATCTTGTCCTAATTTGGAATAGTCACTATAGCTTCACTATATGCAACTAGGTCAAATGGTCGAAAGGGCATCTCTGCAAGATTATCTAATATAACTCCCACACCTAACATCGAGAAGTGAAACGAGAATCAAGCGGTACAGCGGTAATTCAGATCCAAGGGTTTTGTTTCCAACATGGCAGAGCTTATGAGTGGTTAGCCTTTTGGCAAGCCTCTTGGGAAAGCCTCCAACAAACCATCCAAAAATAGCAGAGTAACCATGCAAATGCAATGCAAAAAACATATAAGTGTAAACAAAATTTCACATCATGAATTTCAAGTCAAGTTCTCTAAATCCCTAGCAGAGCCGCCAGAAACTGTAGCTTGTTTTTTCACTCCTTTTGGATACGACTAGCCTTACAGTTCGGACTCCTGTTATTCTGAATCTGATTTCACAAGTGCAATATGAAACAGTGAAAACACAAAAAGAGTCCAAATCTATCAATTCTTTTGAAAAATCGATTAGAATCAAAAATGCCAAAAATGGACTGTATTGCCAGATTTCATAATCGCCGTCTAAATAGTTTTGGAAAATCTAGGAAACCCGAGACTCGTGCCAAAGGCCACTTATCCGTCATCACCAAAGTATCTTGGTTCGGGAACTTAGGTACAAGATGGGAAGGTCATGAATTGAGCACCCCATTCGCCCAATCAAAGATCGGTCTCTACTAATTATGATGTGATTCATATTTACATTATATGCTCTTATTATGATTTATTAGACTAACATTACTATGTGTTGCACACAAGTATAAACTAATTTGCAAAAGTTGGAACGCTTTGATTGCATGCTTGTTTAAAAATTATTTTTGATACTCGTCACTTAAAAAAAAATAAAAAATAAAAAATAAAAAAGCGAGCTTGTATGTACATTGATAAACTTGTCCCAATTTTAGCAATTAGCCTTCATCCACAAACATTCAAGCAGGTATATCATTTAAGCAATTAGCCTCATGAAAAGTATGCTCGATATAGTAACACAAATATACCATGTGATATGCTAAAACAATAAGTGCTCACTTAGTACTCCAAGGAAAGCCAAATAGAGAAAAATGATTAGAAGACATGCATGTTCCTAAACCATACAACGTGACTAATGCAACGCACACATTTATGCCACTTTTATAGGCTCGGCTATGAGTATGGTATATGATCCAATTCCAAGACATGTGATAAATCATGTATTCAAACAATAAAAGTCAATTGACATTGGTTAGTGAAATTGACCGGCCTCTACTAACCGTGATATCCGTTTTTGAAAACATTACGTGCCCTTGTTCCAATTATTAACCTAGAATTACTATGTTATGCGCGCAGCAAACAAGTATAGACTAGATCGCCTAAATTGGAAACAAACATTGCATATCCGTTTGTTTTGAAAACAATTCGAAATTGCTACTCGCAAGTAGGCTAAAATACGGATTTCAACGAGTTATTCCAACTCAAGTAATCCAACCTCCACCCACAGGCATTCAAACAGTTTATCTCACATAAGCATTTAGCCGCATGGTAAGCATACTGTCATGGCAACATTCACACGCATGTGGTATGCTGAAGCGTAAAATACTTACATCGTACTCCGTGCCAAAACAATAAACTAGTTAGCAAACATGCATGTCCTAGTTCATGTTAAGTGGCTAATGCATGCATACTGGGGATGTAATCTAGGCAGGCTCGGCTACCCTAAACATGGCACATGAAATGCAGCAACTACCACGTATTCAATTTGGAATTGAAAGTACGATGCAGTTTGCATGATGTGCCGAGCCCGATGCATGTAAACAAATGCATGAATGCACGCATGCGTAGCATAAGGTATGCTAAAATAAACGTGCCCTAATCTACCATTGTAAGCAGGTAAATAAAAAGGAGAAAGAAATGGGGGTTGGAAGACATACACCCACTCACCCACACTTATTACAATTATGCCCTCACACAGAGGGACCGAATAAATATTACAGTTCGAATAATAAATAAATTAATTATTACAGAAATTTCTATTTGTCAAATTAAATCATATGTAAAAAGAAAGGGGGCTTCAGCCCTGCCTCGGGATGCGTGAATGATGCATGCTCAAATCTGACTTGCCCGGAAAACCCACACCGCACCACTGCTGCCTCTGTTTCTACTGCCCTGCCTCTCCAAAAATTCCCAAAGTCCCAGAATGCCTTCCTTTCATACTCACGCATACCACCGGTGGAGGAAAGGTTCACCGGCTTAAATTGGCCACGGCTCCTTGTAGAGTTTATCGGCACAAAAGTGTGCCGGTCGGCACATTTCTTGCCGATCGTGAAAGTTCTGCGGAGGGCGGTTTGGCAATGAAGACAAACCCAGTGATGCATGGCATGGATTTTTAGCATATGTAAGCATGGTCAATGCCTCCTATCATGCTTGGGGACTCAAGGAGGCATGACTCTTGGTTCTTGGGCCATCAATTATGCATCTTAATGCATGATGGCCTAAGGAACAAAGGTTGCATTTTAATGGTAATGCATGCAAACAAACAAATGAAATCCAAGGCCTTATCATGTATTAGTCAAAGGTCTTGGCGACCAAGAATTGAGACAAGTTGCACCACTTGAAGTGTGAACTCTTCTCAATCCTATGCTTAGCTTGACAATCCCCAAGCCAAGCCATGGAATGCATGTATGCAACATAGCTCAAATGATGCAACAATGGGACTAAGATGCAAGGCATACCAAGTGTCATGCAACTATCACAATAGGCATGCAAAATGCTAGAGTATGCAAGGTATAAGTGGCATGCAAACATGGGTCAATCAAACAATGAAACCAACCTACTACAACACTCGATGAACCAAGCATGCATCAAGCATATAATGAACATACAATGGTGGCCTTAACTTCAATGGGGCAGCCTTCAAACCACCCCAAAACAGTGGCAAAACAAGCCTTAAATGATGACCAAAACACTACACAAACATGCAAGTTCATGAGCCCAAACCTAAGGCACCAAAAAGAGCATTTTACTACCACTTACACAACCACTCATGGCATGAATCTAACAACCAAAAACAGATTTTTAATATGCAAAATGACACCCAAAACCCACATATGGCAGCCTCCAAAATGCCCCAAACAAACAAGCATGCATTAAGCCTATTCCTAAACATAGAAAGGCACACCTTTAAAGCATGAAAGAGGAAATGAATGCAAGCATGAGGGCATGGATTAGGGACTGAAATGTGACCTAAAATGATGCCAAATCATAAGATCAAAGTAGACTAATCATGCTAAGGACTCACACACGCAAAGCTTATAAGCCAATAAGCAAGATAACAATACCAAACATGCCAAACATGGCAAAACAGTGGCTCACAGCCCTAAGCATGGCAAAATGAGGTTAATATCTTCATGAAACTAGGCTAAAACATGCAAAGAGCATGGCCTAAATGCAAGGCATTCTTCCTAGCATAAGAGAGCATTACAAAGCAAGTATGAGAGGCATGTTAAGGACCATAAAACCAACCAAAGACAGAGGTGAAATATGACCCAAAACATCCAAGAAAGCTCTGAAATGAAGCCAAATACAAACATTCATGCATGCAATTCTATAAGCCAAGAACAAAGGCAAACAAGGGGCCAAGGGGAGAGGGGTGTCCCTCCCCTATATGAGACTTAAAACCATCTTCCACTGATTTTCAGTGGTGAGAAGGTCAAAAACACCAAGTAAACAAGGCCTTACCAAAAAGACACCAAAAATGCCAAACAAGGCCTAAAGGGGTGAGCCTTTACTCAAACCACAAAATGACCTTAATGAAGGTTCAAGAGCAAGTAAAAACAAGAGTTTTTCATGTTAAACACAAAACCAAAAACACAAACCAAGACTAGTAAAAAGCTAGAGCAAGAATGGGGAATCTAAAGTAATGTTCTTACCCTTGAAGATCCTTTGAAGAACAGGTGGAGCAGTCCTCCTCTAGTGATCAAAACCAGTCCAAAATCACAACAATCCACCTTCCAAGCCTCTCAATCTCGAGCTAAGGTGTACTAGTGTGTGTAATGGTGCAAAAATGAGATAAAACTACACTTTTAGGCCCAAAAACACACACACAAGAGGAGAGAGAGGGAAAATATATAGAGAGAGAGTGTATCACACAGATATATAGATATAAGCTCTGGTTTTTGACCTAAAATGGCTAACCTCTAACTCAAGGGGAGGAGATGAGCATATATAGGCAAACTAAGGCTCTTAACTTAGTGGTTAAGCAAAGAGAGGGGGGGTTCAAGAGGTGCAAGAGGGTCTTGGCTTCCAAGGGAAGCTAAGACAACTGGCCAAGCTTCTCCAAGAAGCTTGGCCAAGGGTTCAACCTTCTAGAAGGTTTATGGGGTTCAAAGGTGCAAAGGGTGCAAACTTGGGACATGAGGAGTAGTGATGGTGCACTCCATGTCACGGTGGCATGCACCATCCTGGGGTGCAAAGGGTCACACCGACCAGCCAAAACGATCACCGACACAAGAGTGCGGTCGGCATATCTGAGGCCGACGGCCAAAGATTTTGAGAAATAAGTGCCGATATCCACTAGGGGGGGCCGGTGGAGGTGTGGGGCAGCCGGTGGGCTTCAGGGATGGCTAACAAGCCTTCCCCTACCCTCAGATGCAAAACACACAAGTCTTGGTACAAAACCAAGCACAGAACAAACCGGTTGAGAGGTCTTGAGGTACGGCGCGCAGCCGGGACCTCCGGGAACTCAAAACAAACACCAACATGGATAATCACTGAGTGTTCAAGCAGTGACGTCCAAGTCTTGAGGACGGTCAAAAATGGGGTGTCTACAGTTGCCCCTCTTTGACAGAACTCGGAAGTCATAACGATGACGGGAGTGAATGTCAAAGCCCAGAGACGACCCATTTTTGACAAGGCCGAAGACTTGGACAAACATGCAAGACAAAACAAGGTATGCGCCCGAAGGCAGGGGCAAAATGCAAGACGATGCAAGAAGCCGAGCATAACTTATGATTATGCAAAGAGAGCTGTGATGAAGCACACATGCGACAGTTATAAGCTAGCATATGCCAATCTACACCACAATGCAGAAAGGATGTAAGAGAATTATGCAATTCTCAAAACGTCTCACGCGGAGGATACAATACCTGTGCGGCCCGTCCGGTTGCACCGGCCTCAAATGAGCCGTACATACAATATCGTGCCTGCAAAGAAAGCAAACTTAACATGTACAATATTGTTAGCAACATGTATGACAAGGCAGTCGGAAGTGTGTGATAATGCGTGCAATGTGTACAGCAAGATAGTAGGATTGAACACATGTGAGTAAAGCAATGCACGTATGCACGCAATGTGTATGGAAAGAGAACTTGAACATATGTGAGTAAAGCGATGCACACGTGCACACAATGTGTATATAGAGAAACTTGAACACATATCAGTAAAGCAGAGCACGCATACGATGCAATGTGTATAGAGAAACTTGAACACATATCAGTAAAGCAAAGCACGCATACAATGCAATGTGTATATAGAGAAACTTGAACACATATCAGTAAAGCAGAGCACGCAGACAATGCAATGTGTATAGAAAAGTTTGAACACATATCAGTAAAGCAATGCACGCATACAATGCAATGTGTATAGAGAAACTTGAACACATATCAGTAAAGCAATGCACGCATACAATGCAATGTGTATAGAGAAACTTGAACACATATCAGTGAAGCAAAGCACGCATACAATGCAATGTGTATATAGAGAAACTTGAACACATATCAGTAAAGCAATGCACGCGTACAATGCAATGTGTATAGAAAAGTTTGAACACATATCAGTAAAGCAATGCACGCATACAATGCAATGTGTATAAAAGTGGAACACATATCAGTAAAGCAAAGCACACATACAATGCAATGTGTATATAGAGAAACTTGAACACATATCAGTAAAGCAGAGCACGCATACAATGCAATGTGTATATAGAGAAACTTGAACACATATCAGTAAAGCAATGCACGCATACAATGCAATGTGAATAAAAGTGGAACTTGAAATTGAATATGGCAAACATGATGCTGGAATGCCACATACTGCAACTCAGTATGATTGGAATGATTTAAAGAATTCACAAGATACGAAAGGATACGGGAAGGGACATCCTTCGCATGTCCCGAGCATTGCTCACGAAAGTTGTGGTACGAGGTCAACTCGAAGCTCCATCTATGTTCTGAAGGCGCAATTTCTTGGACCACCTTGAGTGATAAGGGTGCCAAATCACACGATTGACCCGAACAAGGGCGCAAAAGGTACGTTGATCGAAAGGGAGAGGTTACCGGCGTCAAACCCAACACTCTGCTACCCTGCTATTCTTCTGCTTTACTTTCCTTTTTACTAGGAGTTTAGGCACATTGCACTGCCTCAGGCAGGTTTTATTTCTCAAAAGCGTTTGTTTTTTTTTTAAACATATGATGGAAATGAAACAGCTGTTTGTTCAAGAGATGTTGCATTTGCGTGTTCTATACATCGCATCGCAAGGCATCACACAACAATGTGACTAAAATTGAAACTGCGTTTCGAAAAGAAAGCATCGCATCGTAATAACCAGGTAGTAAACCAATTACAACTCGATAAGCAAAACATGAGGACTCAGCAAACTAGCCAAATGCGGGTACACCTTGATAAACATTACAAAGACTTAAAGAGAGTGAAATACAACTCGATAAGAAAATATGCAACAACTCGATAAGCAAATGGGCGCGCCCTCGTAAGAATTGATCACTGGAGGGTATTGAAAGTGGTGGGATCCTCCAAATTCATAGCATAAATAGCTCAGAGGACAAGGAAGAGAACCACCGGCCGAGCAGAAAGGCCACCGGCCTTGGGGAATGGCCGTCGGCCGAAAAGATGATCCACCGGCCAAAACAGATGGCCGGTCAGCACTATAGTTGGCCGGTCGGCACTTAAAATGGCGACACCAGTGAGAATGTTGACATCATCCTCACTCAACCTTATCTTCTTCAAAAGGGTCTCAACTTCGTGGTTCTCTTCATTTCCACACTGATTTACTCCAAATGGAAGAATTTCTTGCCCAAAATCTCGCAACTTGGATTAACAACTTGGATGGCTCGAAAAAGCTGAATTTCTGGGCTTTCGGCATAAACGCACTATTCATTTTGCGCCGCACCCCGCTGCATTTTCCATTCCTCCATGCCGCGGCAAGGTTCTGGAACCCGATAACACATGTCTTTAGTTTTAGCGGGCAAGAGGTATGTCCCACTTTTGAAGATTTCCAAGCTCTAATGGAATCTGGGCGCAATGAGGAGATCCTGCCCCAATTTCGTTTTGGCCATGCTCAAGCCTTAGGACAAATGTGTGGGCTCTCAATGCCCGATGCTCGTTCTCTGATTTGTGACGGGACATTAGATGTTCCGAGCTTGGTTTGTCGTTTTTCTCAGACTGGTGATCGTGGCAACCGTCACTGGCAAGGCTTCCGGCGACACGCCCTCTGTCTATGTCTGCTTTCTCCTCTTCTGTTCGTCTCTGGTTTCGGAGGGCCCAGTGTCCGGTTGATTAAAGTGGCCCAAGGCTTAAAGGAAGGCAAAAGCTGCATTGCCATGGTCCTAGCTGAGACACTGTTGGGCTTAGACGCCTTTTATCCTCGAGAGACGATCAGATTAGCAGGGAGTCCACTATTACTGCAGGTAATGTTTCCCACCCCATCTCACATTTTATGTTTGCTCACATCACTCGGCCCTCAGGCTCGGTTTTTCTCACAAAAACCCTTTCTCACTTTTTCTCTCATCGCACTTCTCTCTATTCTTTATTCTCTCATTTTTTATCCCTCCCCAGGTGTGGTTAATGGATAAACTGAAGGTCGTGGACTCTTGCCCCGCATATTCAGCTCGTGGCTATTTCTTCAGGCAACGCCTAGTTGACACCCTTGATGAGGGTTGGTGGTTTGAATGGATGTGCAGTTTGTCCACAGACCGCATTGCTTGGCGGTGCCCTTGGCTCGACCTCCCAATGACGAGTTATAGTATGACCCGTCAACCCGGGATCCAATTGATTGGCTTGACTCACTGTGTCTTCTACTTCCCATTCCGTATCCTGCGCCAGTTCGGTCATAATCAGACTTGTCCGCCGGAAGGGATAGAGTACCCGGCTACATTCCCGATTCGGCGCCTGGTGGCGGTATGCCACATGGAGGGCGAGAGAACTCGGCCCCGCTCGCTTTCGGTTGCACTTTGTCGATGAGTGCTTGGATTGGCTTAATGAAGAGGCACGGGAGGGCCCACTTTGGCATCGAGAGGCTTCAACCCGGCTGGAGGGGGCGCAGGGACATTTGACTTGACCATGCCCCGGATTTATTGCTTTATTAGTACTTTCAAGTTTTCTTTATGAATGTAATAAAAAGCAACTTCAATTGTATGCAAGAGCAAGAGAACTCTATTTGAAATCAATGAAATTGAAGGTTGTGGTACTGAAAATTTTCCGTTTTTGGTCCAGAAATAGTCTTAGTTGTAAAAAGATTTATTTGAACAAAGTCATCTTCATTAAAACTTTTCAAAACTGTTTCCAATATGGATCAGAACTGGACACGCCTGAGATCTGTCACCGAGATGCACAACCCCGGGTCCTAGCAACTGGAAAGTTGCCCCTTGTCTGAATGGTACCGCGGCACTTGTACAGCAACGGAAAGTTGCCCCTAGTCTGAATAGCACTGTACCAGAGATTGCGATAAATGCTGATGGACAAAGATGACCAAGATGATCAAAGTTGATCGGGGAAAAGTTTATGGCTGAACTTCAGGATGAAGCTGCCTACGTATCCCAAAGATGGGAATCAAGCCTTACGTAGTTCAGGCTTGGGTTCACTCGAGTATTTTCACTCTCCTTTTGCGCTCTAACTTTTGCCAAGGCCGCCCTTTGCGGGTTTTCAACCTTGCGAGCCCAGTTTTTATATTTTTCTAATTTTTCTGTGCTCTGAATTTTGCCTAGGTCGCCCTTTCGGGTTTTCGGCCTAGCGAGCCTCTCAGGGGTAATATTTCTTCAACTTGTCCATGTTGATTGGTTGAGAAAACTCTAGGCCATCTAGGTCCATCAGAACCACAGCTCCACCTGACCAGATAGACTTGATGATATAAGGACCCGTCCAATTAGGTCTGAACTTGCCCCTTGGGTCGTGGATGGGAGCTCGATTGTCTTTGAGTACCAAATCTCCTTCCTTCAAATTCCTGGACTTAACCTTCTTGTTAAAAGCCCGGGCGATTTTGTGTTGATATCCTTGGACATCGTACAGTGTTTTTAATCTCCTTTCATCGAAGAGCATGAGTTCCTCGAATCTGCTCTGCTGCCAATCTGCCTCAGCTATCTGACACTCAGCCAGTACTCGTAAAGACGGAACCTCAATCTCTATGGGTAGAACGGCCTCCATCCCATATACCAAGGAATATGGAGTTGCCCCGGTAGAAGTTCTAATTGACGTTTGGTAGCCCCACAAAGCAAACAGCAATTTATCTGGCCAGTCCCGATAGGTCTCCACCATCTTCTGCAGTATGTGTTTGATGTTTTTGTTGGCGGCCTCAACTGCTCCGTTGATGCGGCGTCGTGGATGACTTATGAAAAGCCACATTATACTTCTCCAACAAATCAATCATCTCCTTCTTGAAGTGAGAACCATTGTCCGAAATGATCTCATTCGGGACTCCATAACGGCAGATAATGTTGTTTCTGATGAACTTTGCGACATGCGAAGCCTTCAACACGGCATAAGATTGGGCCTCGACCCACTTTGTAAAGTAATCTATTGCTACTAAGATAAACTCATGCCCATTCGACCCCTTGAGTTCTGACTCAATCACATCGATCCTCCAAAGCGGCCATGGCGATGTCATGTTGTATAGCTTTGTGGCGGGATATTCATGCGGTTTGCGTGAATCGGCATTTGTGGCATCGCCGAACAAAGCCGATACAATCTTCCTCCATGGTAGACCATAGTAGCCTTATGTCGAGGATCTTTCGTGCAGATCACCCCATTCATATGTGCCCCATTCTCCTCCATGGATGGCCTCCATCGGTAACCCGACTCTTCGGCTTCCACACGGCTTGTGCATTCCCGGATGACCTCTTTTGTACAACTTAACCCCGCAGATGATAAAGCGACCATTCTTGATTACCCTCTTGTCCTTGGCATTTGCCTGGTGGATATGCCTCCTTTTCCAAGTTCCATATATCGTGATACCAAGGGTTGTTATCCCGCACTTCATCTATGGCAGATTGATTGGTGGCGGTGCAAATTTACGGTCAATAATATTTGGACGATCCGGACCCCGGATGGGATGTCTATCATGGAAGATAGAGTTGCTAGCGAATCTACAAACTGTTGTTCTCTCTTACTAGGTGAGTGAAATTTAGCTTTTCAAACCGAGGATTAGCAAATCCAAGGTCGGTGGTAAATTATCATCTTTTCCTCCTTGACTTTCAGTCTCCTTTAAGCTTGAGACACAACTAGGTTCGAATCCCCAATGACGTCCAATCGCCTTGCCCCTAGTTCTAGGGCAGCTTCTAGTCCGGCAATACATGCCTCATACTCTGCCTCGTTGTTCGAGACTTTGAATCGAAGCTTGAAGGCTAAAGGGATATGGGAATCGTCAGGCGCTATCAGCAACACCCCTATCCCATACCCATATTGATTTGACGCTCCGTCAAAGTACATCGTCCAAGTTTTATCTTCGATGTGCAGAATATCTTCATCTGGGAATAGGTACTCAACCGCTTCATCCCCTTCAACCGGGTGGTCGGCAAGGAACTACACCGCTCTCCTTTTTACGGACTTGCGTGTCACATACTTGAGATCAAATTCGGAGAGCAACAGCAGCCAACGAGCTAGCCTACCCGTAAGTGCTAGTTTCTCGAAAAGATATTTAATGGGATCAAGTCGTGAAACCAACATTACAGAGTGAGCTAACAAGTAGTGCCGCAGCTTCCTAGTAGCCCATACCAAGGCCAGACATGCCTTCTCCAGCGGAGTGTAGCGGGTCTCGTAATCCAGCATCTTCTTGCTCAGATAGTAGATGACCATTTCCACTTTATCTTCTGACTCTTGTGCGAGCATGCAGCCCATTGTAGTCTCGGTTACTGACAGATACAATATCAACGGTCTTCCCGGCTTTGGTGGTGACAACACGGGTGGATTCTGTAGATACTCTTTAATCTGTTCAAACGCAGCTTGGCATCGGCCGTCCCAATGGAACTTCTTTCCTTTCTTCAAAAGACCAAAAAGTGGTTCACAAGTTAAGGTTAGTTTTGAGATAAACCGCCTTATGAATTGCACTTTACCCAGAAAGCCTCGCACCTCCTTTTCAGTCATTGGTGGTGGCATTTCTAAGATGGCCTTGATTTTGGAAGGGTCAACTTCGATGCCTTTTTGTGTCGAAATCGGCATTTTTCCCGCTGTAACACCAAACGTACATTTCTGAGGATTCAACCGCAGCCGAAATTCTCTGATCCTTTGAAAAAACTTTTGCAAGGCGGTGTAGTGGCCCTCTCTTTCTTTGGACTTGACAATCATGTCGTCCACGTACACCTCAACCTCTTTATGGATCATGTCATGTAATATTGTAGTTGCAGCCCGTTGATATGTAGCCCCAGCGTTCTTCAACCCAAACGGTATCACTCTATAGCAATATGTACTTACGGGTGTAAGCGATCTTCTCCGGTCTTCGGGTGCCATTACTATCTGATTATAGCCTGAAAAGCCATCCATAAACGAGAGCAAAGCGTGCCCCGCTGTGAAATCTACCAACTCGTCGATATGTGGCAAGGGAAAGTCATCCTTCGGACTAGCTCTGTTCAAATCCCTGAAGTCCACACATACCCGGATTCTGCCATCCTTCTTCGGCACTAGAACAATGTTGGCCAACCAAGTCGGGTATTCGGATACGGCGAGAAGCTGCATCAATCTACTTAGTGACCTCTTCCTTGATCTTAATGGCCCAATCGGGGCGGATCCTCTGAGTTTACGCTGATGTCGGGCCTCGGGGTCAAGAGGATCGGTCTTTATACAATCTCGGGATCGATTCGGGCATGTCTTCGTAGGACCACGAAAACATCTTTGAAATCTTTTAATAAAGCGACTAAGCGCTCGCATTCCTCCGAAGACAACGTGGACCCGATCTGGACCAGCCGCGGGTCCTTCTCAGTACCAATGTTCACGGTAGTGATTTCATCCATTAAGGGTTTAACAAACCTCTCATGCTCTTGTTCAATTAGTCGTTGCAAAACCGGAGGAATTTCGTCCTCGTCGTTTTCATCAAAATTTTGAAAGTCCTGATTTAAGCAATAAACCAAAGGCACAGAAAAGTACTCGGAAACCACAGTCACCTCATTCTCATTATGTACTTCCAAATCGTCCAATTCTTACATTTAGCAGACTCAAAGAGAAAAAAAAAGATGACTGGCAGATCATGGCATCCGGGTTATCACCCCGAGAATCTGGGACTCGGACTCAGACGAGTTGGAACTGATTCGACTCACAAGACTTCGGTGGAATCGATTCCGACTCACTACTGACCCGGTCTTTGACAAAAATCCTCCTCGTCTTGCCGGTGAGGGAGGTGCGATGGATACATCCAAAATAGGCGATGGTAGGCTCATGACCGTTTATCTCCGATCATGGACACCGAGGAGTCATCCCCCAAGCACAACTGGTCGATCAAAGGATTTGACAGTAGACATGCCAGTGCTACCCCCATTTCAAATTCTGTGTCCGCAGACTCCACTTCTTTGCTATGCTCAGCCTCAACTGTTGGGTCTGTCTGCTTTTCAACAACATCATCCCCTGATAACTGTAGGTCAAAGAAAATTTCGAACCCCGGCATGCGCTTCTTTTCTTCATTCAGCCATGGCTCCGGAAAACCACAGAATGGAAAGTCTTCCCCCTCCCGGACGAAACGTCCGTTCAGGGTACCCTGGATGGGCCGATGCATCAATTCAAAAGGTTTCCCCATCTGTTTTGCTTTGGCTCTTCCAGCCATCTCTTTCCCTTTTCTTACCCAATCTTCCTTGGTGGGCAGGTAACCCAAACCGAAGGTGTGAGGGTTGTGCGGCACTTCGGCCAATGTTGCAATGCCCTTACGGCTGCTTTTCCCTAATCCCATCCCGGGGATGTATTGGAGTTTGTTCATGAGGTACACTGCTTGGGCACTAACATATATCCCTTCATTAGCGACCATGATATTCTGTACGACTTGAGCCTCAGCCAAGGTAAAACCTGATATGAACACGTCCTCCATGCCATGCTCGATTTCCAGAACAGGCGTGGATACCTCGGGTGGTGGGTGGATTGATGAATTCCCAAAGACGATGGCTACTCCCTTCCCGTAGGGGTATTTCACCATTTGATGCAAAGTAGATGACACTGCCTTCACTTGATGCAGCCACGGCCGCCCTAAAAGCAAATTAAAAGTTGCGGGAACTTCTAGGACATGGAAATCTATCTCGTGTCGTCCTGGCCCAACCTTTGTCTGAACTTAAACTGTTCCCATTACTTCTCTACTTGTGTTGTCGTACGCCCGGATGACCTAAGCTGTTGGTATGAAATCTGCGGTTTTCAAGCCAATCGTATATGCTGTCCTAGCTGGGCAGACATTGATGGCGGACCCGGTATCGACAAGTACCACCGGTATCCACTTATCTCTACATTCCACAGAGATGTAGAGAGGTTTATTGTGATTTGCGCCCTCAAGCGGAAGTTTTTTATCTGAAAAGGTCAACGTCGGGGAACCTCCTCCCGGGAAGAGCAGTCCAACCAGCTGCTCTGGTGTAGTTTCTATGGAGAGCTTGGCCTTATCCATGGTACATCAAAATAGCTGCTGTGTACTCATGAGGCCATGAGCAAATTCCCCAAATGGAGATGTCTGCTTGTATCTTTTTCACCGCTTGAGAACTTTTCTTCCTCAAGTTGCTTCTCCTTTTGCTTCTCGGCTTCCCTATCCTTCCCTGAGGCTTCTGGTTGATCCAAGTGTGGGGGTTTGAAATATCGCCCACTCTGTGTCATGTGGTCAACCTCTCCAAGGTACCAAGTGTTATCGGGTTGGTTATTCCCCCAATCTTCATCCGTGTGGGCAAGACATAGGTCCTCATCTTCCCACCACATTCCATCAGCGGCCGACAGACACCTGTCCGGCCCTGGTATGACTGTTCTTGCGCTCGCAGCACCTTCCATCCACGTGCCCGCAGCATTCTCGGTTCCTGTGCACACAGCAGTTTCCACTCCCACATGGGCCTTTGCCTTTCTGATTCTCTCGGAATCCTCAAAACTTGCTTGTTCTGACACAACTGATTGTTCAATCATCTCCGTACTCAAAATGTTCCAATCTCGGGCGAAATTCTTGACACCGGCGCCCTCCGGCGATGTGTTCTGCTCTTCGACCCTTCTGGCCGTTGCTGATATTCTCATTCCTGCTGAACTGTGCTCTGCCTGAAATTCTCCTACCACATCGGGTTGATCGTCCAACCACCCGGTGACTTCTACTGAATCCTCATAATCGAACCACTAACCATCAAGGCCTCTCGGGTATTAGTCCTTTGTAAATTGGAGATTGGCCAGGTCCTCCTCCACAGCTATTACATCATCTGTTCCCTGTCCCAGACTATCCCCTTGGATCATACACAACTCTCCCCCTGTTGACAATTCTACTCCGGGCCTATCTTGGCCTATTGATGAAATGTAGTCACTCGGACTGTATGTCTTACCCATATAACTCCCAGATTTTGCCGACTCTGACTCAACAACTCTTTTTTTCTTCGGGGTCTCCTCTTTCCTGTTCTCGGTGGTCACCACCACTGGCTTAGGTTGGGTTATAGAGATGTCCATCATGCACAAGTTGATGCAATCGGGGAGGAACACCTCTGGTTTAGGCAGGTGGGTAGGTGTGATATAGATACTAGGGTTGTAGGACACGGCCCCGGTATGGATGAAATTAAGTCTTTTGGGTGGTGGAGCTTGGTTATGTGTGAGGAGGGGATTTGTTGTAACATTGGGTTTTTCGGGAGGTAAAATTACCCCGTTATCGATAAGGTCTTGAATTTCGTGGCATAGCCGATAGCACTGGTCGGTGTCGTGACCGTGCTGCTAGTGAAATGCACAATACTTGGTCGGGTTATGGGTAGGAGGGAGTTTTTCCGGTAGGGGCCGCGGCTCCAGGGGCTTCAGGTGCCCTTTCTTGATCAAAACCCCCAGAGCTTTGGATAGGGGCATATAGAGTGGAGCGAAAGTTCTGGTGTTTCTGGGTGGGTATTTGGTTGTTTGCGGGTTGCTTCCGGACGCACCGGAGAATGGCGAAGCTGCCGTATTTCTTTGTGGGGGGTTAGTGGTGACCATGCTCACTTCGGAGGCTCTCGTAGTAGATGCGCCACTCGGGCCTGCATTAGTGTTGCGGTTGAAGGTCCTTCGGGGTTGCTCCCGATCATTATCAATCCAGCCTTGCTTCAAGGCATCTTCAATCTGCACCCCCATTTCATGTAGGTCAGAAAAAGTGGGAAATGGGACTACTATCATCTTTTGCATCAACTTCGGCTGTAGATTGTGCACAATCATCCGAATCTGGTCTTTGTCCGTAGGCCTCAAGGTCATCATCGAAGCCTTGGCCCTCCATCTGGTTACGAACTCTGAAAAACTCTCCTTAGGCTCTTGCCTAGTTGTCTCGAGATCACGGGTCGTAATCTCAATTTGCGTGTTGTATGAGTACTGCGCGATAAAGGCCTCAGCCATTTTGTTCCAATTTCTCTTGACGTCATCTTCTAGCTTGGCATACCATGCGGATGCCACACCTGACAGGGTCCGACCAAATAAAGACAACTTTTGGAGCCTACTGAGGCCTATTGGCCTTAGAATGTCCGAAAACAGTCTTAAGTGTACCATGGGGTCCCCGGACCCATCAAATCGATCAATATGGGGCATTTTGAATCTGTCGGGCAGCGTCACAGCTGCGTCAGTGTAACCATCTTCAATGTCGGGGATAGTCTTGACCCCTTGGGATCTCTTGAACAACTTTTCAAGCTTGCTCAACTTGAGTGCGGTGGGATTGGTCTCGAACTCAAAGGGAGAGTCTAGTAAATTGGTGGGTGTTTTTGATAGCTGAGGTTGGGTTTGAGGTAGGGTTGGAGGTGGGGGTGGTCCTGTGGGCAGCTCTGTATCAGTCTGAACATTGGTTGTCTCCCCGACGTTAGGAACTCCTGGTGGGGAAGGAGCTTGATGCGAAGCAGATGCTCCGGTTTGCTGTTCTAGCCTGGCAATTGTCTCTGCCTGTTCCCTCACAACTGTGGCCTGTTGCCTGGCGAAATCTGCCTGACGGACGGCATCCTGCTGCATCGCTTTCATGCTCTCTTGAAGGTGGCGCACCATCTCCTCCAAACTAGCCATGCTATCCTGCTCTGGTTGGATTACTGGTATATATTCCCTCTCTGTTGGTGACACAGAATCCTGATCCCTACTGAACACAGGTGGGGTAGACAAAGCTCTCTGAATCGATCACATCTTGATGTCCTTCGCTTCTATGACCTCCGTTTAGTAACCGGGGGTAGTGAGTAGTACACTGGTTGTCCGTCTATCAGATCCTCAGATCGAAGGAGTCGACGGCCTCTAACCCAGGGTGCTTGGGGGATATCTATCGGGTCGGTAGCAATCGTGCTCAACTACCTAATAAAAAGATAAATAAAGCGTATAAATAAACAGAAAATCGGACAGCATAACAGCATAAAATAAACAACACACGGTTGGATAACACGCTGAACTCGATACACTGTTCCTCAAATACCGATCACTGTTTCTGAATCATTGCCCCTAAGTCTGAATCTTGTACCTACAGATAACTGATTCCCCAAAATACTGTTACCGGTGCCCTCAGGCCTGATACCCAATCTTGCAAACTGACATGTGTGTTCCTGTAGAGATACACTCTAAAAGCACATAGCAAATAAATGGGAGCCAATACACCCCTATGTTGGGGTAGGGTTTCCCTGTCCTATCTTGTTAGGAGCTAGGGTTTCACTATGCACACAGCGGTTTCAAACAACCTAACATCGGGTAAGCAACCTATCCTAGTTTGGAATGGTCACTATGGATCCGAATATGCACTAGGTCGAATGGTCAAAAAGGGTGCCCCGGTAAAAACCGGGGTTTATGTTCCCATACTGGCAGAGCCCGCAATCGGTCAGCCTTATGGACATGCCTTGACAAGACAAGCCTCCGGCAAACCGCTCAGGAATAGCAGATGGCCAACACGGTGTCCTAGGCGCACCAATGCACATGCAATGCAAAGAAACACATATGTGTAGTCAAAACAGGATATCACGAGTTCGAGTCAAGCTCTCTAAACTCCCCAGCGGAGTCGCCAGAAACTGTAGACGTCCCTGAACGCCCCGGGAGGGTTAAGTCCCGTTCCGTTCGTATTGGGGTCACTACAGTTCGGACTCGATTGTCACGGTTCTTAATCTTGAACCAAAGAGTCCAACTCTGGCAAATTGTTTTGAAGAAAAACAGATTTTTGAAAAGTAGTGCCAAACATGGACTGCTTTGCCAGATTACAGAGTCGCCACCTAAATATTTTTTATGGGGGAATTTAGGAAACCCTGACTCGGTGCCAAAGGCCACATGTCCGTCATCACCAAAGTGGTCTTGGTTCGGGAGCTTGGGTACGATCGGGGAAGGTCAGCTATGAGCACCCCCTTTCGCCCGGTCCGAAGACCGGCCTCTACTAACCGTGATATCCGTTTTTGGAAACATTACGTGCCCTTGTTCCAATTATTAACCTAGAATTACTATGTTATGCGCGCAGCAAACAAGTATAGACTAGATCGCCTAAATTGGAAACAAACATTGCATATCTGTTTGTTTTGAAAACAATTCGAAATTGCTACTCGCAAGTAGGCTAAAATACGGATTTCAACGAGTTATTCCAACTCAAGTAATCTAACCTCCACCCACAGGCATTCAAACAGTTTATCTCACATAAGCATTTAGCCGCATGGTAAGCATACTGTCATGGCAACATTCACACGCATGTGGTATGCTGAAGCGTAAAATACTTACATCGTACTCCGTGCCAAAACAATAAACTAGTTAGCAAACATGCATGTCCTAGATCATGTTAAGTGGCTAATGCATCGCATACAGGGATGTAATCTAGACAGGCTCGGCTACCCTAAACATGGCACATGAAATGCAGCAACTACCACATATTCAATTTGGAATTGAAAGTACGATGCAGTTTGCATGATGTGCCGAGCCCGATGCATGTAAACAAATGCATGAATGCACGCATGCGTAGCATAATGTATGCTAAAATAAACGTGCCCTAATCTACCATTGTAAGCAGGTAAATAAAAAGGAGAAAGAAATGGGGGTTGGAAAACATACACCCACTCACCCACACTTATTACAATTATGCCCTCACACAGAGGGACCGAATAAATATTACAGTCCGAATAATAAATAAATTAATTATTACAGAAATTTCTATTTGTCAAATTAAATCATATGTAAAAAGAAAGGGGGCTTCAGCCCTGCCTCGGGATGCGTGAATGATGCATGCTCAAATCTGACTTGCCCGGAAAACCCACACCGCACCACTGCTGCCTCTGTTTCTACTGCCCTGCCTCTCCAAAAATTCCCAAAGTCCCAGAATGCCTTCCTTTCATACTACTGCATACCACCGGCTGGAGGAAAGGTTCACCGGCTGCTTAAATTGGCCACCGGCTCCTTGTAGAGTTTATCGGCACAAAAAGTGTGCCGGTCGGCACATTTTACTGCCGGTCGGCAGAAAGTTCCTGCAGAGGACAGTTTGACAGCAGCAGCAAACCAGCAGTGCATGGCATGGATTTTGAGCATATGTAAGCATGGTCAATGCCTCCTATCATGCTTGGGGACTCAAGGAGGCATGACTCTTGGTTCTTGGGCCATCAATTATGCATCTTAATGCATGATGGCCTAAGGAACAAAGGTTGCATTTTAATGGTAATGCATGCAAACAAACAAATGAAATCCAAGGCCTTATCATGTATTAGTCAAAGGTCTTGGCGACCAAGAATTGAGACAAGTTGCACCACTTGAAGTGTGAACTCTTCTCAATCCTATGCTTAGCTTGACAATCCCCAAGCCAAGCCATGGAATGCATGTATGCAACATAGCTCAAATGATGCAACAATGGGACTAAGATGCAAGGCATACCAAGTGTCATGCAACTATCACAATAGGCATGCAAAATGCTAGAGTATGCAAGGTATAAGTGGCATGCAAACATTGGTCAATCAAACAATGAAACCAACCTACTACAACACTCGATGAACCAAGCATGCATCAAGCATATAATGAACATACAATGGTGGCCTTAACTTCAATGGGGCAGCCTTCAAACCACCCCAAAACAAGGGCAAAACAAGCCCTAAATGATGACCAAAACACTACACAAACATGCAAGTTCATGAGCCCAAACCTAAGGCACCAAAAAGAGCATTTTACTACCACTTACACAACCACTCATGGCATGAATCTAACAACCAAAAACAGATTTTTAATATGCAAAATGACACCCAAAACCCACATATGGCAGCCTCCAAAATGCCCCAAACAAACAAGCATGCATTAAGCCTATTCCTAAACATAGAAAGGCACACCTTTAAAGCATGAAAGAGGAAATGAATGCAAGCATGAGGGCATGGATTAGGGACTGAAATGTGACCTAAAATGATGCCAAATCATAAGATCAAAGTAGACTAATCATGCTAAGGACTCACACACCCAAAGCTTATAAGCCAATAAGCAAGATAACAATACCAAACATGGCAACACAGTGGCTCACAGCCCTAAGCATGGCAAGATGAGGTTAATATCTTCATGAAACTAGGCTAAAACATGCAAAGAGCATGGCCTAAATGCAAGGCATTCTTCCTAGCATAAGAGAGCATTACAAAGCAAGTATGAGAGGCATGTTAAGGACCATAAAACCAACCAAAGACAGAGGTGAAATATGACCCAAAACATCCAAGAAAGCTCTGAAATGAAGCCAAATACAAACATTCATGCATGCAATTCTATAAGCCAAGAACAAAGGCAAACAAGGGGCCAAGGAGAGAGGGGTGTCCCTCCCCTATATGAGACTTCAAACCATCTTCCACTGATTTTCAGTGGTGGGAAGGTCAAAAACACCAAGTAAACAAGGCCTTACCAAAAAGACACCAAAAATGCCAAACAAGGCCTAAAGGGGTGAGCCTTTACTCAAACCACAAAATGACCTTAATGAAGGTTCAAGAGCAAGTAAAAACAAGAGTTTTTCATGTTAAACACAAAACCAAAAACACAAAGCAAGACTAGTAAAAAGCTAGAGCAAGAATGGGGAATCTAAAGTAATGTTCTTACCCTTGAAGATCCTTTGAAGAACAGGTGGAGCAGTCCTCCTCTAGTGATCAAAACCAGTCCAAAATCACAACAATCCACCTTCCAAGCCTCTCAATCTCGAGCTAAGGTGTACTAGTGTGTGTAATGGTGTAAAAATGAGGTAAAAGTACACTTTTAGGCCCAAAAACACACACACAAGAGGAGAGAGAGGGAAAATATAGAGAGAGAGAGTGTATCACACAGATATATAGATATAAGCTCTGGTTTTTGACCTAAAATGGCTAACCTGTAACTCAAGGGGAGGAGATGAGCTTATATAGGCAAACTAAGGCTCTTAACTTAGTGGTTAAGCAAAGAGAGGGGGGGTTCAAGAGGTGCAAGAGGGTCTTGGCTTCCAAGGGAAGCTAAGACAGCTGGCCAAGCTTCTCCAAGAAGCTTGGCCAAGGGTTCAACCTTCTAGAAGGTTTATGGGGTTCAAAGGTGCAAAGGGTGCAAACCCGGACATGGGGAGTAGTGATGGTGCACTCCAGCTGTCACAGCTAGCATGCACCATCACTGGGGGTGCAAAGGGGTCACACCGACCAGCCAAAACAGTCACCGGCACAAAAGAGTGCCGGTCGGCATAATACAGTGCCGACCGGCCAAAGATTTTGAGAAATAAGTGCCGGTATCCACTAGGGGGGGCCGGTGGAGGTGTGGGGCAGTCGGTGGGCTTCAGGGATGGCTAACAAGCCTTCCCCTACCCTCAGATGCAAAACACACAAGTCTTGGTACAAAACCAAGCACAGAACAAACCGGTTGAGAGGTCCTGAGGCACGGCGCGCAGCCGGGACCTCCGGGAACTCAAAACAAACACCAACATGGATAATCACTGAGTGTTCAAGCAGTGACGTCCAAGTCTTGAGGACGGTCAAAAATGGGGTGTCTACAACTTTGTAGATGTGTTGCTTGATATTCAAAGAGATAATAAGGTTGGCTTTCATGTTGATAAGGATAGCATCAAAGAACTTATCTTGGTAAGACTTGACCTTCCTTTTCTTTCATGTTCTCTTTTTTTTTTTTTTTTTTTTAAAAAAAAAACGTACTTATGAATCACTTTGATCAAACATGAACACAAATATTGAGTCTAGCAGTCACACTATCTTATGTAATGTCACTTATTAATAAAATTAATAATGCTATACTTATCATCTTTTTATATAACATTCAATATATACCACATCATGTATTAACTCATTATTTGCGCAATGAGTCTTACCACTCATTTCTGTCAATTAATGTGCTAATACATGAGGTAATAAATTGAAGGTGGAATAAAAAGATGGCAAGTGTAGCATTACTCTAATATAATATTATAAATTGGATTAGGTGTACATCTTTTGTCTCTCACTAACTTAGCTATGTAATTCTCACTATCATAATGTGTGATTATTCATTGTTGATAATACCTGTTATATCTTCTACTTAATCCACAAATTTGATGACAAGGTTTGAGAAAAAAATTCATTTACCCTACAAACTATCATTGGAAAATCAAACAGGAAGCTTTTGCACCAAAAATTCTTGTTGAAAATACAATAAGTACTATTAGGTAAAGATTTGTTTGTCTCTCACTAACCTAATCATATAGTCACCACTATTGCAATATGAAATTCCTCATTGTTAGGTAATACTGTGATATAGCATCGCCAAAATTTCTTGTTTAAAAAGCCAAAGCCAAATGAATTATTTGACAAATGCTAAATTTGTATGTTTTGTAGGATATATTTGTTGCTGGAACTGATACTACATACTTTGCCCTAGAATGGGTGTTGGCAGAGCTCTTGAAACACCCCAAAGTCTTGAAGGAACTCCAAAACGAAGTGCGACGAACAGACAATGGCAAGCAATACATAACTGAAAATGACTTGGAGAAAATTCACTACCTAAAAGTCGTAATCAAAGAGACTATGCGCCTACATCCTCCTATTCCATTGCTAGTTCCTCGAAGATCAACCTAAGATGTCAAGTTAATGAGGTATGACATTGCAGCTGGCACACAAGTAATTACAAGTGCTTGGGCGATTGGGAGAGACCCATTGTCATAGGATGAGCCAGAGGAATTCAGGCTTGAGAGGTTCTTGAATACTTCAATAGATTTCAAATGGCATGACTTCGAGCTAATTCCATTTGCTGCTAGGAGAAAGGGTTGTCCTAAAATTCAATTTGCCATGGCAGTGGATGAGCTTGCACTGGCAAATCTTGTGTACAAGTTTGATTTTCCTGTCCTCAATGGAGCAAGAGGAGAGGATTTGGACATGAGTGAAGCAATTGGTTTGACAGTCCACAAGAGGTCTCCTATATTGGCTGTTGTGACTCCTTGTTCCTTTTAGTCTCCACCTCATCCTTAAAAAAATAAAAAAACAAAAAAATAAAAAACAAAAAAAAATTATTATTATTATTATATGTTGGTTTAGTACGCACTACTCAGACTCTATCAAAGTTTGTAAGAAAAATAAGTTTTGATTTGTGTAAAATAATGTGCTAATTTAATAGTTAAAAATAAATAAATAATTGATACTAATGGGCACCCGAGAAGGGCCAGCCCACGGGTCAGGGAGCAACTCACAGCCCAGCTATTAAAGCCCAGTAACTTTGAGAAATCAATGTTGGGCTAGGACCAATAGCATTAAAGCACTTGTCAGGAGGAGACCTAGCCACATAAGCAGACAAAGATCTTGTAAAGTTATTGCACCCACACATCAGCCATTTATGAGGCCCTCATAGCATTAAATGCAGCAACCCTTTCCCACCGGAGGAGGTAGACTCACCATGAACGATGTCTACGAGGCTATAGACTTTCAGCCAACAAGACAGCTTGGAATGGACAAGGAAATGATGAGCAAAGGATATAAGAAAGTTTTCGAGATACATCGAGATTAAGTTTTTTCACCCCCTTTTCTCTTTATCTTACTCTCTAAGAAAAACCAATCAGTTGTAACCCAACTTGATCGTCCGAGTGTCCATCGGGGTCTATCTCCCCCTTTGGACCTTTTTGCTGGCACACTTCAAGGACCCCGAGCCCAATAGACTGATTGAAAGTGTGGATTATTTCGAACCATCCTCCATTGGAGTCGATCGCATTATTAGTTGGTGCCGCCTGTGGGAATCTTGTCTCTGGTCGACAATTGTGTTCATTGTCACTGGAGGAAACTGCGCTACCACCCATATCCCACTCCAGGGTGGATGGTCACGACAAGGTCCATGGCTTCAGAACACAATGCTGGCAACCCTGAAGTCGAATCTTCCAACCCAAAAAATTCATCTCCATATTTCGCAGAGCTCACCAACAACATCAACCGGCTGACAGAGGAAAACCAAGCCCTGATCAACGCTCTGCTCCAATGCGACTTACTTATCCCACCTCCACTGCCACAAATAGTCCTCTTGAACACAGAACAAACCCACAATCATCATCAATTTCCACCACATATGTCCCAAGGAATATTTCCACCCTTTGTCTCGCAGCCTCAACCGTCGAATCTTGACGATATGCGCGTCCTTCCCCCAGGCTCGCAGCCTCACCAAGAGAGACCAATGCCTTTCCATAACCACCCCCCTCCACACCACATTACCGTCCATAAAGGCAAGGCTAGCAGCGTTCAACCCCTGTTTCATGCTTATGGAGATAATGCTCCCATTTGGGATGAAGAACTACGAGCCACGAAGATTCAGCTACAATGGGTCATGCAGAACTTGCAGCGCAAACCTTTCTCAACATGTGTCGTGGTTTCCCTGTCATATTGAAGGGATCAGCACGACTTTAGTTCAACTAGCTCCCTCTAGACTTTGTCACTTCTTTTCACCAGCTCAACGAATCCTTCTGAAGCCACTTCATCGGCGCCCAACAGAACGATAGCTGGTGACCTAACTCCTAAACATCTGACAAACCGAGGGGGAATTGCTCCACAGCTTTGTCACATGTTTTAACTTTTAACACGGAGGCCCTACGGGTGGAGGAAAATAATGACAAGGTCATCATCACTGCCTTTATGACCGGTTTGTGCCCGTCAGACTTTATCTTTTCCCTCTCCAAAAACCCCCCGACCGTAATGGCCACCCTTCTCCCCAAAGCCCAGAAATACATGAATACCGAAGACTCTCTGGCAGCTCACCAAGATTCCACATCTAAAACCTCACAACCTAGGGAAAAGAGAAAAGAACCTGAGCCCAAGCACTCACAATATACCTACCGAACCTCCTAATATACAGACCAACCTCTACGCTCGGACTGGCCACCCTCTACCCGACCACTTGGTTGGTTCGAACGGTACATACCTCTCAACTCACCTATGGAGCAAGTCTTGCACCAGATCCAATGTGACTATAACCTCAAATGGCCCCAACCACCAAAATCCCTTTCCACTCAGCGGGACCAATCCAAGTATTTTCATTTCCACCGCGACCACGACCATACCACTGAAGAATGTGTCAACCTTAAAGACCAAGTCGAAAACTTAATCCGCCAGGGGTGTCTCAACCGGTTTACAGCAGCCCCCCATCACAGAACCAGGGCCGACCCCCCAAGATGCAATGAGCGATATACTTCTTCTAAACAGCTTGAACCACTTGGGCGACAGGATGATCGAGCTCCACAATAACCCCATGTGCAAGGCGGTCCTGCCTCCCTAGTAGGCGAGACCCGAGTCATCATTGGAGGGCTCACATATGGCGGAGCATCTCGGTCGACACAACGAACTGAACTCAGAAAGATTAGATAGGGCTCCGATAGGGAAGTAACGATGGTGGACCACCCCTACAAACAACCCAAGCAATGGTTCGAGCCGATCACCTTTATGGTGGTGGATTGCACAGGCGTTCGCTACCCTTACGATGACCCCCTAGTCATTTATGCTTTTTTATCAAACTACCAAGTCAGGCGAGTACTTGTTGATAATGGTAGCTCCTCCAACATTATCTTCCTTAACGCCTATCAATAACTCCAGGTTGGAGAAGAAAAGATGTCACCTCCACAAACTCCTGTAGTCGGCTTCATTGGGAATTGTGTGACCTCCCTCGACTCTATCGACCTTCCAATCACCATCAACAAATATCCATGGCAGTCCACAAAACTCCTCACCTTCCTCGTTATCAAGTGTTCTTCCGCTTACAACATTATACTTGGACACACAGCTCTCAACGCTCTCCAAGCTGTGACCTCCACATACCATTTGGCCATAAAATTTCTGACTGATCAAGGGGTCAGTATGGTGCGGGGTAAATGGACTGTTGCTAGAGAATGCTATGTCGCCTCGTTAAAAGATGTCAAAATGAGGGAGAATATGATCGTAGAAGGCCTGGATATCAGAGATGAGGAAGAGCTAATCCGAGGAGAACCAACGGAAGAACTAGTTGACGTACCCATCGATCCCACCAACCCAACGAAAATGACTAAGATTGGAAGCCAACTACCTCCTCAAGCCAAGGTCAACTTATATCTCTCTTAACCGAGCATAACAATGTCTTTGCTTGGACTCACTCAGACATGCTGAATATTGACCCTTCTTTTATTACTCATTGCCTCAGTATCGAGCCCCAGTTCTGACCGTTCCGCTAAAAGCAGCGCATCTTTCACCTAGAGCGCAATGATCTCATCGCTACTGAAGTGGACAAACTGTCGAAGGCCCAGTTCATAAGAAATGTTAACTATCCCAAATGGTTATCCAATGTGGTCTTGGTTCGCAAAAGTAACGGCAAATGGAGATTTTGCATCGACTACTTTGACCTCAACCGAGCTTACCCTAAAGACAGCTACTCCCTACCCAAGATAGATCTATTGGTCGATGCAATGGCAGGACACCAAATGCTTAGCTTCACGGATGCTTTCTCAGTCTACAATTAGATTTTAATGCATGCAGCTGATCAAGAGCACACCTCCTTCATTACTGACAGAGGGACATATCATTATCATGTAATGCCATTCGGTCTGAAGAATGCGGGAGCCACTTACCAACGCCTAGTTAATGACATTTTTAAAAACCAGATAGGTCAGAATATGGAGGTCTACGTCGATGATATGCTCATCAAAGGCAAACTCTTCTCCGATCACTTAACAAACCTATGGTGGACCTTCCAAGCCTTGTGCAAATATAAGATGAAACTGAATCTAGAAAAGTGTGCCTTCAGTGTTAGGTTGGGTAAGTTTTTGGGATTTATGGTCAGCCACAGAGGAATTGAGGCCAATCCAGAAAAGACCAAAGCCTTGATCAAAATGCAATCTCTGTGAATGGTAAAAGAGGTTCAGCGACTCACGAGCAAGGTAGTCACCCTCAATCGCTTCATATCAAGGGCAACCGACAAATGCCTTCCGTTCTTCAAGGTGTTTAGAAAGGCTTTCAACTGGAACGCCGAGTCCAAGGAGGTGTTCCAACAACTAAAACAATGCATGGCAAACCCTCCCCTCCTCTCTCAAACAATCCCAAGGGAGACCCTCTTCCTTTGTTTAGCCATCTCACACACGGTAGTTAGCACCGCTCTCATTAGAGGGGAAGATTTAGTCTAGCGTTTAGTTTATTACATCAGCCACGCACTTCGAGATGCAGAACAAAATTATCTTTTATTGGAGAAGATGGCCCTAGCTCTGGTCATCACCTCCAGACGCCTCCGGCCTTACTTTCAAGCCCACTCTATAGTGGTTCTCACTGACCAACCTTGGAAAAAAGTTATGCAATAACCAAAGTCATCAGGTAGGCTCATGCAGTGGTCTGTTGAATTGAGCCAGTACAAAATCTCCTACCGACCGTGAATGGCCATCAAAGGCCAGGCTATTGCCAATTTTATCCTGGAATTCACCAATCTCACTCCAAACATACCCCCTACATGAACACCCGCCATTCTTGATGCAAAGGAGCCTTACTCCTGGACTCTTAGTGTTGATGGTTCATCTTGCAGAAAGGGTAGTGGAGCTGGCCTGATCCTCACCACCCTAGAGGATGAATACTTCAAGTGTGCTCTCCGATTTTTGTTCAACACAAGTAACAACGAGGCCGAATATGAGGCCCTAATAGCAGGGCTATGGTTGGCTAGAGACATCAAGGTCGATCATCTCTGAATGTCTAGAGACTCTCGATTTGTCATTGAGCAGATAACAGGCGAGTTCGATGCCAAAGAGAAAACAATGCGATCACACAGGGACATCACTCTTCCCCTCACCCGCCTCTTTAATAGTTTCCACATCAAGCATGTCCCCAGGGCAGAGAACTCCCAAGCAGATGCAATGGCACAGTTAGCCTCAATCGACCAATTTGACCTTGACCACGGTGTCTGAGTTGAATACCTGACCCACTCAGCCATTTCACTATATCAACAAGAGGTTTACTTGCTCCAGGACGAGCCCATCTTATAGGCCCTTGACATCATCCCATTTTTAGAACAGGGAGTCCTACCAGAGAATAAGCAGGAGGTCGATAAGATCCGGGCGAGGTCATCTAACTATGTTATTATTAAGGGTATCTTGTACAAACGGGGGTTTTCACGACCATACCTTAGATGCTAAAATGCTGATCAAGCTACATATGTGATGCGAGAAATCCATGATAGGGTTTATGACAACCATTCTGGGGGATGATCTTTAGCCCGTAAAATCCTTTGGATAGGCTACTTATGGCCCACGCTTAACCAAGACACCATTAACTTTGTACTCAAATGTGACAAGTGCCAACACTTTGCCAACATCCCTCACGCCCCTTCAACAGAGTTGATTACGCTTAACAATCCCTATCCCTTCGCCAAGTAGGGAATCAATCTCGTAGACCCCTTGCCGACTGGCCGAGACCAAGTAAAATTTGCCGTGGTCACCATCAATTACTTCACAAAGTTGGTGGAAGCCGAGCCCCTGGCAAAGATTACCAAGCGGAATACCACCAGGTTTATTTGGTAATCTATTGTGTGCCACTTCAGGGTTCCTCAGGCCATCGTCTCCGATAATGGCAAGCAGTTCGACAACACCAAATTCAGAGAATTCTACAGCAAGCTCAACATTAAAACCTTATTTTCTTCCCTTGGCCATCCCCAAGTTAACGGCTAGGTAGAAGTCACCAACCGCTCTCTATTGAAAATTATCAAGACCAAGTTATAAGCCACCAAGGGACTTTGGGCAGAAAAACTACCCAACATACTCTGGGCATATTAGACGACAGCCAGAACCCCCACTAGGGAGACCCTTTTTCTCTTAACATACGGCGCAGAGACGATCATCCCCATGGAAGTTGGCCTACTTACCCCCAGGCTCACCCTAACTGATCCACAACTGAACAAAGAATCGTAAAGGGTCGACTTGGACGTCATTGAAGAACTGCGGAAAATAGTTGCTGTCTGATTACCCTTACACCAATAGAAAATGAGGCAGCATTATAATCGTCACGTCTGACCCAAAGAATTCGTAGTGCGACACTTAGTCCTGCGAGAAGCCACTCTTGCTACCAAAAACCTGACCGAAGGGAAGCTCGCAGCTAAGTGGGAAGGCCCTTACATCATCAAATCCAGACCATGCCCAGGCACTTACCGTCTACAAGATATGGAAGGTAGAGATCTCTCTCACCCATGGAATGTTGAGCACTTGAAGCGGTATTTCCAGTAAAACGGAGTCTCTCCCAGTTGTTTTGATTGCACTGCTCGGTCCACCTATTTATTTCTTTTTGTCATTTTAATACAATGTACATGCTTTTAGCAGCACCCTTGCATATTAATGACAATGTTATTTCCTCTCCATTATTGGTGTTGAACAAATCGCACAGAACTAAGCCCAAAGAGCTTAGCAAGATTGAGCCTAGTAAGCCTTAGCCAGACTAAGCCCTCCAAGCCTCAGGCAAACTGAGCCCTCCAACCCTTAGCAAAACTGAGCCCTCCAACCCTCAGCAAAACTGAGCCTCGCGAGCTCAACCAGACTAAACCTAGCAAGCCTTACCCAGACTGAGCCCTCAAAGCCTCAGCCAAACTGAGCCCTCAAAGCCTCAGCAAGACTAGGCCTCACGAGCTTAGCCAAACTAATCTTAGCAAGCCTCAGCCAAACTGAGCCTATCAAGCTCAGCCAGACTGAGCCCAGCAAAGCCTCAGCCAGACTAAGCCCTCCAAGCCTTAGCAAGACTGAGCCTCACGAGCTTATAACTAGACTGAGCCTAACAAGCCTCAGCCAGACTGAGCCCTCTAAGCCTCAGCAAGACTAAGCCTCATGAGCTCAGCCAGACTGAACCTCGCAAGTCTCAGCCAGATTAAGCCCTCCAAGCCTCAGTAAGACCAAGCCTTACGAGCTTAGCTAGATTGAGCTTAGCAAGCCTTAGCCAGACTGAGCCCTCCAAGCCTCAGCAAGACCGAGCCTCACGAGCTCTGCCAGACTGAGCCCTCTAAGTCTCAACAAGACTGAGCCCTCCAAGTCTTAGTAAGACTGAGCCTCACAAGCTTAGCCAGATTGAGCCTAGCAAGCCTCAGCCAAAGTGCGCCTAAGGAGCACAACCAAATTGACCCAAGCAAACCTTAATTAAATCACACTCAAAATTAAGTCTACGATGTATATCACAGTCCCTAAAACAAATAAAAAATAAAAAGGCAAAATAGTTCATTTTTACAAAAAACAAAGCAAAGACAATTTATTACTCCACCAACTAACAGCACAAGCCTTTATAATTCGACACCAAACTTTGTACACAATCTAAAAATTCTTTACACGAACACAAGTTAAATGTTTACACAAGCAAATTACAACCAAACAAAATTTGTATGACTATTTGGCAGCATAGCTATGTCTTCACTCCTCTCCACCACCATCTTCTTCTTTCCCACTAAACGCTAAGTCTTCTTCCTCAATAGGGAGGTCTGCCCGATATCTCTCTCTCCTAGCTTCAGTAGCATGGTGTTGATGTGTGGGAAGAGCTTCTCTACCCTCTGTTGACAACTCACCCACCTGCTATCCTAGTACATACTCAGCTCATGCTTATAATAGTCTGACCTTTGAAAGCTCTCGATTATTTCTCTTTTGGTTTGCCCCTCCACCAGTTCAACAACACCCATGTTCAACGGCCCAACACCACCTTTCCCCTCTCTGGCTAAGCTTCTCGCCACGGTTACGTCGACTGCCATTTGAAACTCAGCAGATAGCTTAAATTGTTCCACTGCAGCCATCCACAGATCTGGGTAAGCAGCCCTCTCCAACGCCATCATCTTGGCTAACTCTTGTGACTTGGCCCTTTCTTCCTCTAAGGCCTTCGCCAACTCTGCTGCATGTGCGTCCGCCTCTTCCTTCTTCTTCAGAGACGCCTCACGCAGTTCTTCATTATTGACTAGGTCTTCTTCCACTCTCTCATTTGTAGTCTCACAAGCCACCTAGCTTCTTGGGCTCGTCTCTACTCTGCAACCAACTCTATTGCCTTCTTGTCCAGCTGTGCCTTGGCTTCCTTCTCCCCTCCCTTGGCGTATTCTGTTATGAAGCCCTAAACTACTGCCAACACCTCCATCTTCTTGGCTTTTTACGCATGCTTTAACCCTTGATAGTAAGCGCTTCGCGCCGCTTTCTGCCAGCGCACACACTCCACGTTTGCCTTTCCCATCTCTGCTTGGGCTTTTCTCAACTACGCTTTGAGTGGGTCCATCTCCATCTTTGCTCCCACGCTCTTCCCTACCAACGCGACTGCCAGTGTCAACAATTCCATTAGGCCGAACAGAATGCTCTTATCAAGTCAACCTCTCCAAACTTGGAGACGTCCTTAACTGTTGCTGCAGTTTCTATTGTTCCTAGCAAGCATTTTTCTACCACTTGCACATTACTTAACACGTTGACAGATTCCTCCCCTTGTTGGCGGTAGCCCAACTACTACTCCTAAATAGCGCATCCGATCTCCTGACTCTAGCCATCGCACTTGATTGGACGGGGCTCTCCTCTCTAACCTTCCTCTTTGCCATACTCTTTTTCTCTCCCATTTTCTCTGGCTCCAGAACATTGTTAGTTTGTCTCACCCTTTGCTCTTCCTTCGCCCCTTCCACCTCCACCATCTCTGCAATCGGGGGCTCAGACTCTTTCTCAACCACCATCTTTGGCCTAGACACCACTTCGATCATGCCGCTTGCCACCGCCTCCGTTTCTTTGCTCTCTCTTCTGAGAGGCATCTCTTTCTCCACCCTCTATCCTCATCTTTCTTTTCTTCCTTAACACTTTCTCCACTTCTACCTTACTCCTCTCTTTCAACGGATCCACTGGCACTTTCAATGGCTTAAAAGTACTCAGGTCCTTGCTTGGCAATGGCTTAGGCCTTAAGCATGCCACTTTTTCCACCACAGCCTTCGGCGCTGGCCCCAATTCTTTTTTCCTTATACTTCTCTGCCGCTGTCAGGATCCTCTTATCCTCTACCTCCTGACTTTTCCTTCTTGCCTCTACCTCCTCAGGCATCGGATCTTCTTCTGTAGGCTCTGGACCCAAGCCTAGATCAAATAGAGCAAAGGGCTTCACCAAGTCATCCTCATCCTACTTCACCTCCTCCTTCTACTTCCACTGCCTCACCTGCTTTATCCTGTCCTCCGCTACGGCGTCCAACCTCGGTTTTAGTGACTTAATGGGGACCTTCCACATTGTCTGTATTTCTTTCCCCCGTTCTTCGATACAAAAACCCACTTTGTCTGCCAACCTTTGACTGACAAAGGCAACCCTATGACCAACCCCCTACTCGCCACTTTGCAGGGTTACCCATGTTTCCTACTGGCCAAATGCCTTGTAAGAAGAGAATAACTCCTCCGTCGACATCTCTCTCCCCTCAGTCATCCGCGGCCAAGCGATCACGCATGCCATCAGAATCTTTCATGCATTGGGCATCAACTGGCCAGAAGCCATCTCTAGTCCATTTAACATATCCACGACAATTTGGGGAATTGGCAACCTCAAACCCCCACAGAGTGTCTCTTCATATAGCATAAACTCCTAGGGCCTCACGTCTGACGCCCTCTATGTCGCTAGCGGCACTTTCAATTCCACATTTGTAGGAATCTGATACTTCATCCGCGTCCCTTAAGGTCCCTCACTGTTAGCGTCAACCTATCCGCCTTGGTATGCCAATGGTCGTGGGCCATTTGGCTCAACAGTTGAATAGCCGATATCATTGTGGCTGAAATAGGCCATGGGGGCCTTTCCTCCTTTCTCTTCTTTACCGTCTCTGTTCTATATTTCTTCGCTAATGCAATCCCGTCATCTTCGCCCAAAGCATCCAATGTTAAGGCAGGGGCTCTCTCTTGTGCCATCTTCCTCATGTTCCTGTAAATTGCCTCAGTTGCAGGAAGCAAGAAGTTCGAAATGTGAAACAAGGGAGAATCACACGCGATGAATGAAGAAAAGTCTGGGATTTGTCGATTTCTCGTGATTAGATATGTAAATCGCACAAGCCTAAATGCCTATGGTTTACCTGTGTTCTACAGATCGTGATTGAACTTTGCCAGTTTAAAACTCAACAACCAAAATAAAACCCCCCACCTTTTTGAAATCCCCCGTTATAAACAACCCTTTTACTTTCCCTCAATAGTACCATATGTTGATCTAACAGTGCTGATCACCTCATGCGCACCCATGTGATACGCCACCGCCATTAACTAGCTTTTCATTTCCCGTCTTTTCCACTTCACATCATCACATGCATTTCTGGCCCTTGAGCCCATTACCTATCAATGCCCCCCTCGCCGGTTGGCCTTCCCTACACTCAACTACCTTCACGATTGGCCGGCCTAACAGCTCACGCTTGGCCACTTTCGTGGTCGGCCAACCTGACGGTCATTCTTCTTACTCAGCCACCTTCATTATCGACTAGACTAACGGTCTTCCCTCCTTTCGGCCACCTTTGTGGTTGGCTAGCCTAATGGTCTTCCCCACACTTAGCCACCTTCATGGTCAGCCAACCTGACAGTCTTCTCTCATACTCGACTACCTTCACCGTCGGCTAGCCTGACGGTCATTCTTCCTGCTTAGCCACCTTCACGGTCGGCAAGCCTGACGGTCTTCCTTCATACTCGGCCACCTTCATAGTCGGCCTGACAGTCATTCTTCTTATTCGACCACCTCCCTGGTCGCCCAGCTTGACAGTCTTCCCTCACACTAGGCCACCTCCACGATCGACCAGCCTAACGGTCTTCCCTTCCATTCGGCCACTTTCGCGGTCGACCAGCCTAATGGTCTTCCATTCCATTCAGCCACTTTCACAGTCGGCCAACCTAATGGTCATCCTTCACGATCAGCCACTTTCGTGGTCAGTTGGCCTGACGGTCACCCTGTCCTTGCTTGACCTTGGGGGACTACCTCACATACTTTTATTCCCTTCATTGAACTAAAGTTGCACTCAGGACTAGGGAATTACTGATACTAATGTGCACCCAAAAGGGCCAAGCCCACGGGCCCAGCCCACGGGCCCAACTCACAACCCAGCTATTAAAGCCCAATAACTTTGAGAAATCAATGTTAAGCCAGGAACAATAGCATTCAAGCATTTGTCAAGAGGAGACCTAGCCACGTAAGCAGACAAAGATCCTGCAAAGTTATTGCACCAACACATCAGCCATTTAATGAGGCCTTCATAGCATTAAATGTGGCAACCCCTTCCCGCCGGAGAAGGCAGACTCACCATGAACAATGTCAACTAGGCTATAGACTTTTAGCCAACAAGACAGCTTGGAATGGACAAGGAAATAATGAGCAAAGGATATAAAGAAGTTTTCGAGATACGTCGAAGTTAAGTTCCTTCACCCGCTTTTCTCTTTCTCTCACTCTCTAAGAAAAACCAATATGTCCTAACTTAACTTGATCGTCGGAGTGTCCGTCGAGGGACTATCCCCCTCTTTGGACCTTTTTGCAGGAACGCTTCGAGGACCCCGATGCCAGCAGACGATTGGAAGCGTGGATCAATCCGACTTATCCTCCATTAGAGTTGATCGCATTATCAATGATTAAGCAAAAAATAAATATTGGACAAGAAGTTACCAAATTTTATGTGGTTTGATGAAATCTGCCTACATTAATAAATCTTTCGTTTTGTCCATTACACTTAATTATGTATTTAACAAATAGGGTTTTCTAATTCTATTGGCATAGTTCAATGTTGAATATGAGAGTGTGTTATGGGTTCATATGCTTATTTTTGTTACATTTAGGGGTCTTTAAATGGCCTGAGGACAAAATACCCAATATTATTCAACTAGACCAATTCATTCCATAGCTCATCTCAGTTTGCTTGAGTATCCAGCTTGTCCTAACTCATAAAAGATGATTTAGGATTTTAAACAATAGTTTGTAAACGAAGTCCACCCATAAATCCAGCCCGCATGAGTAAGTCTAATGTTTATTTTTATTTTTATTTTTATTTTTTTGGTTCTCTTATTTAAAGTTTTTATTTTTTTTCTTTCTACTTTTTTCCCCTTCCACTTGTAGAATTGTATGTTACTTGATTGTTTTTTTTATTATTATTATATGAGATGTAAAAAAGGTTTAAAAAAAACAAAAACAAAAACAAAAACAAAATACTTGAATTATGTTAGAAAGTAAACAAGAAAAATAATTAATGAGAGTATTAAAAATGTGAATGAAAAATGTATAGAACTTAATAATACAAGTGCAATAAAAAATGTGTAACCCGGTGCGGTTTGATTTTGGCCTGTAAAATTTAGATTTATGGGTGAGACGTGGTTTTAGTTTTTTAAATAGGTCCGGCCCTTAGTCTACCTCATATAATTTGTTTTTTCTTTTTTTTCGATCAAATTTCATTTTGCATTTCAGTTTAACAGTTAAAATTCATTTTTGAGTAAGTAGAGTTTTCCACTTTACACTATTTTTGGATCAATCATTTTTACACTCAAATTTGAGAACCAGCAAAGCATGAAATATGTGGTCTATATAAGTTTTTATGCCTTTGATCTTTTCATTTTTATTTATTTTCTTTATTTGTTGATGTGGTTGTCATTATAAACGTTTCCACCTGTGGGGCTAATTGGATGATGCGAATCCAGTAACATCATCTATTGCTTTTATATTGGGACCAAATATTAGGTATACAAGTATGAGGATTTCAATTTTTAAAAAAAAACAAAAAACAAAAAACAAAAAACAAAAAAAAAGTAAGAGGATCATAATCTAAGGGTGTTTTGAAAAGATGGTTAAAAATTGTTTTCAGATTTTTAAAAAAAAAATTTTGCTATTTTATGTGAGAAGTGATGCAACTAAAAATGAATTAAAAGCTGACTTTTGACTTTTAACCCATGTTTCCAAATGACCCCCCTAATCATACTAATCTCGGTGTTAAAAAATTTTAAATCTCAAACTCGCTCATCTAAGAGCATCTCTAAAAAATTTTAAATCTCAAACCTGCTCATCTATGAGCATCTCTAAGGGAGAAGGCAAAAAACCATCTTGAGGCATTTGTACTAGTCCAACTAATTTTCTCCTCTTTTAAGGGGCACTGCATTGGAAGAGGCAAAATGTCCATTTAGATTTTAACTCTCCACAGGCAAAAGGGTTTCCTGCCAAAATTGCTCCCTTCATCTGATCAAGTACTCTTCTTTTGGTTGATTTTGTATTTATATATTGCATCTAATTGATTTGGTTTTGTATTTGTATATTACCATCTAAAAATATGATCGTTTAAAAATATTTTTTAAAATAATTTAATATATATTTTTAAAAATAAATTAATTATATATATATTTTTAAAATATTTACAAATGCCACGTCAACATATGGAGCATGTCATAAAAAGATTATTTATTCATTTATCTATGTTTATAATATATTTATAAAAAAAAATTAGTTAAGTTAGTTTGATAGATTGTCTAAAGTAAAGAGTATAGTTGGAGTATATACTAACCAAACTAGTCAGACAATATAAAGAGGTACTTTTCTATGTGTTTTTGCATGCCATTTTGTTTTTTATCCTTGGAATTGCTCTAACCCAATAAATATAAGCAACTAATTTTTAATTTTTATCTTTAATGAATATTAAATTACCCAGATTCTTTTATTTATTATTTGAATTTGGAATGCCAACAAAATAAAATGGTGAAATAAATATGATTTTTAACAAATGTTTTAATTTAAGTCTAGAAAGAAGTATATATATACTTTTTTATGTTATATATTTTTCTACATTATTTATAACTAAAATAATATAAAATTATAATTAATATTTTATAAATAAGCAAATTGTAACACCCCAAAATAATACAACATAACCCAATCACATCTAAGAATATTCATTCAATATTGACAATAATTCCCCTATCATCACATGATTAAATAGCAGGATATGACAAAGGTTTCACATGCGGTTTATACATTCATTAGTAAGTACACCTATGAATCTATAGCATGTAAAGCGTATAATCTCAAAAATAAATAAAATGCCCTTACGGGCTACAACTTCTGAGGCAATAGCCTGGTTACACAAAATGGTCTCTCGGACCCATACACCTTAGCCCTTGGCTTACAAAAAAAATATTACAACAAAAATAAGAGCCAAATTACTTTTCACCAAAACATATCCACACCCTTAGCTTGGCGGGATCACCACATCTTTACTTGCACCAAATCCCATAGGGGTGAGCATAAAGCCCAGTAGAGAATTCTAACAAAGTATATACAGTTATGCAATCCTCAATAAAAATGCAAATGTTCATACTATGCCATGCCTTCTTAAAGAAAATTTCTTTTCAATAAAAGTTAAAAATCTCAACACATTTAAAAAAAACTTCCAATTTTAATTAATAGGAGCGGTAAATACAACACTAGTAATCCCTAGGCTGGTGTCTGCAAGTAGGCTCTACGAGTACTACCAAATTGTCATTTTTACCGGTATTAACGGGAAGGCTCGACACCTATCCACGCGGTTTTCTGGTCTTTCACCATGGACACTCAGGCCAACTTAACAAAATTCATCTACACCTCCTAACCGGACTTACCACCGTATTTACCCCTTACACCTTTTTGTTGTTCTCGTTACAATAGATATGTTCTTTACATGAAACAAATGTTTTCCATTTAAATTACGCAATGCATGATGGTTACATAAATGAGTATGCAGGATAATGAATTTCCATGTTTCACGGCCTTTCTCTGTTTCCAAATGGCATAACAACAATAACAACCAAATACAGGTCTCATTTCATCCTTTCCACGTTATTTCGCAAAATAACCATGTGTCCTCAACACACAACAACAATTTCTCATCAATCTAATCTTTCGAAGCCACATGTGAGGTCTTCAAATATTAACCTCCACTATTCATAATTCTCACAGTCCATTATGCACAACAAGTTGACTTTTCGTAGCAATATATATATATATATATATATTCAAGTACTTAACTATAATTCCTCAACAAATTCATCATATCTTTAATCATGTTTTTCTAAAACAAGTTCTCCATATCTATATGTCAAAAACTTTCCATCTTTTGCAACCACATTATGGAATCTACATACATTAATCCCTTATCACAAGAAAAGAAAGAATTTCATGGACTTTCCTATGTTTTTCAAAAATCCCTAATTTCTAGGGTTTTTATCAAAATTCCAACATCCTCCCATTTCATGGTGAAGCCCAATCAAACCATATTTTTCTTAGATTTGCAAAAAGACATTCTCCTGGATAAAAAGAAGATTGAGATTTAAATCCCCCTTTCAAAACCCCCTTCTCTCTCTCTTCATTTAGTGCAAGATTGAAATCAACACAACAACCTCAAGGGTGCTTTAAAACCAACATTCATGAAGCAAAACATGTATATATAACTCAAGAATTCCCTACCTTAAGCTTTGATGAAGAAAGAAAGTGAAACCCTAACTTTGATTGGAAACTTCTTTAATTTTTCCACAACACCCAAATGAGCCCTAGCTTGGATCTTCAAAGTTCGTGTGAAATGTTGATGATCTAGACCCAAAGGTTACAAGAATCAAAGTATTTTATGGAGTTAGAAAGGTTTTCTAGAGAGAAAGAGGAGGAAAATATGGTTTAGAGTGAGAGAGAAATGTCAAAAATGAGATACACTTTCGGACTTAAAGAGAAGAAAAACAGAGTTTTGATCGCCAGACGCACGCGCACCTATCCTCGACGCTGAGCGCCTTCCCCACGTCGGCCCTCACCCTACACGCAGGGGATCCTCCGCACCTCTTCCGCCAGGCTTTTTATCAAGAGGGCAAACCATCGAAGAGCCCCTCTCCTCAAGACGTGACTTGGCCTCAGACGCGGCCTCGACCAGTGACCAAACCCTCCCGGTTTGGTTCCCAGGCGCTTCGAACACAACCGCACACCCTCTGGAACAAGTGAGATTCATCACCGAGCAAAACAAGAACAAGGGCTTAAATTTTGAGCACAATTTTTGAATGTTTCATGCCCAATCGAAAATAAATAAAAGAAGGGCGAAGAGAAAAAGAAAGAAAAGGGAAGAAAGGGAGACCCGATCGTCACAACCTCCACACCTTAGGAAATTTCATCCCCGAAATTTGAACAAACTCCCCAAAATTAAATACACTCACCCAACAAGAGTACTCTAACAACGTAATTATTTTTAACAACGTTATCAAATTGCAACCTTTATGTTAATCAACGTTTACTGCTTTCTCCCTCATCATTTCATCAAACACAATCATTCAAGCTAGACATGAAATGAAACATCTATGACAAAATATTATCTTTCCATAACATCATGCTTAATTGAACAATACATACAATAACATGTGATCAACGATTCAACCCTATTTTCCATTTAACACAAAGAAATATTACAAAGTACAATAAAACAATTAAGTATGCTCAAACAAATATGGATACTTGGAGCGGACTTCCGCCTCTCTTTTCCATGTTGCCTCCTCAATCCCGTGGTGTCTCCACAACACCTTCACTAATGGTATGGTCTTACCCCGCAACACTTACTCCCGGGTATCTATTATCTGAACCGGACACTCTTCGTAGGAGGTATCCTCATCCACCTCCAACTCAACCCAATCTAACACATGAGAATGGTCGGGTTCGTACTTCCTAAGCATTGACACATGAAACATATTATGAACCCCCGAAAGTTGTGGCGGCAAAGCCAACCGGTATGCTAGTTCCCCAATTCTCTCCAATATCTCGAAAGGTCCAATGAACCTTGGAGACAACTTACCACTCTTACCAAACCGCATCAAACCAAGCCTAGGTGAGATCTTAAGAAACACATGGTCGCCCACTTCAAAGGACAATGGTCGTCTCCTCTTATCGACATAACTTTTCTGTCGGCTTTGGGCTGTAGCCAACCTCTTCCGAATGAGGGAAACTTTCTCGGTTGTCTCCCTAACAATTTATGGACCCAACAATAGTGCATCTCTCACCTCAGCCCAACAGACTGGAGATCTACAAGGTCAACCATACAAGGCCTCAAATGTTGCCATCTCTATGCTAGCCTGATAACTATTGTTGTAGGTGAACTTAATCAACGGTAGGTACCTCTCCCAAAACCCCTTGAAATCTATGACACAAGCTCTAAGCATGTCCTCTAAAATTTGAATGGTGCGTTCCGACTGTCTGTCGGTTTGCGGATGATAGGCGGTGCTAAAAGTTAACTTAGTTCCCAACGCCTCTTAAAGACTTTGCCATAATCGGGTGGTAAAATGAGGATCCCTATCCGACACAATGGTCACGGGAACTCCGTAAAGTCGAACTATCTCTCTAACATATAACTCTGCCAAGTGCTCAACTGAGTCGCTAGTACGCATAGTAATAAAATGTGTGGACTTAGTCAACCTATCAACAATTACCCAAATGGCATAATTGCCCCGCTGTGTTCTAGAAAGCCCGACTACAAAGTCCATGGTAACGTGTTCCCACTTCCACTCAGCTATCGGTAAGGGTTGTAACAAACCCGCTGGTCTCCAATGTTCGACCTTCACTTATTGACAACTAAGGCACTTGGACACAAAGGATGCGACATCTCGCTTCATACCCCTCTACCAAAACTGATGGCTAAGATCACAATACATTTTGGTGCCTCTCGAATATATTGCAAGGCGTGAATGATGGAATTCCCGAAGCACTTCCTCCCTACAAGATTCAGGCACAAACAGATGATCTAGGTAACGTACACTCTGATTCGAGTGAATATTCAAAACCTTCTCTTCTTTCCCGTCAGAAATTCTGTCACAAATTAACTCTACGTCGCGGTCTCCTTGTTGCGCCTCTACAACTTTGCTAATCAAGGTAGGTTGAGCACTAGAGGAAAACAAAGTTGCGCCCCCTTCGGACTCACCCAATTGCAATTTGAACTCTCCAACTTCACCCAACATAGCCCACTCTCGAATGGCTACATTCGCCAAACTACTCACGATTTTTTGACTTAAGGAGTCGGCCACTACATTGGCCTTTCCCAGGTGATAGTGTAACTCGAAATCATAGTCCTCTAAAAATTACATCCACCTCCATTGACGTAAGTTCAAGTCTTTCTAGGAAAACAAATACTTCAAGCTCTTATGGTCGAAGAAAACCTCACACTTCTCACCATACAAGTAATGCCACCAAATTTTCAAGGCAAACGCCATTGCGGCTAACTCTAAGTCGTGGATAGGGTAATTCTTCTCATGGGTTTTCAATTGCCGTGAACCATAGGCGACAACCTTCCCCCCTTGCATCAAAACACAACCAAGCCCATCCCGGGACGCATCACAAAAGACGATGTAACCAAAGCCTCTCTCTAGAATAATCAACACTGGTGCCATGGTCAATCTATTTTTGAGTTATTGGAAAGACTTTTCACAAGCCTCACTCCACACAAACTTAACCCCCTTTCTAGTCAACCTAGTCAAGGGTGCGGCTAGTCTAGAAAAGTCCCTCACAAAACGCCGATAGTACCCTGCGAATCCCATGAAACTTTGGATCTCAAAGACATTTTTAGGTTGTTCCCAATCTTGTACAGAAGCTATCTTCAAAGAATCTACGGTTACCCCTTCACTTGATACTACATGGCCCAAAAACTTCACCTCGGTGAGCCAAAACTCACACTTCTCAAATTTGGCATACAACTGATGTTTTCTAAGCAAGTCAAGCACTACCCTTAAGTGAGCCTCGTGTTCCTCCTCGGAAGTCAAATAGATTAGGATGTCGTCTACAAAGACGACCATAAAATGGTCCAAATAGTCCCTAAAAATCCGGTTTATCAAGTCCATAAAAGAAGCCGGTGCATTAGTCAACCCAAATGGCATTACAAGGAACTCATAATGGCCATAACGCATGCGAAAGGCCATTTTCTGGATGTCCTCCTCTCGGACTCTCAACTGGTGATACCCCGACCTCAAATCAATCTTCGAAAAGCAACAAGACCCTTTAAGTTGGTCAAACAAGTCATCTATTCTAGGCAAAGGATATTTGTTCTTAACGGTAATTCAGTTCAACTTGCGGTAATCTATACACAACCGCAATGACCCATCCTTCTTCTTTGTAAAGAGAGTCGGCGCTCCCCAAGGTGATGTACTAGGGCGAATGAAGCCCTTGTCTAAAAGCTCTTGGAGTTGAATCTTCAACTCATGTAACTCCGCAGGTGCAAATCTATATGGTGCCATAGAAATTGGTGCCGTTCCAGACACTAAATCAATGGTGAACTCAATCTCCTGGTGGGGTGGCAAACTAGTAAGGTCCTCGGGAAACACGTCCGAGTTTTCACACACTACCCTTGGCAACTCAACTCGAGTTCCGCCACTCTCATTATCCGGAAGAGTAGCAAGAAGACCACTAAGCTCATTCCTACTTCGAGGATTAGATACCGGCGACAAGACTTTATCAACCCGATCTCCCAGAAAGTAAAAACAATCACCACCTGAGGTGCACATGGTAACCGTTCGGCGAAAACAATCTATCATTGCCCGATACGAAGACAACCAATCCATGCCTAGGATGACGTCAAAACTCGACATGTCTAGCAACACAAAACCAAATGAAAGTCTACACTCGGTAACCTCTATCTCACAACCATGACAACCCCGATCTAGGTCAACTGTACCCCCAACTGGAGACTCCACCCTGAGCGGATATGCTAACTTTGTCACCTCTAGTCCCAATGCAAATGCAAATGTAGCAGATATGAATGAATGAGATACACCCGTTTCTACCAACACACTAGCCAAATAATTACACACAATGAAAATACCTCTCACAACTGAGGATCCTGGAAACTACTCTAGCACTGTAACTGCATACACGTGCCCTTGTGGCCTCTGATCAACTGCTCATCTCTCAGAGCATAGGCTTGCTGTACTAACTAAGCCGAAGCGGCTCCCTGATAAACCCGTGAAGCCTAGACTGAGTGAGCCTGTTGCTGGCTTTGTGTCTGCCTAGACCCTAAAGCACCAGACGCGCCTCCCAACTGAGGGCATGTTCTCTTCAGATGCCCTGACTGACCGCACTAATAGCAAGTAGGCCCCTGACGCCTACTTTGAGACTGACTCTGAGATCGGTTAGGTGGTGGTGGTGGCAACATTTGTTGTCCTCCCCTCTTCTGTGGACATGCAAAGGCCTTGTGACCTAGTTGGCCACACTTGAAGCAAGAAAACCCACTCGGTGCACTCTTTCCCGGGCCTGCAATAGGCAAGGGGAAGGTGGATCTAGACTGCTGTGGCTGGGATTGGGATGAAAAGGTGCTCTTACTCTTCTTGTTGGGCCTAAATTCCCGCTGTGACCCTTGGCCCCTAGACCTCGAATTCCGAAGTCTCTCTTCCTCGGCCCCCAAAATAATCTCTACATGCGTGGCTGCCTCCATAAGTCGATCATAATCTCGGATCATGCTCCCGGCAACCTTGAATAGAATCTTAGTTCTCAATCTCTGCTCGAACTCAATGCAATGGCGCTTTTCCGTCGCTACCAATTCCGGTGCAAACTGGGACAAACTAGAAAATGCCGCTTCAAACTCGGCCACTGACATGTTAAGTTGCTTAAGGTCCTTGAACTCCTGCCTCAACCTCTCCCTAGTTGTAAGAGGTAGGTACTTGTCTTGAAAGGCCACCACAAATGCCTCCCATGTTGGTGCTATTCGACCATTGGCATACTTCCACCATTACCCCGTATCCCCTTTGAGGTAGTAACTCGCAAGAGTCACCCTCAACTCACTATCTTCTATATGGAGCATCTCAAAAGTCTTTACCATTTGCTCTAACCATTCATCCGCTTTCTTTGGCTTGGGGCCACCATGGAACTCATCCGGCTTGGCCCGCAAGAACTCCCTCGTGAGAAAGCTCGCTCTTGTCTCAGCAACATTTTCCTTAGCTTGGGTCTCCGCCCTAAGTATGTTCATGGACTTCCTCAATGCCCCCGCCATCTCCTGGGCTAGAGCCCCTATTGTGGCTTGGCTGGCACCGCACCTCCGCTGGCTTGCCCCACTTGTTCGGCTATGTCAGCTTGGCCTAAACCCTCTCCTTGTACCGAGATCTCGTGGACCGGTATCTCATGTACACCTCGGTGACCTCGACCTCGCCTTCTACCCCTACCACCTCATGTTCCAATCCTTTCAGACATCCTAATTGAGAAACAGAATAAACAAACTTAGCACATAATCCCAAATGTGCTCGCAACTCGCCTCATATGTTAAATGATAACGATCACATATTCTATCACACAAATAATTTGATTCACTCCATATAAGCACTTAGTCACATAAACACATATAAATTATTCTTTAGTGATGAGATTCGTCCCATGAAAAACCAATAATTCTTAGTAGAATGAGTATTAATCAGGTACCCTTCTAAAAAGACTTCAAAGAATCTAACAGGCGCGAATAACATCCCAAAATTCTAATCTCACACCCATATAGTCACATAAGTATGTTATCACTCAATCACGAATAAACAAGGTATTTCCTAATCATGCGAAATGAAACCATTGTGGTGTGACAACCACTTCTTGCGAGCCCCAATATCCAAACCTGGTAGCTCTGATACCAATTTGTAACGCCCCGAAATAATACAACATAACCCAACCACATCTAAGAATATTCATTCAATATTGACAATAATTCCTCTATCATCACATGATTAAATAGCAGGATATGACAAAGGTTTCACATGCGGTTTATACATTCATTAGTAAGTACACCTATGAATCTATAGCATGTAAAGCGCATAATCTCAAAAATAAATAAAATGCCCTTATGGGCTACAACTTCCGAGGCAATAGCCTGGTTACACAAAATGGTCTCTCAGACCCATACACCTTAGCCTTTGGCTTACAAAAAAAATATTACAACAAAAATAAGAGCCAGATTACTCTTCACCAAAACATATCCACGCCCTTAGGTTGGCGGGATCACCATATCTTTACCAGCACCAAATCCCATAGGGGTGAGCATAAAGCCCAGTAGAGAATTCTAACAAAGTATATACAGTTATGCAATCCTCAATAAAAATGCAAATGTTCATACTATGCCATGCCTTCTTAAAAAGAATTTATTTTCAATAAAAGTTAGCAATCTCAACACATTTCAAAAAAACTTCCAATTTTAATCAATAGAGGCGGTAAATACAACACTGGTAATCCCTAAGCTGGTGTCTGGAAGTAGGCTCTACGAGTACTACCAAATTGTCATTTTTACCGGTATTAACGGGAAGGCTCGACACCTATCCACGCGGTTTTCTGGTCTTTCACCATGGACACTCAGGCCAACTTAACAAAATTCATCTACACCTCCTAACCGGACTTACCGCCGTATTTACCCCTTACACCTTTCCGTTGTTCTCGTTACAATAGCTATGTTCTTTTCATGAAACAAATGTTTTCCATTTAAATTATGCAATGTATGATGGTTAATTGAATGAGTATGCAGGATAATGAATTTCCATGTTTCACGGCCTTTCTCTGTTTCCAAATGGCATAACAACAATAACAACCAAATACAGGTCTCATTTCATCCTTTCCACGTTATTTCGCAAAATAACCATGTGTCCTCAACACAAAACAACATTTTTTCATCAATCGAATCCTTTCAAAGCCACATGTGTGGTCTTCAAATATTAACCTCCACTATTCATAATTCTCACAGTCCATTATGCACAACAAGTTGACATTTCATAGCAATATATATATATATATATTCAAGTACTTAACCATAATTTCTCAACAAATTCATCATATCTTTAATCATGGTTTTCTAAAACAAGTTCTCCATATCTATATGTCAAAAACTTTCCATCTTTTGCAACCACATTATGGAATCTACATACATTAATCCCTTATCACAAGAAAAGAAAGAATTTCATGGACTTTCCTATGTTTTCCAAAAATCCCCAATTTCTAGGGTTTTTATCAAAATTCCAACATCCTCCCATTTCATGGTGAAGCCCAATCAAACCATATTTTTCTTAGATTTGCAAAAAGACATTCTCATGGATAGAAAGAAGATTGAGATTTAAACCCCCCCCCCCCTTCAAAACCCCCTTCTCTCTCTCTTCATTTAGTGCAAGATTGAAATCAACACAACAACCTCAAGGGAGCTTTAAAACCAACATTTATGAAGCAAAACATGTATATATAACTCAAGAATTCCCTACCTCAAGCTTTGATGAAGAAAGAAAATGAAACCCTAACTTTGATTGGAAACTTCTTCAATTTTTCCACAATACCCAAAGGAGCCCTAGCTTAGATCTTCAAAGTTGGTGTGAAATGTTAATGATGTAGACCCAAAGGTTACAAGAATCAAAGTATTTTAGGGAGTTAGAAAGGTTTTCTAGAGAGAAAAATGAGGAAAATATGGTTTAGAGTGAGAGAGAAATGTCAAAAATGAGATACAATTTCGGACTAAAAGAGAAGAAAAACAGAGTTTTTGGATTGCCCATAGTACCGCACGTGCGGCACCCATCCCCGCATGTGTAGAGCGCCCCTTCCCCCACGTGCGGCCCTCACCCCTGCACTTGCGGGGATCCTCCCGCACCTCTCCCACTCGTGCCTTTCTAGCAATAGGCAAACCATCGAGACCTCTCTCCAGACGCTCGCGACCGTCGACCCTCATCCCACACTGCCACGCGCCTGACTCGACTAGCTGACCAAACCCTCCCGGTTTGGTTCCCACGTGCTCCGAACTCAACCGCATACCCTCCAGAACAAGTGAGATTCATCACCGAGCAAAACAAGAACAAGGGCTTAAATTTTGAGCACAATTTCCGAATGTTTCAAGCCCAATCAAAAATAAATAAAAGAAGGGCGAAGAGGAAAAGAAAGGAAAGAGAAGAAAGGGAGACCTGGTCGTCACACAAACTGGGCAGGGTTGGAACTCGTTATCCCATGTTCAGCATGAATATTAAATGGGTACAAAATTTTAACCTGGTCCAATTCTATGAGTAAAATAATTTTTTTAAATCCTAAAAATATTAAACTGAGCTGAATGGGTCAACGTGCCAATGACCACCCATACCAAATATTACTAAATGATTGTAATAATATATATATATATATATTAAATTATTAAAGGTGGTAAAAAAAATTTAGATAGGTAGGTGGTAAAAACTTACATTAACATCTCTTTAATTTAAATTAAAAAATATATATTTTAGAAAAAATTTGAAATTTGAAATGACATAATAATTATAAATCATTATAATTTTATACATCTTGCGAGTATAGTGATGGACTTTGGGTGACTGCTTAGAGTTGTTTTTTAATTTATTTTTTGAACAGGACTGTTGAGAGTTTTTTTATTTTGATCCGCAAAAATCTTTATTGATAACTACAAAGTAATACAAGGTGATACCACTACAACATATAAAAGTTTTAGAGATCAAATGTTTTTGTCTCTAAAAGTGAAAATTTTGCTGCAAAAGACATTTAGGAACTAATTTTTATCGTTATGAGGATAGTCGCCAAAAGGTTGTCCCAAAAAGTCAAAAACAAGGGTTTTAGCGACAAAATTTTGAAAATGTCACTAATAAATAGACTTTTAGGGACAAAATAATTTGGTCTCAAATTGGCTTATTTTTTGACACAAAATTTGGTCCCAAAAGGATAATAATTCATCAATGATGTCTAATTTTCATTGCTAAAAGTATAATAATGACACTTTTCACAACAAAAATATTTGGTCCCTAAAAAATAATTTTGTCCCTAAATTTTAGTCTCTAAAACCTTTTTTTTTTTTTTTTGTAGTGTACCATGTGATACATCAATAAAGAAAGGGGCTAGTGCTCAAGTATCATACCCAATGAGTCAATCCCAACTAGATTGGCACTCACACATGAGCTCAATCATATGCTAGCACAAAACCTATGTTGATAAGTCACCAACCAAAACAAGACCACTCAAACAAACTAAGAAATGCACCTAACACACAGCAATAGCAGCACACAGCTACTGCTCAATGTGTCAAAACGCTACCATCACATAGAAGCAATATAACTTGACAGCAAAAATACCAGCAACAAGGCTCCCCAGTAAAAAGCCACAGCAACGCCACAGCAACAACAAAATCACGCAGCCTTCACGTCAAGCAATGTTTGACCTGTTATAGATTATAAACAAAATCATGCACTGTGTTATGCACACCTGGTAGACTGCTCTTAGCCCAAAACAATATCCTTGTCTTCATAATGTCCTCCAAATCAACAAAATTAGGATGTCCATCATTAAACAATATATCATTCCTCAACTTCCAAATCGACCATAATAATACTAATACACAATTTTCCATACCTTTCCCTCTTTTTTCTTAACCGAAGCCCCTGTCCACCAATGTATCAAAGCCTCAACAGACCTAGGGATTACCCACTACATATCTCACCACCTTACAATTCTAGACCAGACTCTCCAGATCAGTGGGCAATGTAATAGAACATGGTTTGCACTTTCAATTTCCTTGTTACAGAAGACACACTATGTGCTAGCATTTACATCCAACACCCTAATTCTCTGTAGGAAATCTGAAGTTTTCACTCTTCCCCTCCACGCTAACTAGCCAAAGAATTAGATTTTGGGAGGGGCCACATTCTGCCACAGCTCATTCGTAACATGCAACTTCGGTCCCTTAGCTACTTCAAACCATTTCCAAACTGATACCACTATAAACTGACCTGATGGACCTCAAACAGTCATCCAAGTTCCCTTTAATTATAGGTACTACACTCAGCCACTCACATAACTTGTTGACCTCTACTTCTTCCTATGCTCACAGCCCTCTTCTAAATACCAGATTCCATTCCCCTATGCTCTTCCTACTCAAATTATATTGCATCAGCAAGCCTTCATTTTCCACAAACAAGCTAAACAATATTGGAAACTCCTCACTAAGCCTACTACTATTCCACCACTTATTAGTCTAGAATGAATTCTCTCATCATTCCTAACCTTTACTTTTGCATTTTCCAAAGAAAAGTTAAACACCTGAGGGTTATCCTTCACAATACTTAGAATACCCTGCCATATTGTAGACATATTGCCTGCTCCAAATTTGAGACCTATAGCATTTTCTTAACTCTTTTAATATAAACTGTCACTTTTTTCTATTATCAAATTAGCCTTTTACAACCGACTCTATATAAGTGAAGTTTTGATTTTGAACTTCAAATTTTGATAATTTTTTTTATCTTCTACAATCAATAGTTGATTTTTGTAGCACACTCATCAAGTGTGTGGCTCACACCGTCTAGTGTGTGTATATATAACACATATATTCATCCAAATAACACAATTTTCAAGTTTGAAATTGCAACTCATATAGAGAAACAAAAAATGTTTTCTTTATTGCATCCCTTCTTTCTCTCTCTTCTTCCCTTGTTTTTCTTCACACTTCTCCTTCTCAAATGGCTATCCACCACCCCAAAACCAAACAAAAACCTACCACCGTCTCCCTCAATGCTCCCAATCATCGGAAACCTCCACCAAATGGGCCAATTCCCTCACCGCTCCCTCCTATCGCTATCCAAAAAACACGGACCTCTCATGCTACTTCAATTTGGTAGCATGCCAGTTCTCGTGGTCTCGTCTGCAAATGCGGCGCACGAAATCATGAAAACCCATGACCTCACTTTCTCCGACCAGCCTAAACTGAGCATTGCTAGCAAGCTCTCGTATGAAGGCATGGATGTGCCTTTCGCGCCCTACGGCGAGTATTGGAGGCAGATGAGGAACTTATGTGTGTTGCAGCTCCTAAACAGCAAGCGGGTACTCTAATAATTTGATGTTTTTCATTGTATCATTTTAAAATATGAATTTATTTACTAAATAATATGGACAAAATCAACCACATAGAACATAAATAGAGCAACCCAGTCACCGTACAATTTTCTATAAACATATTAGTAGTCTAACAGTTGGGTTTTTGTGTATTTCTTATTTCATGAGTCCATTATATATACAAAATATTATTTTCAAATAACAAATTGATATGATTGCATGAGATGATCTATAGGAATATATTTCAAGTTTTCAATAAGAAAGTAGCTTCTTTTTTAGTGTTGTTTTTTCCCCTCAATCTTCTACCCTTGTCCAAATATTATTGTACTAGTTATTATATTTTGGCTTTTGTGTTATTTTTATTTTTATAATTTTAATTATCTCAATTTTGATAATGATTTTATGATTTTGTCTAAATTTGGTCCAATTAATTACAATTGTTAGTGTAATTTTATGGAAAATATCCACATGACTATATGTGTTATATTTTTACAGATAAAATTATAAACTTGTTCAACTCAACGAGTTATTCTCAACTAACTCAGTGACCATTTTTTTTTTTAAATTCTAATTGGTGTTCTCAATTGGATCAAATTGACAGAAAATATAAAACTAATGGTTGAAACTGAGCTATTTGAAATTATAATGGTAAATATAGGGACTACTGATATAATTTTTCATAATATGTAATATGGATGCAAATCAAATCTTTAATTTTGTATTCGATTTTAAAATGACAAAAATTTAATCGTGACACAATTACATTTACAAGTGCACGTTTACAAGTGCATAGAGTCACATACTCAGAGAATACATATCTCTATCATCAAATTGCTTGTGACTTTATTTTGGATAATCTCTAGATTGCTATAAGTTTTTCATTTAATTTACATCAATTATTTTTCTAACCCCACATTTCCCGCAAGTAAGGTCTTTCTGCGCTGTGAGGGAAGAAGAAACGACCCTTATGATAGAGAATATCAAACAATCATGTTCTTCTTCATCTTCAACAACGGTGAATTTGAGCCAAATGTTAGTGTCGCTCACCACTCATATTTATGTCAAATAATGTGCTAACACATAAGGTAATAAATTGAAGGTGGTATAAAAAGGTGGCAAGTGTAGCATTACTCTAATATAATATTATAAATTGGATTAGGTGTACATCTTTTATCTCTCACTAACTTTGCTATGTAATTCTCACTATCACAATGTGTGATTATTCATTGTTGATAATACCTGTTATATCTGCTACTTACTCCACAAATTTGATGACAAGGTTTGAGAAAAAAATTCATTTACCCTACAAGCTATCATTGGAAAATCAAACAGGAAACTTTAGCACCAAAAATTCTTGTTGAAAATATAGTAAGTACTATTAGGTAGAGATTTTTTCGTCTCTCACTGACCTAATCATATAGTCGCCACTATTGCAATACAAAATTCCTCATTGTTAGGTAATAATGTGATATAGCATCACCAAAATTTGTTGTTTAAAAAGCTAAAACCAATTGAATTATTTGAAAAATGCTAAATTTGAATGTGTTGTAGGATATATTTGCTGCTGGAACTAATACTACGTACTCGGCTTTGGAGTGGGTGTTTGCAAAGCTATTGAAACACCCCAAAGTCTTGAAGGAACTTCAGAACCAAGTGCGACGAATAGGCAATGGCAAGCAATACATAATTGGAAATGACTTGGAGAAAATTCACTACCTAAAAGCCGTCATCAAAGAGACTATGCGCCTACATCCTCCTATTCCATTGCTAGTTCCTCGAAGATCAACCCGAGATGTCAAGTTAATGGGGTATGACATTGCAGCTAGCACACAAGTAATTACAAGTGCTTGGGCAATTGGGAGAGACCCATTGTCATGGGATGAGCCAGAGGAATTCAGGCCCGAGAGGTTCTTGAATACTTCAATAGATTTCAAAGGGCATGACTTCGAGCTAATTCCATTTGGTGCTGGAAGAAGGGGTTGTCCTAGAATTCAATTTGCCATGGCAGTGGATGAGCTTGCATTGGCAAATCTTGTGTACAAGTTTGATTTTGCTGTCCCTAATGGAGCAAGAGCAGAGGATTTGGACATGAGTGAAGCTATTGGTTTGATAGTCCACAAGAGGTCTTCTATATTGGCTATTGTGACTCCTTGTTCCTTCTAGTCTCCACCTAATCCTTAAAAAAAAGAAAAAAATTATTATTATTATTATTATTATTATTATTATTATTATATGTTGGTGTAGTATGTACTGTTCACACACTATCAAAGTTTGTAAGAAAAACATAAATTTTGATTGGTTTAAAATAATGTGCTAATTTAATAGTTAAAAATAAATAAATAATTAAGCAAAAAATAAATATTGGACAAGAAGTTACCAAATTTTATGTGGTTTGACGAATTGTGCCTACATTTATAAATCTTTCGTTTTGTCCATTATACTTAATTATATATTTAACAAATAGGCTTTTCTAATTCTATTGGCATAGTTCAATGTTGAATATGAGAGTGTGTTGTGGGTTGATATGCTTATTTTTGTTACCTTTAGGGGTCTCTAAATGCTTCGCGGACAAAGTACCCAATATTATTCAACTTGACCAACTCATTCCATGACTCATCTCAGTCCGCTTGAGTGTCCAACTTGTCCCAACTCATAAAAGATGATTTAGGGTTTTAAACAAAAGTTTGCAAACGGAGTCCGCCCATAAATTCAACCCACATGAGTAAGTATATTGTTTAGTTTGATTTTTTTTTTTTTTTTGGTTCTCTTATTTATAGTTTTTATTTTTATTTTTATTTTTTCCCTTCGACTTGTAGTATTGTATGTTACTTGATTGTTTTTTTTATTATATGAGATGTAAAAAAGGTTAAAAAAAAAAAAAAAAAAAAAAGAACAAATAAACAAAATACTTGAATTATATTAGAAAGTAAACAAGAAAAATAATCAATGAAAATTTTAAAAATGTGAATGAAAAAAGTGTAGAACTTAATAATAGGAGTGTAATGAAAAATGAGTAGTCCGATTCGATTTGATTTTGGCTTGTAAATTTTAGGTTTATGAGTGAGTCGTAGTTTTAGTTTTTTAAATAGGTCCGACCCTTAGTCTACCTTGTATAATTTTTTATTTTTTCTGATGAAATTTCATTTTGCATTTCAGTTTAACAGTTAAAAATCATTTTTGAGTAAATAGAGTTTTCCATTTTACACTCATTTTTGAGAACCAGCAAAGCATGAAATATGTGGTCTATATAAGTTTTCAATTCCGCTATGTAGCTCGAATTTTCCATCACCCAAATGGCCCGAAATCCCAAAACGACGTCGTTTTGGGATTATTTAATTTTTTTTTTTCATGACTGGGAGAGGGAGAAGAAGAAGGAAGAAGAAGAAAAAGAAGAAAGAAAGAAGAGGAGAGGAGAGGAGAGGAGAGGAGGGAGAAAAATCAAAACCTCAAGCACATTCAAATGTGAGCAGCTTAGTAGCATCTGGAATTTGAAAAGAAATTACAATGAAAAAGCAAATCATTCATGTCCAACCACAAACTTTGGAATCTTTTACCTTTCAACTTTCCTCGCAAAAACTACCACATATACAACTTCTCTGTTTTTATTCCCAAAAAAAAAACCAAAAACAAAACAAACCCTCTAATTCTTGTTAAGAAAATCCCATCTCATAGCACAACCAATTCATACTTTTCTTTCTTCTCAATCCGCAAAACTTGAGACCCATGATTTGCTATTGATCTGAGCAAGTCTGAAGTCTTCAATGGCATTCAATTCATCTTCTCCAAATACAGACCTCAAACCCACAAATCCATGAAACACACATACACATATACAAATCTGGAAAATCAAAAGCCAAATCCATGAAACAAATCAAACCCACAAATCCATGAAACACACACACACACACACACATATATATATATAGAAAAAGAGAAGAGGAGAAGAGAGAGGGCGGCGATGTAGGTTGTGGTCGCAGCAATGATGAAAAAGGCGACGGCGGCGACAGCGACGGCATGAGAAGATCGGCTCCCCCTTTCTTCCTTCTCTCTTTCTCTTTTCCTCTGTTTGACCAATAAAAAAGAAGAAAATTTTTTAAAAAAAATAATCAAAATGACGTCAATTTGAATTCGGGGCATTCGAGCCGAAGGAATTTCGAGCTCTGAATCATTTTTCAGAAGTTTTTATGCCTTTCATCTTTTTATTTGTTGATGTGGTTGTCATTGCAAAATTTTCCACTTGTGGGGCTAATTAGATGATGTGAATCCAGTAACATCATCTATTGCTTTTATATCAGGACCAAATATTAGCTGTACAAGTAGGAGGATCCCCGTTCCAAAAAAAAAAAAAAGTACGAGAATCATAATCCAGGGGTGTTTTAGGAAAATGTTTAAAAATTGATTTTTTGATTTTTTAAACTTTTTTTACTATTTTATGTGAGAGGTGATATGATCCAAAATAGATTAAAAGCTGGCTTTTGATTTTTAACCCATGTTCCCAAATGGCCCCTAGTCATACTAATCTTGGTCTTAAAAAATTTTAAATCTCAAACCCGCTCATCTAAGAGCATCTCTAAGGGAGAAGGCAAAAAACCATCCTAAGGTATTTTTACTAGTCCAACTAATTTTCTCCTCTTCTAAGGGGTTTTGCATTAGAAGAGGTGTAATGTCCATTTTGATTTTGACTCTCCACAAGTATCTAGCCTTCGATGAGAGGCAAAAGGGTTTCCTACCAAAATTGCTCCCTCTATCTGATCAAGTACTCTTCTTTTGGTTGATTTTGTGCTTGTATATTGCATCCAATTGATTTGGTTTTGTGTTTGTATATTACCATTTGAAAATATGATCGTTTAAATTTTTTTTTAAAAATAATTTAATATGTATTTTTAAAAATAATTTAATTATATATTTTTTTAAAAAATATTTACAAATGCCACGTGAACATATGCAGCATATCATAAAAAGATTATTTATTCATTTATCTACGTTTATAATATGTTTTTAAAAAAAATTCGGTAAGTTAGTTTGATTGATTATCTAAAATAAAGAGTATGGTTGGTATGTACACTAGCTAAACTACTCAGGCAATATAAAAATGTACTTTTCTATGTACTTTTGCAAGGCATTTTGCTTCTTACCCTTGGAGTTGTTCTAACCCAATAAATATAAGCTATTAATTTTTAATTTTTATCTTTAATGAATATTAAATTATCTAGATTCTTTTATTTATTATTTGAATTTGGAATGCTAACAAAATAAAATGGTGAAATAAATATGATTTTTAACAAATGTTTTAATTTAAGTCGAGAAAGAAGTATATATACTTTTTTATGTTATATATTTTATAAATAAGCAGACTGGGTAGGGTTAGAACTCTTTATCCATGTTCAACCTGAATATTAAATTGGTACGAAATTCTAACTTGATCTAATCCTATAAGCAAAATAATTTTTTCAAATCCTAAAAATATCAAGCAGAGCTAAACAGGCCAACGTTCCAACGACCACCTAGACCCAATATCTCTAGATGATTGTAAATATATATATATATATATATAACCTTATTAAAGGTGGTAAAAAAAATTTAGATAGGTGGGTGGTAAAAACTTACATTAATTAAAGTCTCTTTAATTTAAATTAAAAATATATATATTTAAAAAAATCTGAAATTTGAAATGACATAATAATTATAAATCGTTATAATTTTAAACGTCTTTCAAGTATAGTAATGGACTTTGGGTGACTGTTGAGAGTTTTTTTTTTTTTTGAACAAGATTCTTGAGAGTTTTTTTTAATTTTTTTTTTATCAGGAAAAAACTTTATTGATAACCACCAAGTAATACAAGATGATACAAAGTGATACATCAATAAAGAAAGGGGCTAGTGCTCAAGCATCATACCCAATGTGTCAATCCCAACTAGGTTGGCACTCACACACGAGTTCAATCATATGCTAGTACAAAATCGAAGTTGATAAGTCACCAACCAAAACAGGACCACTCAAACAAATTAAGAAATGCACCTAACCCACAACAATAGTAGGACACAACTACTGCCCAATGTGTCAAAACACTACCATCACACAACAGGAACAGAACTTGACAGCAAAAATACCAGCAACATGGCTCCCCAGTAAAAGGCCACAACAATGCCACAACAACAACCAAATCATGCACACTTCACCTCAAGCAATGTCTGACATGTTGTAGATTATAAACAAAATCATGCATTGTGTTATGCACACCGTAGATCGCTCTTAGCCCAAACCACTATCCTTGTCTTGAGAATGTCCTCTAAATCGGCAAAATTAGGATGTCCATCATTAAACAATATATCATTCCTCAACTTCCAAATCAACCATAATAATACTAATGGCACAATTTTCCACACCATAATGCTACTTGAAACCAATTCCAAACTGATGCCACTAAAAACTAACTTGATAGATCTAACTCCCACCTCAAACATTCATCTAGGTCCCTTTAATTATAGGTATTACACTCAACCACTCACATAACCTATTGACCTTTACCTCTTCTCATACTCGCAGCCCTCTTCTAAATACCTGATTCCATTCTCTTTGCTCTCCCTACTCAAATTGTACTACATCAGAGAGCCTTCATTTTTATATACACAAGCTAAACAATCTAGGAAAATCCTCACTGAGCCTTTTACTATTCCACCACTTATCAGTCCAGAAATGAATTCTCTCCTCATTCCCAACCATTACTTTTGCATTTTGCAAATAAAAGTCAAACACATGAGGGTTATCCTTCAAATTACTTAAAATACCCTGCCATATTGGAGACATATTGCCTGCTCCACCAATATTAGGCCACCACCCACCACCATATCTCCCATCACTACAGGAAAATACACTTTTGGCTACTAAAAATGCCGACTAAAAAGAATTTAGTTGCCAAAGGTACACACATTAGCTACTAAAAAATTGTGGTCGCCAAAAGTATACACTTTAGCTACTAAAAAATATTTGGTCGACAAAGGTGCAATCTTTAACTACAAAAAATAATATAGTCAATATTTATTGTACTTTTGGTGACTAATTACGTTTTAGTTGTTAAAAACAGGATTTTGGGCGACAAACAAAATAATTTGGTCCCTAATTGTATAATCTTTAGCTGTTAAAAAATAATTTTATTGGTATTTATTTCAGTTTTGGTGACTAATTATGTTTAGTCGTTGAAAATTGGGTTTTGAGCGACTAAAAAATAATTTGGTCCCTAAATGGACAATCTTAAGCTACTAAAAACAATTTTGTTGGTATTTATTTCACTATCAGCGACTAAAATTTTGTAGCGAATTGTAATTTAAAAGTTTTGGAGGGAAGAGTTCAATTTTTGGAGGGATTGATAAATTAACTGGCAAGAAAAATGTATAGGAGTTGGAAACAACGCCTTATTGGTTACGAGAGATTACTTCGTCGAGAAAAAATAATTAAACAAGGGTTTAGAAACGGTGTCAGTTTTAGGATACTCGTCGTCACACCGGGGCACCACCATCGCAACATCATCAATCCATTGCCCCAAGTATGTCTCTCCATTTTTCCCTCTCCCTGTCTCACTCTCTTTTATCTCTTTGTCTTCCACCAATTGGGGATTCTTCAGGGTACAGAAACTCAATCATTCTCTTCCATTCCCTTTCTCTAACCCCCTATCATATATATTGGGGATGTGAAATGTTTTATATATATATATATATATATTTATTTATGAGGGATGTGTTTTTGATTGTTATAACATGTTTATATATTGGGGATGTGATTCGGAAATGATGAATGATTGCATTTTGATAATTGTCACTCTCTACTCAACGATTTCATGTTCTTTCTCAAGTCAACTTTACTCTCCTATACTTGTGGAGTTACCTATAGTAATTGCGGGGGAAAAAAATCAATATATATGTCCATGTTTCAAGACGCTGATGTATCTATTTTATTTATTACTTCTAAAATTTTTATTGATATTGGATTGGATGTGTGGCACTGATTTTAATGTCAAATAGACACAAATTGCACTCATAGCTCACAAAATGGACCAATCTAGTCCTTAGGATTAGAAAGAAACCAAATCCTACTGAAACTCTATGTTTAGTCAATGACTTGAAATGTTTTTGGAACATTTGAAACTTTACATAGCCATTAATAATAAAATTGATATTTACATTTCTAAATATATGTATATCTATGTTATTATATAAAGGGGAAATTATTGATAAATCCCATTTAGAAGTGTTTTAACCCAAGAACTCCATGAAAAAAATTTTTAACCCATTTAGTCCCATGTATGTATAGTTTTATTCCATGAAGTCATTTTTCTTGATTTACACTATTTTCTTAGACACTTATGTCCTTATATTTAACTTTGATACCCTTATAAATATTTTTTTGAACGGTTAGCAATTTCATGATGTGAACATTCATATTTTAAAATTTACATTGGTAGGAATGTAAAATTGGCTCGTGGCGGCCCAAAACCCGCCTGCGAGCCGGGGCGGGCCCAGTCTGTTGACAATGTGAATATTCACATTGACATGTTAACATTCACATTAATAGGAGTGTAAAATTGGCCCGCGTCCCGTGGCGGCATAAAACTTGCCTGCGGCCCATGGGCGGCCCGGGATGGGCCCGGTCCGGCCCGTTGACAATGTGAATATTCACATTGACATGTTAACATTCACATTGATAAGAGTATAAAATTGACCCGCAGCCCATGGGTGGCCAAAAGCCCGCCCGCAGCCTGGGGTAAGGCCCGGCCCAGCCCGTTGACAATGTGAATATTCACATCGACATGTTAACATTCACATTGATAGGAGTGTAAAATTATCCCGCGCCCCGTGGCTGCCCGAAACCCACCCACAGCCCGTGGGCAGCCCGGCCCGACCTGTTAACAATGTAAATATTCACATTGACATGTTAACATTCACATTGATAAAATTAGTCCGCCTTGTGGTCGCTGAAACCCACCCAGCGTGGCGGCTCGGGCGAATCTCGGCTTTGTTGACAATGTGAATATTCACATTGACATGTTAACATTCACATTGATAAGAGTATAAAATTGGCCAGCAACTCAGGGCGGGCCCGACCCAGCCCATTGACAATGTGAATATTCACATTGACATATTAACATTCATATTGATAAGAGTGTAAAATTGGCTTTCAGTGGCCCAAGAACCGACCGACCCGAGGCGTGGGTTTGGTCTCCCGTGACAATGTGAATATTCATATTGACATGTTAACATTAACATTGATAGGAGTATAAAATTTGTCCATTGCCCGAAGCTTGCCCGCGGCCCGGGATAGGCCCCGGCCCGTTGACAATGTGAATATTCACATTGACATGTTAAAATGCACATTGATAGGAATGTAGAATTAGCTCGCGGCCCGTGGGCTGCCCGAAGCTCGCCCACGGCCCGGGGTAGGCTCGTTTAGGTCCGGGCCCGAGCATGTTCGAGACCCTAGATTAGGGCCTAGGTCATCACTTTGAAGCCCGGCCTGGCCCATCGGCCCGCTTAAGACCCATTCAAGACTCGATCCGAGGCCCAGCCCGCCCGAGGCGCAATGTATTTTTTTGTGAAAAATAATAAAATTTTGGTAGAAAAAATTAAAAAGAATTAAAAAAAAATGGCCAGGCCTACCCAAACCCGACCTAAGCTCGAGGCTAGGCCCAGGCCCATCGGTCCGACCCGAGGCTCGATCCATCAGCCCATCCAAAGCCCGAATACCCTTGTGCTAGGGCTAGGGCCTGGGCCTAATTTTTTGGCCCGTGGGCCGGCCCAACCCAACCCGAGAAAGGCTTGTTTGAGCCCAGGCTCAAGCCTAATCCGAGACCCTAGGCTAGGGCCTGGGCCATCACTTTGAAGCAGGCCCGGCCCATCGGCTTGGTTAAGGCCTATTCAAGGCTCAGTCCGAGGCCCGGCCCATGCCGAGGCCTAGTGTCTTTTTTTGTAGGAAATAATAAAATTTTGGTAAAAAAAATTAAAAAGAATTAAAAAAAAATGGCCAGGCTCGCCCCGGGCCGCCCACGGGCCATGGCCGGGTTTCGGACAGCCACGAGACATGGGCTAATTTTACACTCCTATCAACGTGAATGTTAACATGTCAATGTGAATATTCACATTGTCAACGAGGCCGGACCGGGCCAGCCCTGGGCCGCTGGCCAATTTTATACTCTTATCAATGTGAATGTTAACATGTCAATGTGAATATTCACATTATCAACAGGTCGGGCCGGGCCCGTCCCGGGCCGCCCATGGGCTGTGAGCAGGTTTCGGGCAGCCACGAGACGCGGGCTAATTTTACACTCTTATCAATGTGAATGTTAACATGTCAATGTGAATATTCACATTGTCAACGGGCCGGGCCCGCCCCAGGCCGCGGGCCAATTTTCTACTTTTATCAATGTGAATGTTAACATGTCAATGTGAATATTCACATTGTCAACAGGCCGGACCAGGCCCGCCTCGGGCCGTCCATGGACCGCGGGCGGGTTTCGCATCGCCACGAGACGCAGGCCAATTTTACACTCCTATTAATGTGAATGTTAACATGTCAATGTGAATAGTCACATTGTCAATGGATCGGGCCCGCCTCGGCCCGACTCAAATTTTTTCGGGCACCCATGAGGATCGACATGGGCCGGGCCTCCACACATTGACGATATGAACATTCACATTGACGGTGTGAACATTCACATTAGGGGTATTTTGGTAATTATGTCACCCATAGGACTTATTGAAACATAAGAAAATAATGTGAACTAAATGGAACATAAGTAGATGAAAAGGGTATTTTGGTCTTCTTATCTCAACTAGGACCTAATGGAGTAGTCAAAAAGAATATGGGTTGGATGGAATAAACCTCTTAGAAAGTGGATTTATCAAAAAAGCTCCCTTATATAAAGAACATATAACTCTTTGGATAATGCTAGTGATACCAAATGAATGATCAAATGTCTCACATAGGTGTGGGGTCTATAGCATTTTCCTAGCTCTTTTAATATAAACTGTCACTTTTTTTCTATTATCAAATTATCCTTTTACAACTGGCTCTATATAAGTGAATTTTTGATTTTGAATTTCAAATTTTGATAATTTTTTTTATCTCCTACATTCAATAGTTGATTTTTGTAGCACACTCATCAAGTATGTGGCTCACATCGTCTAGTGTGTGTATATATAACACACATATTCATCCAAACAAATCTTGACTTGCATGCACATATACACAATTTTCAAGTTTGAAATTGCAACTCATATAGAGAAACAAAAAATGTCACGCCCCCAATTTTTATTACTCGAAGTATTACCAATTTCATTTACTTAATTCCATTTCAGAGATAACATGCGGAAATAAACTCGTCTATTCAACTCGTAGAAGTGAATAACATTGCTCTCATTCGTATGCAAGTGAATACAACATGAGTACACTAAATAAATTGCCCTTGGGCTTACATCATTAAAAAGTCAAGAAGAAGAAGGGTATAACCCTTTTACATAAATGGCATTCCGCCAACACAAAAGAGGCCCCGTGGCCAACAAATAAGAAGATCCAAAACCTTGCACATCCCGGCTATCACTTGAAAATGATTCAACAACATGGGATGAACATATAGTCCAGTATGGATCTCAACATGATCCTCAACAATAACAACTTACAGATAGCTATGATCATGAATGCCCAATCTCATACTAGAATAGTAATGTGACAGTTTATACAAAATATACATAAGTATGAACTTTTCTCGAAAACAGCCATTTCATTCAACGCTATAAGCGGTTCACCTTTCTTTCCTTTTCATTACCCATTTTTCCAAACTTTCATGACTATAACAGTTTTAGAAAAAAAAACAATTTCACCAAGCCCATTACTCTTTCCTCATTTTCCGTACTTACAACAAAATGACCTTTTTTGAAAACATGTTCACAAATACCCCATTTTCCTTCACACTTTCCAAAATCTCAAAATGGCATTTTGGTTTGTTCCCAATACATTCATATCAATACATGCATGCCTTAAATAAAAGGGAAATAACAAATCATCAATCATGTATATAATCCACAAATGAGGTAGCTCGGCCTTTCAAAACTGTAACCATCGCAACCCATAACATACTCAGATACACTGACGATAACAATTAAAACTTTGCTCTACCGGCTATATGCACAGTAAGCTAAGGATATGCCAAAGCGATAAGCGAGATAATAACTCATTTTAAACATTTCATACCTCATAATAGATACACATTTTAGTACTGTATCAATCTCAGACAAAAACACTTCCATACTTCACAAATGATACACATTTAAGTGTTGTATCAATATCAAACAAAAACACTTCTATACTTCACAAATGATACACATTGTAGTGCTTTATCAATGGAGTCCATCCCCTATCTCCTCCCAAACTTTGCTCTACCGGCTATATGCACAGTAAGCTAAGGATATGCCAAAGCGATAAGCGAGATAATAACTCATTTTAAACATTTCATACCTCATAATAGATACACATTTTAGTACTGTATCAATCTCAGACAAAAACACTTCCATACTTCACAAATGATACACATTTAAGTGTTGTATCAATATCAAACAAAAACACTTCTATACTTCACAAATGATACACATTGTAGTGCTTTATCAATGGAGTCCATCCCCTATCTCCTCCCAAACGAAATCCGGTTTAGAGGTCCATCCCCTATCTTCCCCTAAACCGTGGAGTACATCCCCTATCTCCTCCCACACAAAGCAATGTATATAAGAGATTATCATATACAAATTTCTCAATACAACAAGGCATAAATAACAAATGTAATACATACACATAAACTATTCAATAATGTTTAACCAACACAAGTGTAACGCATACATCACAATTCAACACAACAATGTCATCCTCCACCGATGACCAAAGACAAAACCTCTAGATGCATGTATTCAGTACACCTAATAAAAGAGACTCAATTCTCAAGCAAACCATAAACCCAACAACGACACTAGTACGATAGGTAAGGATAAAACCCCCAAATGTGTGTATTCAACACTCATGATACAATAGTTCAATTCTCAAATTTATTTTCCGAGACTCACATAGAGTTAACATTTCATTTACCATTTTCAAGATCAACTTTTATAATTTTCTTGAGTCAACATGTTCCATCACTTATTCCAAAAACACTTTTCCCTTTTCACAAAACCAATTACATTCTCTTCATTTTACAAAATCAATTCCATGAATAATAAGGCCATAACTCATCTTAATCTACTACATTCTTTTCAAAGCCATTCCAATTTAATTATGCAAATTAAGTCATAATCATTAAATTAGGGTTTTCCTCTTTCTCAATATTGACCTAAAAGGTTCAATTAACAACAACAAAACAACATTGATCACAATTAAGACCCCAAAATACATAAGTATTTGACCAATGATCAAGACCCCTCTATTAATTTATTAAATCAAATAAAAATTAGGGTTTCCTCTCCTTTCAACAACAACATGCTAATTAACACCCCAATTAGCCTAAACCATAACAAATGATAATAAACCCAAATCCGACAACCAACCCAAGGTTCAACCTCATGATTTTTAACAAATCCAACATGATATAATGTTTTTATGCAATACAAAAACTACCACATGTCTATCTATAGATGAAGTATTGAAAAGAAACAAGGAGAATCCCTACCTCAAATGGAGAGACCAAATGGAGAAGATGAAGGCCAAAAACCAAAGTGCTCCAAATCGCCAAACTTTCAGATTAAAATGAAGCCCTCAACCCACTCTACCTTTCTTACAAAGGACTTAGTATAGATTTACACTAGAGGGAGATGAAAACCTAGAGAGAAGGTGTGTAGGGAGAGAGAAGATGGTTCTAGGGTTTTGAAATCAAAAGGGAGATGAACAAGTAACAAGTGATATTGAAAGGTTGTTATTAAAGCCCATTAATTGGAAAATGAAAGGACAAGTTAGAATTAAATGAACACTAATTGAAATTAAATGAACACTAACTAGCATTAACACTAACTAGCATTAAATGAACACTAACTAGAATTAAATGAACACTAGTTAGAAATATGAAAAGACACTAGTTGGCATTAAATGAACCATTATGAAAATTTAATGGACACTAACCCTTGGTTTCCAAACACAACCAACCTGTTTTAAACCCTACCCAACACAACCCAAGACTCATATACAAAGAGTAAAGGACGGAAACGGGAAAAAGACAACAGCACATCCATGGAACCGAGTCCGGAATACAATTAAACAATGAAGGGAAAACCGGGATCGCTTTAAAAAATGTTTTCTTTATTACATCCCTTCTTTCTCTCTCTTCTTCCCTTGTTTTTCTTCACACTTATCCTTCTCAAATGGCTATCTACCACCCAAAAACCACACAAAAACCTACCACCATCTCCTTCAAAGGTCCCAATCATCAGAAACCTCCACCAAATGGGCCAATTCCCTCACCGCTCCCTCCTATTGCTATCCAAAAAACACTAACCACTCATGCTATTTCAATTTGGTAGCATGGCAGTCTCATGGTCTTATCTGCAGAAGCAGCGTAGGAAATCATGAAAACCCATGACCTCACTTTCTCCGACCGACCTAAACTAAGCATTGCTAGCAAGCTCCTGTATGAAGCTGGGGACATGGGTTTTCCACGCTATAGCGAGTATTAGAGGTAGATAAGGAGCTTATGTGTGCTGCAACTCCTAAACAACAAGCTGGTACTCTAATTATTTGTTTTTTTTTATTGTATCATTTTAAAATACAAATTTATTTGCTAAATAATATGGACAAAATCAACCACCACTACAGGAAAATGGGGTTATAACGGCGTTCACACAACGGCATTTTGAAAAACGCCACTTTTTGCTTCACTGTTTTACTTAAAAAAAAGAAAAAAACACCATGAATATACTCTGTTACAGTGTTCTCACTTTCACACAGCTTTTCTCATATTTCACTCTCTCATACAGCTCTTCTCACTCTCAAACCTCTCTCTCGCGATCGAAGATTTCACTCTCTTACATAGCTCTCTCACACAAACCTCTCTCTAGCTGTTCTTCATCAATCTCATCGATCTCTGTTCTTCATCGATCTTGAGGCTAATCGAACTCGAACTCGAACTCAATCTCTCTCGCTATGAGCTCCCATCTTGAGTTTACAAATCACAAATCCGAAATCGATATCATAGATCAAATCGGATTGCAAGTCCGTTAATCTGTGTTCGAGTTTCATTCTCAGATGAGATCAGTGTTAATCAGTGTTCTTCATCAATCTCATCGATCTATCTTTCTCTTTATCTCAGGTACATTTTTTAGAAAATTTAATAAATTCATGTATTGTTTCAAAAAACATTTTCTTTCTATTATTGATCTTTAGATTTGGGTGAATTTGATTGTGTATTATATAGTTGGTTTTGTTAATCGGATATTGACAATTTCAAGTTATATTCATACTATGTTTTGTTGTTGTTGTTGTTGTTGTTTTTTTTTTTTTTTTTTTTTTTTTTTTCATGTTCACTGTTTAGGTGTTGAGAAAACTGAGAAATGAGAGAAGAAAATACAACACCAATCTGTACTTTTCCTTGCTGCTTTAATTACCTATATATTAGGTTTAGTTTGAGAGAGACTTTGACTTCTTTTTAGGTCACCCTGATGAAAACTCTGAACTATCTACACATTTTTGTAATCTTTTATGTTTTTGTTACACAGGGGCTTTCAAAATACAATTGAATTTGATTTACTATTATGCTCCTGTATTTAGTTTTTGGTGCATATGTTTATGTGAGTATGTGACTGTGTGTATTTTTGAGCTGAAAATTTTAAATAATTGTCACAATGGTAATTGTGTATGAGCAAAAATTTATTTTGTAGTAGTTTAAATATAATTTTAAATAATTTTTTTAAATCTATTTTTTACGAGTAATGGTTTTTGTTCACAATAGGTAAACTACTCACACTGTATTGCAGCTGTTAAGAAAGCTAACCTCATTTTTTTAATGCCTTCTGTTTGATAGATTAGTCCATCTCAGAGAATTCTATTATTTTGCACTCAATGGAAAGAAAATGTTTTTTTTTTTTTTTTTTTGTGTGCAAATTAAGGGAGGGTCTTGTCTCATTTGAATAGTTTAACTATCAATGTAATGCATGATTTCAAGGATATGGCATTTGTTTGTTGAGTTTTGCAATTTTTCTTTGGGAATATGAAATTAGTTCATTCCCCATCAAAATATATGTTTTATATATTTATTATATGTCGAATGTATTATTAATGTTTCATTTAAAATTGATACACATACAAAATAACATGCATTCTTCAAGTTTATAGGATGATGAGATAATAGGGTATGATAAAAGTCATGTTGGAAAATCTGAAAGTAACTTTTGAAATGAAAAATGATGGAAAAACAATAATGTAATTATTTGATTCTAATGAGAGCAGTGGTATATGATCCGAATGATTTCTCTAAATTTTTCATCCAACACCACATGGCATTCCTATTAAGTATTTTCCATCAACTACAATCATAGAATTTTTTGCCTTGTGATCAATCAGGATAATTTGGTTGTTCTTATAGAATCTTCATTAGGGATACTTAGTCATCTTTGATGAAGCTCTATATTATAATCTATCAAGAGCATTATAGAAACTTCTAGTTTCTTCATTAATATGCTTCATACTAGAAATGCTTCTAGTATGCTTAATAGTTCTAATTCAGATTGCACCATTGGGATGCAAAAATATGACAGTTGTTAATTTAGCAAGTAATTATCCATGCATGCATAAATAGTCTTAGACCCGCCCAAGAATCTTCATTAGAAATATCTAGTCATCTTTGATGAGGCTCTTCTTGGATTGTCCAGGTTGGACAGTTCAGGAGCACAAGTCTGTATTGTAATTAGTAGTTCTACCGCTTAAATGTAGTCCATCTCCTAGAGATTTTCGTGTAGTAGCTCCTCATGTTCTCCGGGTGCATGCTAGACCAGGTGTAGCAATACACCAAGTCTATGCCGTGTACTTGTAGAACTATGGGAAGATGCTGCCAAAATTTCGTTAGAGATGGATAGAGCGGTATAGGCTACTTTTTACAAGATAGACTGTGCATTCATGAATGGGAAAGTAGGATGAACCAACCTATTAGAGAAGGGTTAGAGGTGAATGGTGTCATGTTACATGCATTATAAGGTATTTAATTGAGGTTAAGAATAATTAAAATGAAAGGATAATTTTGAACTTTGTTGATTTGGCAATGACATTTGTAGTGTAAGACGAAGTCAGATGGATAAAAGTTGGATAAATCAGCATAGGTTGCATCCAGAATATATAAAAGGGGTTAAGAAATTCATTAAACTTGCATGCCAAAATAATCCTTTATCAAATGAAGTCACATGCCCATGTAAACGGTGTCGGAATGTCAAACTAGTAAAGAAAGACCTTTTGGGGGAACATTTAATAGTCAACGGGTTTCTTTTAAGCTACACAAGATGGATTTTTCACGGGGAAGATTTACCGGCGTTTGTGCCATTGAATGATAATATCAGTGATTCGAATAATGGCGATGAAGTCAATGAAATGATATATGAGGGGTTCGGACTTCCTCCACCAAGCTTGGTTCATCTTGCTAGTAATGAGATAAAAAGTTCTAATATCGAACTAGGCCCGGATAAGAAAACTGAAAGATTTTTTAGTTTATTGAAGGATGCCAAAAGAGAGTTGTATCCAGGGTGTCACAAGTTTTCAACGCTCTCATTTGTTGTTCGATTATTGCATATCAAGTGCCTTGGTGGATAGAGTGACAAGTCTTTCACGATGTTGCTTAAACTTTTAAAAGATGCATTCCCAGAAGGTGAAACTTTGCCAAAGTCATTCTATGCAACGAGGGTACTCCTTAGGGAATTGGGCCTCGATTATCACAAGGTACATATATGCCCAAGAGATTGCTCACTGTATTGAAAGAAGACAGCTAGTAGAGATGATTGCATAGTGTGTCAGACACCTAAATACAAATAGTTTAAGGGTGAGAAGAATGATTATAAAAAGAAGCAACAAAGAATTTTCCAAAAGATTGTGAGATACTTTTCTTTGATTCCAAGGCTTTAAAGATTGTTCATGTCATCCAAAATTGCTTCATTAATGAGATGGCATGTACAGGGCTGAATTGATAACGGCAAAATGAGACATCCTGCTGACTCCCCTATCTGGAAAATTTTTGATACTTTGTATCCTAAGTTTGCAAGTGAGCCTTGCAATATCAGACTAGGTTTAGCAGCGGATGGATTTAATCCATTCAAGGTAATGAATGTTGCTCACAACAGTTGGCCAATTATTGTGATGCCTTATAATTTGCCATCGTAGTTGTGCATGAAGCAACCTCATATGATGATATTGCTCATTGATGGTTCTTCTTCACCTAGCAATAACATTGATGTCTACTTGCACTTGTTAGTAGATGAACTGAATGAATTGTAGAAAAATAGTGTTCAGATGTACGATGCAAAAACTAATCAAATGTTCCAATTGCACCTGATCTTACTGTGGACAATAAATGATTTTCCTACATATGCAAATTTGTCTGGATGAAGCAGGAAAGGCGCTTTAGCTGGTCTTTGTTGTAACATACGTACTCAACATCGGTATTTGAAGAATGGAAGGAAAATTTGTTACATGGGGCATCGTCACTGGTTGAATGCAAGTCACAAATTTTGAAAAGATTGTGTGTCTTTTGATGGAACTTTGGAATTTGAACCATGTCCAACTCAGTTATTAGGTGCTAATGTGTTACGACAGCTAGGGCCTAAGCATCAACTAATTAATAGACAAAAAAGAACTAGGAAAGGAAAGAAAAAAGAGGACAACAAAGAGGATCATAATTGGAGGAAGAGGAGTATTTTCTTTGAGATTCCATATTGGGAGCATAATTTGATTCACAACAATCTTGATGTAATGCACATTGAGAAGAACGTGTGTGATAACATATTGTGGACGATATTAAATGTTGATGGGAAAGGAAAGGACAATTTAAATGCTCATCGAGACTTGCAAGATATGGGAATTGAAAGGCACTACATCCTAAAAAGGGGTTGGGAACAGTATTATTTGCTTTGCATGTTTTGCTATGAATAATAGAGAGAAAGGTATGTTTTGTACACTTTTGAAGAATATCAAAGTTCCAAATAGGTATGCATCCAATATTTCCTAGGATATTACTGGGTCATGCTTTAGGAAAAGGAAAGGGGTTTGCGTTTGATAACACATCATGGGTACAAGCTCATTGGTGTGTGTTATTTAACACTATTGCGGTTGTCCTATATCAAGAGTAAGATACACGTCTTTGTTCCAAAATTTTATTGATATCATTAATATGTATCTTGCATTTTATAAGTACTTTAAATGTGTAGGAAGCATCGTGATTTTATTAAGCATTCACATCATCGTCTCAAAGATTTTGACGTGGATCGTTCTTACAATGATGAGTTTCCCATATGGTTCAATTCTCATGTAAGTACTAATAACTTACATGTTTTCAATTTTCAATTCTCATGTTTTCAATTTTTAATTCTCTATTAGTTGATGTTTAATATTGTTAACTTTTTAAAAATATGTTGAAGAGCTTCTAGCTATTGAAAATGCTGTGTGGTCAGATGAAATTAAAACTTTGGCATTGGGACCTATAAAAGGGCCACGAGATTTCAGTGGATATATAATTAATGGTCTTTGGATATCATACGAAGAGTCGTGAGTGGAGAAGAAAAACTCAAAATAGTGGGGTTGTGGTGAAAGCAAAGACTTGTAGCTATGCAAGTACTAAAGACATGAATCATGTGGAAGGTGAAGTAGCATACTATGGATATGTAACAGATATTATTGAATTGGGTTACTCATATGACCATAGATATGTGTTATTCATGTGCAACTGGATTGACAACAACAAAGGACTAAAGCATGATGGTTTTGGTTTCACACTTGTTAATTTCAATCATTTGTTAGATACAAAAAAACAAAATAGTGATGAGCCATTCATCCTAGCATCTCAGGCACAACAAGTCTTATATGTTAATGATCCTGTTGGAGTTGATTGGGATTTTGTAGTCAAGATGAAACCTAGAGACTCGTACGAGATGTGTGGAGAACAACCAACTAATGATGGAGTACATCACAATGAAGTGGAAGGATTTGGTGACCAAGAGTTAGATGTAACTTTGTTTGCTTATGAAAAGGACATAAATTGGGTTAGGTAAGATGAATTTGGAACAACTATTGATGAAACTATTGGACCTCTTGGGATATCAAAATAGACACAATTTGAAGATGATGAAGAAATGATATGATATTGTAATTTTGTGTCATATTCACTTTTACATTTGTGCTTTCAGCATGGATATTCATGTTAATGAAACCTTTGCTTTTATAATGCGCCATTTGTTTGCTTTGTTAATAAAATCTTTGTTTTTGTATTCACTATTGTATGTATTGTACTTCATATTCATTGCTAACCCATAAAATTCTACACTTATGCTTGTGGTCTTCTATAAACTAGCATGACAAATTGACGATGCTTTAGGCAGAGGCAACATTCAGCCTCTGCAAATTCTGAGAGTTCTTATAGTGGGAGTTCAGATGAGAGTTCAGAGGACAATACATGCATCACACTTGATCCACCCATGTTATGGTATCCTCTAGGTAGCTTACCTAGTACATTATCGTGTACTGGTTCAACACATGGCACTACAGCTGGTATGAATTATTTTATTCAATTGCATTAATTCCATTAGATTTCTCTATTTATGTTCTTTTTTCTTTTAATGTTTTATCATTCTCTCTAGTATCTTCTAACTTGATATTGATATTTGGATGAGTAGGTTGTAGTTCGAGAGGCCCGACACTTGTGCATGGTAGTGATTAGAACCCAAGTGGTGGCATTTTACATATTGTGCCTAATGAGTTGAACTAAGTGGTTGACAGGCATAGACCCTTGGCTTCTCGTTTAGGTGTTTTAGCTCGAGATGGGAACCTTATGCCCCTTACTTATAGAACTTGGAGCTATGTTCCAAAAAAAAATAAAGAGAGATTTTGGAGAGAATTAAAAGTAAAAGGATACTTGTTACTATTGTTTTGTTGTTCTGTCAACCTCTTTTTTAGTGATAGTCTTTGCTTTTCTAGTTGATGTTGTGTGCTACTATTGTGTGCTTGTTATTACTATTGTTGCTGTGTGCTACTGCTGTTGTTGTTGTTTCTTTCTCACTATTACTATGTAATGTAAATTACTATGAGCTTTCTTTCTCAATATTTTGGAAAAGTAAAACCATCTATCACTTTTTTTTATTGCCCATTTTATCACATAAATTAAAGATTTGTATCAGCTTGTGATTCTTGCTTAGCATTGCATTGCTTTTCAAGTATATATATCATTCTACTTGGTAGCTACTAATATCACTCATTACCAAGTTCACTAGAAACTGTCATGACTATTGTTGATGTCACAAGTGGATCTCCAACCCATTCGAAAAGTGCTCTTAAGTTTAGATTTTATGATGACTGAGAGTTACAGTCAGCTAAGTGCTAGAGATTCAGTTTGTCAAGTGTTTGAGAGAGACAGAGAGAGAGAGAAATGAGCTATATGATGTTTAATTTTAATATGAAAGTTGTTGGATGACATTGAAATTTTATGTCAAGTTCCAGAGATAAAATTTAGTTTACTGTATTTGTTTTGGCATCTGTTGCAGGTTAATACAAATGAGGACGAGTCGATGAAGAAATTTGTTTTGCCATCTGTTGGAAAAAAAAAATGAAGAGAGTGGAAGGCTAAAGAAGCATGCGATACAGAGGAATGCATGGAACCAAAATCTATCAACACGTAGGCACGTTGAGCACAAATAGAGATCATACCTGACACCACTGACTCAGTGTTCTATACATCACCAGGAACTAGTGCGAATACTCAACCTTGTCTCAAAGGTTCTTTCCCTGTATTGGTTCTCTTATTCATTCTTAGTGCAGGAGCAGATCCGGCAGAACTTGCCGCAGGTCAGGTGGCATTATCGAATCTCATTAGGCAATCTCTAATCAAGCGGTCGGTCTTGCCACATCGAAAACAAGTACCAAATGCATGGTAACGCGTGCCTTTATGCTTCCTTCCACAATCTGAACAAACTGACATAGACCCACTACTTTGGCTTGAACTACTTGAAGATCCAGTATTTTGCTTTTTGTTTGTAGAGAATGAGCGGCCCTTTCGAAAATTGGATCTAGATCTTTTTCCTCTTCATTTAGTTGTTATTGGGTCCTTACTTTGTTTCATAGCTGCTAAGGTAGCTTCTGCCATCAATGCACTATCTAATACTTCCACATAGGTAGACAGCTTCAAGACGCCAACTCAGTCAAACACCACCATCACACAGCAGGAACAAAACTTGACAACAAAAATACCAGCAACAGGGCTCCCCAATAAAAGGCTACAACGACAACAAAATCATGCACCCTTCACCTCAAGCAATGTTTGACCTATTGTAGATTATAAATAAAATCATGTACTGTGTTATGCACACCTGGTAAACTACTCTTAGCCCAAAATGCTATCCTTGACTTCACAATATCCTCCAAATCAACAAAATTAGGATGTCCATCATTAAACAATATATCATACCTTAACTTCCAAATCGACCATAATAATACCAATGGCACAGTTTTCCAACCTTTCCTTCATTTTTCTTAACCGAAGCCCCTGCCCACCAATGTAACAAAGCCTCAATAGACCTAGGGATTACCCACTACATATCCGACCACCTTATAATTCTAGACCAAACTGGGCAATGTAATAGAACATCGTTTACACTTTCAATTTCCTTTTTACAGAAGGCACGCTATGTGCTAACATTCACACCCAACACCCTAATTCTTTGTTGCATATTTGAAGTTTTCACTCTTTCCCTCTAAGCTAACCAACCAAAGAATTGGATTTTGGGAGGGACCACATTCTGCCACAGCTCATTCATAACATGCAACTTCAGTCCCTTAGCTAATTGAAACCATTTCCAAACTAATGCAACTGTAAACTGACCTAATGGATCTAACTCCCACCTCAAACAGTCATCCAGGTTCCCTCTGATTATAGGTATTACACTCAGCCACTCACATAACTTGTTGACCTCTACCTCTTCACATGCTCATAGCCCTCTTTTAGATGCCAAATTCCATTTCCCTGTGCTCTCTCTACTTAGATTGTACTGCATCAGCGAGCCTTCATTTTCCACAGATAAGCTAAACAATCTTCGAAACTCCTCATTGAGCCTACTACTATTCCACCACTTATCAGTCTAGAAATGAATTCTCTCCCCATTCCCAACCTTTACTTTTGCATTTTCCAAATAAAAGTCAAACACATGAGGGTTATCCTTCGCAATACTTAGAATACCCTGCCATATTGGAGATATATTGCATGCTCCACCAATATCAGGCCACCACTCACCACCATATCTTCTATCACTATAGGAAAATACAATTTTGGCAACTAAAAATGCCGACTAAAAAAAGTTTAGTTGCAAAATGTACACGCATTAGCTACTAAAAAAATTTGGTGTAAAAGTATACACTTTAGCTACTAAAAAATATTTGGTCAAAGGTGCAATCTTTAACTACAAAAAATAATATAGTCGGTATTTATTGTACTTTTGGTGACTGATTACGTTTTAGTCGTTAAAAACAGGATTTTGGGCAACAAAAAAAATAATTTGGTCCCTAATTGTAAATCTTTAGCTATTACAAAATAATTTTACTTGTTTTTATTTCAATTTTGGAGACTAATTATGTTTAGTCGTTGAAAATTGGGTTTTGGGCGACTAAAAAAATAATTTGGTCCCTAAATGGACAATCTATAGCTATTAAAAACAATTTAGTCGGTATTTATTTCACTTTTAGCTACTAAAATTTAGTAACCAATTATAATTTAAAAGTTTTGGAGGGAAGAGTTCAATTTTTGGAGGGATTGATAAATTAACTAGCGACAAAAATGTATGGGAGTCGGGAAACAACGCCTTATTGGCGACGAAAGATTACTTTGTCGGGAAAAAATAATTAAAATAGGGTTTAGAAACGGTGTCAGTTTTAGGATACTCATAAAATCTATTGCGTTTGGTAGAGTTTTGTAAATATGATTTAAGAGTATGAGTTGTATTTTGAGTTTGCGAGTTGTGGAATTATGATTTGAGTGTAGAAAATTTGTTTGGTTATGGTTTTTTAATAGAGTGTTGAATTGAGTTTTGAATTGAGTGTGGAATTGAGTTTTGAAAGTTTGATTTGACCTGAAGTATGAAAATTTGTTTGGTTATGAGTTTTAGAAAGAGTTTTCAAAACTTAATTTAAATTGTTATAACTCATAATAAAACACACTATTGAAAATTTTGATCAACACTCATAACCAAATTCTTTTTAAAATTCAATTAAAAAAATTTATTATTAATGAAAATAACATTAATCAATTTTTAATTGAAAATACTAAAAAAAATAATTTTTTTAGAATAAATATTCAAAAAATTTAAATCATAAATATTTAATTAATTTAAATAATCTAAAAAATTTAATAAGTAAAAAATTAAAAAATATTCAAAAAATTTAAATCGTAAAAATTTAAATAATTTAAATATTCAAAAAATTTAAAAATTTAAAATGTTAATATTTTAAATTTAAAAACAACTCTACACTCAAATCGTAATCAAATACATAAAACAAAACTCAATTAAGAAATTATTTTTAAAACTCAAAACCAAACACATAACTCGAAACTATATACTACTTTCACAACTCTACACTCAAATCATAACCAAATACATAACAAAAAAAATTAAAATATTTAAAAATATTTTTATAAAATAGAGTTTGAATTTATTTTTATAAAATATTTTAAAATTTAAAAAATTAATATCGTAATATTTTAAAATTAAAATATTTAAAAATATTCAAAAAATTAAAAAAATCATAACATATTTAAATATTAAAATATTTAAAATTTTGACAAAATTAAAATATTAATTTGAATTGAATTTTAAATTATGTATTTAATTATGAATTTTAAAAAATAATAATTATATTTTAAATTAAATTTTAAAAAATAAGCGTAAAATTATGATTTAAAAATTCAAAATAAACAATATATTCAAATAAATAGCTCAAACTATCATTTGAAACCTTAACCAAACGGAGCTAACTCTCTCACACCTCTATCTCTCTCATTTTGTTACTCTCTCTCACTCGTCTAGCTCCGGCCTCTTCCTCATATTCAATCGATCTATGTTTGTCGACATCGCCGTCGACGTACAGGAGCACCACTGTCACAACACTGTCGATCCATTGCCCCAAGTATGTCTCTCCATTTCTCTCTCTCTCTCTCTCTCTCTCTCTCTCTCTCTGTCTCCCGCCGATTGGGGATTCTTCAGGGTACCGAAACTCAAATCATTTCTTTATGTCATAAATCTTGGTGGCGGTAGAAAATGTTGAACCTTGTTGATTGTTATAACCTATTTTTGTTGCTGTATAATATATATATACACACTTTGGGGATGTGAAATGTCAGAGATTTAGATTAATTAAAAATATATTGGGGATGTGTTTTTGATTGTTATAGCCAGTTTATATATTGGGGATGTGAAATGTTTTATATATATATATATATTTATTGGGGATGCGTTTTTGATTGTTATAACATGTTTATATATTGGGGATGTGATTCGGAAATGATGAATGATTTGCATTTTGGTAATCGTCATTCTCTACTCAATGATTTCATGTTCTTTCTCAAACAACTTTACTTGCCTATACTTGTGGATTTACCTACAGTAATTGCGGGGGAAAAAAATCGATGTATATGTCCATGTTTCAAGACAAACTGCACTCATAGCTCACAAAATGGACCACTCTAGTCCTTAGGATTAGAAAGAAACCAAATCCTACTGAAACTCTATGTTTAGTCAATGACTTGAAATGTTGTTGGAACATTTGAAACTTTTCATAGCCATTAATAATAAAATTGATATTTACATTTCTAAATATATGTATATCTATATTATTATATAAAGAACATATAACTCTTTGGATAATGCTAGTGATACTAAATTTTCTACCAAATGAATAACCAAATGTCTCACATGGGTATGGGGTCCATAGACATTTGGTTATTCCTTTGATAGAAAATTTGGAGCCTATAACATTTTCCTAACTCTTTATAAACTGTCACCTTTTTCTATTATGAAATTATCCTATTACAACTGGCTCTATATAAGTGAAGTTTTGATTTTGAATTTCAAATTTTGATATATATATTTTTTTTAAATCTCCAACATTCAATAGTTGATTTTTGTAGCGCACTCATCAAGTGTGTGGCTTACACCGTCTAGTGTGTGTATATATAACACACAAACAAATCATGAGTTGCATGCACATACACACAATTTTCAAGTATATGAAATTGCAACTCATATAGAGAAACAAAAAATGTTTTCTTTATTGCATCCCTTCTTTCTCTCTCTTCTTCCCTTATTTTTCTTCACACTTCTCCTTCTCAAATGGCTATCCACCACCCAAAAACCACACAAAAACCTACCACCATCTCCCTCAAAGCTCCCAATCATCGGAAACCTCCACCAAATGGGCCAATTCCTCCGCTCCCTCTTATCGCTATCCCAAAAACGGACCTCTCACGCTACTTCAATTTGGTAGCATGCCGGTTCTCGTGGTCTCCTCTGCAAGCAGGCAGAAATCATGAAAACCCATGAACTCACTTTCTCCGATGGCCTAACCGAGCATTGCTAGCAAGCTCGTGTATGAAGCTTGAGGGGCGTGGCTTCATGGCGTAAGCATCGAGGCAGATGAAGAGCTTATGTGTGTTGCAGCTCCTAAACAACAAGCGGGTACTACTAATAAGTTTTTCATTGTACCATTTTAAAAAACGAATTTATTTGCTAAATAATATGGACAAAATCAACCATATAGAACATAAATAGAGCAATCTCAGTCACCTTACAATTTTCTATAAACTTATTAGTAGTCTAATAGTTGGGTTTTTGTGTATATCTTATTTCATGAGTCCATTACATATACAAAATATTTTTTTCAATTAATAAATTGATATGATTGCATGAGATGATCTATAGGAATATATTTCAGGTTTTCAATAAGAAAGGAGCTTCTTTTTTAGTGTTGTTTTTTCGCCCTCAATCTTCTGTTGAATATTGGCTCAAGTATTCTGGCCATGTGAAGAAAGCCATTGCCAACACCTTGTCAACTAGCTGGCCATGAGGCCATGAGGCCATTTGCAAAAAGCCACCGAAAGTAGAGGGATGGGTTGGCGACAAATTATTTGTTGAAGGCCTCTCCATTCTCCATCTTCTTGTATAAATGAGAGGTCGAGGAAGTGTTTAGACACAAAGAGAGTGAGGCTTAGAGTGAAACAAAGAGAGAACAACTGAGAGTGTGTAATTGTTCCATTTCTTTCAATATAGTGAATCCGCCGTGGGCGAGGTGACTTGCCGAATCACGTTAAATCTTGTGTGTTATTGCTTGTTTAAGTTCCCTGGTGTGCCCCTGATCCGCAACAATTGGTATCAGAGCTCGGGTTGCGAAAAATCGAATTTTTTCCGAAAGTGCCCAGATTTCGAAGTGCTCGAAATCCACTTTTGACCATACTAGGAGGAAGAACTCCCCGAGAGGAGTCCAACCAAGCAAAAACAGAGCCCAGAAACCTCCCCACGCACCCTCACGCGGGCTCTGAAACAGGCGCGTGAAGGCCACTCTCGGCACGCGCCAGCTCTAGGAGGAAGACGAGCCACGTGGCGCCACGTTAGCACACGTCAGCGCCACGTCACGCCACGTGTCCTGCCCAGTCAGCCTAAGCCGCTGACCAAGCCGCGTTGACTGTGTTGTCAAGCCGTCAAGCCGCGTTGGCCGCGCCGTCGTCAAGCGCGTTGACGCGCGCCGATCCTCGTTTGCGCCGCTGTGTTGCGTTGACAAAGCCGTTGACGAGGAATTATCCATGCATCTTAAGCGCATCAGATTCTGAACCGTCCAAACTGTTTTTGCCAGATCAGAGCCATTCGGAGTCCGTTTTCGACGATCCAATAGTGTTTGCCAATTATTTGGGATATTCCGGACACATCCGTACAGTTAGTTTTTTGAATCAGAGGTGTTCAAAATATTTTGGCTTGATCTGAGGCATTCGGAGTCCGTTTTTGACGATCCAATAGTGCTTCCCAACTATTTGGAGTATTTCGGACACATCCGTACGGTCAGTTTTTTGAATTGAAGTTTCTAAAAAATGGCAGAATCTAGATCAACCGAGTTCGTAAGTAATTTAGCGATAAGCACACAGAGGCATTGGACCCCGGTGTCCCATGCTAAGTTTGAGGTAGAGAAGTTTGATGGAAGCAACAACTTCGGCATGTGGAGATGCGAAGTTAAGGATATGCTTGTCCAGATGAACCTGCACTTCACTCTGGGAGACAAACCAAATGACCTGGACGAGATAGAATGGGAGAAGGTGAATCTCCTGGCCTGTAGTTCCATCCGACTTTGCCTTGCAAAAGAGGAGAAGTATGCCTTCACAGAATATGATATTGCGAAGAAGCTTTGGAAAGTATTTGGCGCCGAAGATAAGTTCATGACAAAGAGCATTGAGAACCGGCTCTACTTGAGGAAGAGGTTGTTTCGTTTCGACTACATTAAAGGTATTTCGATGAACGAACACCTAAATAACTTCAACAAAATTATTACGGATTTGAAGAATTTGGATGATCACGTTGGTGATGAAGACAAAGCACTGTTGTTGTTAAATTCCTTGCCTGACTCGTATGATCATTTCACTACTACTTTCTTTACGCGGTAAGAGAAGATCAAGTATATTGATGTTGCACACGCCTTGGTGAACAATGAGTTCAGAAGGAAAGATAAGTCTGCAAACAGGGACTCAACATCCGAGGCATTGACAGTCAAAGGCAGAACAAATAACAGAAGAAATGCAAGGCGAGGAAAGTCTCACTCCAAATCCAGAGGGAAATCTTGAGAGACGCCTCTTGCAAAAAGACTTAATGTCGCAGAAGGGGCATTGGGCAAAAGATTGTCCAAATAAAGACAAAACAGAAGAGAAGGTGAATATTGCACGAGATGGAGATAATGATGAAGGAGAAACCTTCACAGTTTCATCATATGGCCAGTCTGATGAATGGATAATAGATTCCGGATGTTCATTCCATATGTGTCCTAACAAGCAGTGATTCTCGAGCTTACGAGAGTTCGATGGAGGAGTTGTGCTGATGGGCAACGACCAAGCTTGCCAGACAAAGGGGATTGGAACAATTCGACTGAAGATCCATGATGGAACAATCAGAATTCTTGAAGATGTACGGTATGTACCAGATCTAACCAAGAATCTCATCTCAGTGGGAGTTTTAGACTCCAGAGGTTACAGAGTAACCATGGAAGGTGGAGTCCTCAAAGTTGTTCGAGGAGCATTGGTTGCAATGAAGGGTACTCGACAGGGAAATTTATATTTCCTAGACGGCTCTACAGTCACAGGGAGAGTGGCTGTCTCCACCAGTTCCAGCTCAGAAGATGATGCATCAGACACTTCCAGACTTTGGCACATGCGCCTAGGGCATGTCGGTGAGAAGGCTTTACAAGGGTTGGTAAAGCAAGGCCTGTTGAAAGGCGCCAAGACAGGGAAGCTTGAGTTCTGCGAGCATTGTGTACTGGGAAAGCAAACAAGAATCAAGTTTGGTACTGCAATTCACCGTACCAAAGGGATTCTAGACTACATCCACACCGACGTATGGGGACCTTCCAAGAATGCTTCGTTGGGAGGTAAACACTACTTTGTGTCGTTCATTGATGATTTCTCCAGAAGAGTTTGGATTTATACAATGAAGCACAAAGATGAAGTCTTAGACATCTTTCTTATGTGGAAGAAGATGATTGAGACCCAAACAGGCAGAAAGATCAAGAAGCTCAGATCTGACAATGGTGGAGAATACACATCAGATCCCTTCTTTGAGGTTTGCCAGAATGCAGGGATAGTGAGACATTTCACAGTTCCTGGAACATCGCAGCAGAATGGAGTTGCAGAACGCATGAACCGCACTTTGGTGGAGAAAGTCCGGTGTATGCTGTCACAGTCTGGATTGAGCAAGGCATTTTGGGGTGAGGCATTGAACTATGCTCGTCATCTTGTCAACAGATTACCTACTGCAACACTAGATGGGAAGACTCCCATGGAGGTATGGTCAAGAGTCCCAGCTACTGATTATGATCAGTTACGTATCTTTGGATGTCCGGCATATTTTCATGTTACAGAATCTAAGTTGGATCCAAGAGCCAAGAAAGCCATCTTCTTGGGCTTCGGTGACGGTGTCAAGGGATACAGACTGTGGTGCCCTGAATCAAAGAAAGTTCTCATCAAAAGAGATGTTACCTTTGATGAGTCTGCAATGTTGAAGCAACCAGATCCTCAACAGAATGTTGAAGCATTGAAGAAGTCAGTGCAGGTGGAGTTTAAGACTCCAGCAAAGACTAGCCAGCCAATCAACCATCCTGAAGAAGTCTCAGAGGATAGCTCTGAAGAGAGTTCAGATGAAGATCCAGAGGCTCTGCAACAATCAGAACCCATTGCAATCAGGAAAGGTAAAAGGGTTACTAAGCAACCCAGTTGGATGACTGATATGGTAGCCTATGCACTTCCAATCATTGAAGACAATGTTCCGTGCACTTTCAAAGAAGCCGTGCAGAATGCAAAAAGTGCCAAATGGAAGGAGGCTATGGATGAAGAGATCGGGTCACTTTATAAGAACAAGACTTGGGAGTTGGTGCAACTTCCAAAAGGCAAGAAAGCAATTGGGTGTAAGTGGGTTTACACCAAGAAAGAAGGCATCCCAGGCAACAACAACATCAGATTCAAAGCTAGATTGGTAGCTAAAGGCTATGCTCAGAAGGAAGGAATAGACTACAATGAGGTATTCTCACCTGTTGTGAAGCACACGTCTATTCGCATCTTGTTAGCTTTGGTTGCACAGTTTGATCTCGAGCTCGCCCAACTCGACGTCAAAACTGCCTTCTTACATGGAGATCTTGAAGAGGAGATATACATGTCCCAGCCAAATGGTTTCAAAATTGCTGGAAAAGAGAATTGGGCCTGTAAGCTGAACAAATCGTTGTACGGATTGAAGCAATCCCCGAGACAGTGGTACAAGCGATTTGATCGTTTCATGATGGAGACAGAATACACAAGAAGTCAATTTGATCGTTGTGTATATTTCCGTAAGCTTCCCGACGGTTCCTTCATCTATTTGCTCTTATATGTAGATGATATGCTGATTGCATCTACAAGCAAGGTGGAGATTGACAAACTCAAGGCACAATTAGCAAGGGAGTTTGAAATGAAGGATTTGGGAGAAGCAAAGAAAGTTCTTGGCATGGAGATCAAGAGAGACAGGAAGAAGGGCACGGTTTGTCTGACACAAACCCAGTATCTAAAAAAGGTGTTAGACAGATTTGGCATCAATGGGAAAACCAAAGCTGTACGTACACCATTGGCCCCTTATTTCAAGCTTAGTGCTTCGTTGTCTCCACGCACAGAAGAAGAACGGAAGCATATGGCACAGGTTCCATATGCAAATGCAGTTGGTGCATTAATGTATGCTATGGTTTGTACAAGGCCTGACATCTCGCATGCTGTGAGTATGGTAGCGGTATATGCATGATCCAGAAAAGATCAGCGGCAAAGTGAATTGGATCCTAAGGTACATACATGGCACAGTCAATCTGGGCTTGAAGTTCGAGAGAGATAACCGACTCGGGCAGAATTTGAAAGGTTATGTGGACTCAGATTATGCTGGTGACTTAGACAAACGCCGGTCAACAACAGGGTATTTATTTAAGCTTGCTAAAGGGCCGGTGAGTTGGAGGTCAACGCTTCAGTCAACGGTGGCTTTGTCTACTACCGAGGCAGAGTACATGGCAGTGACGGAAGCTTTTAAGGAAGCTATTTGGCTACACGGGTTGATTGAGGACTTGGGAATTGTTCAGAAGCACGTTGAGGTGTTTTGTGACAGTCAGAATGCCATTTGTTTGGCAAAGAACCAGGTTCATCATGCCCGCACCAAGCACATTGACGTCCGTTTCCATTTCATCCGAGAAATTGTGAATGAAGGGGATATTCTGCTTCAAAAGATTGGTACTGCAGATAATCCGGCCGATATGCTCACAAAGGTAGTTTCTGGGATCAAGTTCCAACATTGTTTGGACTTGGTCAACATCTCTCGGAATTGAGCACCTTCGGGTGCAAGGCAGTGTTGATCGATCACTATGTTGGATAAGAGAATCCTCGCCAAGGTGGATTGTTGAATATTGGCTCAAGTATTCTGGCCATGTGAAGAAAGCCATTGCCAACACCTTGCCAACTAGCTGGCCATGAGGCCATGAGGCCATTTGCAAAAAGCCACCGAAAGTAGAGGAATGGGTGGCACCAAATTATTTGTTGAAGGCCTCCATTCTCCATCTTCTTGTATAAATGAGAGGCTGAGGGAAGTGTTTAGACACAGCAGAGAGTGAGGCTTAGAGTGAAACAAAGAGAGAACAATCTGAGAGTGTGTAATTGTTCCATTTCTTTCAATATAGTGAATCCGCTGCCCGTGGACATAGGCGACTTGCCGAACCACGTTAAATCTTGTGTGTTATTGCTTGTTTGAGTTCCCTGGTGTGCCCCTGATCCGCAACATCTTCTACCTTTGTTCAAATATTATTGTACGAGTTATTATATTTTGGCTTTTGTGTCATTTTTATTTTTATAATTTTAATTGTCTCAATTTTGATAATGATTTTATGATTTTGTCTAAATTTGGTCTAATTAATTACAATTGTTAGTGTAATTTTATGGAAAATATGCACATGACTGTATGTGTTATACTTTTATAGATAAAATTATAAACTTGTTCAACTCAAGTTATCCTCAACTAACTCAGTGACCATTTTTTTAAAATTCTAATTGATGTTATCAATTGGATCAAATTAACACAAAATATAAAATTAATGGTTGAAGCTGAGCTATTTGAAATTATAAGGATAAATATCGAGACTACCAATATAATTTTTCATAATATGTAATATGGATGCAAATCAAATCGTTAATTTTGTATTTGATTTTGAAATGACAAAAATTTAATCATGACACAATTACATTTACGAGTGCACGTTTACGAGTGCATTGAGTCACATACTCAGAGAATACATATCTCTACCATCAAATTGCTAGTGATTTTATTTTGGATAATCTCTATATTTCTATAAGTTTTTCATAAAATTTACATCAATTATTCCAACAGGTAAAGTCTTTCCGCGCTGTGAGAGAACAAGAAACGGCGCTTATGATAGAGATGATCAAACAATCATGTTCTTCTTCATCTTCAACAACGGTGAATTTGAGTGAAATGTTAGTGTCGCTTACGAATGGTGTCATGTGTAGGGTGGCCTTGGGGAGGAAACACAGTGGGAGAAAGTTTAAGGAGCTTTTAGGAGAGGTTATGGAGTTGTTGGGTGTTTTTGATTTTGGGAGACGATATTCCATGGCTTGCTTGGGTGAATAATTTCAACAGTTTGTATAAGAGAGTGGATAGAGTTGCTAAGGAGTTGGATGATTTTTAGAGAGTGTAGTTGAAGAACATATGGATCTGAGAACAGAGAAAAGTGGTGGTGAGAGAGCTGATCATGAAGGTGGTATTGAAATTCAACAAGATTTTGTAGATGTGTTGCTTGATATTCAAAGAGATAATAAGGTTGGCTTTCCTGTTGATAGGGATAGCATCAAAGCACTCATCTTGGTAAGACTTGACCTTTCTTTTCTTTCTTGTTCTCTTTTAACTAAATAAAAAAACATACTTATGAATCACTTTGATCAAACCATGAACATGAATATTGGGTCTAACCGACACACTATCTTATGTAATGTCACTGATTAACTCATCATTTGTGTAATAGGTCTCACCATCCATATTTATGTCAAATAATGTGCTAACACATGAGGTAATAAATTGAAGATGGTATAAAAAGATGACAAGTGTAGCATTACTCTAATATAATATTATAAATTGGATTAGGTGTCTCACTAACTTTGCTATGTAATTCCCACTATCATAATGTGTGATTATTCATTGTTGATAGTACCTGTTATATCTACTACTTACTCCGCAAATTTGATGACGAGGTTTGAGAAAAAAATTCATTTACCCTACAAACTATCATTTGAAAATCAAACAGGAAACTTTTGCACCAAAAATTCTTGTTGAAAATACAGTAAGTACTATTAGGTAGAGATTTTTTCGTCTCTCACTAACCAAATCATATAGTCGCCACTATTGCAATATGAAATTCCTCATTGTTAGGTAATAATGTGATATAGCATCACCAAAATTTCTTGTTTTAAAAAGCTAAAACCAATTGAATTATTTGACAAATGCTAAATTTGAATGTGTTGTAGGATATATTTGCTGCTGGAACTGATACTACGTACTCCGCTTTAGAGTGGGTGTTGGCAGATCTCTTGAAACACCCCAAAGTCTTGAAGGAACTCCAGAACGAAGTGCGACAAATAGGCAACGGCAAGCAATACATAACTGAAAATGACTTGGAGAAAATTCACTATCTTAATGGAGTATGACATTGCAGCTGGCACACAAGTAATTACAAGTGCTTGGGCAATTGGGAGAGACCCATTGTCATGGGATGAGCCAGAGGAATTCAGGCCCCAGAGGTTCTTGTATACTTCAATAGATTTCAAAGGGCATGACTTCGAGCTAATTCCATTTGGTGCTGGGAGAAGGGGTTGTCCTGGAATTCAATTTGCCATGGCAGTGGATGAGCTTGCATTGGCAAATCTTGTGTACAAGTTTGATTTTGCTGTCCCTAACGGAGCAAGAGCAAGAGGAAGAGGATTTGGACATTAGTGAAGCTATTGGTTTGACAGTCCACAAGAGGTCTCCTATATTGGCTGTTGTGACTCCTTGTTCCTTCTAGTCTCCACCTCAACCTTAAAAAAAAGAAAAAATTATTATTATTATTATTATTATTATTATTATATGTTGGTGTAGCATGCACTATTCACACACTATCAAGGTTTGTAAGAGAAATAAGTTTTGATTGGCTTAAAGTAATGTGCTAATTTGATAGTTAAAAATAAATAAATAATTAAGCAAAAAATAAATATTTGACAAGTAACCAAATTTTATGTGGTTTGGCGAATTCTGTCTACATTAATAAATCTTTCATTTTGTCCATTATACTTAATCATGTATTTAACAAATAGGCTTTTCTAATTCTGTTGGCATAGTTCAATGTTGAATATGAGATCGTGTTGTGGGTTCATATGCTTATTTTTGTTACCTTTAGGGGTCTTTAAATGGCTTGCGGACAAAATACCCGATATTATTCAACTAGACCAATTCATTCCATAGCTCATCTCAGTTCCCTCGAGTATCCAGCTTGTCCCAACTCATAAAAGATGATTTAGGGTTTTAAACAAAAGTTTGTAAACACAGTCCGCCCATAAATCCAGCCCGCATGAGTAAGTCTAATGTTTAGTTTGATTTTTTTTTTGGTTCTCTTATTTAAAGTTTTTATATTTTTTTCTTTCATTTTTTTTCCCCTTCCACTTGTAGTATTGTATGTTACTTGATTATTTTTTTTGATTATATGATATGTAAAAAAAGGTTTAAAAAAAAAAAAACAAAAACAAAAACAAAATACTTGAATTATGTTCGAAAGTAAATAAGAAAAATAATTAATGAGAATATTAAAAATGTGAATGAAAAATGTGTAGAACTTAATAATATAAGTGTAAAGAAAAATGTGTAGCCCAGTTCGGTTTGATTTTGGCCTGTAAAATTTAAATTTATGGGTGAGATGTGGTTTTAGTTTTTTAAATAGGTCCGGCCGTTAGTCTACCTTATATAATTTTTTTTTTTTTTTTTTGTGTTTGTGTTTGTGTTTTTGTTTTTGTTTTGTTTTGTTTTGTTTTTTTTTTTTTTTGTGATGAAATTTCATTTTGCATTTCAGTTTAACAATTAAAATTCATTTTTGAGTAAGTAGAGTTTTCCATTTTACACTCATTTTTGGATCAATCATTTTTACACTCAAATTCGAGAACCAGCAAAGCATGAAATATGTGGTCTATATAAGTTTTTATGCCTTTGATCTTTTCATTTTTATTTATTTTATTTATTTGTTGATGTGGTTGTCATTATAACATTTTCCACTTGTGGAGCTAATTGGATGATGGAAATCCAGTAACATCATCTATTGCTTTTATATTGGGACCAAATATTACGTGTACAAGTACAAGGATTCCCGTTCAAAAAAAAAAAAAAAAGAAAAAAAACAAAAACAAAAACAAAAAACAAAAAATAGTATGAGGATCATAATTTAGGGATGTTTTGAAAAGATGGTTAAAATTGATTTTTAGATTTTTTAAAACTTTTTTTATTGTGTTTATGTGGGAGGTGATGTGACCCAAAATGAATTAAAAACTGATTTTTGACTTTTAACCCATGTTTCCTAATGGCCCCCCTAGTCATACTAATCTCGATCTTAAAAAATTTTAAATCTAAAACCCGCTCATCTAAGAGCATCTCTAAAAAATTTTAAATCTCAAACCTACTCATCTATGAGCATCTCTAAGAGAGAAGGGAAAAAAAATCATCCCGAGGCATTTTTACTAGTCCAACTAATTTTCTCCTCTTCTAAGGGGCTTTGCATTAGAAGAGGCAAAATGTCCACTTTGATTTTGACTCTCCACAAGTATCTAGCCTTCAGTGAAGGGCAAAAGGGTTTCTTGCCAAAATTGCTCTCTCCATCTAATCAAGTACTCTTCTTTTGGTTGATTTTGTGTTTGTATATTACATCTAATTGTTTTAATTTTGTGTTTGTATATTACCATTTGAAAATATGATCGTTTAAAACAAAAATTAAATAATTTAATATATATATTTTTAAAATAAATTAATTATATATATTTTTCAAAAAATATTTACAAATGCCACGTCAACATATGCAGCATGTCATATAAAGATTATTTTTATTCATTTACCTATGTTTATAATATATATATATATATATATTTTAAATTAGTTAAATTAGTTTGATTGATTATCTAAAATAAAGAATATAGTCGAAATATAAACTAACTAAACTAGTCAGACAATATAAAGAGGTACTTTTATGTGTGCTTTTGTATGGCATTTTGTTTTGGGAAAATTACCATGTAGTCCTATGTAGGAGATCTATTTCCCTTCTAATCCCAATTTATTTTTAATAGATTAATAAGTCCACAGTTTTTAAAATTTTATACCAAGAGGTCCCGTTTTTTATGTTTATATTTTTAAAAGATCAGATACCCTTTGTTTTGAGATCTATATATACGTGAGAAATCAAATTTTTGTTTGCGTGGAAAAAAGGAAATCAAATCTTCGCCCCTCGCGATCTCGATTGCTCATGTGGCGATCTCATTGTCTTGGTGGTCGATCTGTTTGTGCCGTGGAGGTTGATCCGTTGTGCGATCTGAATCTCTGTGTCTGTGTTTTATCTCACAGACGTTGTCTCTCTCTCTCTCTCTCTCTCTCTCTCTCTGGTGATAGATATATGTATGTGTATGTATGTATGTGTCGATACGTAGACATACATATATATGTATATATATATATGTCTGTGTGTGTATGTAGTTTGTATTTGTTGATACATATATGTATGTATATATAGATAAGCAAATTTATGTGTATGTGGTTTGTGTTTGGAAATTTTGTTTGTTTGATTTTGATTTTGTTGATTTTGCTTGTCGATAGTGTAATGTATTTTGAAGTTGTGTTTTGGAATTGTGAATTGTGCAAAGGTTGGTATTGATATGTTGTAACTGTATATTTTTGCAGTTTGGATTAGGTGAACATTTGTTTGTTGGTTTGTGCTTTTGTAGGATGGAGGTGTGTTTCATGTTAATGTGCAAATACAGTGATTGTTGTGCTGCTATCAAGATTAGTGAGGGATGTAGTTATGATGAAGTTGTTGAGAAAATATGTGGAAAGTTCAAGGAGTTGAGTGTTGGTAACTTTTGTTTGTTTTTCTCGGTTCCTGGATATTCTAATTGTATTGTTGAATGTGATGATGATTTGGGGAATATGCTGTCAATGGTAGGTGGTAGTGGTTGTCATGTTGTTGATGTTATTGTGGGGGATAAGAGAGTTGTGGAGTTTGATGATGGTAATTCATGTAAGATTGGTTCTGTAACTTGTGAGAGTTCTTTTGTGAATGATTGTGATGATGTTGGTGGGTTGTTGCGTAGTTTTTATCCGTAACCGAGAGAGTTTTGTTGTCCGCTAGTTGGAAGGGGATTATACATAGTGTTGGTCAAGAATTTGAAGGTGGAGTGCGGCATTCCGCATTGCATTGGCTAAGTATGATTGAGTGTGGTTTTGCAAAGGAATTATTTGAAGAACGATGCAACAAGGGTAATCGTTGAGTGTGTGATGAAGTCGCCCACGGGTTGTAAATGGTTTGTGCATGGAAGGGTGTTGATGGATTCGGTGTTTTTTATAATGAAGTTGGATAATGTGCATAGTTGTGGGGTTGTGGCTCGTAGATCTTGTAGCAAAATGGTTGGTTCTAGACTTGTGTCCGATATTGTGCAAAATGATATTAGTGATAATCCGCTGACTCGTCCTATTGAAGTTAAAAAAGTTGAAGAAGCAATACGGTATAGATGTTTCTTATCGGGTTGCATGGTTAGGAGTTGACAAGGCAAGAGGTGGGTTGTTTGGTGATTTTGCAACTTCTTTTGACCAAACGATGGTACCTTGAGACGGCTATGAGAACGAATCCGGAAGTGTGTTTGAATTAGATGTGGATGAAAGTAGTGGGTGTTTTCAAGGTTGTTTGTGGCGTTTCATGGATGTTTGTATGGCTTTCAATTTTGTCGTCCGTTGTTGTTTGTTGATGGTACATTTTTGAAGGGCGTTACAAGGGCATTTGCTTGCGGCAACATCAAAGGATGGTAATCAAGGTATGTATTTATTTGCGCTAGTATAGGTTTTGTTTGTCGGTGTTTTTGTATTGTGAGTCCGCTAAGTTTTGCGCTTTCATGTGATTTTGTTTGCGTGTCTGCTTTGGCTTTTGCGATTGTTGACGCCGAAAATCAAGATAATTGGATGTGGTTCTTAAGTCGCTTGTTAAAGGTTTGTTGGTTCGTGCCGAGATTGACTTTTTGTGTCGGACCGTCAACATGGATTGCTAGACGCTTTTCGGTGGTTTTCCCCAATGCACATCATGCTTATTGCTTGAATCATTTGAAGAGAAATTTGATTGACAAATTGGTGGGACTTCGTACTACCTATAAGTCGGTTTGACGAAAATATTAGTTAAATGTGCTTATGCGCCAACGGTTGCTTCTTTCCAACATTATATGGAGAAATTGAGGCGTATTGCCGGGAATGGTAGAGTTGATAGTATGTTGGATGGTTTGCAAAATGATAAGTGGGCGAATGCATTTTTTAGAGGGAAACGATATGGTGAGATGCCATCTAATGTCAGGAGTCTTACAATAATTGGATTGGCGGGGCCCGTGAGTTGCCTATTACTTGTATGGTTGATATGATTAGGGTTCAAATCATGACTCAATTGTCGATAGAAGAGTTGAATCTAGAAGATGGACTACGAAATTGTGTCCGTTAAGGAAAAGAAGTTGGTGGAGTCTTTGGAGCTAGCTAAGTCTTGGGATGTGATTGTTGCTAGTGATACTTGTGCTTGAGGTTCATTCTTCTATTTCTTTTTATGTTGATATTGGTAGACAGATTTGTTCTTGCCATGAATGGCAATTGAATGGTTTTCCTTGTTGTCATGCCGCATGCTTTATGAGTAGTGGTAGAGATGTGTATGGTTTCATTGATCCTTTTTTCATGTAGATTGTTTTAGAGAGTCATACAAGGAATCATTTATCCAAAGGCCTTCAAGTGAGAGATTTGGCTTTGATGGTGCCAGAGTTAGGTTATCAAACCTCCTATAACGAAGAAGCGACTGCGGAACAAGAAGAAGAGGATACCTTCTAGGGGTGAGAATGTGAAACAAATCAAGTGCGGAGGTGCTTGAAATATGGGAATCACAATAAGAAGACGCAAGGTAAGGCTGCTATTTGAGGCCGTAATCTATTCTTTGCGATTTGTATTTGAATTTGAGGAATTTATGATAATAAAAATGGGATACTTGTTAGTATGGAAGTAATGAATAAAGTTGATGTATTCTTTACTTATTGAAGTTGTTTTGTAATGCTTTGGTTTTGTTTTTTATTTTGATGGAATGCAGAAGGTTGTTTAAAATTTGTTATCAAATCAGATAATATGGAAATGCGTTCATATGTCATAGCGACAAAACTGTATAATTTTGCGCTTTGAAGAATTATTGAAACAGCCGATGAAATCGCAAAATTTTGCGCTTTGAAGAATTAGTAGAAACAACCTTTATCAGTATGAAAATATATGCAACGTAAACAAGTAGACAAACAATCGCATTTAACAACCACAATAATTATAACAAGAAGAAGAGCAACAACAAGATCAATCATTTTCACCATAACCATAATAACCATAAAAAGATCATTCCCAAATGTATATAAAGTACTTGTCACATGTTAAAAAAGAGAAATAAAAAAAAAAAAAAAAGGTATAAAGATATGTTCCATTGAATATTTGTGTTGTCAAGAAGTTTGTTCATTGTTTCTATGGTTTGGTATGTTTTGTCAAGATTTTGTAGTGCTCGAGTTTCCAGGATCGGTTCTGATCATTGAGGAATTGACTGATGATTTGTGCTCGAAATTTGACCCACTCAGTTGGACGAAGTTTTTTCTGCACAGGTTGCCAGTTGAGATATTGGTTGATGACATTGCAGACGCATTGCACAATCATTCTGCGATGTTTGAGATGAAGTTAATTAGTTAGGTGAAACTGTAAAATTTAGCATATTGGAAGATTAGTTTATGGATTTTGTATCTTACGAGTGTCGGGTTTGTTGTGGGCATTCCTCAATTGATTCAATTTCTGTCTCGCACTCTTGAGATGAAAGCATGTTTCCGATTCTCGAGTAATGCTTTATTCCATCTCATTGATGTTGTTGCTACAAAATAGTTAGTTGGTGTTTTTGTTAGTTATAGTGATGAGTTGAGATTTTTGTAAAGGAATGGAACTGAGTATGAAATTTTATTTTAACTTACAATTTGCTTTGCAATTTCAAAGTGCTTGTTGTGGCAACCTTTTGCCGGGTCTCAAAGAGTCATAGTGTTTCCATATTCCATCAAGATTGTCAAAGACCACGATTGTCCAATGGTTGTCGTGGTTGATTGGGAAGTGGATGTATCTGCTTTTCATTGCTTCGAAAATGGTTGTCCATCGCTTTTTCTCCGAGTGCTTGATCTTGGTTTTGTAGTGGAGCCCGTAAGTTATATATATGTTTGAAATATGTTATAAAACTATGTAATAATTCATGTTGAGAAAGTAGAAAATTTTGCGCTTGTAAGGTATATTAAGTTTTTCTTCGTTGATCGGTGTTGAGAAAACGTAAGATCTTCTAGATATGGATTGCTTGCAAAGACAAGATCGCTTTTTCTCAAATTCTTCAATTGTTGGTTGGAGTTCCAATTGCTTTTCCGAGAAGGCATCAATCACCAAACATGTTATATATGAGAATGTGTTAGGTTTGTGGAATAGGTTATTGAATTTGTATGTAAACCGTAAAATTTTGCGCTAGAGACCTACATTGCCATATAAGGGTTCCTGTTGGTCAATCGCATATATCTGAAAAGTATACTGTGATTTCATCTTCGCCGCTGCACTGCACACAAGCACTTGATTGTGTGTTGTTGATGAGTTGAATTTGGTCTTGGTCTTTTTGGATAGGCTATGCCAAACCTTGTTTGTTTTGGCATGAAATGGCGAGTGGCTTGTTTGGGATTGATTCTTCCCGAAATCATCATCACTTTCCAATTCTTGAATTTTTTTCTGTTTCTTTCTGCCGTTGTTTTGCTTCATGAGCACCTTCTTTTTGTTGTCATTCTCCTTCTCTTTTTTGTTCATCGCACTCGTGGTGGTTTGGGTACATCGCCAGCAGCTTTGTGTCTTTTTGTTGCATCTTCTTTGGGTTTGGTGATTGGTTGGTATTCAAAATCTGGATCATGTGCTTGTTTTCTTGATTTTTGTTTGAGTCTCTTGACCATGGATCTTTGTTGGGAGTGGCGCTTTTTTGGTGGACATGTCCTTCAATTGATCTTCTTTTTTTGCAATTCACCATGAATTTTTGTTCCATTTCTTGCATTTGTGCTCTCATGGTCGATATGAGCTTGTCCTTTTCATCCTCTTTTGTTGGTGTTTCGTTGGTCATGACCTATAAAAATGTTGGATTGTGTTTTGGTTAGTTTAATGAAATTTTGCAAGATGCTTTAGTATTAGACAATGGTTTACCTTGTGCATGAAATATGTGAGATTTGTCTTGCAGTTCTTCTTGTTGGGTTGTCGGTTCTTGTTCATTGACTGCTTCTTGTTGGTCTTCTTCTTCATCAAGGTCTTTTTGTTGATCACCTTTTGTTTGTTGTCTTTTTTCTTCTTCTTCTTCTTCTTCTTCTTCTTCTTCTTCTTCTTGTTCTTCTTCTTGTTCTTGTTCTTCTTGTTCTTCTTCTTCTTCTTCTTCTTCTTCAGTTTCGGCTTCTTCTTCTTCTTCAGTTTCATCTTCATCAGTTTCTTCTTCATCAGTCACTAGATTTTTTTCATCATCACTGTTTTCTTCTTGTTCAGCACTTTCTGGTTGTTGTTGTTGTTGTTTTTGCTTTCTTTTCATTTTTTTTTGTTGTGCTTCTTGTTCTGATTCTGATCTTGATTCTGAATGATGTTCTTCTTCAAGAAAGTCATCCTCATCACCGCTTCACAAGTCTTTCTTTTTTTGTTGCTTTTGTTTTCCTCTTCGCTTATTGTCCTTTTTGTGGTCATTTTTCTTGTCAAGAGTTTGTTGATGTGGTTTGATTGATATGCAATAACTGTATTTCTTGTTGATTGGGGTTAAAGCACTTTGGTTAACCTGCATTGGAACAATGTGGCATATATCAGTAATACTGTAAATTTGGTCAGTTTGATAAGATGAGTTGTACTGTGAGTAATGTGGGTTAAGTGTCGAAATATGTTTTTTGAAACTGAACAATTTTACAGTTTCATGACATGAGTGATGTGAAATAAGTGTGTGCTTTGAAAGATAATTTTCCGCATTTCACAATATGATTTGTACTATGATAGTATAGAAGAGTTTGCATACCTTTTCAAAGTGAGCAAGGCTGATGTGTTTCCACTTGGAGTACATTCTGCCAAGGTTCCATTTCATAAACCTTGGGAAGACTTGTTTGTTGGATGGTCGGAGGAGTTTACTGTGCTCACAGTACCAGTACTGTAAAAAAAAAAAAAAAAATTGAAATATGTTAGATAGTTAGAAATAGGTGGATGTCGATATTTTTGTGTGAAGTAGTTGAGTAATGTGTTTACCAAGAGTAACATCACGCATCCAAAGGACACGCCTTGGGTTGTTGTTTGCATTTGCCATTGAATTCATGAGTGTGTCTTTGATTGCCTCAACCCAATTGTACTTCTTGATGTTGTTGAGATTGTCAACATATTTGAGAAACTCCAACTCGGTGTATGGCTTGTTGTGGGCATGAGAAGTTTCAAGCACAAGTAAAGGGTGATTACCCTTGCAAGATCTTGATGATCATTGGTTGATTTTCCTTTTTTTGTTTGTTGAAACATGTTGGTCAAAGTCTTGCCATCCAGTCTCTTTATTGATTTGCATCTTCTTTTGTAAAATGGAAGCTCAAAATCCTTTGGTGTTGCATAGGATTTGGTGGTGATCTTGTCTTCTCCTGATCGATACCAAAAATGATCTTCACATCACTGTTTCTGAGTTTCATTTCCTTTTTGCCAAGTACAAATGCTCTTTTTCTTTTGTTGTAGAGTTTTGTCATTTCTGCTACAATGGAATTGTAGCATCTGCACCAAGAGGCCTTGAGTTGTGTTGAGGAGAGCATTTATTAGGTGCCAAAAGGGGTTTTTGGAGCTGTCTGTTGGGGTTTTGTGAATTTGACCCCTTCAACAGTTTGATTCTTGTTAGATGTTGGAACGATAATTAAATTGTTGGACTCTCTTCTTGAGGGGCTGGTTTGGTTTTTTCTTTTGATGGCTTGGTTTTTGTTTTGGGAGTTGATTGGCTTTCTTGGAGCTTTCTTCTTTTGGTCGGAGGAGCTTCTTGTTTTTTGTTGGCTTTCTTTTGTTTGTTTTTGTTGTGGTTGGAGGTGTGGTTGGTGTTTGTTGTGTGGGTGGGGTTTGTGGTGTAGTTCTTGGGCTTTTTCTTGTTGGTGGTGTGGTTGTTTTGTGGGTTTTTTGGTGGGGTCTGTTGGGTTTGGTTGTTTTTGGGTGTGGTGGTTTGGTTTTTTGTGGAAGGGGAGATGGTGGTGGCATTTTAATGGATACAGGAGATGGATTTTCAAAAGGTGAGATGGTTAAATCCCTGATTGGATTTGTGGGCGTATGGGTTTGTTTCTTCCAATATCTTCCAACAGCTGTTTCTGAAAAAATGAAAGCGACAGCAGGGTATGAGTAATATAGTGACAAACCGTATAATTTTGAAGTTTAATATGCGATTTTCACATGATGTTATATGTATTTTGTTGGTAATGATTCTGGCTGTATAATTTGTGATTTGATTTGCACTTTATAATAAGTTATATACTTGTTTTGAGTAGTGGTTAAACTGTGTAATTTTGCAGTTTCATTTGCAGTTTGAATAAATTTAGATATGTTACTTGTGTAGTGATGGAATGAAACACTATGATGTTGCAGTTTTTATAAACAGTATGAACAATAGTAACAGGCATTGTATTTTGTAAAAAGCAAAAATAACAACGAGAAGATAAAAAATTCAAAAATAAGAATAAGAGAAGCTAACATTGAACAACAAGAACAGGAATAAGGTGTTGAATGTGTAGAAACAGGGATTTATGTGTAAAAACAGTGTTTAGAATGTTGAAAAACAGGGGAGAAGAATGTTTGAAAACAGGGGATTATATATAAAATAGGGTTTATACATTTGGAAGTATGTAAAATGTGTATATACGAAATATGAAAGAATGATGTGCAAATGTGAATGAAAAATAATGAAAGGTGAAGAGAGATGTTACTTTTTTTCCCCATTTTTGTGAGTCGGAAGCCAGGAACTATGAAATCTCTTCAGAGTGGTGATGGTTCTTCGTGTTGTTGAGGGTCGCCGATTGGAGAATATGAACGGCTTGGTGTTGTGTTGAAGATGAACGGTTTGGTTTTGTGGTTATGGTAGGGTTTCAGAGGGAATGGAATAAGAACGGAGGAGAGATGGAGGGTTGAGAATGCGATTTCGAGCGGCGGAGTGTACTGATCAGACTGAGATGATGATGAAGATGAACGGTTACGTTTTCTGGTTAGGGTTAGGGTTTCTGAGGCGATGGAGTTGAACGGAAGAGAGATGGAGGACTGAGGAGTCGATTTCGAACGGCGGAGACGTGACAGTGTAGTGATCAGTCTAAGATGTTTGGGACGTGGGTGATGGCTGCGCGCGTGTAAATTGGATGATGTATTGTGGGTATTTTCGTCTTATTGTTAATTTGAGGACTTAATGGAGTAGTAAAATTGTTTTGGGCTTAAATGGGGTAGGATATGTTGGGCTTGGACCTTTGGGTCAGTTCCCCTTTTGTTTTTTATCCTTGGAGTTGCTCTAACCCAATAAATATAAGCTATTAATTTTTAATGTTTATCTTTAATGAATATTAAATTATCTAGATTCCTTTATTTATTATTTGAATTTGGAATGCTAACAAAATAAAATGGTAAAATAAATATGATTTTTAACAAATGTTTTAATTTAAGTCTAGAAAGAAGTATAAATCATTATAATTTTATACATCTTGCGAGTACAGTAATGGACTTAGGGTGGCTGGTGAGAGTTGTTGTTGTTGTATTTTTTTTTTATAATTATTATTTTGAACAGGACTGTTGAGAGTTTTTTTTTTTTTTTTTTTTTTTTTCCGCCTTTATTGATAATCGCAAAGTAATACAAGGTGATAGCACTACAAAATATAAAAGTTTTAAAGACCAAATGTTTTAGTCTTTAAAAGTGAAAATTTTGCTGCAAAAGACATTTAGGGACCAATTTCTATCGTCATGAGGATAGTCGTTAAAAGGTCATCCTGCAAAGTCAAAAACAAGGATTTTAGCGACAAAATTTTAAAAATGTCACTAATAAATAAATTTTTTTTTTTTAGGTACAACGGAAATAAATAAATAAATAAATTTTTAGAGACAAAATAATTTGGTCTCAAAATGGTTATTTTTTTAGACAAAAAATTTGGTCCCAAAAGGATAATAATTCATCACTAATGTCTAATTTTCATTGCTAAAAATATAAGGGTAAATTACACTGACACCCTCTAAGATTTATGTTTATTACAATTTCTCCCGCACCTTTTGGAAATTACATCTCCCTTCCTGAGGTTTAAAGTTTCATTACAGATTCCCCTCCTCAGCAATTTAATTTTTTTAAATACCAATGTTGCCCTTATTGGGTAAATTATATTGACACCCCTCACATTTTAGAAATTATAATCCCCTCCCTAAGGTTTAAAGTAGCATTACCAATTGCCCCCTTAGTTAGTATTAGTTGGAAAAAAAAATTAATTGAAAAAAATTTTTGTTAGTAAAATTTTTAAATTTCTGTTTAAAAACTATTGCAAACTCATTTTTTGAATTTACATTTTTTCCTCAAATTTACAAACTGAGACAACAATTTATAAACTATAAAAATTATCAAACAAGTTTTTATGAGAATTTTTAAAATTTTTGTAAATATAAAGTGAAAAATGAAAATGAAATGGTTACCAAACAGGGCTCAGATGGTAAAAATGTCGTAAAATTAACAAATAATTAAATAAGTTACTAACGTAAGAAATGATTTATCAAAAGATTCTTAGGCTATGTATGGTTTGATTTTTAGAAAAAAAAAATTTTAAATTAAAAATTAATTTGGTTAAGAAAAATAAAATAAAAAATAATTATCATTTAAAGGTAAAAAATAATTATCATTTTAACTTTTGGGCAGGTTATATACATATGTATGGCTGTTTTAATTTAATTTGTAAAAAATTATTTCTAACCACTCGGAAGATAAAAATTATATAAAAATAATAATTATTTTTTATTTTTTATTTCTTAACCAAATTAATTTTTAATTTCTTAAAAAAATTTCTAAAAATCAAATCATACATAGCCTAAGAATATTTTGATTAGTCATTTTTTACGTTGGTAACTTATTTAATTATTTGTTAATTTTACGACATTTTTACCATCAGGCCTGTTTGGTAACCATTCCGTTTTCAGTTTCAATTTATATTTACAAAAATTAAAAAAACTGTCATAAAAACTCGTTTGATAATTTTTTTGGTTTATAAATGGTTGTCTCAATTTGTAAATTTGAGGAAAAATGTAAATTCAAAAAATGAGTTTACGTTGATTTTTAAATAGAAATTTAAAAATTTTACAAACAAAATTTTTTTCAAATAAATTTTTTCCAATTAATTTTTTTTTCAATTTTTTTTTTCTAACTAATACTAACCGAGGGGGCAATTGGTACTGCTACTTTAAACCTTGGGGAGGGATTGTAATTTCTAAAATGTGAGGGGTGTCAATGTAATTTACCCAGTGAGGGCAAAATTGATATTTAAAAAGATTAAATTACTGAGGGGGGAGTCTGTAATGAAACTTTAAACCTTAGGAAGGAGGATGTAATTTCCAAAAAGTGAGAGAGGAAACTGTAATAAACATAAACCTCAGGGAGTGTCAGTGTAATTTATCCAAAATATAATAACGACACTTTTGACAACAAAATATTTGGTCCCTAAAAAATAATTTTTTTCCTAAATTTTTGTCTGTAAAACCTTAAGTTTTTGTAGTGTACCAAGTGATACATCAATAAAGAAAGGGGCTAGTGCTCCAGCATCATACCCAATGTGCCAGTCCCAACTAGGTTAGCACTCACACACGAACTCAATCATATGCTACCACAAAACCGAGGTTGATAAGCCACCAACCAATGCAAGACCACTCAAACAAGCTAAGGAACGCACCTAACACAATACTTGAATTATGTTAGAAAGTAAACAAGAAAAATAATTAATAAAAATATTAAAAAAGTGTAGAACTTAATAATACAAGCATAATGAAAAATGTGTAACTCGGTTTGGTTTGATTTTGACTCGTAAAACATAGATTTACGGTTGAGACGTGGTTTTAGTTTTTTAAATAGGTTCGGCCCTTAGTCTACCTCATATAATTATTTTTTTTTATCTATGAAATTTCATTTTGCATTTCAGTTTAACAGTTAAAAAATTCATTTTTGAGTAAGTAGAGTTTTCCATTTTACACTCATTTTTGGATCAATTATTTTTACACTCAAATTTGAGAACCAGCAAACCATGAAATATGTGGTCTATATAAGTTTTTATGGCTTTGATCTTTTTATTTTTATTTATTTTATTTATTTATTGATGTGTGTCCTTGAAAGTTTCCAGTTGTGGGGCTAATTGGATGCGAATCCAGTAACATCATCTATTGGGTTCATATTGGGACCAAATATTAGGTGTACAAGTACGAGGATTTCCATTCAAAAAAAAAAAGAAAAAAAAAAAAAAAAAGAGTACAACGATCTTAATCTAGTCATACTAAGCTCCGTCTTAAAAAATTTTAAATCTTAAATCCGCCCATCTAAGAGCATCTGTAAGGGAGAAGGCAAAAAAACCATCCTGAGGCATTTTTACTAGTCCAACTAATTTTCTCCTCCTCTAAGGGACTCTCAATTAGAAGAGACAAATATCCATTTTGATTTTAACTTTCCACAAGTATCTAGTCTTCATTGAGAGACAAAAGGGTTTCCCACCAAAATTGCTCCCTTCATCTGATCAAGTACACTTCTTTTGGTTGATCTTGTGTTTGTATATTGCATCTAATTGATTTTGTTTTGTGTGTATATATTATCATTTGAAAATATGATCATTTAAAACTATTTTTTAAAATAATTTAATAGACATTTTTAAAAATAATTTAATTATATATATTTTAAAAAATATTTACAAATGCCACGTGAACATATGCAGCATGTCATAAAAAGATTATTTATTCATTTATCTATGTTTATAATATATTTTAAAAAAAAAATTAGTTAAGTTAGTTTGATTGATTATCTAAAATAAAGAGTATAGTTGGAGTGTACATTAGCTAAACTACTCAGGCAATATAAAGCGGTACTTGTCTGTGTACTCTTGCAAAGCATTTTGCTTCTTACCCTTGGAGTTGTTCTAACCCAATAAATATAAGCTATTAATTTTTTATTTTTATCTTTAATGAATATTAAATTATCTAGATTCTTTTATTTATTATTTGAATTTGGAATGCTAACAAAATAAAATGGTGAAATAAATATGATTTTTGACAAATGTTTTAATTTAAGTCCAAAAAGAAGTATATATACTTTTTTATGTTATATATTTTTCTACTTTATTTATAACTAAAATAATATAAAATTATAATTAATATTTTATAAATAAGCAGACTAGGTAAGATTAGAAGTCTTTATCACATGTTCAACTTGAATATTAAATCGGAACAAAATTTTAACCTGATTCGATCTGGTGAGAAAAATAATTTTTTTAAATCCTAAAAATATCAAGTTGAGCTGAACGGGCAATGTGCCAATGACCACCCATACCAAATATAACTAGATGATTGTAAATATATATATATATATTACATTATTAAAGGTGGTAAAAAAATTTAGATAGGTAGGTGGTAAAAACTTACATTAATTAACATTTCTTTAATTTAAATTAATATATATATATATATTGAAGAAAAAAATTGAAATTTGAAATGACATAATAATTATAACTCGTTATAATTTTAAACATCTTGCGAGTATAGTAATGGACTTTGGGTGATTGCTGAGAGTTTTTTTTTTTTTTAATCAGTAAAAAACTTCATTGATAACCACAATGTAGTACAAGGTGATACAAAGTGATACATCAATAAAGAAAGGGTCTAGTGCTCAAGCATCATATCCAATGTGTCAATCCCAACTAAGTTGACACTCACACACGAGCTCAATCATATGCTAGCACAAAACTTAGGTTGTTTAGTCACCAACCAAAACAAGACCACTCAAACAAACTAAGAAATACACCTAACACATAGCAATAGCAACACACAGCTACTGCCCAATGTGTTAAAACACTACCATCACACAACAGGAATATAACTTGATAGCAAAATTACCAGCAACAGGGCTCCCTAGTAAAAGGCCGCAGCAACTCCACAACAACAACAAAATCATGCACCCTTCACCTCAAGCAATGTCTGACCTGTTGTAGATTATGAACAAAATCATGCACTGTGTTATGCACACCTGGTAGACTGCTCTTAGCCCAAAACGCTATCCTTGTCTTCACAATGTCCTCCAAATCAACAAAATTAGGATGTCCATCATTAAACAATATATCATTCCTTATCTTCCAAATCGACCATAATAATAGTAATGGCACAATTTTCCACACCTTCCCCTCTTTTTTCTTAGCCAAAGCCCCTGCCCACGAATGTAACAAAGCCTTGATAGACCCAGGGATTACCACCTACATATCCCACCACCTTATAATTCTAAACCAGATTCTCCAGATCAGTGGGCAATGTAATAGAACATGGTTTACACTTTCAAATTCCTTTTTACAGAAGACACTGTGTGCTAGCATTCACACCCAACATCCTAACTCTCTGTAGGAAATCTGAAGTTTTCACACTTCCCTCCAAGTTAACCAGCCAAAGAATTGGATTTTGCGAGGGGCCACATTCTGCCACAACTCATTCGTAACATACAACTTCGGTCCCTTAGCTACTTGAAACCATTTCCAAACTGATGCCACTGTAAACTGACCTGATGGATCTAACTCCCACCTCAAACAGTCATCCAGGTTCCCTCTGATTATAGGTACTGCACTTAGCCACTCACATAACTTGTTGGCCTCTATTTCTTCCCATCCTCGCAGCCTTCTTCTAAATACCAAATTCCATTCCCCTGTGATCTCCCTACTTAGATTATACTGCGTCAGCAAGCCTTCATTTTCCACAAACAAGCTGAACAATCTTGGAAACTCCTCACTGAACCTACTACTATTCCACCACTTACTAGTCTGGAAATGAATTCTGTCCCCATTCCCAACCTTTACTTTTGCATTTTCCAAATAAAAGTCAAAATACCTGAGGGTTATCCTTTGCAATACTTAGAATACCCTGCCATATTGTAGACATATTGCCTGCTCCACCAATATCAGGCCACCATCCACCACCATATCTCCCATCACTGTAGAAAAATACACTTTTGGTGACTAAAAACGCCGACTAAAAAAAGTTTAGTTGCCAAACGTACAAGCATTAGCTACTAAAAAAAATTTGGTCGCCAAAAGTATACACTTTAGCTACTAAAAAATATTTGGTCAGCAAAGGTGTAATCTTTAACTACAAAAGTAATATAGTCGGTATTTATTGTACTTTTGGCAACTGATTACATTTTAGTCGTTAAAAACAGGATTTTGGGTCATAAAAAAAATAATTTGGTTCCTAATTTTACAATCTTTAGCTATTAAAAAATAATTTTATTGGTATTTATTTCAGTTTTGGCGACTAATTATGTTTAGTCATTGAAAATTGGGTTTTGGGTGAATAAAAAATACTTTGGTCCATAAATGGACAATCTTTAGCTACAAAAACCAATTTTGTCTGTATTTATTTCACTATTAGCGACTAAAATTTAGTAGCCAATTGTAATTTAAAAGTTTTGGAGAGAAGAGTTCAATTTTTGGAGGGATTGATGAATTAATTGGCGACAAAAATGTATGGGAGTCGGGAAACAACGCCTTATTGGCGACGAAAGATTACTTCGCCAGGAAAAAATAATTAAACTAGGGTTTAGAAATGATGTCAGCTTTAGGATACTCTTAAAATCTAACTCTCTCACGCCTGTCTCTCTCACGCCTCTGCTTCTGTCGGGTAAGGAGCATCGCCATCGGCGAACAGGAGAACCACCGTCGATCCATTGCCCCAAGTATGTCTCTCAATTTCTCTCTCTCTCTCTCTCTCTCTCTCTCTCTGTCTCCCGCTGATTGGGGATTCTTCAGGGTACAAAAACTCAGTCATTCTCTCTCGTTCCCCTTCTCTAACCCCCTATCATTTCTTTAGGTCATAAATCTTGGTGGCGGTGGAAAATGTTGAACCTTGTTGATTGTTATAACCTATTACTGTTACTGTGTATTATATATATATACACTTTGGGGATGTGAAATGTCAGAGATTTAGATTAATTAAAAAATCGATGTATATGTCCATGTTGAAAGACAAACTGCACTCATAGCTCACAAAATGGACCACTCTAGTCCTTAGGATTAGAAAGAAACCAAATCCTACTGAAACTCTATGTTTAGTCAATGACTTGACATGTTGTTGGAACATTTGAAACTTTTCATAGCCATTAATAATAAAATTGATATTTACATTTCTAAATATATGTATATCTATATTATTATATAAAGAACATATAACTCTTTGGATAATGTTAGTGATACTAAATTTTCTACCAAATAAATGACAAAATGTCTCACACACCCATGTGAGACATTTGAACATTTATTTGGAAGAGAATTTGGGGCCTATAGAATTTTCTTAACTCTTTTTATACAAATTTTCAGTTTTTTCTATTATCAAATTATCCTTTTACAACTGGCTCTATATAAGTGAAGTTTTGATTTTGAATTTCAAATTTTGATAATTTTTTTTATCTCCTACATTCAATAGTTGATTTTTGTAGTGTGTGTGTAACACGCATATTCATCCAAACAAATCATGACTTGTATGCACATACGCACAATTTTCAAGTTTGAAATTGCAACTCATATAGAGAAACAAAAAATGTTTTCTTTATTGCATCCCTTCTTTCTCTCTCTTCTTCCCTTGTTTTTCTTCACACTTCTCCTTCTCAAATGGCTATCAACCACCCAAAAACCACAAAAAAACCTGCCACCATCTCCCTTAAAGCTCCCAATCATCGGAAACCTCCACCAAATGGGCCAATTCCCTCACCGCTCTCTCCTATCGCTATCCCAAAAACACGGACCTCTCATGCTACTTCAATTTGGTAGCATGCCAGTTCTCGTGATCTCGTCTGCACAAGCAGCGCAGGAAATCATGAAAACTCATGACCTCACTTTCTCCGACCGGCCTAAACTGAGCATTGCTAGCAAGCTCGTGTATGAAGCCAGGGACGTGGGTTTCGCGCGCTATGGCGAGTATTGGAGGCAGATGAGGAGCTTATGTGTGCTGCAGCTCCTAAACAACAAGCGGGTACTCTAATTATTTGATTTTTTCATTGTATCATTTTAAAATACAAATTTATTTGCTAAATAATATGGACAAAATCAACCACATAGAACATAAATAGAGCAATCCCAGTCACCTTACAATTTTCTATGAACTTATTAGTAGTCTGACAGTTGGGTTTTTGTGTATAGCTTATTTCATGAGTCCTTGGCATAAACAAAATGTTATTTTCAATTAATAAATTGATATGATTGCATGAGATGATCTATAGGAATATATTTCAGGTTTTCAATAAGAAAGGAGCTTCTTTTTTAGTGGTGTTTTTTCCTCCTCAATCTTCTACCTTTGTCCAAATATTATTTTACAAGTTCTTATATTTTGGTTTTTGTGTCATTTTTTCTTTTTTATAATTTTAATTGTCTCAATTTTGATAATAATTTTATGATTTTGTCTTAATTTGGTCCAATTGATTACAATTGTTAGTGTTATTTTACGGAAAATGTGTATATGACGGTATCTGTTATACTTTTATCGGTAAAATTATAAAATTGTTCAACTTAGCGAGTTATTCTCAACTAACTCAGTAACCATTTTTTTTAAAATTTTAATTGATGCTATCAATTGGATCAAATTGACAGAAAATATAAAATTAATGGTTGAAACTGAGCTATTTGAAATTATAAGGATAAATATAGGGACTACCGATATAATTTTTCATAATATGTAATATGGATGCAAATCAAATTGTTAATTTTGTATTCGATTTTGAAATGACAAAAATTTAATCATGACACAATTACATTTACAAGTGCATGTTTACGAGTGCACAGAGTCACACACTAAGAGAATACATATATCTATCAACAAATTGCTTGTGACTTTATTTTGGATAATCTCTATATTGCAATAAGTTTTTCATTTAATTTACATCAATTATTTTTCTAACCCCGCATTTCCAACAGGTAAAGTCTTTTTGTGCTGTGAGAGAAGAAGAAACGGCCCTTATGATAGAGAAGATCAAACAATCATGTTCTTCTTCATCTTCAACAATGGTGAATTTGAGCGAAATGTTAGTGTCGCTTACGAATGGTGTCGTGTGTAGGGTGGCCTTGGGGAGGAAACACAGTGGGAGAAAGTTTAAGGAGCTTTTGGGAGAGTTTGTAGAGTTGTTGGGTGTTTTTGATTTGGGAGACTATATTCCATGGCTTGCTTGGGTGAATAGTTTTAATGGTTTGTATAAGAGAGTGGATAGAGTTGCTAAGGAGTTGGATGATTTTTTAGGGAGTGTAGTTGAAGAACATATGGATTTGAGGAGAGAGAAAAGTGGTGGTGAGAGAGCGGATCATGAAGGTGGTGATGAAATTCAACAAGACTTTGTAGATGTGTTGCTTGATATTCAAAGAGATAATAAGGTTGGCTTTCCTGTTGATAGGGATAGCATCAAAGCACTCATCTTGGTAAGACTTGACCTTCCTTTTCTTTCTTGTTCTCTTTTAACAAAATAAAAAAAACATACTTATGAATCACTTTGATCAAACATGAACATGAATATTGAGTCTAACAGGCACACTATACTTATTATCTTTTTATATTACATTCAATATTTACCACCTCATGTATTAACTCATCATTTGCGTAATGGGTCTCACCATTCATATTTATGTCAAATAATGTGCTAGCACATGAGGTAATAAATTGAAGGTGGTATAAAAAGATGGCAAGTGTAGCATTACTCTAATATAATATTATAAATTGGATTAGGTGTACATCTTTTGTCTCTCACTAACTTAGCTATGTAATTCTCACTATCATAATGTGTGATTATTCACTGTTGATAATACCTGTATATCTGCTACTTACTCCACAAATTTGATGACATGGTTTGAGAAAAAAATTCATTTACCCTACAAACTATCGTTGGAAAATCAATCAGGGAGCTTTTGCACCAAAAATTCTTGTTGAAAATACAATAAGTACTATTAGGCAGAGATTTTTTTGTCTCCTACTAACCTAATCATATAGTCGCCACTATTGCAATATGAAATTCCTCATTGTTAGGTAATACTGCGATATAGCATCACCAAAATTTCTTGTTTAAAAAGCCAAAGCCAAATGAATTATTTGACAAATGCTAAATTTGTATGTGTTGTAGGATATATTTGCTGCTGGAACTGATACTACCTACTCTGCTTTAGAGTGGGTGTTGGCAGAGCTCTTGAAACACCCAAAAGTCTTGAAGGAACTCCAGAACGAAGTGCGACGAATAGGCAACGGCAAGCAATACATAACTGAAAATGACTTGGAGAAAATTCACTATCTAAAAGCCGTGATCAAAGAGACTATGCGCATACATCCTCCTATTCCATTGCTAGTCCCTCGAAGATCAACCCGAGATGTCAAGTTAATGGGGTATGACATTGCAGCTGGCACACAAGTAATTACAAGTGCTTGGGCGATTGGGAGAGACCCATTGTCATGGGATGAGCCAGAGGAATTCAGGCCCGAGAGGTTCTTGAATACTTCAATAGATTTCAAAGGGCATGACTTCGAGCTAATTCCATTTGGTGCTGGGAGAAGGGGTTGTCCTGGAATTCAATTTGCCATGGCAGTGGATGAGCTTGCATTGGCAAATCTTGTTTACAAGTTTGATTTTGCTGTCCCTAATGGAGCAAGAGGAGAGGTTTTGGACATGAGTGAAGCTATTGGTTTGACAGTCCACAAGAGGTCTCCTATATTGGCTGTTGTGACTCCTTGTTCCTTCTAGTCTCCACCTAATCCTTAAAAAAAAGAAAAAATTATTATTATATGTTGGTGTAGTATGTACTATTCACACACTATCAAAGTTTGTAGGAAAAACATAAGTTTTGATTGGTTTAAAATAATGTGCTAATTCCATAGTTAAAAATAAATAAATAATTAAGCAAAATATAAATATTGGACAAGAAGTTACCAAATTTTATGCAGTTTGACGAATTCTGCCTACATTAATAAATCTTTCGTTTTGTCCATTATACTTAATTATGTATTTAACAAATAGGCTTTTATAATTCTATTGGCATAGTTCAATGTCGAATATGAGTGTGTTGTGGGTTGATATGCTTATTTTTGTTACCTTTAGGAGTCTCTAAATGCTCTGCGGCAAAATACCCGATATTATTCAACTTGACCGCTTGAGTGTCCAACTCATCCCAACTCATAAAAGATGATTTAAACTTTTAAACAAAAGTTTGTAAACAGAGTCCGCCCATAAATTCAACCCGCATGAATTTAATGTTTGGTTTGATTTTTTTTTTGTTCTCTTATTTGTAGTTTTTATTTATTATTATTTTTTTTTCCTTCGACTTGTAGTATTGTATGTTACTTGATTGTTTTTTTTTTATTTATTATATGAGATGTAAAAAAGGTAAAAAAAAACAAAAAAACAAAAAAACAAAAAAAACAAAATACTTGAATTATGTTAGAAAGTAAACAAGAAAAATAATTAATGAAAATATTAAAAATGTGAATGAAAAATGTGTAGAACTTAATAATACAAGTGTAATGAAAAATTTGTAGTCTGGTTCGGTTTGATTTTGGCTTGTAAAATTTAGGTTTATGGGTGAGATGTGGTTTTAGTTTTTTAAATAGGTCCGACCCTTAGTCTACCTCGTATAATTTTTTATTTTTTATGCTGAAATTTCATTTTGCATTTCAGTTTAACAGTTAAAAATCATTTTTGAGTAAGTAGAGTTTTCCATTTTACACTCATTTTTGAGAACCAGCAAAGCATGAAATATGTGGTCTATATAAGTTTTTATGCCTTTCATCTTTTTATTTGTTGATGTGGTTGTCATTATAAAATTTTCCACTTGTAGGGGGTAATTGGATGATGCGAATCCAGTAACATCATCTATTGCTTTTATATTGGGACCAAATATTAGCTGTACAAGTACAAGGATTCCCGTTCAAAAAAAAACAAAAAAAAGTACGAGGATCATAATCCGGGGCTGTTTTAGGAAAATGTTTAAAAATTGATTTTTTGATTTTTTAATTTTTTTTTACTGTTTTATGTGAGTGGTGATATGACCCAAAATGAATTAAAAGCTAGCTTTTCATTTTTAACCCATATTTCCAAATGGCTCCCTAGTCATACTAATCTCGGTCTTAAAAAATTTTAAATCTCAAGCCCGCTCATCTAAGAGCATCTCCAAGGGAGAAGGCAAAAAACCATCTTGAGGCATTTTTACAAGTCCAACTAATTTTCTCCTCTTCTAAGGGGTTTTGCATTAGAAGAGGCATAATGCCCATTTTGATTTTGACTCTCCAAAAGTATCTAGCCTTCAGTGAGAGGCAAAAGGGTTTCTCGCCAAAATTGCTCCCTCTATCTGATCAAGTACTCTTCTTTTAGTTGATTTTGTGTTTGTATATTGCATCTAATTGATTTGGTTTTGTGTTTGTGTATTACCATTTGAAAATATGATCGTTTAAATTTTTTTTTGAAAATAATTTAATTATATATATATTTTAAAAATATTTATAAATGCCACGTGAACATGTGCAACATATTATAAAAAGATTATTTATTCATTTATCTATGTCTAATATATTTTTTAAAAAAATTAGTTAAGTTAGTTTGATTGATTATCAAAAATAAAGAGTATGGTTGGATGTACACTAGCTAAACTACTCAGACAATATAAAAAGATATTTTTCTATGTACTTTTGCAAGGCATTTTGCTTCTTACCCTTGTAGTTGTTCTAACCCAATAAATATAAGCTATTAATTTTTAGTTTTTATCTTTAATGAATATTAAATTATCTAGATTCTTTTATTTATTATTTGAATTTGGAATGCTAACAAAATAAAATGGTGAAATAAATATGATTTTCGACAAATATTTTAAGATAAGTCCAGAAAGAAGAATATATACTTTTTTATGTTATATATTTTACAAATAAGCAGACTGGGCAGGGTTAGAACTCGTTATCCCATGTTCAACTTAAATATTAATTGGTACAAAATTCTAACTTGATCCAATCCTATGAGCAAAATAATTTTTTCAAATCCTAAAAATATCAAGCAGAGCTAAATGGGCCAACGTTCCAATGACCACCCAGACCAAATATCACTAGATGATTGTAAATATATATATATATATATATATTACCTTATTAAAGGTGGTAAAAAAAATTTAGATAGGTGGGTGGTAAAAAATTACATTAATTAAAATCTCTTTAATTTAAATTAAAAAAATATATATTTAAAAAAAAAATTTGAAATTTGAAATGACATAATAATTATAAATCGTTATAATTTTAAACATCTTTCAAGTATAGTAATGGACTTTGGGTGATTGCTGAGAGTCGGGTTTTTTTTTTTTTATCAGCAAAAAACTTTATTGATAACCACCAAGTAATACAAGATGATACAAAGTGATACATCAATAAAGAATGGGGCTAGTGCTCAAGCATCATACCCAATGTGTCAATCCCAACTAGGTTGGCACTCACACACGAGCTCAATCATATGCTAGTACAAACCCGAGGTTGATAAGTCACCAACCAAAACAGGACCACTCAAACAAACTAAAAAATGCATCTAACACACAGCAATAGTAGCACACAGCTACTGCCCAATGTGTCAAAACACTACCATCACACAGCAGGAACAGAACTTGACAGCAAAAATACTAGCAACAGGGCTCCCCAGTAAAAGGCCATAGCAACGCCACAACAACAACAAAATCATGCACACTTCACCTCAAGCAACGTCTGACATGTTGTAGATTATAAACAAAATCATGCATTGTGTTATGCACACCTGGTAGACTACTCTTAGCCCAAAACTCTATCCTTGTCTTCACAATGTCCTCTAAATTAACAAAATTAGGATGTCCATCATTAAACAATATATCATTCCTCAACTTCCAAATCGACCATAACAATACTAATGGCATAATTTTCCAAACCTTTCCCTCATTTTTCTTAACCGAAGCCCTTGCCCGCCAATGTAACAAAGCCTCAATAGAGCCATGGATTACCCACCACATATCCCACCACCTTATAATTCTAGACCAGACTCTCCAGATCAGTGGGCAATGTAATAGAACATGGTTTACACTTTCAATTTCCTTTTAACAAAAGACACATTGTGTGCTAGCATTCACACCCAACACCCCAATTCTCTATAGGAAATCTGAAGTTTTCACTCTTCCCTTCCATGCTAACCAGCCAAAGAATTGGATTTTGGGAGAGAAATGAATTCTCTCCTCATTCCCAACCTTTACTTTTGCATTTTGCAAATAAAATTCAAACATCTGAGGGTTATCCTTCGCATTACTTAGAATACCCTACCATATTGGAGACATATTGCCTGCTCCACCAATATTAGGCCAGCACCCACCACCATATCTCCCATCACTACAGGAAAACACACTTTTGGCGACTAAAAATACCGACTAAAAAGAATTTAGTCGCCAAAGGTACACGCATTAGCTACTAAAAAAATGTGGTCGCCAAAAGTATACACTTTAGCTACTAAAAAATATTTGGTCGGCAAAGGTGCAATCTTTAACTACAAAAAATAATATATTCGATATTTATTGTACTTTTGGCGACTAATTACGTTTTAGTCATTAAAAACAGGATTTTGGGCGACAAAAAAAATAATTTGGTCCCTAATTGTACAATCTTTAGCTATTAAAAAATAATTGTATTGGTATTTATTTCAGTTTTGGCGACTAATTATGTTTAGTCGTTGAAAATTGGGTTTTGGGCGACTAAAAAATAATTTGGTCCCTAAATGGACAATCTTTATCTACTAAAAACAATTTAGTTGTATTTATTTCACTATTAGCGACTGAAATTTAGTAGCCAATTGTAATTTAAAAGTTTTGGAGGGAAGAGTTCAATTTTTAGAGGGATTGATAAATTAACTGGCGACAAAAATGTATGGGAGTCAGGAAACAACGCCTTATTGGTTACGAAAGATTACTTCGTCGGGAAAAAATAATTAAACTAGGGTTTAGAAACGGTGTCAGTTTTAGGATACTCGTCGGCACACAGGATCACCACCATCACAACACCGTCGATCCATTGCCCCAAGTATGTCTCTCCATTTCTCCCTCTCTCTGTCTCACTCTCTTTGTCTCTTTGTCTCCCACCGATTGGGGATTCTTCAGGATATTGAAACTCAATCATTCTCTCCCATTCCCCTTCTCTAACCCACTATCATTTCTTTATGTCATAAATCTTGGTGACGGTGGAAAATGTTGAACCTTGTTGATCGTTATAACTTATTTTTGTTACTGTATATTATATGTATACTTTGGGGATGTGAAATGTTAGAGATTTAGATTAATCAAAAATTTATTGGAGATGTGTTTTTGATTGTTATAGCCAGTTTATATATTGGAGATGTGAAATGTTATATATATATATATATATTTATTAGGGATGTGTTTTTTATTGTTATAACATGTTTATATATTGGGGATGTGATTCGGAAATGATGCATGATTTGCATTTTGATAATTGTCACGCTCTACTCAATGATTTCATGTTCTTTCTCAAATCAACTTTACTCTCCCATACTTGTGGATTTACCTACAGTAATTGCGGGGAAAAAAAATATATATATATATATATATATGTCCTTGTTTCAAGACGCTGATGTGTCTGTTTTATTTATTACTTCTGCAATTTTTATTGATATTGGATTGGATGTGTGGCATTGATTTTAATATCAGATAGACACAATTTTCAAATCCTACTGAAACTCTATGTTTAGTCAATGACTTGAAATGTTGTTGGAACATTTGAAACTTTTCATAGCCATTAATAACAAAATTGATATTTACATTTCTAAATATATGTATATCTATATTATTATATAAAGAACATATAACTCTTTGGATAATGCTAGTGATACCAAATAAATGACTAAATGTCTCGCATGGATGTAGGGTCTATAGCATTTTCCTAACTCTTTTGATATAAACTGTCACTTTTTTCTATTATCAAATTATCTTTTTACAACTAGCTCTATATAAGTGAAGTTTTGATTTTGAATTTCAAATTTTGATAATTTTTTTTATCTCCTACATTCAATAGTTGATTTTTGTAGCACACTCATCAAGTGTGTGTGTATATATAACACACATATTCATCCAAACAAATCTTGACTTCCATGCACATAGACACAATTTTCAAGTTTGAAATTGCAACTCATATAGAGAAACAAAAAATATTTTCTTTATTGTTGTAAAATATATTGAGAGAGTGATATTGAAAGAGCAAGTAAGCTCTGTGATTCAATGTATTGAAACTGTAAGAAGAGGCTCCGTTATATAGGAGCTGCTATACAACATCGTCATGAGAGAAAAACATATAAAACAGAAAAGGGGCCGAAAGCAGATAGCCGAAAGCAACCGAAAGAATCCTATGCCCTATGCTCTGTCCTATAGTGATTACAGTAATATATTATACTATATACATTATACATTAACATATATTATACTATATACATTAACAGCCCCCCTCAAACTCAAAGAGGACAAACATCAACCAATTGGAGTTTGGAGACAAGTTCAACGAAGTGGCTAGGAGAATGAGCTTTGGTGAAGATATTAGCAGGTTGATCAACAGAAGAGATCGGATGGAGATGGACAGTACCACGAGTGACGTGTTGACAAATAAAATGGAAGTCAATCTCAATGTGCTTGGTGCGATCATGAAAAACATCATTGTGAGTAATTTGAAGAGCACTGTGATTGTCACAAAAGAGGTTAGTAGCACCAGATGGGGTAACACCCATGTCAGCAAGAAGCCAACGAAGCCAGAGAAGCTCCTGAGTAGTATCAGTAAGAGCACGGTATTCGGCCTCGGTACTGGAACGAGCAGTAAGAGATTGTTTCTTGCTATGCCAAGAAATAAGAGAATCACCCAGAAAAAAGCAGAACCCAGTAGTAGAGCGGCGGTCAGTAGGATCTCCGGCCCAATCAACATCGGAAAAAGCACGAAGCTGGAGAGAGGAGCGGGTAGAATAATGAAGACCATGAAATATTGTGCCTTTGAGATACCAAAGGATACAAACTAAGGCAACATAATGAGAGGTACGAGGAGCCGACATAAACTGCCTGACAATATGAACGACATAGGTAATAGTAGGACGAGTAACAGTGAGATAGACAAGACTACCAACCAACTGACGATATAGGGTAGCATTATAGAGAAGAGTGCCATCAAGAGGTGTAAGACGACTCTAAGGCTCCAGGGGAGTGGAGGTAATCTTGCAATCTGTAAGACCAGCACGTGTGAAAAGATCAGAGGTATACTTAGCCTGAGAGAGAAAGGAACCCGTAGAATCATGAAAGATTTCAAGACCTAAGAAATAGCTGAGAGGACCAAGGTCTTTCATCTCGAAATGATGGCTAAGAAACTGTTTAAGGCGAAGAATACCATCGATATCATCACCGGTGATAATCATGTCATCCACATAAAGCAAAAGCAAGGTGGTCCCTTGAGCTGTTTTCCGGATAAAAAGAGTAGTATCATAAGAGCTGGAGGTGAAACCACATTCATGAATAGTAGAGCTGAACTTGGCAAACCAAGCACGTGGAGCTTATTTTAGACCATATAAAGCACGTTGAAGTTTGCAGACTTTATGAGGCGGATAAGTAGACCCAGGGGGAGGTTGTATGTAGACCTCCTCGAGAAGAACACCATTGAGGAAAGCATTTTTCACGTCCAGTTGATAAAGAGCCCATTGTCGGGTGCTAGCAACAACAATCAAGCTGCGAACAGAGGTGAGACGAGCAACGTGAGCAAATGTCTCCTCATAGTCAATGCCATATTTTTGGTTGAAGCCTTTGGCAACAAGGCGGGCTTTGTAGCGCTCAATAGATCCATCAGAACAAGTCTTGATTTTGTAAACCCCTTTGCAGCCAATGGCAGTCTTGCCAAGAGGAAGATCAACAATGTCCCAAGTATGAGTTTTGTCTAAAGCCTGCAATTAATCAGACATAGCATGCTGCCAAAGAGGATTAGAGTGAGCCTCACGATAGGAGGTCGGTTCATAAGTAGAAAAAGCAGTAGAACCAACAATAAAGTCACGAAGACGAGTAGAAGGTTGGGTTACTCGGTGTGGTCGAGCAGAGGGAGGAGGAGGAAGAGCCAGAGGAAGAGACTCAGCAGGAGGGAAGGATCCCAAGGGAGCAAGAGCAGGACCATTAGAGCGAGCAAGTGCATGGGATAGACCAGTAGGCAAGGCGATCTCGAGAGAGGCTGGCAGGGGTGGTGGAGTAGGCGTATCAGAAGACTCGAGAGAGGCTGGCAGGGGCGGTGAAGTAAGCGCATCAGAAAACAGATCTGTGGAAGGATTAGTAAAAAACAGAGAGGCTGAGGGAACGGACAAACGGAAGAGAGAGAGAGAGAGAGGAAAACATTTTGTGTTCCCAAAAGACCACATGACGAGAGATACGAAGTCGCTGGGAGAGAGGATCCCAACAACGATACCCCTTATGTTCAATACCATACCCCAAGAAGCAACAAAGGCAGGAACGGGGTTCAAGTTTGGTACGTTCATGAGGTTGGAGAAGAACAAAACAGGCAGATCCAAAGACCCTAAGGTTGGTGTAGGGGGGACGAGTGCCATGCAGACGCTCATAAGGAGTGTGATTATGAATGACAGGTGTAGGGATACAATTGATAGTGTAAGTAACAGTGAGAGCTGCCTCTTCCAAAAAATGTTCCGGACAAGAGGAAGACAAAAGGAGAGCGCGAGTAGTGTCGAGAATATGCCGATGTTTCCATTAAGCACGTCCATTTTGTTGAGACGTACCGAGATAGGAACGATGAGGTTGAGTACCATGACTCTGAAGAAAGGAAAGAAAGTCAAAATCTTTATATTCCATGGCATTGTTGGACCGAAAAATCTTAATATTTTTAGAAAATTGTGTTTTAACCATTGCGGCAAAATTGTAATAAAGTTGTTTGAGCTCAGAGCGATTTTTCATAAGAAACAACCATGTAAAACGGGAAAAATCATCGATAAAAATAACAAAATAGTGTGCGCCGCCCATAGTGGGAGTAGGAGAGGATCCCCAAATAACAGAATGGGTGAGATCAAATGGTGCAAGAGAAACAGAGTCACTTTTATTAAACGACAAAGCAGGTTGTTTGGCAAGTTGACAGGACACACAATCTAAAACATCAGAACTTACAGGACCTAAATGACCACTAGAAATTAAAGATTTTAAATGACCAACAGAAAATGGCCTAAACGACAGTGCCAAAGCTGAAAAGGAGATAAAGGAGGAGCAGTGGTAGCAGTGGTAGGAGCTGTGATCTGAGAGGAATCCGGAACATGAAGATGGATGAGTTCGTAGAGACGTCCATGCTTACGGCCTATCCCAAGAGTTTGCCCGTCCGAGGGTCCTGTACCAAACAACCAGTATGGGAAAAGGTAACAATTAGACCATGCTCACATAATTGACTAATGGAGATAAGATTTAAAGTAAGAGCAGGCATAAGATATACATGGGATAAAGATAAGTGAGAGGTGGAAACAAAACCAACATGACTTACAGACAGAAGAGACCCATCAGCAGTATGGATAAAAGGAACATGAGGAGTAGAAGAGAGAGAAGTAAAAATAGTAGGGTCAAAGGTCATGTGATTACAACAAGCGGAGTCAAAGTACCAGGAAGTGTTACCTGCGGTGACAGACAAAGCAGTAGATGGAGGAGTACCGGAATTCTGCCAAAAATGTTGAAACATGGCTTCGACATCTGTTTGAGAGAAGATTGGAGTGAAAGGATCTATAGGGACAGAGGAAGGTAAATCCTCTGAGGCAGCAGCAGCAGTGCGTTGAGCAGGCATTGGTTTAAACGGAGTCCCAGAACGGTGAGAGTTGTTGCGGGAAAAATTCTCGGGGGAAGGACCATTGCAAGAGGCACGAGCGGGATTGCGGAAGCAATCTTGCTGGAGATGACCAGGACCAGTCTTGTTGCAAAACCGACAAAGACGAATTGGACAATTAACCAGAAGATGAGTCGATAGAAGACTACGGTTTTGACAATAGTTGCAGATAGTGGACCTCTGTGGTAGAGGTGGTGAAGGAGAACTCTGAATCTGGAAGAACAGAGTCCACAGGGTGTGGATGAAGAGTACCAAACCTGGTTTCCTCTGACAGTAGTTCAGAAATTGCTTGCTCAAGAGTGGGTAAAGGAGTGCGATAAAGGAAAGATGCACGTACTGGCTCAAAACGGGGAGTGAGAGCCATGAGAAACTGAACCAAGTGCTGTTGGTCACGGTAAGTAGTAAACAAGGCAGCATCCTTAGTACAATCCCATGGAGGTTCAGAAAGAACGAGCTGATCCCAAACATAATACATTTGGGAGAGGAAATCATTAATGGTCTGAGTTGTATCTTGGCGCATATGGTGAAGATGACTCAGAAGCTGATATTGGTGAGCAAGGGCAGTAGTCTAATAGCGTTCTTGTAAAAAATCCCAGATGGCCTTGGCTAGAGAGGAAGTAGAGTCAAGTTGGAACCATCCAAACTTAAGGCTGATAGATGTAATAGAAGTATTGCGAGACCAAGTGATGATCTGATAGTATTTACTATCCCAATCCTCCAAACAGTCGACATATTTGGCAATGGATTCCGTGGTGGCCGCAGATTCTGTGGTTGCTTGGATGGGTTTGCACACATCTCCAGTGATAATGTGCCAAAGTTTCTTTCCTTTGAGGAACCCAGACATAGCTTGTGCCCATAAGACATAGTTAGTCCCATCAAGAACAATAGAAATAGGGTGGTTAGAGGAGTCCGGGCGATCCATGAAGGAAAAGTAGTATTATCGAGGTAGAATCCGAAAAATCCGAGGGCACCAGTGAATGCAGAAGGTCCAAATTAGTGAGGAACCGGGCTGAACCGGCCAGAAAATTCAAAAAATAGGGGTGAACCGGCCTGGGAAAGGTGCTGAGCCGGTTTGAGCTGGACCGGCTGGAGCCGAGGGCACAAGCGTGTGCAAGTGGCGCGAGTTGAAGACGAAAGCGGCGCGAGGCGGTGCGGCGCGAGCGAGTGACGCGTGCAGGAGAGCCGGCTCAAGCAGACGGCGTAAGCGGCTTGCGAACGCATGTAGCACGTGAGATGCGGAGAGAGGTGGCTCAAGCGACTGGTGGACGCGTGGAGCGCATGGGACGTGGAAAGCGGAAGCGGTGACTCGCCGGCGACAAATGTGGCGCGTGAGGGCGTGTGTGACGTCTGATGATGATGAATCTGGTGGCGTTGGATTCAGAGTGAAGAGACGAAGGTTCTGTTGTGTCCAATCTGTAATTTAGATAAGGATGAGAGATGCAACAATCTGCTAAACAGAAAAGGTGATGCAGACGAGATACACGACAGTGAAAGAAGAGCCTAGGAAAAACACCTGCGCTCTGATACCATGTAAAATATATTGAGAGAGTGATATTGAAAGAGCAAGTAAGCTCTGTGATTCAATGTATTGAAACTATAAGAAGAGGCTCCATTATATAGGAGCTGCTATACAACATCATCATGAGAGAAAAACATATAAAACAGAAAAGGGGTCGAAAGCAGATAGTCGAAAGCAACCGAAAGAATCCTATGCCCTATGCTCTGTCCTATAGTGACTACAGTAATATATTATACTATATACATTATACATTAACATATATTATACTATATACATTAACAATTGTATCCCCTCTTTCTCTCTCTTCTTCCCTTGTTTTTCTTCACACTTCTCCTTCTCAAATGGCTATCCACCACCCAAAAACCACACAGAAACCTACCACCATCTCCCTCAAAGCTCCCAATCATCGGAAACCTCCACCAAATGGGCCAATTCCGTCACTGCTCCCTCCTATCGCTATCCAAAAAAGACTAACCTCTCATGCTATTTCAATTTGGTAGCATGCCATTTCTTGTGGTCTTATCTGCAGAAGCAGCGTAGGAAATCATGAAGCCAAGGACCACGGTTTCATGCTATGGCGAGTATTGAAGGCAAATAAGGAGCTTATGAGTCCTACAACTCCTAAACAACAAGCTGGTACTCTAATTATTTGATGTTTTTCATGGTATCATTTTAAAATACAAATTTATTTGCTAAATAATATGGACAAAATCAACCACCACTACAGGAAAATGGGGTTATAACGGCGTTCACACAGCGGCATTTTGAAAAATGCCACTTTTGCTTCACTGTTTTACTTTTAAAAAAAAAAACAACCGTGAATATACTCTGTTACAGTGTTCTCACTCTCACACAGCTTTTCTCAGATTTCACTCTCTCACACAGTTCTTCTTACTCTCACATCTTTCTCTCGCGATCGAAGATTTCACTCTCTCGCACAGCTCTCTCACACAAACCTCTCTCTAGCTGTTCTTCATCAGTCTCATCGATCTTGAGGCTAATTGAACTCAAACTCGATCTCTCTCGCTATAAGCTCCCATCTTGAGTTTGCAAATCGCAAATCTGAAATCGATATCATAGATCAGATCGCCAATCCAGCAATCCATGTTCAAGTTTCATTCTCAGATCAGATTAGTGTTAATCGGTGTTCTTCATCAATCTCATCGATCTATCTTACTCTTTATCTCAGGTACATTTTTCAGAAAATTTAATAAATTCATGTATTGTTTCAATTTTTTTTTTCTTTCTATTATTGATCTTTAGATTTTTGTAAATTTGATTGTGTATTATATAGTCGGTTTTGTTAATCAGATATTGACAATTTCAGGTTATATTCATACTACGTCTTTTTTTTTTTTTTTTTTTTTCTTTTCCATGTTCACTGTTTAGGTGCTGAGAAAACTGGGAAATGAGAAAAGAAAATAAAACACTGATCCATACTTTTCCTTACTGCTTTAATTACCTATATATTAGGTTCAGTTTGAGAGAGACTTTGAGTTCTTTTCAGGTCACCCTGGTGAAAACTCTGAACTATCTACACATTTTTGTGATCTTTTATGTTTTTGTTACACAGGGGCTTTGTATTTACAATTGAATTTGATTTACTGTTATGTTCTTGTATTTTGTTTTTGGTGCATATGTTTATGTGAGTATGTGACTGTGTGTATGTTTGAGCTGAAAATTTTAAATAATTGTCACAATGGTAATTGTGTATGAGCAAAAATTTATTTTGTAGTAGTTTAAGTGGTCACATTTTATTTATTTATTTTTATTTTTTACGAGTAATGGTTTTTGTTCACAGTAGGCGCAATAGGTAAACTGCTCATACTGTATTGCAGCTGTTAGGAAAGCTAACCTCATTTCTTTTATGCCTTCTGTTTGATAGATTAGTCTATCTCAGAGAATTCTATTATTTTGCTCTCAATGGAAAGAAAATGGATTTTTTTTGCAAATTAAAGGAAGGTCTTGTCTCGTTTGAATAGTTTAACTATCAATGTACTGCATGATTTCAAGGACATGGCATTTGTTTGTTGAGTTTTGCAATTTTTCTTTGGGAATATGAAGTTAGTTCGTTCCCTATCAAAATATATGTTTTATATATTTATTATATGTTGAATGTATTATTAATGTTTCATTTAAAATTGATACACATATACAAAATGACATGCATTCTTCAAGTTTATAAGATGATGAGATAATAGGGTATGATAAAAGTCATGTTGGAAAATCTGAAAGTAACTTTTGAAATGAAAATGATGTGAAAACAATAATGTAATTATTTGATTCTAATGAGAGCAGTGGTATATGATCCGAATGATTTCTCTGAAATTTTCATCCGACACCACATGGCATTCCTATTAAGTACTTTCCATCAACTACAATCATAGAATTTTTTTCTTTGTGATCAATCAGGATAATCTAGTTGTTCTTGTAGAATCTTCATTAACGATACCTAGTCATCTTTGATGAAGCTCTATATCATAATCTATCAAGAGCATTGTAGAAACTTTTAGTTTCTTCATTAATATGCTTCATGCTAGAAATGCTTCTAGTATGCCTGATAGTTCTGATTTAGATTGCACCACCGGGATGCAAAAATCATGACAGTTGTTAATTTAGCAAGTAATTATCCATGCATGCATAAATAGTCTTAGACCTGTCCAAGAATCTTCATTAGAGATATCTACTCATCTTTGATGAGGCTCTTCTTGGATTGTCCAGTTTGGACAGTTCAGAAGCATAAGTCTATGTTATAATTAGTAGTTCTACCACTTAAATGTAGTCCATCTCGTAGAGATTCCGTGTAGTAGCTCCTCATGTTCTCTGGGTGCATACTAGACAAGGTGTAGCAATACACCGAGTCTATGTCGTGTACTTGGAGAACCATGGGGAGAAGCGACCGAAATTTCGTTAGAGATGGATAGAGCGGTATGAGCTACTTTTTACAAGATAGACTGTGCATTCCTGAATAGGAAAGTAGGATGAACCAACCTATTAGAGAAGAGTTAGAGGTGAATGGTGTCATGCCGCATGCATTATAAGGTACTTAATTGAGGTTAAGAATAATTAAAATGAAATGATAATTTTGAACTTTGTTGATTTGGCAGTGACATTTGTAGTGTAAGATGAAGTCAGATGGATAGAAGTTGGATAAATCAGCATAGGTTGCATCCAGAATATATAGAAGGGGTTAAGGAATTCATTAAAGTTGCATGCCGAAATAATCATCTATCAAATGAAGTCACATGCCCATGTAAACGGTGTGGGAATGTCAAACTAGTAAAGAAAGACCTTTTGGGAGAACATTTAATGGTCAATGGGTTTCTTCCAACCTACACCAGATGGATTTTTTACAGAGAAGATTTACTGGCGTTTGTGCCATTGAATGATAATATCAATGATTCAAATAATGGTGATGAAGTCAATGATTTTTCAGTTTATTGAAAGAGGCCAAAAGAGAGTTGTATCCAGAGTGTCCCAAGTTTTCAACGCTTTCATTTGTTGTTTGATTATTGCATATCAAGTGCCTTAGTGGATGGAGTGACAAGTCTTTCATGATGTTGCTTAAACTTTTAAAGGATGCATTCCCAAAAGGTGAAACTGTGCCAAAGTCGTTCTATGCAACAAGGGTACTCCTTAGGGAATTGGGCCTCGATTATCACAAGGTACATGCATGCCTAAGAGATTGCTCACTGTATTGGAAGGAGACAACTACTAGAGATGATTGCATAGTGTGTCAGACACCTAAATACAAACAGTTTGAGGGTGAGAAGAATGATTATAAAAAGAAGCAACAAAGAAATCCCCAGAAGATTGTGAGATACTTTCCTTTGATTCCAACGCTTCAAAGATTGTTCATGTCATTCAAAATTACTTCATTAATGAGATAGCATGCAGAGGGCCGAATTGATGACGGCAAAATGAGACATCCTGCTGACTCTCCTGTTTAGAAAATTTTTGATAATTTGTATCCTAAGTTTGCAAGTGAGCCTTGCAATGTCAGACTAGGTTTAGCAGCGGATGGATTTAATCCATTCAAGGCAATGAATCTTGCGCACAGCAGTTGGACAGTTATTGTGATGCCTTATAATTTGCCACCGTGGTTGTGCATGAAGCAACCTCATATGATGATGATATTGCTCATTGATGGTTCTTCTTCACCTGGCAATAACGTTGATGTCTACTTGCGCTTGTTAGTAGATGAATTGAATAAGTTGTGGAAAAATAGTGTTCAGACGTACGATGCAAAAACTAATCAAATGTTCTAATTGCACACGATCTTACTATGGACAATAAATGATTTTCCTACATATGCAAATTTGTCTGGATGGAGCACGAAAGGCGCTTTAACTTGTCCTTGTTGTAATATACGTACTCGACGTCGGTATTTGAAGAATGGAAGGAAAATTTGTTACATGGAGCATCGTCGCTGGTTGAATGCAAGTCACAAAAATTTTGAAAAGATGGTGGCCTTGTTTGGTTTGTTTTTGGGAGAGTAATTTTGGAGAAAATTTTTCAAAATTTTGTTTGGTTTATTGATTTTAGAAAAAAATTTCCAAAATCACTTTCTCTCTTCTACACATCAATCAATCACTTTTTCTCTCTCCTGTCTCCTTCTCAATCACTTTTTCTTTCACATACATCTACTCAACTACAACAAAATATCAAATCATCCCAAACCCTCATACTCCAAAACTACTTCCAAAATATACAACCAAACAAATCAAAAAAATTTCTAAACTTTCTCTCCAAAATATTTTTTAAAAATTTATCTCTCAAGATCAAACCAAACACACCCGGTGTGTCTTTTGATGGAACTTTTGAATTTGAACCATGTCCAACTTAGTTATCAGGGGCTAATGTGTTATGACAGCTAGGGCCTAAGCATTAACCAATTAACAGACGAAAAAGAACTAGGAAAAGAAAGAAAAAAGAAGACAACGAGGAGGATCATAATTGGAGGAAGATGAGTATTTTCTTTGAGCTTCCATATTGGGAGCATAATTTGATTCCCCACAATCTTGATGTAATGCATATTGAGAAGAACGTGTGTGATAATATATTGTGGAAGATATTAAATGTTGATGAGAAAGGAAAGGACAATTTAAATGCTCGTCGAGACTTGCAAGATATGGGAATTCGAAAGGCACTACATCCTAAAAAAGGGGTTATGAACAGGTATTATTTGCCGCCTGCATGTTTCGCTATGAATAATAGAGAGAAAGGTTTGTTTTGTACACTCGTGAAGAATATCAAAGTTCCAAATGGGTATGCATCCAATATTTCCTGGGATATTACTAGGTCATACTTTAGGAAAAGGAAAAGGGTTTGTGCTTGATAACACATCATGGGTACAAGCTCATTGGTATGTGTTATTTAACACTACTGTGGTTGTCCTATATTGAGAGTAAGACACACATCTTTGTTCCAAAATTTTATTGATACCATTAATAAGTATCTTGCGTTTTATAAGTACTTTAAATGTGTAGGTAGCATCGTGATTTTATTAAGCGGTCACATCATCGTCTCAAAGATTTTGATGTATATCACTGTTACAATGATGAGTTTCCCATATGGTTCAATTCTCATGTAAGTACTAATAACTTACATGTTTCCAATTTTCAATTCTCATGTTTTTAATTTTTAATTCTCTATTAGTTGATGTTTAATATTGTTAACTTTTTAAAAATAGGTTGAAGAGCTTCTAGCTATTGAAAATGTTATGTTGTCAGATGAGATTAAAACTTTCGCATTGGGACCTGTAAAAGGGCCACAAGATTTAGTGGATATATAATTAATGGTACTAGATATCATACGAAGAGTCGAGTGGAGAAGAAAAACTCAAAATAGTGGGGCTATGGTGAAAGCAAAGACTTGTAGCTATGCAAGTACTAAAGACATGAATCCTGTGGAAGGTGAAGTAGCATACTATGGATATGTAACAGATATTATTGAATTGGGTTACTCATATGACCACAGATATATGTTATTCATGTGCGACTGGATTGACAACAACAAAGGATTGAAGCATGATGGTTTTGGTTTCACACTTGTTAATTTCAATTATTTGTTATATAGAAAGAAACAAAATAGCGACGAGCCATTCATCCTAGCATCTCAGGCACAACAGGTCTTTTATGTTAATGATCCTGTTGGAGCTGATTGGGATGTTGTAGTCAAGATGAAACCTAGAGACTTGTACGAGATGTGTGGAGAACAACCAACTAATGATGGAATGCATCACAATGAAGTGGAAGGATTTGGTGACCAAGAGTTAGATTCAACTTTGTTTGCTTGTGAAGAGGATTTAAATTGGGTTAGGCAAGGTGAATTTGGAACAACTATTGATGAAATTATTGGACCTCTTGGGATATCGACACGGACATAATCTGAAGATGATGAAGAAATAATATGATATTGTAATTTTGTGTCATATTCATTTTTACATTTATGCTTTCAGTATGGATATTCATGTTAATGAAACCTTTGCTTTTATAATGCGTCATTTGTTTGCTTTGTTAATAAAATCTTTGTTTTTGTATTCACTATCGCATGTATTGTACTTTATATTCATTGCTAACCCATAAAATTCTACACTTATGCTTGTGGTCTTCTATAAACTAAGATGACAGATCAACGATGCTTAAGGCAGAGGCAACATTCAGCCTCTGCAAATTCTGAGAGTTCTTATAGTGGGAGTTCAGATGAGAGTTCAAAGGAGAGTACACGCATCATACTTGATCCACCCATGTTATGGTATCCTCCAGGTAGCTTGCCTAGTACATTATCAAGTATTGGTTCAACACATGACACTATAGCTGGTATGAATTATTTTATTCAATTGCATTAATTCCATTAGATTTCTCTGTTTATGTTCTTTTTTCTTTTAATGTTTTATCATTCTCTTTAGTATTTTCTAACTTGATATTGATATTTGGATAAGTAGGTCGTAGTTCGAAAGGCCCAACACTCATGCATGGTAGTGATTGGACCCCAAGTGGTGGCATTTTACATATTGTGCCTAATGAGTTGAACCAAGTGGTTGACAAGCATACACCCTTGGCTTTTCGTTTAGGTGTTTTAGCTCAAGATGGGAACCTTACGCCCCCTACTTATAGAACTTGGAGCCATGTATTGAAGGAAAATAAAGAGAGATTTTGGAGAGAAGTAAAAGTAAAAGGATACTTGTTACTGTTGTTTTTTTGGTATGTCAACCTCTTTTTCAATAATGGTCTTTGCTTTACTGGTTGATACTATGTGCTACTGTTGTGTGCTTGTTGTTACTGTTGTTGCTTTATGCTACTGTTATTGTTCCTGTTTCTTTCTCAATATTACTATGTAATGTAAATTACTATGAGCTTTATTTCTCAATATTTTGGAAAAGTAAAACCATTTGTCACCTTTTTTATTGCCCATTTTATCACATAAATTAAAGATTTGTATCAGCTTGTGTTTCTTGCTTAGCATTGCATTGTTTTTCAAGTATATATATCGTTCTACTTGGTAGCTGCTAATATCACTCATTACCAAGCTTGCTAGAAACTGTCATGACTATTGTTGCTGTCACAAGTGGATCTCCAACCTATTCGAAAAGTGCTCTTAAGTTTAGATTTTATGATGACTGAGAGTTACAGTCAGCTAAGTGATAGAGATTCAGTCTGCCAAGTGTTTGAGAGAGAGAGAGAGAGAGAGAGAGAGAGAGAGAGAGAGAAAGAAATAAGCTATCACTACAAAAAAAAAAGAGTCACTTTTAGTGACTATAATATTTTTAGCGACTATAATACTGGTCGCCAATTGTCTATTTTTTGGTCGCCAATGACATTCTGCGACCAAAAAATTTGGTCTCTACGTTTGTCACCAAATCCCTATCGGGAAAGGTCTTTGAGGGTTTTGCCAACCAAAAAACCTTTGGTCGGCAAAAAAGCAAGTCTTTAGCTACCAAAATTTTGGTCGCCAATAGTCAATTATATTTCTTTAAAATTATACATTTACTGACCAATGTTTTAGTTGCCAATAATGAAGGAATCGCCGACCAACACCTTTAGTTGCCAAAAGCAACCAATTGTCGACCAACACATTTGGTCGCCAAAAGCTTCAAACGTGAAAAAAAGTAATAATAATTCGTTGTACAACAATTTGATCGGCTCTTGCGGAGACTTTGAATCGCGAACCTACCACACCATAAATCTTATGCACCACACTCATCCCACTATGCCTCTATAGCACCACATGATTATATATGTGATATATATTATTTATATAGTACATACATCCATATTAATATAAAAGTATATGTGTAAACATAATTATTTATTGAACATAATTTATGTAAAATAAACTGTTTAGTAGCAAAATAAAAAAAGACCCCTTTTGGCGACTAAACATATTTTTTAGTCGCCAGTTCTATACTTTTGGCTACTAATTGTTTTTTAGTCGCTAAAAAACTTAACTTTTGCCGACCAAAGTTGGATTTGGTCGCCGAAGATGCACTTTCAGCTATCAAAATTTTAGTCGCTAAAAAATTTAATTCTCGCCTTAGGATTTTTGTTCTCCTGCGCTAAAAATGACTATTTTTGGTGACTAAACTTATTTTTTTTGTCACCAATTGTAGACTTTTGGCTACTAAAATTTTTTTAGTCAGTAAAACCCATATAATCAGCGACCAAACTTATTTTTAGTCGCCAATTGTAGACTTTTGGCTGCTAAATTTTTTTAGTCACTAAAACCCAATAATCAACGACCAAACTTAGTTTTAGTCGCCAATTGTAGACTTTTGGCTGCTAAAATTGTTTAGTCACCAAAAAGCTTTACTTTTGGCTACTAATTGTGTTTTGGTAGCTGAAAGCTATACTTTTAGCGACCAAATTTTTTTTTAGTCAGGAAATGTGGTCGCCAAATGTGCTTTTTCTTGTAGTGTATATGATGCTTAATTTTAATTTGAAAGTTGTTGGATGACAATGAAAAATTATGTCAAGTTCCAGAGATAAAATTTAGTTTACTGTATTTGTTTTGGTATATGTTGCAGGTTAATACAAATGCTGACGTGTCGATGAAGAAATTTGTTTTGGCATATGTTGGGGAAAAAATGGAGAGAGTGGAAGGCTAGAGTTAAAAAAAAAAAAATTGGGTATATGCCATTTGACAATGATGCTGATAGGTTAACTCATCGACCGGAAAGAGTACATGAGCATCAATGGCAGAGCTTAGTCTATTATTGGGGCACTTAGAAGGCACAGGTATCATTTAATGTTGCTAGTTTAATTGGTAGCTGCTACTATTAGAGATACTTTTACATGGGTTTATTGAACTCTATTGTAATCTCATAAGATAAGTTTGTTAATTAATAAATTATATTGTGTTTGTGTTCATATATAATTAAAAAAAAAGTACAAAAAACAAAGAAATTTGGAAAAAGAAGACATAAATCACATAACGGACAGAAAACCATTCTCAGTTGTTCGAGTAGAGGTATATAGTTTCTTATATTTCAAATTGAAATTGTATATTTTGATTTTGTTACTTAATTTTAATTGTAATTATAGGAAACAAATAAGAAGAATGGAGTTCCTATAACTCGCTTAGAGGTGTCGATGGCTAGGTACTCAAAGGATAACAAACCAAGTATTGATAAAATTGCTAAGGTAATGGTATGTAGCTTGGTTGCTTCTCTGTTTCTCTCTTTCCCTCTCGCTCTCACAATTATGGCTCATCATTATTGTAACAACCCCGACCTGTGATTAGCTTAAACATATTATTAAGAATGCCTAATAAGTAATTAAGATGAAATTCTGAATTAATTACATGTGTGTTCATTATTTGTGTTTCTATCTGTTTATCGTAGAAATATTTGTTTGTGTTTCTGTTTTGTTCTGCGGATTGAAGGCCTTATTAGCATCCGACCACGAAATTGACTTAGGTTATGTGTTATTTGGAATTTTGTGAATTTTATGATAGGTTTAATTGGAATTCGATTCGGATCCCATTAATTTAAATAAAATAATCCTAATTCATTAACCTTAACTCAAATTAATCAAGACAATCTAATGGAGCCTATATAAGGCACATTTGACTCTACTTTATGTTAGACATTAACATTTCATCCTCTTCTTGAACTCAAAACGTGAGAGAGAGAGAGAGAGAGAGAGAGAGAGAGAGAGAGAGAGAGAGAGAGAGAGAGAAGCCTAGAAGGAATTGTCTCCAATCAAGGAAAAAAGAATTGTAGTGTATTGAAGGGTTTGGACTTAGAGACTCAAGGATTCAACCTCTAGCTCTCACTTTGGAAAGCCTAGGTAAGAATTCAACCATTGGATTGTATAATTATGATATCAAGGACATGAACTCTAGAGAATCAATTGTGTAATGCAAGAATTGAGCTGGAATTGATGAATTGAAGCCACACCATGCATGCATGCACTTTCATCACAATTTTGAGTTTGAGTTTCAAGTAATTCTCTTATGCGTGTCCTTAGTTCACTTTGGGTTTGGATAGCCATCAAGTTTTGTATCATTTTACTTTAATTGATCATGTTTTGAAAGCTTTGAAGTCAAGAATTTCATGCATGTGATGTTTTTAACATTTTAAGCTTGAGTTTGCACAATTGGCATGCTTTTAGGCTTTGATTTTGCGAAATGATTTTGAATTCCCAATGTTTTCTAAGTTTTCACAAGTTTCCTTAAGATTTTGGCCCAAAAGAACATGATATATTGGTTTGAATTCGAGTTTTGAAGCTTTGAAGCAAATCTGAAAATTCTAGAATTCTACTTCTCCGCTTGAGCGACAGATTATGTGCTTGAGCGACAACTCTTTGTTTTGCACTTCCCTTCGAGCGACCAGAAGTTGGCTCGAGCGTAATTACATGCTCCCAGAAGTTTACGAGTTTTGTAGACTGCTCAAGCGACTAGCATTGCGCTCGATTGAAGACCTTAGTCTCATGCTCGAGTGACTATCAAGCTTGCATCAAGCGAAAAAATCAAGCAACTAGTATTTTTGCAGAGTTTACAGACCGCAAGAGCGACCGAAGTTGCACTTGAGTGACCACCCTTATTTTTGACCCTCCGCTCCAGCGAAGGAAGCTATGCTCGAACGAGGACTTTATTTTCAGCGAAATTGACCAAGTGTTGAACAACATGTTTTGGCATCCTCATTGCATCCTAGGCATTCCTAGGCATTGATTAAGACATAATAATGAGGATTAAGGACTAGAAACACACTAAGAACGAAATGAAATAAGTTAAGTACTATTCGAGTGTGTGTTTCAATATGTGTATTTGTTATGTTTGTGTAGGTCACGCACCATAAGCCATTTGATTTGTCTGCTCTGTCTGTCTGCTTCTGGAGCCATCTATGAGTAATAACTTAGTAAAGCTATGTTCAACTTTATTTATTTTCTGTATGATGAAATAAGATCTGTTTTATGAAATTTTATATTCTGTGCAATGAATGATTGTCTAATTTCTGACAAGTACTCGTTACATCCTTAGCACAAGGCCCTTGCCTAGGGGTAACAATACTGTGGTCTATGAACACAAAGCCTTTGTCCAGGGGTAACAATACTGTGGTTTATGAGCACAAGGCCCTTTCTTGGGGGTAATAATACAATGGTCTCATGGCCCTTGTCGGGGGGTAATAATACTGTGGTCTTATGGCCCTCGTCCAAGGGTAATAATACCGTGGCTTAAATATGTTATCTGTTCCCGGTACTGGAGGTTCCTTTATGGAACTGGTCAAGTATGACCCTTAATGCTCTGTATCTGATCTGTTAGCGCTAATAGGTGTACCATGTATGATCCTCTGTGAATTTGAATAAGTACATACTTCTGAACTCTGAATAAGAATATGAATCTGTTTGTGCTTTCTGAATCTGATATGGGACATCATTTATTAAACTCTTTACTCTGTTATTATTCACTGGTCTTTCGCTCACTATTTATATTATATATGTAGGTGAGCAGACGCGTGACCAAGCCTAAGCTGCTGCTGAAGAGTTTGGGTTAGCTAGCCACCGTGCCTTCTGGGGAGGTTCCCGTTTGGAAAAAAAAAGAAGTCAAGTTTTGTGAATCATGTTACGAATGTTTTTGTTTTTGTTTTGTTTAAATGTACACTAGGCTCGATCCCTTTTGATGATACCTGTATGGTATTGCATGACTAATGAACTTTTGACGTCATATATATGTATAAAGTTTTAAATTATCTATCTCATGTATGTCTGCACAGCTTATTATTGGCCAGTTACGACGCTAAATCTATGGGGACGGGTTTGGGTCGTGACAATCATATACTTTGCAGCACCATTATTATATACTTTGCAACTGTGATGTTTTCATGATATTCTTATCAATTTTGTTAATATAAATTTTCTTGGTTGCTAATTAACTAATTAACAATTGCAGACACAAATGAAGGAGCTTGGGGTGCAATCCAATGCTACAGATGAAGATATTATGACACAAGTTCTAGGGCCTGAGTGACTTGGTTGTGTTTGAACATATAGATTGGGTCCTTCTCTAACAGATGTCTTTGGAGGTAGATATAAGCAATCACAAGAACAAACTCGTATCATCCAAACGCAAGTCCATGAGCAACTTAATCAATATAGAGCACAAATGGAGATGCAAATGAAGAAGATGATGGATGCTATGCTTAATTGAAAGTACAAATGGAGATGCAAAACACAATCCAAGCTCAACAAGCACGAATAGAGCAATTGAAGTCTTAACAGGCCATAGGTAGGCCTGTTGCACCAGCTTTTACACATGTGCATTCACAATAACAATCCTATGCATACACCTCATCATTTAATTGCCATCGTTCGTCCAAGGAAGTGAGTAAATAGTTAATTATGAAATTTTCAATATGAAATTTTATTCATGTTATTTGTTCTTATCAAATGCAGGTTCACATATCAAAGAAAGGAAAAAAAGAAGAAGAAAAAGAAGTAGATAGGACAAATTCAACGAAAGAATGCCGCTGGAGTCTACTGAATTCAAGGTTAGAACTATCCCTTTTTTGTTTTTATTTTCAATTGACAGGGGATTATTTACTAATATCAAGAGAAGTATTTAAATTTGGACAATCAACTATGTAAGAAAGCCCAATAACACATTCCTACAAGTTTAATTCTAACAACAATTGCATTAATAGAAATGGGAAAGAAATAATCAATCTTATTTTACAAAAGTGGCCAACTGAACTAGCCCAGTTGGTTAAACTCCACTGTAGCATGGCTAATTAATACTTTAATTAATTTAGACTTAGTTTCTAGTTATAGAAAAGGAAAATTCTTATATATTCCAACCATTGACTTGCAAAGTACAACAAACAAATTTATAATAGCTCTATTATGTTGTTGCATTTAGGAATGTAGCATCTATACAGCTTCAGGTTGATGTACTCTATATCTTTGAATGTCATGGGAGACTGATAGTGCTTGAACTTCTCTATCAATGGAAGGATTGTCACCTCTACATAATTATTTCATGAGTGAATCAATTATATTTGTATTTCTTTCATTAATCTTGAATAGGTTAATAATGAAACCCTTTATTTTGTATTTTAAACTTTGATGCAGGAGTTCAAGTTCCTCAATTGCAATGCATGGAAAGCAACTTAATGGACGAATGATGTGGATGACTATGATGGTTTGGACAAATCACCTTCAAAGAAGAAAATTGGAAGGAGGAATTTTATACCTGGAGATGTGGATGACTATGATGCTTCTAATACACCATTCCACTGTTATTTGAAGTTCGTATTGCTCTTTGGATTGTTCATCCTTGGAGGCGATCAATGTGCGATTCTTTGGGTCGATTTTGCTAGTGGATTGCAATCAATATCATTTTTTGGGGACCTTGGCGATGTTAGCACAGGTTTTGCTTCAGTGAGGAAAATCTCCTTGTAACTTTCACGATTCTGGCAATCTTAAGGATCATTATTTTTTTTCAGGGGCTCCATTTCTTGATACTGAGACAAGCTGGAGCTTGAAGGAACCTCGCTAATTTAATAGCTTAGACTCATCTCTTATTCATTCTCCTTCAAACTCGAGTATTTTATGACACTACATCATTAATAAATTGCTTCTAGGGGGATTACATGCAAGCGCATTCATGCTATCATTTTACTCTCTTATATGCTATCCTAAATGACGTCATGATGACGTCACAAATTAGTTTGTGATGGAAACAGAAGTGGACGACAAAGATTCTGTGGCGTTTTAAAAAACGCCGTCTAATAGCTTTAGCGACGGTTTTCAAACGTTGTAAAGCTACTGCGGCGGCCATATCAACGACACAAATTTTAAACGGTGCTGTAACATTTTGTGACATTTTTCAGACTTTTAGCGGCGTTTAAAACTCGAATTTCCTGTAATGCACATAGAACAGAAATAGAGCAATCCAAGTCACCTTAAAATTTTCTATAAACTTATTATAGTAATCTAACAGTTGGGTTTTTGTGTATATCTTATTTCATGAGTCCACTACGTATACAAAATGTTATTTTCAATTAATAAATTGATATGATTGCATGAGATGATCTATAGGAATATATTTCAGGTTTTCAATAAGAAAGGAGCTTCTTTTTTAGTGTTGTTTTTTCCTCCTCAATCTTTTACCTTTGTCTAAATATTATTATACGAGCTCTTATATTTTGGCTTTTGTGTCATTTTTAATTTTTTTATAATTTTAATTGTCTCGATTTTGATAATGATTTTATGATTTTGTCATAATTTGGTCCAATTGATTACAATTGTTAGTGTTGTTTTACAAAAAATGTGCACATGACAGTATGTGTTATACTTTTATAGGTAAAATTATAAATTTGTTCAACTCAACGAGTTATCCTCAACCAACTAAGTGACCATTTTTTTAATAAAAAAAAAATCTAATTGGTGTTATCAATTGGACCAAATTGATACAAAATATAAAATTAATAGTTGAAACTGAGCTATTTGAAATTATAAGGATAAAATAAAAGGACTACCGATATAATTTTTCATAATATGTAATATGGATCCAAATCAAACCATTAATTTTGTATTTGATCTTCAAATAACAAAAGTTTAATCATGCCACAATTACATTTGCAACTGCACATTTACGAGTGCACTGAGTCACATACTCAGAGAATACATATCTCTATCATCAAATTGCTAGTGACTTTATTTTGGATAATCTCTATATTGCTATAAGTTTTTCATTTAATTTACATCAATTGTTTTTTCCAACCCCTCAGTTCCAACAAGTACAATCTTTCCGCGTTGTGAGAGAAGAAGAAACAACCCTTATGATAGAGAAGATCAAACAATCATGTTCTTATTCATCTTCAACAACAATGAATTTGAGTGAAATGCTAGTGTAGCTTACGAATGGTGTCGTGTGTAGGGTGGCCTTGGGGAGGAAACACAATAGGAGAAAGTTTAAGGAGCCTTTGGGAGAGTTTGTGGAGTTGTTGGGTGTTTTTGATTTGGGAGACTATATTCCATGGCTTGCTTGGGTGAATAGTTTCAATGGTTGGTATAAGAGAGTGGATAGAGTTGCTAAGGAGTTGGATGATTTATTAGAGATTGTAGTTGAAGAACATATGGATCTGAGAACAGAGAAAAGTGGTGGTGAGAGAGCTGATCATGAAGGTGGTGTTGAAATTCAACAAGATTTTGTAGATGTGTTGTTTGATATTCAAAAGAGATAATAAGGTTGGCTTTCCTGTTGATAGGGATAGCATCACAACACTCGTCCTGGTAAGACTTGACCTTCATTTTCTTTCTTGTTCTCTTTTAACTAAATAAAAAAAAAAACATACTTATGAATCAATTTGATCAAACCATTAACATGAATATTGAGTCTAACAGTCACACTATCTTATGTAATGTCACTGATTAATAAGATTAATAATGCTATACTTATCATCTTTTTATATTACATTCAATATACCACTTTATGTGTTAACTCATCATTTGTGTAATGGGTCTCACCACTTATATTTATGTCAAATAATGTGCAAACACATGAGGTAATAAATTGAAGGTGGTATAAAAAGATGGCAAATGTAGTATTACTCTAATAAAATATTATAAATTGGATTAGGTGTACGTCTTTTGTCTCTCACTAACTTAGCTATGTAATTCTCACTATCATAATGTGCTATTATTCATTGCTGATAATACGTGTCATATCTACTACTTACTCCACAAATTTTTTGAGAAAAAAAATTCATTTACCCTCCAAACTAACATTGGAAAGTTAATCAGGGAGCTTTTGCACCAAAAATTCTTGTTTAAAATACAATAAGTACTATTAGGCATAGAATTTTTTGTCTCCTACTAACCTAATCATATAGTCTTTTTCTTGATTCAAAACCTAATCATATAGTCGCCACATTTGCAATATGAAATTCCTCATTATTAGGTTATGCTGTGACATAGCATCACCAAAATTTCTAGTTTAAAAAGCCAAAGCCAAATGAATTATTTGACAAATGTTATTTTTTATGTGTTGTAGGATATATTTGCTGCTGGAATTGATACTACATACTTTGCTTTAGATAGGGTGTTGGCAGAGCTCTTGAAACACCCCAAAGTCTTGAAGGAACTCCATAACGAAGTGCGAGGAATAGGCAACGACAAGCAATACATAGGACTAGAGCACCCCAAGGTGAAGTGCTCGAACGGATGAATTTCTTGTCTAACAAATCTTGTAATTGTGTTTTCAATTCTTTCAATTCAGAGGTTGACATTCGGTATGGGGTTTTAGAAATTGGTTGTGTCCCGGGTATTACATCAATGGTGAATTCGATTTCTCTATCAATTAAATCCCTAGGCAATTCATTCGAAAACACATCGGGACATTCACAAACAAAAAGGATGGTTTCCATAGTAGCACTATCAGAAAATACAGTCAATACACAACACAAGTAACCCTGACACCCTTTTCCCAACAACTTCCTGGCTTTCAGAAATGAAATCAAGTATGGCGGATGAACTACCCCATTTCCAACGAACACAAACTCAGGCATACCAAGTAGTCAAAACACAACAGTTTTATTCACACAGTCAATAGTTGCACAATACTTCGTCAACCAATCCATACCAAGTATACAGTCAAAATGATCAAGACCCAATGGCAATAAATCAACATATAATGTCATATCACCAATCACAATGTTACATGCTAAATACACATGCGCGCATACCATGGAACCTCCAGATGGTGTAGAGGCAGATAATAAATAATTCATAGGCTCTAATGGTCTATTTAATTTCTAGAAAAAAGCATGCGATACAGAGAAATGCGTGGAACCAGAATCTATCAACACGTAGGCACGTTGAGCACAAATAGAGATCATACCTGACACCACTGACTCAGTATTCTGTACATCACCAAGAACTAGTGCAAATACTTGACCTTGCCTCAAAGGTTCTTTCCCAATATTGGTTCTCTCATTCATTCTTGGTGCAGGAGCGGATCCGGCAGAACTTGCCGCAGGTTGGGTAGCATTGTCGAATCTCGGGCAATTTGTAATAAGGTGGCTGGTCTTGCCCCATCGAAAACAAGTACCAAATGCACGGTAACATGTGCCTTTATACTTCCTTCCACAATCTGAACAAACTGACATAGACCTACTACTTTGGTTTGAACTGCTTGAAGATCTAGTATTTTGGTTTTTGTTAGTAGATAATAAGCGACCCTTTCGAAAATTGGATCCAGATCTTTTACCTCTCCATTTAGTTGTTATTGGGGCCTTACTTTGTTTCATAGCCGCTAAGGTAGCTTCTGCCATCAATGCTCAGTCTAATACTTCCATATAGGTAGGCAACTTTAAGACGCCAACTCGATCAAACACTTCCAACATCAAGCCTCCTTCAAATTTTTGTGCCTTTTTGTAATCGGTATCCACCATGTATGGAGTAAACCTGGCCAATTCGGTGAACTTGGCTTCATACTCTGCTATTGACATGTTGCCTTGTTTGAGTTCTTGGAATTCAGAAACCTTTCAATCTCGAAAGCACTGAGGGAAGTACTTGTCATAGAAGATCTCCTTGAATTGAACCCATGTCATGTTTCCATTTTCGTTTGGGATTAACAACCACCATCTTCGAGCTTCATCTTTTAGGGTATAGGTGGCCAAGAGCACTTTCTAAGTCGTGGAGCAGGGGAACACTTCAAATAGCTTTTCCATTTCCAGTAGCCATGTTTCTACCCTCAACGGTTCAATATCACCTAAGAAAGTTAGTGGTTTCATCTTCATGAACTTTTGGGTTAAGTTGATTATGTCATTATTATTTGGTTCAATTTGCACCGGTGGAGGTAGAGGTTGTTGCATCTGTTGTTGTGTCATTGCTTCAATCAAAGCTGCTAGTATCTGTTCCATTCGACTCATTCGAGCCTCAGAGGATTCAGACTTCTTGTATTTTTCATTTGCTATAATAAATAGAACACTTATAAACATAGGTAAATAGTCTTTTTTCACACAATGGTCAGATTATTCAATCTCAGTTCATTCATTTCCATTTCATGTGTCCATAGTCAGATTCAGCTTTCACATTTATAGAAATTAACACACATACTCACACATGCAAATGAAATGTCCCTAAATCTTTTTCTAGGACATCCTATATCTTACATGGACTCGTGTGTGTGGTAGAACACGTACTCTGATACCACTCTGTCACGACCCAAACCCGTTCCTATAGGTTTAGCATCGTAACCAGCCAGTAATCCTTGAATTACCAAAGGGCTCTGAACAAAATCACCAAAATATAAGGGGCTATGGAAGCAAATATACAAAATATAATGTCCATAGAGCTGTGTAGACATACATGGGACAGAAAATTTAAAATATATATATATATGATGTCAAACTACCATATGTCATGCATCACCATACGAATAGTGTCATAAGGGCCTTAGCCCTATGTACAGATAGACAAAAACAAATCAAAAACATCTTTTACTTGGGTCACAAACTTGACCTCTACCAAAGGGAACCTCTCCAGGAGACACAAGGGCTGGCTGACAAAACACAAGCTCCAGGTCATCATCTTTGAGCCTGGTTATGCACCTGATCACCTACATACATAAATAATAGAGTGAGAGGAAGCCTAGTGAATAATAATAGAGTAAAGGGTTTAACTGAATGATGTCCCATATCATATTCAGAAAACAGACTTCATATCAAAAACAGATTCTTATTCATATTCTTGTTCAAATCATAGACCGAAATCAGAGTTCATGCTTGATCTTACATAGTACATACATTAGCTCTAACAAATCGAATATAGAGCATTAAGAGTCATACTTCCCAGTTCCATAGAGGAACCTCTGGTACCAGGAACAGATAACATGCTTAAGCCACGGTATTGTTACCTTCAAGCAAGGGCCATAAGACCACAGTATTATTACCTCAGGGCAAGAGCCTTATTCTCATAAACCACAGTATTGTTACCCCCGGGCAAGGGCCTTGTACTAAGGATGCCACAAATACCTTTCAAAAATTTAGATAATCATTCATTGTACAAAATACAACATTTTATGAAACAGATCTTAATTCATCATACAAAAATATAAATTAAGTTGAACATAACTTTACTAAGTTATTACTCATAGATGGCTCTAGAGGCAGACAGATAGAGCAGATAAATCAAAGGCCTTATGGCGCGTGACCTACACAAACATAACAGATACGTACTTGAAACACACACCCGGATAGTACTTGAGATATTTTGTTTCGTTCTTAGCGTGTTTCTAAGTCTTTATTCCCATATTGTGTCTTAATTATGGCCTAGGAATGCCTAGGATGTGATGAGGAGGCAAAAATGCACTTTGAAACACTTAACAAAATTTACTGAAAATAGGGCCTTCGCTTGAGCGCAACTTTCCTCATTCGAACGGAGTCTCAAACATGTGAGTGGTCACTCGAGCGCAACTTCGGTCGCTCGAGCGGTCTGTAAACTCTGCAAAAGTACTGGTTGTGTGAATTCTCCGCTCGACGATTGCTTGAGCGTGAGACTAAGGTCTTTACTCAAGCTCAACTCTTGTCGCTTGAGCAGTCTGCAAAAATGATAAACTTTTGGGAGGATGCATTTTATGCTCGAGCTAAGTGGAAGTGCAAAACACAGAGTGATCGCTCAAGTGCAGGTTCTATTGTTCAAGCGGAGGGGGGGGCAAAATCTGGAATTTCCAGATTGCTCTTCTAAGTTCAAAACTCAAATTCAATGCTGCAAATCATGCTCTCTTGGGCCAAAAACTCAAGAAAACTTGTATAAACTTAGAAAACATCATGAATTTGAAACCATTTCACAAAATCAAGGCCTAAGAGTAAGTCAATTGTGCAAATTCACACTTGAAATGTGGAAAATATAACATGCATGTAATTTCTTGACTTAAAATCCTTCAAAACATGATCAAATGAGGTGTTTAACTCAAAGACATGATGAATTCATAGAACAAGCCCAAAATAGGAACATGCAAGAGGGAAATTCTTTGAAAGCAAACTCAAATTCTGATGGAATGAGCATGCATGCATGATATGCTTTCCAATTCTACTTTCTTAGCTTCAATTATGGATCAATTTTTTATATTCTCTTGAATGTTCATGAAAATTAACTTGAGCTCATAAAATATGAAGTGAATTCTTACCTAAAATCCACAAGTATTTGAATCCTAGTGAGTTCTTGAGTAATTCCACCAATTTTCCTTAAATCCTCTAGCAATCTATTTTCTCTCTAGTTGATCTCACTTTCTCTTCCTCTCCTCTCTCCTCTCTCCTCACGTTTCTCTACTCAAGGAATGATGAAGTGAGAGTGCAAAAATGCATTCTAGAGGTTATATGAGCCTTATATAGGCTCCATTAGTGGCTCTTAATTAATTGGAGTGAAAGATAACTAAGTGGGATCATTTTATTCTAATTTATTCGTTCTGGATCGAATTTTAAGGAAACTTATCAAAAAATTCTAAAAGTCCCAAATAACACATAAATCAAGTCAATTTCGTGATCTGATACCAATAAGGCCTTCAATTTGCAAAATAAAACAGAAACACAAATAGATATTTCTATGATAAACTAATAAAAGCACAAATAATGCAACACATGTAATTACCCTGAAATTTCTTCTTAACTACGTATTAGGCATACTTAATCATGGATTATCGGCCAATCACAGGTCAGGGTTGTTACACGGCTTGAGGCCGGGCCAGCCCGAGGCCCAGTGTCTTTTTTTAGTGAAAAATAATAAAAATTTGGTAGAAAAAATAAAATAAAAAAAAAAAAAAAGGTCAACCCTGCCCAAACATAGCCCAAGCCCAGGCCCACCTGGCCGGCCCGCACAAGGCCCGAATACCACTGGGCCTAGGCTTAATTTTTTAACCCATGGGCTAGCCTGACCCGAATTTTGGCGAAAGCCCATGAGACCCAGGTGGGCCGGGCAGGGCCAGATTTACACTCCTAAAAAAAGGTTAAAAAAGACAAAAACAAAATACTTGAATTATGTTAGAAAGTAAACAAGAAAAATATTTAATGAAAATATTAAAAATGTGAATGAAAAATATGTAGAACTTAAAAATACAAGTGTAATGAAAAATGTGTAGCCCGGTCCGATTTGATTTTGGTTTGTAAAATTTAGGTTTATGGGAGAGACATGATTTTAATTTTTTAAATAGGTCCGGCCCTTAGTCTACCTCATATAATTGTTTTTTTTTTTTTGGGGGGGGGGGGGGAGGGGGGCATGAAATTTCATTTTGCATTTCAGTTTAACAGTTAAAATTCATTATTGAGTAAGTAGAGTTTTCCATTTTACACTCAAATTTGAGAACCAGCAAAGCATGAAATATGTGGTCTATATAAGTTTTTATGCCTTTGATCTTTTTATTTTTATTTATTTTATTTATTTGTTGATGTGGTTGTCATTATAAAATTTTCCACTTGTGAGGCTAATTGGATGATGCGAATCCAATAACATCATCTATTGCTTTTATATTGGGACTAAATTAAAAATTGATTTTTTGATTTTTTAACTTTTTTTTACTGTTTTATGTGAGAGGTGATGTGACCCAATATGGATTAAAAGTTAGCTTTTGACTTTTAACCTATGTTCCCAAATGGCCCCCTAGTCATACTAATCTCGGTTTTAAAAAATTTTAAATCTCAAACCCGCTGATCTAAGAGCATCTCTAAGGGAGAAGGCAAAAAACCATCCTGAGGTATTTTTACTAGTCCAACTAATTTTCTCCTCTTCTGAGGGGTTTTGCATTAGAAGAGGCAAAATGTTCATTTTGATTTTGACTCTCCACAAGTATCTAGTCTTCATTGAGAGGCAAAAGGGTTTCCCGCCAAAATTGCTCTCTTCATTTGATCAAGTACTCTTTTGGTTGATTTTGTGTTCGTATATTGCATCTAATTGATTTGGTTTTGTGTTCGTATATTACCATTTGAAAATATGATCGTTCAAAAAAAATAAATAAATAATTTAATATATATTTTTAAAAATAATTTAATTATATATTTTTTAAAAAAATATTTACAAATGCCAAGTCAACATATGCAGCATGTCATAAAAAGCTTATTTATTCATTCATCTATGTTTATAATATTTTTTTTAAAAAAAAATAGTTAAGTTAGTTTGATTGATTATCTAAAATAAAGAGTATGGCTGGAGTATACACTAACTAAAATAGTCAGCAATATAAATTATCTTTAATGAATATTAAATTATCTAGTTCTTTTAATTATTATCTGAATTTGGAATGCTAACAAAATAAAATGGTGAAATAAATATGATTTTTAACAAATGTTTTAATTTAAGTCTAGAAAGAAGTATATATATACTATTTTATGTTACATATTTTTCTACGTTATTTATAACTAAAATAATATAAAATTATAATTAATATTTTATAAATAAGCAAACTGGGCAGGGTTAGAACTCTTTATGCCATGTTTAACTTGAATACTAAATGGGTACAAAATTTTAAGCTGGTCCGATTCTATGAGTAAATTAATTTTTTCAAATCCTAAAAATATCAAGTTGAACTAACCGAGTCAACGTGCCAATGACCACCCATACCAAATATGACTAAATGATTGTAATAAAAAAATATGTGTTACATTATTAAAGGTGGTAAAAAAATTTAGATAGGTAGGCGGTAAAAACTTACAATAACATCTCTTTAATTTAAATTTAAAAATTTATATTTAAGAAAAAATTTGAAATTTGAAATGACATAATAATTATAAATCGTTATAATTTTATACATCTTGCAAGTATAGTAATGGACTTTGGGTGACTGCTGAGAGTTGTTTGTTTGTTTTGTTTTTGTTTTTGTTTTTTTTTTTGTTTTTTGTTTTGTTTTGTTTTTTTTTGTTTTTTTTGTTTTTTTTTTTTTGAGCAGGAGTGTTGAGAGTTTTCTTTTTTTATTTTTATTTATCCACAAAAAACTTTATTGATAACCACAAAGTAATACAAGGTGATACCAATTGATACATCGATAAATAAAGGGGCTACTGCTCTAGCATCATACCCAGTGGCGGAGCCAGGAATTTAATATAGGGGGGGCACTTGTTAATTATAATCTCAAAATTTTTCTTCCCCAATCAATTACAATAACATAATAATAATTTGTTGAGCTAATATTAAACATTAAAAATTAATATTCATTACAAAAAGTTCTTAATTTTAAACTTTTACAATTGACGCCGATGAGTTTTCATCTTTTGAAATCTTTCCATGATAGTATCATTGTCAATGTCATCAAAAATATCTCTCTCAATGTAGACAACCAAGCTATCATTCATTCATTCATCACCCATTCAGTTCCGCAACCGATTCTTCATAATATTCATAGCTGAAAATATCCTCTCAACAGTAACTATGGCAACAGGTAAGATTAATGCTAAAGTCAAGAACAAATAAACTAATGGATATACTTTGTCTCTTCCAATCTCCACCATTTTCTTAGCAAGACCGGCAATTCTATTCAACCTTGAGAACTCACTACTGGATATCATATCGATAATATATGTATCAAGTTGATCATTAAGTAACCATGAGCTCCATTGAAGAAAACTCTTTGGAATAAAATTCGGCAAGATGAATTAACTTTTTTTTGTCAGAACTAGAGAAAGAGTTAGATGGATTCAAACATGCCACACAAAGTAACAACTCAGTGTTCGACTCAGTGAAATGAGTATTTAGTTCTTGAATTTGCATATCCAAAACAGTGTAGAATAATTCACCGTGATAGTGATATAAGTTTGTAATTTCTTGAGTATTGCGTATTTTTCCCCCTCGAGCTACAAACATATCATCCATTTGGGGAACATCAATTTCATGCTTTTATGTATATTAATATTAATAAATTTCAAATAAGAGCAAAAAAAAAATCATGTTATTTTAATTGTTGATTTTTTAAAAATAATTAATATTTTAAGATAATAAAAAATAAAATAAGAAATTAATATTTTAAAATGGAAAGGAATAAAATTTATAATCTTCATAATTAACAACAGATCCATTGAGGGTACATATACCACTATATAGGTTTATTTTGGAAAATTAATTAAAAGTTTTTAATATTTTTTAATCATATTACTTCTCTATTTTCTTATAAAAAATTAAAAAAACTAATTTTTAACCTATTTGTCATAATTAACCTGCAAAGAGATACATGGCAGAATCTTATTAAATACTAATATATATATATATATATATGGAAATGTTTTGGACCCCTTTTGGGATGATCCACACATCTCTAAAGTGATCTTGATCCTTCATGTATGTGTGAGATCCACTTATATATGTGTGGAATCTACATCATGAGTGGTTTAGATTTGTGAGGATCTTGTAGGATGGAGGTCTCAACCATTACTCATATATATATATATATATATCCATAAATAAATAAAAAAATGCCGGAGGCATTGGTATTGCGTCACCTGAGAAGCAAAATTTCCCAATCTTTAATACACACACTCCACACACACACACACACACACAAAAAAAAAAAAAAAGTCAGGGGGGGCCGTGACCCCCCTTGCCCCTATGTGCCTCTGCCCTTGATCATACCCAATATGTCAATCCTAACTAAGTTGGCACTCACACATGAGTTCAATCATATGCTAACACAAAACCGAGGTTGATAAGTCACCAACCAAACCAGGACCACTCAAACAAACTAAGAAATGCACCTAACACAATACTTCAATTATATTAGAAAGTAAACAAGAAAAATAATTAATGAAAATATTAAAAATGTGAAGAACTTAATAATGCAAGTGTAATGAAAAATGTGAAATCTGATTCGGTTTGATTTTGACTCGTAAAATTTAGATTTATGGTTGAAACGTGGTTTTAGTTTTTTAAATAAGTTCGGCCCTTAGTCTACCTCATATAATTTATTTATTTTTGATGAAATTTCATTTTCCATTTCAGTTTGACAGTTAAAAAATTCATTTTTGAGTAAGTAGAGTTTTCCGTTTTACAGTCATTTTTAGTTCAATCATTTTTATACATAAATTTGAGAACCAGCAAAGCATGAAATATGTGCTCTATATAAGTTTTTAAGGCTTTGATCTTTTTATTTTTATTTATTTTATTTATTTATTGATGTGGTTGTCATTATAAAAGTTTCCACTTGTGGGGCTGATTGGATGCGAATCCAGTAACATCATCTATTGCGTTCATATTGGGACCAAATATTAGGTGTACAAGTAAAAAATAGTACAACGATCATAATCTAGTCACACTAAGCTCGGTCTTAAAAAATGTTAAATCTCAAATCCGTCCATCTAAGAGCATCTCTAAGGGAGAAGCCAAAAAACCATTCTGAGGCATTTTTACTAGTCCAACTAATTTTCTCCTCCTCTATGGGGCTCTGCACTAGAAGAGGCTAAATGTCCATTTTGATTTTGACTTTTCACAAATATCTAGCCTTCATTTAGAGGCAAAAGGGTTTCCTGCCAAAATTGCTCCCTCCATCTGATCAAGTACTCTTCTTTTGGTTGATTTTGTGTTTGTATATTGTATCTAATTGATTTGGTTTTGTGTTTGTCTATTACAATTTGAAAATATGATCGTTTAAAATTATTTTTTAAAATAATTTAATTATATAGTTTTTAAAAAAATATTTACAAATGTCACGTAAACATATGCAGCATGTCATAAAATAATTATTTATTCATTTATCTATGTTTATAATATATATATTTTTTAAAAAACAATTAAATTAGTTTGATTGATTATCTAAAATGAAGAGTATGGTTGAAGTGTACATTAGCTAAACTACTCAGGCAATATAAAGAGGTACTTTTCTGTGTACTTTTGCAAAGCATTTTGCTTCTTATCCTTGGAGTTGTTCTAACCCAATAAATATAAGCTATTAAGTTTTAATTTTTATCTTTAATGACTATTAAATTATCTAGATTCTTTTATTTAGTATTTGAATTTGGAATGCTAACAAAACACAATGGTGAAATAATTTTTAACAAATGTTTTAGTTTAAGTCTAGAAAGAAGTATATATACTTTTTTATGTTATATATTTTTCTACTTTATTTAAAACTAAAATAATATAAAATTATAATTAATATTTTATAAATAAGTAGACTGGGTAAGGTTAGAACTCTTTATCCCATGTTCAACTTGAATATTAAATTGGTACAAAATTTTAACCTAATCCAATCTTATGAGCAAAATAATTTTTTAAAATCCTAAAAATATCAAGCTGAGCTGAACGGGCCAACATGCCAATGACCATCCATACCAAATATAACTAGATGATTGTAATATATATATATATATGTGGGGATATACTTTTGAGTACCAACACGTGGTAGGGTGACGCCGACGTGTCAGCCGAGGTGCCACGTGTCGTGGTAAGTTATGTCGAGGTAATTTCGGAGTTGCCGAGGTTATCTCCGAAGATATCGAAATTCGGGATAAACAGATAAAGGACAGGAGTCCTAGATTGGGGGAAGACTTCAGTTTGGATAAAGGTAAAACTCTTGGAGAGTTTTGTCCTAAACCCATTGGGAGTTCCAGAACTAGCAATAATCCTGAGTCCATTAGAGTTAGGCTCCTATTGGGGCTATGATTGTATTGACTATAAAAGAAAGGCACCCCCATGGGTCTAAGGTATGTTTTTAATACTCAAGCTTGTGAGTTGAATACTTGATTATCTTCGAGAGATATACTGACTTGATCGTCGGAGTGCCCCCGGGTGGAAGAATCACCGCCGGAGCCTTTTTTTTTCTGTGCAGGACAGCAGGGTGCCATCTATTCTACCTGTGTTCTACAGCTGAATTACTAAGGAGGGCAGTGTGATCGAAAAATCACTCACACAATTTGGCACCGTCTGTGGGAAAGAAAGACGAATAGATGGCCAGTAACGCACAAAACGAGAAGATTGTGGACAACGCTCCCGCTGGGAGTGGCGGGCCTATCGACCTTGACGTCGAAGGAGACAACCACAATGAAAAAACCCGCAACCAGGGAAAGGAAGGAAAAAACGTCGACCAGGAGGGCGACACCTCAAAGAAAACAGACCAAGGCAGATACTACAATGAAGACAACCTCCAGGTATGGAGGGATAGGTGCCTACGGAGGGATGAGGAAGTAAAAGAATTAGCAGACAAGTTGGTTGACCTGCAGTCGGTCGTCAACTTCATGATGCAAAACAATGTCATGCAGCCACCATACCCGTTGCAGGACACGCCAATTCCAGCAGTTAATACTCAGAAGGGAGGAAGGAAAATAATTCCTGAAGCGCCACAACACTCTAGGAGCAAAAGGCACTCTCACCCGCCCTCCGGGGAGGTCGGGCGAGAGGAGCCAAGACAAGAGAAGTCCCAGAGGACGTATCAAACGAAGAATCAGGAACGCAGAGAACATCGACATGTTCAAGGGCAGGCGCTCTACTTTGACACAACCCACGGAGAAAGATCAAAACGGGCCCATCACGAGGCCGAGAGTAGTGTGCCGAAGAGACTGAAGTCCAAAGATAGAAGAGCTCCAGGGAGGAGTAAAGAAGACTTGAGAAACTACCTCAAGAGGAAGGAACAGAACGCTGAAGCCGAGGTAACCTCACCCGTCAAGCCGAGGACACCGTTCTCGGTAGAACTGGACAAATTTGAAGCACCAAAAAGATTTAGCACGCCGACTTTTCAAATATACGATGGTAAGTCAGACCCTAACTTCCACGTTGGACTATTTTTGAACTCAATGGCGTTATACAGTGGAAACAAGCCACTACTCTGCAAAGTGTTCCCCTTGTCCTTTAGGGAGATTACATCAGATTGGTTCCATAAATTACCAAAGGGAAGTGTGAAGACATGGGAAGGCCTAGCCGAGATGTTTGTAGCCAGGTTCGTAACAAACAAACTACAGCCATTAAGGGTGGACGCGCTAATGGCTTTAAAAATCAGCAAGGATGAAGGCTTCAGGGCCTATGCAAAAAGGTACTACGAGATGTTCAATCGAATACCTGAATGCAACCAGGAGGTAGCGGTCGTGTCTTTCAAGAAGGGCCTGAAAGATGATCAAGCATCATGGAAATCTTTGGAAAAGACATTGCCGAAAAGCATGGAGGAGCTCATGGCAAGAATTGAGAAGTACGCCCGAGCCGAGGAGGATACATCGGCCCACAAGGAAGTCAAACAGGAAAAAGGGAACGGCTCGCCAAAGCGAGGCTGAAGTAACAACGGATTCAACAAAACAGAAATAGAGTTAAGGGCTAAACAACAAGGATTTATCAGATTCCGAATTCCAATTCAAAAAGTCCTAGGAAAAATTCGGAGCCAGCCTTATTTCAGAACGCCAGCAAGGGAACCGGGAGAATTTATGGGAAGAAACATGGACAGACATTGTGCTTATCACAATGAAAATGGACATACAACACAGGGTTGCAGAGCCCTAAAGGCACACTTAGAAGATCTGGTAAGACAAGGTCACCTGAGAGACCTTGTCGATGAAACCAGAACAAGAGAAGAACAGGCGAGACTGCCTCAGGCTCCAGCAGCCCCACCACCTCTGCAACCTCGGGCAGAAGGACCTTGGATAGTTAATGTGATCCACTCAAAGGTTAACGAGAATGAAGTCAGAGGAGAAACCCAAAGGGTAAGACATCTACAGCATGTCTACCAAGTCGGGGAAAAGAGACATCGGCCTGAAGAGTGCCAAAGACCGATAATAACCTTCACCGAAGCCGACCTAGAGATGGTCCAGCATCCACATAATGATGCCTTGGTAGTATCCCTCCAGGTTGGGGAGTGCCAAGTAAAACGCATCCTAATAGATCAAGGCAACTCTTGTGACATCATGTACGTCAGATGTTACAAGGAGCTAGGCCTTCACCCGGATGACATGGAGCAATCGAATGGCCCGATGGTCGGCTTCAATGGAACGCAGACGTGGCCACTGGGCACTACAAACTTGGAAGTACAAGCCGGTACTAAGAAGATCAGGACAGAATTCATCGTGATTGATACGCCTTCTCCTTACAACATCATATTGGGAAGGCCATGGTTGCATGCAATGGGGGCAGTTCCCTCAACATTGCACCAACTACTGCACTTCCCAACAGAACATGGGATTGAAGAAGTCAGAGGAGATCAACTGCAGGCAAAAAATTGCTCCATGGTAGCAATGAAGACTACCTGCAATGTTCAAGAACCAGCAAAGGCAGAGATTGAAGATGAGGACATGGAGGTCCTAGACGATGTCGGCAAGGAGTCAGCCGAGAAGAGTGAGGAATCACTAAAGAAAATCCTCGTCCAGGAGGGCGACGAAGAGCGCTTCTTTCTTCTCGGCTCAGGCTTAGCCGAAGAAAAAGAGAGAGAACTGGAAGCTTTTTTAAGAACAAACATAGAGGTATTCGCCTGGACACCTTATGAAATGCCTGGCATCGACCCCGAGGTCACATGCCACAAACTGAACGTCGACAGGTCGGCAAAACCTGTAATACAACGAGCTAGAAAACCGACGTTGATGCACGTCGAAGCTGTGGAAGACGAAGTAGACAGACTTCTGGAAGCCAAGGCCATCAGAGAAGTCAATTATCCAACGTGGCTATCAAACACTGTGGTGGTAAAGAAGAAAAACGGTAAATGGAGGGTTTGCGCAGATTTTACAAGCCTAAATAAAGCCTGCCCCAAAGACAGCTTCCCTCTGTCAAAAATTGACCAACTGGTGGATGCCACATCAGGACATGGAAGGATGAGCTTCCTGGATGCTTATAGGGGGTACCACCAGATAGCCATGTACCCCCCAGACAAAGAGAAGACAGCATTCATCACCCCAAAAGACCTGTACTGTTACAGGGTGATGCCTTTTGGGCTGAAGAACGCAGGAGCAACCTACCAAAGGCTAGTAACCAAAATGTTCAAGCACCTGATAGGCCAAACAGTTGAAGTCTACATCGATGACATGGTCGTGAAGACCAAGGAGCCTAAGAGTCATCTTGCCGACCTGAAAAAGGTATTTGAAATACTCAAAACATATCGGCTCCGACTCAACGCATCTAAATACGCATTTGGAGTTGGATCTGGTAAGTTCCTAGGTTACCTGGTAACAAGAAAGGGAATAGAAGCCAGCCCAGATCAGATCAAGGCCATCCTAGATCTACAGAGTCCAACATCGGCAAAACAGGTTCAACTGCTCACTGGAAGGGCCGCAACCCTAAACAGGTTCATAAGCTGAAGTTCAGACAAGAGTAAACCCTTCTTTAACCTGGTAAAAAAGACCGCAGACTTCCTATGGACTGAAGAATGTGAGGCCGCTTTGGTTGACCTAAAGAAGTATCTGACCACGGCCCCAGTTCTCTCCACACCTGAACTTGGGGAGGAGTTGTTTTTGTACTTAGCCGTGTCAGAGCACGCAGTAAGTGCAGTGCTAATCCGAGAAGAACAGGAGAATGTAATCGTTTATTATGTAAGTAAAACCTTGGCAAACACTGAAACAAGGTACTTACCACTGGAGAAGTTAATGCTGGCCTTGGTAATGGCCTCAAAGAAGTTGAACCACTACTTCCAGGCACACAAAATTGTAGTGCTAACAGAGCACCCATTGAAGTCCTTATTGCAACAAGGAGACTTAACAGGAAGAATTGCAAGGTGGGCAGTGGCCTTGGGCCAGTATCACCTGGAATTCAGGCCCAGAACAGCAATCAAGGGCCAGGTTTTGGCCGACTTCGTGGCAGAATTCACGCCTGAATACCTCGAACATCAGGCTCCGTTGGGCCAGGATGAACGAGGTCCTAGCAAGCAAGGAGAATCCCAGCCAACAGCAAAGGAGCAAAGGAAGGAAAAGCTCAGACCCTGCAGCATCTACATCGGCGACTCATTCAGACTGTTTGTCGATGGAAGTTCAAACCGACAGGGAGCAGGCGAGAGTATCACTGATATCCCCAGATGGAGAAATAATAGAACAGTCCATCCGTTTGGGATTTAGGGCCTCAAACAATGAGGCAGAACATGAGGCATTAATTGCAGGGCTAAAGTGGCGTGAAAGCGAAGCGAGCGAGGTAATAGTTTTTTGTGATTCACAGTTAATTGTTAACCAGTCAACAAGAGAATTTGCAGCCAGGGACGAGAGGATGTCAGCATATGCAAAAGAGGTTATCAGATTGGCCGAGTTATTTCAGAACTGCCGACTTCTTCAAGTAAGCTGAGATGATAACAGCCACGTCGACGCGTTGGCCAACCTGGAAAGACAAGAACAATTGTGATCGACTATATGTCAGGCCCGAGCATAGAATCACAGAACGCAAAGCAAGAAGCAATGTGTGTGGACATGGGGCCAAGCTGGATGGATGCAATTGTTGCATTCCTGAAAGAAGGAAAGCTGCCAGAAGACCGCAAGGAGGCACACAAAGTCAGATTGAAGTCGACAAGATTCAACTTGACTGCGGACGGACATCTCTACAGAAGGTCCTTCACTGGACCCCTTTTAAGGTACGTACACCCTTTACAAGTTGAAGATTTTTTATATGAAATTCATGAAGGGATTTGTGGAAGCCACATTGGGGGCAGATCATTAGCCCATAGGGCCATCACCCAGGGGTATTGGTTGCCCTACATGCAAAAAGATGCAGAAGCATACGTAAAGAAGTGCGAACAATGCCAAAGGTTTGCACCTTTGATTCATCAACCACCACGACTGAACCCGATTCAAATTCTTGGTCATTTTGCCCAATGGGGCATGGATGCGTTGGACAACTTCCCCAAGCAACTGGGCAGAGAAAATACTTGCTGGTAGCAATAGATTACTTCACAAAGTGGATAGAGGCAGAACCTCTTGCCAAAATCCGAGATGTGGACGTCAAGAATTTCATATGGAAAAACATTATCACCAGATTTGGCATCCCTAGAGCCATCGTTGCCGACAACGGAACGTAGTTTGACTTATCAAGAACTTCTGTGCAAAATTCAAGATCAAGAATTACTTTTCAACACCAAGTTTCCCCCAAAGTAATGGGCAAGAAGAAGCATCCAACAAAGTAATTTTGGATGGAATAAAGAAGAGGCTGCAGGCAGCAAAAGGGAAGTGGGTACACGAATTGCCCAACGTACTTTGGGCATATCGGACTACGCCGAGGAGATCAACGGGGGAATCCCCCTTTGCCATGGCCTATGGCACAGAAGCAGTAATTCCACTGGAAGTCGGCATCCCAGGGATCCGAACCCAGGGAGTTGAGAATGGGACTAATGACATACTCTTAGCCCGAGATCTGGATCTTTTAGAAGAGCGAAGAGAGAAGGCTGCAATTCAGCTTACAGTATACCAGCAACAGTTTGCCAGAGCTTACAACAAGAAAGTCAACCCAAGAGATTTTCAAGTCGGCAACCTAGTCTTGAGAACAGTCGTCGGCAACAAGAAAGATCCCAGAGAGGGCAAGCTTGGCCCAAACTGGGAAGGACCTTATAGAATTACTTCGGTGTTAGGCAATGGAGCTTATCGGCTTGAAGACAATGAGGGCAAAGCATTACCAAGACCCTGGAACACTTGTAATTTGAAATTTTTCTATCATTGAGATGTTCATTATTTTTGACCGATGTCATCAATAAAATCTTTTCAGAATTCTTCAAGCACATATGATTGATTAAGATACTTAACATTGTTTCGGGAAAACATAAAAAATGAGAACCCAAGTAGAACTTAGGTTCACATTGGGGGCAGAGAGAAGACAAAGTTTATCACTTGTTGAAATTTGTAGCAATTTACAAGTTGGTCAAACCGATACAAAGTTTACCACTTGTTGAAATTTGTAGCAATTTACAAGTTGGTCAAACCGATACAAAGTCTACCACTTGTTGAAATTTATGGCAATTCACAAGTTGGTCAGATCGATACAAAGTCTACCACTTGCTAAAATTCATAGCAATTTACAAGTTGGTCAGACTGATACAAAGTCTACCACTTGTTGAAATTTGTAGCAATTTACAAGTTGGTCAGACCGATACAAAGTTTACCACTTGTTGAAATTTGTAGCAATTTACAAGTTGGTCAAACCGATACAAAGCTTACCATTTGTTGAAATTTGTAGCAATTTACAAGTTAAAAGTAAGCCGAGATGGTTCCTTAACTTCACTTGTTGAAATTTGTAGCAATTTACAAGTTGGTCAAACCGATACAAAGCTTACCATTTGTTGAAATTTGTAGCAATTTACAAGTTAAAAGTAAGCCGAGATGGTTCCTTAACTTCACTTGTTGAAATTTGTAGCAATTTACAAGTTGAAGTTAAGCCGAGATATCTGTTTCTCTTCGTTTGTTGAAATTTGTAGCAATTTACAAGTCGAAGTGAAGCCGATGTTATTGCTTACAGACTTATAGCAATCTACTGGTTGGATAAACCAAAGAAGATGTTTAACACTTGTTGAAATTTGTAGCAATTTACAAGTTGAAGTTAAGCCGACATATGATCATCTGTTGAAATTTGCAGCAATTTACAGGTTGAGGTAAATATAATTATTTAAACCCTTGTTGAAATTTGCAATAATTTACAAGTAGATCATTGTTTAATACTTATTCTAACTTGAGAAAAGTTTACTGTCTGTGTTAATCCTTGTTGAAATTTGTAGCAATTTACAAATAGGACAGATTGAGATTACTGTTTAAACACTCGTTGAAACTTGAGAAAAGTCTGCAAAGTTAACATTGAATAGTATATGTTTTATACTTGTTGAAATTTATGAGAAGATTGCAGGTCAATGTCTTGCCAAAGTAAAATTTGCAGTTATTATACCCGAGGTATGTAATCCCGAGAAAATTGTGCAAAGGAAGAATTATGTAAATCATACAAGATATTCTAAGTATAAAGCCATACAGAAGCAATGAAGAGAAATTAAAGACTAAAGCATTCAGAGAAAAACAGTTTCGGTTGTATATAATAAAGGCACTATGGCCTAGCAAAAGTTAATTGTTCACAAGTGACAAAGAAAGGCGCGTCGGCCATAAAGAGAAAGCTTACATTGTTCTGAAAACAAAAGTACAAAAAAGAAAAAAAAGTACAAAAGACATTCAATCTTCTTCAGCATTAACAGATGGTTAGGCTAGGACCTCGGAGGGCTCTAGAAGAACCACCTCGGCATCTTTTTCTCCCACAACCTCTGCATCTTTTTCTACAACAACCATGGCATCTTTGTCTGCCGCAATCTCGGCGTCGATCTCCGCAAGTGTTTTATCAAGACTTCTTTCAGCTAGAAGAAGGTCAGATGATAAACGAACTGGATCAGCTTCCTTGGGCACCATCTCAGTCTCTTCATCTTGGGTTAAGTCTAGGATTTGCTCAACTTGAGGAGGAGACTTGACCTCAGTAGCATCCTTAGACTTTCTCACCAAGGCCTCTTCATCATTATTGTCTTCATCCTCATCTTCAGCTTCGGATTTAGACTCAGCTTCTTCCTCAGCTTGACTTGGAGGTGGAGGAGGAGGAAAGGGAAGAGGAATAGCTTCAGCCTTGTGCCAGGGTGAGTCAGCAGGAAGATCAAGTTTTTTTACCAGGGACATTCAACCCAAGGAAAATCCCCTATTGCATGCCTGCCTGACTTGAAGTTTGTAATCTTCAGTAACATCGGCTACACCCTGGGCATAAGCCTTTTCGTCGGCTTCTTTGATTTCGACCGATTTCATAGCCAGGGCTTCCTCGAGCTCCTTCTCGGCCTGGGCAGCCTTTTCCTCAGCTTCTTTCTTTTTCTCGCCAAAGAATCGCTTTTAAAGAATTGACCTCGGCCTTTTCCTCAGCCATTTGTTGGGCCTGAGTGGCAGCCTCGGCCTGATCCTCCAGAGTCTTCATTTTGTTTTGAAGACTCTTATTGATCTTCTGGAGGGCAGCATACTCCTTCTTCATATCAGAAAATTTCTCCTTAGTCTCAAAGGATTGCATAGAAAAGGAGTGGGCGTGCTGGACAGCCTGAAGGAACATAAAAACAGAAGTTAGTACAAAATTTACAAGTACAACAAGATCAACAAAGACAGGTTACAAGATGAAGACACTTACTTGAATGCAGCGTTGCAGAATCAGAGCGTAATTTTCGTATTCACTCATCTCGGCGTTCTTTTCAAGATCGCCTGGGAGAAGGAGGGCTGTGCTTAGTGCAACACCGATGTTGATATCATCAGAGCTGTCACTAGCCAAAACAAGCTTGTTCTCCAATGTAATTTCAGGCCTCCAGGGGACATTTGGCACTTTAGACTTTGAAATCGTCGCTGAAGAAGACCTTGGCTTCTTTGATTTTTGGGACTCTGATGGTTGAGCCTCAGCGGACCTTTTGACCGAAGAAGAAGCAGTCTTCTTGCTATCGGCCAATTGTGAGATAGGTAAGGCGTCTTCACCAAATTTCGAGAGCTTTGGACTTCGGCTGGGCCTTCTTGGTTCTTTTTGTCTTTGGTGGGAGCATGGATTGGGTTGGCACGGCATCAACGTCGGTTGGAAGGTCGGCTAGGAGGTCTTGGGCGACAGGTTTTGGACGAACCATTTCGGCAGTTTTAACGAGTCTGCGTCGACGTTTTCTTTCAGGAATTGGTACCAAGAATGGTGCCGAGGTGGAAGGTTGATTGGTTAGGTCAGATGTGGATCCATGATCTGTCTGGGATGAAGAAGCAGCTTGAGTTGTGACAGTAGGTGGAAAGAGGCTCTTTTTCTTCTTCCTTGGGGCGTCGGGCAAAGTGGATTTGTACATGGGGATGAAATTCAATAGGAGTGGAGCTTTGCGCTTTTGGATAGGAAGGTCCAAAAGCTTCTTTAAATCTTTGCCAAGGAAATAGGACTGGCGAAAGTCCTTGGGTGGCTTACGAACGTCTGCAAAGAAGAACATGACATCAGAAATAGGCAAAGTTTTGAAGATTTAAAAAAACAAACTAAGTAATTGACACTGGGCTCTTACCCTTGCCCTCTTTAACTGTCCGAGAAAGAGGGAAGAGATGGACTTCCTCGGTTGGGCCAAACTCCCAGTTTGCCGAAGCAATGAGATAGTCATCTCCAGCCCCTTTGTTGGAGTCTGGGAGGTCGGCTACAATTTTGAACTCAGGGGACCTCAGCTTGAGGTAATACACAAAACCCTTTTCTTTCAGGTCAAGGGCACACATGGTGTAACAATATTGTATGTCGGCAAGAGTGATCCTAACATTCTCCTACCTAGCTAAGGCTATGATGCCATCAATCACACGATAGGAGTTGATGGTAAGTTGCATAGGGTTCAAGGTGTAGTAGTGAAAAACTTCACGAAAAAGGGGATTGAGTGGGAGCCGAAGTCCACATTCAACAAAAGCTACAATAGGGAAAGGCATCGTATTGTCTGTAGGCATGAGGGAATCATCATCCCCAGCTAGTCTAAGGTAAACGTCATCAGGAATAGAGAACTCTTGCCTAAAAAATTCAAGTTTGGTTGGGGTGTTTACCCTATGTCTCCACATACCCATGATTTTGGTGTAAATGTGCTTGATTACAGAAAGAGGGTGCTCTTAAAGGGTCACTAGGACCTCAGTTTAAGCCTAGGGATATATTGATAAGGCTTGTTTCAATTTTTCCTAAGAATTAATGGTTCTATATGTAAATCCCAACCCTAAATCTATGAAAGCAAAGATTGAAGGCTCGAATATGGGAAAAACACAGAAAGCAGAAAACAAAAACGAAGTTTCAGATTCAAGAACACAAAGGGTGGAAGACCAAGAACAATGGTGAAACAGTGCAAGTGTTCATGACATGTGTAAAATCATGAAATAAGATGCATTCAGGTGAATGATTCACAAGAATAAATGCTTAAGTAAAGTAGTAAAATCAGGAAATTCCAAGGATAATCAAGAACTGGAGAAGAAGGGCCAGTTGCTTACCGGATAAAATGAAGCCGGAATGAAATTCGCCGAGGACGGACGACGGATGAAATAGTAGCGAAAGCTTCGCAGGAATGGCAGAACAAAGGCAGTTGCAGAGTTTGGAGCTTAGAGCAATGGCAGATTCAAAGAAAAAAGAGCTTTAGAGAGAGAAAAACAAGTGAACAGAATGCAAAAGTAAAGAAAGAAAGAGGAAAAAACAAAGTTTTGTTAAAAAACCTGAAACGGCGGCAAAATAAGGCATTTATTACACCTAGAACAATGCATGCGTCAGACGACGCAGATGGATAAAAGACGGCTTACAAGCGCGTCACAGGCACGGGCCAATAGAGATGAAACACGTAAGAGAAACGGTTGAGAAGTAATGCAGGACAGCTCATACACGTAGAAGAGTGCATTTGAATTCTTGTTCTTGAAAGAAGACATGTCGGCTTAAAGAAAATGATCTCGGCTAAGGAGTTTTTATGCCGACGTACTGAAAGGAACTAACGGTGTAGGTTCCATCACCTCAGAATGCCGAGATAATAGAACCTAAGGGGCAATTGTGGGGATATACTTTTAAGTACCAACACGTGGTTGGGTGACGCCGACGTGTCAGCCGAGGTGCCACGTGTCGTGGTAAGTTATGCTGAGGTAATTTCGGAGTTGCCGAGGTTATCTCCGAAGATATCGAAATCCGGGATAAGTAGATAAAGGACAGGAGTCCTAGATTGGGGGAAGACTTCAGTTTGGATAAAGGTAAAACTCTTGGAGAGTTTTGTCCTAAACCCATTGGGAGTTCCAGAACTAGCAATAATCCTGAGTCCATTGGAGTTAGGCTCCTATTGGGGCTAGGATTGTGTTGACTATAAAAGAAAGGCACCCCCATGGGTCTAAGGTATGTTTTTAATACTCAAGCTTGTGAGTTGAATACTTGATTATCTTCGAGAGATATACTGACTTGATCGTCGGAGTGCCCCCGGGTGGAAGAACCACCGCCGGAGCCTTTTTCTTTCTGTGCAGGACAGTAGGGTGCCATCTATTCTGCCTGTGTTCTATAGCTGAATTACTAAGGAGGGCAGTGTGATCGGAAAATCACTCACACAATATATATATATATATATTACATTATTGAAGGCGGTAAAAAGAGTTAGATAGGTATGTGGTAAAAACTTACATTAATTAACATCTCTTTAATTTAAATTAAAAAATATATATTTAAGGAAAAATTTGAAATTTGAAATAACATAATAATTATAAATCGTTATAATTTTAAACATCTTGCAAGTATAGTAATGGACTTTGGGTGACTACTGAGAGTTGTTTATTTTTTATTTTTATTTTTTTTTATCTACAAAAAACTTTATTGATAACCACAAAGTAATTCAAGGCGATACAAAGTGATACATCAATAAAGAAAGGGGCTAGTGCTTAAGCATCACACCCAATGTGTCAATCCCAATTAGGTTGGCACTCACACGTGAGCTCAATCATATGCTAGCACAAAACCGAGGTCGATAAGTCACCAACCAAAACAAGAGCACTCAAACAAACTAAGAAATGCACCTAACACACAACAACAGCAGCAGCACACAGCTACTGCCCAATGTGTCAAAACACTACCATCACACAGCAGGAGCAAAACTTGAAAGCAAAAATACCAGCAACAGAGCTCCCCAATAAAAGGCTACAGCAACAACAAAATCATGCACCCTTCACCTCAAGCAATGTCTGACCTATTGTAGATTATAAACAAAATCATGCACTGTGTTATGCACACTTGGTAGACTGCTCTTAGCCCAAAATGCTATCCTTGACTTCACAATGTCCTCCAAATCAACAAAATTAGGATGTCCATCATTAAACAATATATCATGCCTCAACTTCCAAATCAACCATATTAATACTAATGGCACAATTTTCAACACCTTTCCTTCCTTTTTCTTAACCGAAGCCCCTGGCCACCAATGTAACAAAGCCTCAATAGACCTATGGATTACCCACAACATATCCCACCACCTTATAATCCTAGACCAAACTGGACAATGTAATAGAACATGGTTTACACTTTCAATTTCCTTTTTACAGAAGGCACGCTGTGTGCTAGCATTCACACCCAACACCCTAATTCTCTATTGGATATCTGAAGTTTTCACTCTTCTCCTCTATGCGAACCAACCAAAGAATTGGATTTTGGGAGGGGCCACATTCTGCCACAGCTCATTTGTAACATGCAACTTCAGTCCCTTAGCTACTTGAAACCATTTCCAAACTGATGCCACTGTAAACTGACCTAATGGATCTAACTCCAACCTCAAATAGTCATCCAGGTTCTTTCTGATTATAGGTACTACACTCAGTCACTCACATAACTTGTTGACCTCTACCTCTTCCCATGCTCTTAACTCTCTTTTAAATACCAGATTTCATTCCCCTGTGCTCTCTCTACGTAGATTGTACTGTGTCAACGGGCCTTTATTTTCCACAAATAAGTTAAACAATCTCGAAAACTCCTCACTGAGTCTACTACTATTCCACCACTTATCAGTCTAGAAATGAATTCTCTCCCCATTCCCAACCTTTACTTTTGCATTTTCCAAATAAAAGTCAAACACCTGAGGGTTATCCTTCGTAATACTTAGAATACTCTGCCATATTGGAGACATATTGCCTGCTCCACCAATATCAGGCCACCACTCACCACCATATCTCCCATTACTACAGGAAAATACACTTTTGGCAACTAAAAGTACCAACTAAAAAAAGTTTAGTTGCCAAATGTACACGCATTAGCTACTAAAAAAAATTTGGTTGCCAAAAGTATACACTTTAGCTACTAAAAAATATTTGGTCGGCAAAGGTACAATCTTTAACTACAAAAAATAATATACTTGGTATTTATTGTACTTTTGGCAACTGATTATGTTTTAGTCATTAAAAATAGAATTTTGGGAGACAAAAAAAATAATTTGGTCCCTAATTGTACAATCTTTATCTATTAAAAAATAATTTTATTGGTATTTATTTCAGTTTTGGAGACTGATTATGTTTAGTCGTTGAAAATTGGGTTTTGGGCGACTAAAAAAATAATTTGGTCCCTAAATGGACAATCGTTAGCTATTAAAAACAATTTAGTCGGTATTTATTTCACTTTTAGCGACTAAAATTTTGTAACCAATCGTAATTTAAAAGTTTTGGAGGGAAGAGTTCAATTTTTGGAGGGATTGATAAATTAACTGGCGACAAAAATGTATGGGAGTTGGGAAACAACGCCTTATTGGCAACGAAAGATTACTTCATCGGGAAAAAATAATTAAACTAGGGTTTAGAGACGATGTCAATTTTAGGATACTCGTAAAATCTAACTCTCTCAAACCTTTGTCTCTCTCATTCTGTTACTCTCTCTCATTCCTCTAGCTCTGCCCTCTTCCTCATATTCAATCGATGTATGTTTGTCAACATCGCCGTCGGGTACGAAGCATCGCTGTCGGTGTACAGGAACACTACTGTCACAACACCGTCGATCCATTTCCCCAAGTATGTCTCTCCATTTCTCCCTCTCTCTGTCTCTCTGTCTCCCGCCGATTAGGGATTCTTCAGGGTACAGAAACTCAATCATTTCTTTATGTCATAAATCTTGGTGGCGATAGAAAATGTTGAACCTTGTTGATTGTTATAACCTATTTTTGTTACTGTATAATATATAAATATATATATATACACACTTTGGGGATGTGAAATGTCAGAGATTTAGATTAATTAAAAATTTATTGGGGAAGTGTTTTTGATTGTTATAACATGTTTATGTATTGGGGATGTGTTTCTGATTGTTATAACATGTTTATATGTTGGGGATGTGATTCGGAAATGATGAATAGTTTGCATTTTGGTAATCATCACTCTCTACTCAATGATTTCATGTTCTTTCTCAAATCAACTTTACTTGCTATACTTGTGGATTTACCTATAGTAATTGTAGGGGAAAAAAATCAATGTATACATCCATGTTTCAAGACACTGATGTATCTGTTTTATTTATTACTTCTGCAATTTTTATTGATAGATACAAACTGCACTCATAGCTCACAAACTGGACCACTATGGTCCTTAGGATTAGAAAGAAACCAAATCCTACTAAAACTCTGTGTGTAGTCAATAACTTGAAATGTTGTTGGAACATTTGAAACTTTTCATAGCCATTAATAATAAAATTGATATTTACATTTCTAAATATATGTATATCTATATTATTATATAAAGAACATATAACTCTTTGGATAATGCTAGTGATACTAAATTTTCTACCAAATGAATGACCAAATGTCTTACATGGGTGTGTTGTATAGACATTTGGTCATTCATTTGGTAGAAAATTTGAGCCTATAGCATTTTCCTAACTCTTTTGATATAAACTGTCACTTTTTTCTATTATCAAATTATCCTATTACAACTGGCCCTATATAAGTGAAGTTTTGATTTTGATTTTCCAATTTTGATAATTTTTTTTTTTTTTTTTTATATATCTCCAACATTCAACAGTTGATTTTTGTAGCACACTCATCAAGTGTGTAGCTTGCACCGTCTAGTGTATGTATATATAACACAAACAAATCATGAGTTGTATGCACATACACACAATTTGGTAGAGAAAAAAAAATGTTTTCTTTATTGCATCCCTTATTTCTCTCTCTTCTTCCCTTGCTTTTCTTCACACTTCTCCTTCTCAAATGGCTATCCACCACACAAAAACCTACGACCATCTCCCTCAAAGCTCCCAATCATAGGAAACCTCCACCAAATGGGCCAATTCCCTTACCGCTGCCTCCTATCGCTATCTCCAAAACACGGACCTCTCATGCTACTTCAATTTGGTAGCATGCTAGTTCTCGTGGTCTTCTCTGCAGAAGCAGTGCAGGAAATCATGAAAACCCATGACCTCACTTTCTCCGACTGGCCTAAACTGAGCATTGCCAGCAAGCTCTTGTATGAAGCTAGAACGTGGGTTTCGCGCTATGGCGAGTATTGGAGACAGATGAGGAGCTTATGTGTGTTGCAGCTCCTAAACAACAAGCGGGTACTCTAATTATTTGAGGTTTTTCATTGTATCATTTTAAAATACAAATTTATTTGCTAAATAATATGGACAAAATCAACCGCATAGAACATAAATAGAGCAATCCCAGTCACCTTACAATTTTCTATGAACTTATTAGTAGTCCAACAATGATTCATACTACTAAAAAAAAGACCACTAATAGCACTAATGCATTGGGAATGTCAAAAAAAAAAAAAAAATAAGGCATAGTCCACTGCTACATCATTAGTGCCATATCATTAGCAGTGCTATTAGAGCACCACTTTTAATGCTCTCAACCATTTTTCTTAGTAGTCTAACAGTTGGGTTTTTGTGTATATCTTATTTCATGAGTCCATTACATATACAAAATATTATTTTCAATTAATAAATTGATATGATTGCATGAGATGATCTATAGGAATATATTTCAGGTTTTCAATAAGAAAGGAGCTTCTTTTTTAGTGTTGTTTTTTCCCCCTCAATCTTCTACCTTTGTCCAAATATTATTGTACAAGTTATTATATTTTGGCTTTTGTGTCATTTTTATTTTTATAACTTTAATTGTCTCAATTTTGATAATGATTTTATGATTTTGTCTAAATTTGATCCAATTAATTACAATTGTTAGTGTAATTATATGGAAAATATGCACAAGACTATATGTGTTATACTTTTATAGATAAAATTATAAACTTGTTCAACTCAAGTTATCCTCAACTAACTCAGTGACCATTTTTTAAAAATTCTAATTGATGTTATCAATTGGATCAAATTAACACAAAATATAAAATTAATGGTTGAAACTAAGCTATTTGAAATTATAAGGATAAATATAGAGACTACCAATATAATTTTTCATAATATGTAATATGGATGCAAATCAAATCGTTAATTTTGTATTCAATTTTGAAATGACAAAAATTTAATCATGACACAATTACATTTACAAGTGCACGTTTACGAGTGCACTGAGTCACATACTCAGAAAATACATATCTCTATCATCAAATTGCTAGTGACTTTATTTTGGATAATATATTGCTATAACTTTTTCATATAATTTACATCAATTATTCCAACAGGTAAAGTCTTTCCACGCTGTGAGAGAAGAAGAAACGGCGCTTATGATAGAGATGATCAAACAATCATGTTCTTATTCATCTTCAACAACGGTGAATTTGAGTGAAATGTTAGTGTTGCTTACGAATGGTGTCGTGTGTAGGGTGGCCTTGGGGAGGAAACACAGTGGGAGAAAGTTTAAGGAGCTTTTGGGAGAGGTTGTGGAGTTGTTGGGTGTTTTTGATTTGGGAGACTATATTCCATGGCTTGCTTGGGTGAATAGTTTCAATGGTTTGTATAAGAGAGTGGATAGAGTTGCTACGGAGTTGGATGGTCTTTTAGAGAGTGTAGTTGAAGAACATATGGATCTGAGAAGAGAGAAAAGTGGTGGTGAGAAAGCTGATCATGAAAGTGGTGTTGAAATTGAACAAGATTTTGTAGATGTGTTGCTTGATATTCAAAGAGATAATAAGGTTGGCTTTCCTGTTGATAGGGATAGCATCAAAGCACTCATCTTGGTAAGACTTGACCTTCCTTTTCTTTCTTGTTCTCTTTTAACTAAATAAAAAAGCATACTTATGAATCACTTTGATCAAACCATGAACATGAATATTGGGTCTAACAGACACACTATCTTATGTAATGTCACCGATTAACTCATCATTTGTGTAATGGGTCTCACCACCCATATTTATGTCAAATAATGTGCTAACACATGAGATAATAAATTAAAGGTGGCATAAAAGATGGCAAGTGTAGCATCACTCTAATAAAATATTATAAATTGCATTAAGTGTACATCTTTTGTCTCTCACTAACTTGGCTTTGTAATTCTCACTATCATAACGTGTGATTATTCATTGTTGATAATACATGTTATATCTACTACTTACTCCACAAATTTGATGACAAGGTTTGACGAAAAAATTCATTTACCCTCCAAACTATCATTGGAAAATCAATCAGGGAGCATTTGCACCCAAAAATTCTTGTTTAAAATATAATAAGTACTATTAGGTAGAGATTTTTGTAACACCCCAAAAATAATACAACAAAGATAACTCATATGCGAAATAAATATGAGAAACAACATACTTTCATAGATCAGAGTTCACTGTTTAACAACCAGTTAAATGTGATGTAGGCTTACATCATTCCAAGACATTGCTTGGTTATACAAATTGAGTCTTGCTCATTACATCTTAAGCCCTTGGCTTTACAAATAATAAACATACACAGATAAGGCATAAATAAGAAGCTCTTGCTTCCCGAAAGCCCATCCATGCTATTGCCTTGGAAAAAACATCTCACCTGCACCTGAAAATGATATTCTTGTATAGGGTGAGCCAACAGCCCAGTGGAGATAATCTAACACAATATATGAGGTTTAGCAAAGGTATAAATACTACGTGCACAAACAATACCGATACTAAAACATCCACAAGGCCTGCATATTCATATGCCTCTAAGACCTAACCTCATTCCATTTGCCTTCAATTCATTTCCAATTCATATATGCTACTCAATTCATGAATTAAATTCATTATCTTTCAACAACCAAAATGAAACTCCAACTCAATGGTTTTTCCAACTATTCAAAATACACATAAACACTTCAAACTTGCCATTTTACGAATATTTCGTCCGAAGGAATCGACACCCATTTGTATATGAAATTTCGGGTCTTTCACCCAAGACACTCTGGCCAACTTGTTTTAAAATGGAGTCCATCCCCTTTCTCCTCCCAAACAAATATACATATACAATGTATTTATAAACATAATCACATATGTGTAGACACCCTATTTTTGACCGTCCTCAAGACTTAGACGTCGCCGTTTGAACACTCGGTGATCATCCATGTTTGTATTCGTCTTGAGCTCCCGGAGGTCTCGGCTACACGCCTTGCCTCAGGATCTCTCGACTCGACTGTTTTGTGTCTGGTTTTGCACCAAACACTTGTGCTTTGCCTTGGAGGGGCAGGAAATGGCTTGTGGGCCATCCCCACACTCCACCGGCCATGGCTTGAGGCCACCGGCTGTGCTTTGTTGCCACCGGCCAAATGTTTGGCCGGCCGGCATTATGGATGGCCGGCCGGCTATCTTTTTTTGGTCAATTGCATTTTTGGCCGGCCGACTACTGTGCATCTACTTTTGCAGATATTTTTGTGCAGCTGGCATGCACTTTGACCCCCTCCATACACGTGTATGGAGGGATTGCCCTCTTGTTAGCTTCCTTTGGAAGCTTTACAAGACTAATTGTCTATAAGAAGGAGCTTTTTCTCTCTTGTAAAAGGGGTTAGACAATTTTAGACAAAAAATTTTTTTAGAGTTTGAGCTTTAGGGTTAGGGTTTGTATCTCTTCTATGTCTATATCTCTCTCTTGTGTTTAGTGTGTGTTTAGTCTCATTTTTGTGCACAAACACCCACCATCACACCTTTTCTTGGTTGCTGAGGTACCAGAGGTCTTTCCTTGAAGCTTTTGGACTGGTTTGGAACCAAAAGAGCTGCTGGAACATTGTTTGTGAAGAGGGTCTACAAGGGTAAGACTTTTGTCCATTTTTACCCCATTTTTGCAAGGCTTTTTAGCCTATCTTGCATCTGTTTTTGAGCTTAACATATAACATAGAAAAGTTCTATTTTTAAGTGCTCTAAATAGTTGGATAAGGTTGCTTTAAGCTTTGGGGTTGTTTGACCCCTCTTAAGCCTTGTAAAGCTCCATTTTTGTGCCATTTTGGTTGAGCTCTGGGACCATTGTGTTTGGGCCTCCTCACCATTGAAATCTTGAGAGATTTCAGAGGTGAGGATGGTGCCTTGAGGTCCTAGGAAGGAGGGGGCCACCCCCTCTCCTTGTTGTCCTTGAAAAGGGCCTTTTTTTGCCTCTTGAGGGAGCATCTAGTTTAAGTGTGTGTTGAACATGCCTTGACTTTTTTTTATGCTTATTATGTCATAATATAGCTCTGTTTTTAGTTGGTTTTGGTACACCATGCTTGCTTAGCATACATGCCTTGTAATGCCATGATTTGCCTCAATATATGCATAGTATTTATACTACCATGCTCATGTGTTTTGGCCGAGCTTTGTGGAGCTTACATGCATATTTTGATGTACTAAGGGACTATTTTAGGTCATTTGAGTCATTCATGTCTTGCTTTGTATAGCTACCATGCAATCCCTCTTGTATGCCTTAAGCTTTGGCCCCTCTAACATGCCATCCTTGCTTTGTTTCAGTGGTTTGGAATCACTTGGTATGTTATTTCAGACCTCATGATGTCCTTATATGCTTGCATTCGATGTCCCTTTAATGCTCTATAAGGTTGTCATCTCATGCTCCATGTTTAGGCCTCTATGCATGCCATCATGTTTAGGCCTCCTAGGACGCCATGTCATTGTGTTTTAGTTTTGTTTCAACATCCTAAACCTCTGATTTTGGTCATTCAATTTATGCCATGTTTGGTTTTGTTAAGGGTAGTTCAATACATCCTTAGCTTACCTTGAGTACTTGGACCAATTGCATGCTATGCTTGTCTTGTTTGCTTGATTTGGCATCATCTTCAACATGATTTTCAGAGCTTACCTTGCATGCTAATTGTCCATGTTTACCTCCTTTTAAGTGTGCTTAGAAGTTGTCCCTTTATGCTTAGGAATTGGACCATATTTGCATGCATGTGTGTGTGTTTTGGACCTCACTTCCATAGCATTGGCCACTGTTTTGGACCTAGTTTTGGGGCTGTCCAATTAGTGTAAGTCCCTCCCTTAGCATGTGTTGCATGCTTACCTTGTGTGTTGTTGCATGCTTGGTCCCATTTGTATGATGTTGCATGCCTTGCATACTTGTATGTTTAGATTACATCTTGCGTACTTGTAAATTGCATTGCTTCATGTCTTACATGCTTCTTTAGGTTGTGCGTCTAACATGCATTGCTTGCTTGCATGGTTCATTTTGCATACTAGTCGACATGCTTAGGATTGCATTGCATTGGCATGCATGCTTTGCCTCTTGAATTGCTTGTGATAGAGGTTGAGCCCCTTTATTTGCTTATGTGCATTGCATTCCAATATCAAAATGCACACTTGATTCTTTGGGCCATCATGCATGGAAATGCGTGATTGGTGGTCCGAGAATCGAGGCCTATCCTCATTTGAGTCATACACATGATAAGGAGTGTGGTTGGTGCATACATTACTTGAAATGCATTGTCATGCCAAGTATTGTCCTCTGCTGTTGTCAAATCAGTTTTTGCAGGAAGATTTGGCCGGCCAGCTATCTTCAGTGCCGACCGGCCATCCATTGTTGGCCGATGGAGTATTTTGTAGCCGGTGACCATTATACATGGCCGGTGACCAATCCCTTTAGCCGGTGGTGTTCTACAGCACTCAGAGAAGCAACCCTGGGACTTGTGTAGTCTTTAGAGGAGGATAACAGCCAAAGTAGAGGCACCTTGTGCATGGCAGTGACTTCTGAGCGAAACCAAGCGCGCATGCATTGGACCCTCTTCCCGAGGCTGCTGTTTACTACTTAATTATATTCAATTGATTTGTCAATTATATTAGGTGGTCTGTAATAATTAATTAGCTTGTAGGTTAATTAATTTGTATTATTCTTTTGGTCCCTCCGAGCGAGGGCGAATTTGTAATAAGTATGGGTGCGTGTGTGCATGTCTTCCAACCCCTACTTTTTTCTCCCTTTTGCTTACTTGCTTTTGATGGTTAGTATTAGGTCATATTTACTTTAGCATACCTTATGCTATGCATGCATGCATCCATACATTTGTCTTGCATGCACCGGGCTCGACGCATCATGCTAACTGCATAAAGTATTTCAAATCTAACTTGAATACATGCTATCTGTGCATTTTCACATGTCATCCTTAAATTAGCCGAGCCTATTCTAACTGCATTTTGCCTGTGTTGCATTAGCCATCCTAACATGAACTAGGGTCACGTATGTTTGCTTACTAGTTTACTGTTTTGGCATGGAGTACACTGTAAGTATTTTATGCTTTAGCATCTCGTATGAGTGTGAATGTTAAACATAATAGCATGCTTACCATGTGGTTTTATGCTTATGTGATAAACTGCCTGAATGCCTGTGGGTGAAGGTTGGATTGTTTGAGTTGGGACAACTCATTGAAATCCGTGTTTTAGCCTACTTGCGAGTAGCAAATTCCAAACCGTTTTCCAAACGAACGGATATGCAATGCTTTATTCCAAATTAGGCGATCTAGTCTATACTTGTTTGTTGTGCGCATAATATAGTAAATCTAGGCTAATAACCGGAATAAGAACACATAACGTTCTCAAAATAGGATATCATGGTTAGTAGAGGCCGATCTTCGGATCTGGCGAGAGGGGGTGCTCATAGCTGACCTTACCCAATCGTACCCAAGTTCCCAAGCCGAGGCAACTTTGGTGATGACGGACACATGGCCTTTGGCACCGAGTCAAGGTTTCCTAAATTCCCCCATTAAAAAATATTTAGGTGGCGACTTTGTATTTGGCAAAGCAGTCCATGTTTGGCACATCTTTCAAAAATCTATTTTTCTCAAAACGATTTGCCAGATTTGGACTCTTTGGTTCAGATTTAGAACCGTGACAAAAACGAGTCCGAACTGTGGTAGCATAAGTCCCTCGGGGTGCGTCCACAATATAGAGTACATCCCCTTTCTCCTCCTAATAAACATACATATACAATGTATTTATAACATGGTTATATTCAATGACACTAACAATGGATTAACATTAAATCGCATAATCCTCATGCAATTTTTACAACAATCATAGCTATTCTCCACCAATAGCTCAATACAATTATTTCTAAAGAAATGTTCAATCTCAAAATAAGTATTTTATTCAAAACTTACATAGGTGAGATAATACATGTCCAATATCACCATTTATAACCATAACCTTCCAATTTCACATTTTCAATGTTAATTCTAATTATTTATGCAAAATAATGATTTAATCAAAATTAGGGCAAAATCCCCCTCTTTCCAAATAACCACCCAAACACCAAAATCAACTATTTTGGCACAACATGATCATCTATTTAAGCCTCATACTCATTTATCTCATATTCATCAAAACCCCTCTTTTCATTTTACACCCAAATCCTAGATTTGTCCAAACTACAATCAAATCTCATCATCTATACACAACAGCAAATAACTAAGCTAAAAATCATATTAGAGTGTAGAAATTTCCTACCTCAAGTGTAGAAAACCCAAGCAACAAGGTGGAACTTCAAAGAAGACGAAACCAATTACTTCTTGGATCAAAACGAAGTTCTTGAAGCCCGCTACCTTATTCTCAAAGACACTAGAGTCAAGAATACAACGGATCTAGATGAAATCTTAGAGAGAATGTGTATTCTAGAGAGAGAGTAAGAACACCTGCGTTTTTTGGAGAGTTTTGAAGAGATTATATGCTACAAAAATGACCTAAAATGCCTTATTCACAATCTGATATGAACAGGCTCGCTCGAGCGAAGAAGTTCTCGCTCGAGCGACCAGGCACAAAAAGGTCACATCGCTCGAGCGCAAAAAGCCTCGCTCGAGCAAAGAATGTGAAGCTTTAGGTCTGTCACCCAACGCAGACGCACGCTCAAGCGCAAGAGTTCTCGCTCGAGCGAAGAAATATTTTCACGGGGCTCGCTCGAGCACAAAAAGCCTCGCTCGAGCGAAGAACAGATTACACAAGGCTTGCTCGAGCGCAAGAAGCCTCGCTCGAGCGAAGAAACCAAAATCTGGGCAACAACCATTTCTACCAAAAGACAACCAACCTGTTCCAAACTCGCCCAACAAGTCCCAAAACTCAAATTCAAAGAATTAAAAGGAGAAAACAAGACATAGACAACAATATACAATTACAGAACCCAAGTCCGAAACACAATAAAGGTCGGGGTAAAACTGGGATCGCTATAATTTTTCTGTCTCCCACTAGCCCAATCATATAGTCACCACTATTGCAATATGAAATTCCTCATTGTTTGGTAATACTGTCATATAGCATTACCAAAATTTCTTGTTTAAAGAGCCAAAGCCAAATGAATTATTTGACATATGCCATATTTGTATGTGTTGTAGGATATATTTATTGCTGGAACTGATACGACATACTCCGCTTTAGAGTTGGTGTTGGCAGATCTCTTGAAACACCCCAAAGTCTTGAAGGAACTCCAGAACGAAGTGCAACGAATAGGCAACGGCAAGCGATACATAACTGAAAATGACTTAGAGAAAATTCACTAACTAAAAGTCGTGATCAAAGAGACTATGCGCCTACATCCTCCTATTCCATTGCTAGTTCCTCGAAGATCAACCCGAGATGTCAAGTTAATGAGGGTATGACATTGCAGCTGGCACACAAGTAATTACAAGTGCTTGGGCAATTGGGAGAGACCCATTGTCATGGGAAGAGCTAGAGGAATTTAGGTCCGAGAGGTTCTTGAATACTTCAATAGATTTCAAAGGGCATGACTTCGAGCTAATTCCATTTGGTGCTGGGAGAAGGGGTTGTCCTGGAATTCAATTTGCCATGGCAGTGGATGAGCTTGCATTGGCAAATCTTGTGTACAAGTTTGATTTTGCTGTCCCTAATGGAGCAAGAGGAGAGGATTTGGACATGAGTGAAGCTATTGGTTTGACAGTCCACAAGAGGTCTCCTATATTGGCTGTTGTGACTCTTCCTTCTAGTCTCCACCTAATCCTTAAAAAAAAATGAAAAATTTATTATTATTATTATTATTATTATTATATGTTGGTGTAGTATGTACTATTCACACACTATCAAAGTTTGTAAGAAAAATAAGTTTTGATTGGTGTAAAATAATGTGCTAATTTAATAGTTAAAAATAAATAAATAATTAAGAAAAAAATAAATATTGAACAAGAAGTTACCAAATTTTATGTGGTTTGACGAAATCTGCCTACATTAATAAATCTTTCTTTTTGTCCATTATACTTAATTTTGTATTTAACAAATAGGCTTTTCTAATTCTATTGGCATAGTTCAATGTTGAATATGAGAGTGTGTTGTGGGTTCATAAGCTCATTTTTGTTACCTTTAGGGTCTCTAAATGGCCCGTGGACAAAATATCTGATATTATTCAACTTGACCAACTCATTTCATGGCTCATTTCAGTCCGCTTGAATGTTCAGCTTGTCCCAACTCATAAAAGATGATTTAGGATTTTAAACAAAAGTTTGTAAACGGAGTCCGCCCATAAATCAAGCCCACGTGAGTAAGTCTAATATTTAGTTTGCTTTTTTTTTGTTCTCTTATTTGAAGTTTTTATTTTTTTTTCTTTATGTTTTTTTATTTATTATTATTATTATTATTATTTTGCCTTCCACTTGTAGTATTGTATGTTATTTGATTGTTTTTTGATCATATGAGATGTAAAAAATGTATTAAAAAAAAAAAAAAACAAAACAAAACAAAACAAAATACATGAATTATGTTAGAAAGTAAACAAGAAAATAATTAATGAAAATATTAAAAATGTGAATGAAAATTGTGTAGAACTTAATAATACAACTGTAATGAAAAATGTGTAGCCTGGTTCGGTTTGATTTGATCCGTAAAATTTAGGTTTATGGGTGAGACGTGATTTTAATTTTTTAAATAGGTCCAGCCCTTAGTCTACCTTATATAATCTTATTTTATTGATTTATTTATTTTTGTTGATGAAATTTCATTTTGCATGTGAGTTTAACAGTTAAAATTCATTTTTGAGTAAGTGAGTTTTTCATTTTACACTCATTTTTGGATCAATCATTTTTACACTCAAATTTGAGAACCAGCCAAGCATGAAATATGTGGTCTATATAAGTTTTTATGCCTTTGATTGTTTTACTTTTATTTATTTGTTGATGTGGTTGTCATTATAAAATTTTCCACTTATGGGGCTAATTGGATGATGCGAATCCAGTAACATCATCTATTGCGTTTATATTGGGACCAAATATTAGGTGTACAAGTACGAGGATTCCGGTTCAAAGAAAAAAGAAAAAAAAAATACGAGCATCATAATTTAGAAGTGTTTTGGAAAGATGGTTAAAAGTTAGTTTTTTTTATTTATTTTTTTTACTATTTTACATGAGAGCTGATATGATCCAAAATGCATAAAAATTTGACTTTTAACTGTTAACCCTTGTTCCCAAATGGCCCCCTAGTCATACTAATCTCAGTCTTAAAAAATTTGAAATCTCAAACCCACTCATCTAAGAGCATCTCCAAAAAAACTTTAAATCTCAAACCCGCTCATCTAAGACCATCTCTAAGGCAGAAGGCAAAAAACCATCCCGAGGCATTTTTACTAGTCTAACTAATTTTCTCCTCTTCTAAGGGGCTCTGCTTATAAGAGGCAAAATGTCTATTTTGATTTTGATTCTCCACAAGTATCTAGTTTTCAGTGAGAGGCAAAAGGATTTCTCGTCAAAATTGCTCCCTCCATCTGATCAAGTACTCTTCTTTTGGTTGATTTTATGTTTGTATATTACATCTAATTGATTTGGTTTTGTGTTCGTATATTACCATTTGAAATATAATCGTTTAAAAATATTTTTTAAAATAATTTAACATATATTTTTAAAAATAATATAATTATATATATTTTAAAAAAAAAATATTTACAAATGCCACGTCAACATATGCAGCATGTCATAAAAAGATTATTTATTCATTTATCTATGTTTATAATATATATTTTTTAAAAATTAGTTAAGTTAGTTTGATTGATTATCTAAAATAAAAAGTATAGTTGGAGTATACACCAATTAAACTAGTTAGACAATATAAGGATGTACTTGTCTGTGTACTTTTGCATGGCATTTTGCTTCTTACCCTTGTAGTTGCTCTAACCCAATAAATATAAGCTATTAATTTTTAATTTTTATCTTTAATGAATATTAAATTATCTAGATTATTTTATTTATTATTTGAATTTGGAATGCTAACAAAATAAAATGGTGAAATAAATATGATTTTTAACTAATGTTTTAATTTAAGTCTAGAAAGAAGTATATATATACTTTTTTATGTTATATATTTTTCTACATTATTTATAACTAAAATAATCTAAAATTATAATTAATATTTTATAAATAAGCAAATTGGGCAGGGTTAGAACTCTTTATCCCATGTTCAATTTGAATATTAAAGGGAAACTTACGGGCCGGTCCTATTGACCAAATTTATTTACCTGCAAATCCTGCTCATCAAATTGCTGCCATGACCTATCACCTCCCACTTCTATCCATCGACGAGTACTTCCAACCGCCGGGGATAACCTTCGGCAACCTCTGACGATCACCGTCAGCAACCTCCGACGCTCGCTATTGTCACTATCTCCTAAGATCTGATGGCGACAGGAGAAGAAGAAGAAGAATGAAAGAGAGAGAGAAGATGAAGAGAAAAATGAAAAGGAAAGGCCTTAGTATAAAATTGTTAGCCTTCGTGTCGTAGATCAACATAACTATGCCTTTGCCAACTGCTCTTTGTCCTCTTTCCAATGATAAATTTATCACTAATAGATTGACCCATCCAACATATTCACATCTACAACGACAAATCAGTGATAAATTCATCATTGTATAAATATAAAAAATCAGCAACAATATACAGCATATTCAACAAATCAATGATAAATTTATCACTAATAAATTAATCATATCAAGATATTCATCTCTCTAGTGACAAAAATGATAATTTTATCACTAACTGTTTGTTAAAAAATTACAAAAAGAAAATCTCATCATCATGGTCACAACTTAAACAAGATTCAAAGACATATTCAGTAATAAATTTATCACTAATTGTTTGTTAAAAGATTATCAAAAAAAAAAATCTCGTCATCATCATCATCACAAATCAACACAAGGTTCAAAGAAATATATCAGTGATACTGATACAGCATATTTGGTTTAAGAGAAATAGAGAGAGAGAGAGAGAGAGAGAGAGAGAGAGAGAGAGAGGTGATAAATATAACATGAACAAAAATCAATGATAAATTTATCATTGTATTACTATCAAAATTTCAGCAGCAGCAGTCCACAACATATTAAACAAATCAATGATAAATTTATCACTGAATTAAGTGATAAATTCATCAGATTAGTTCAACATGTTTTACAAATGTAGATCTTCACCAACACACTGTAGAAAGAGTCTCGATCTCATCGGCGGCCATGTAAAGTACCAGATTGGCGCCAAAAACGATAGATCGGCATTGAAAATAATTAGATTTGAAGCTGTGTGAGTGAATTTCCGATCACACTGCCCTCTTTAGTGATTCAGCGGTAGAACATGTGTGAGTAGACGGCTCAGAATCTCGCACAGAAGAAAAGACTCCGGCGGTGGTTCTTCCACTCGGGGGCACTCCGACGATCAAGTCAGTATATCTCTCAAAGATAATCAAGTACTTAACTCACTAGCTTGAGTATAAAAACATACCTTAGACCCATGGGGGTGCCTCTCTTTTATAGCGAATACAATCCTAGTCCCAATAGGAGCCTGGCCCTAATGGACTCAGGATTACTGCTAATCTGGAACTCCCAGTGAATTTAGGACAACCCCTCTAAGAGTTTCCTCTTTACCCAAACTGAAGTCTTCTCCCAATCTAGGACTCTTGTCCATATCTAGGTTGAGTTCCCTCTTCATTCTAGGACTCTTGTCCCCTATCCGCTTATCTCGGATTCCGATATCTTCGGAGATAACCTCGGCCTAACCGAGATCACCTCGGCATCACGACCAGGACACGTGGCACCTCGGCTGACACGTCGGCGTCACCTTGCCACGTGTTGGTACTCAGAAAATACATCCCCACAACTGCCCCCTAGGTTCTATTACCTCGGCATTCTGAGGTGATGGAACCTATCTTCGAACTTTTTCTCGTACATCGGCCTAAGAACTTTCTAGCCGAGATCATTCATTCCAGGACGGCATGTCCTCTTCAGATTCAAATCAATCTTACTGCGCGCATGAGCTGTCATGCACCATTTTTCAACCGTTCTGAGGACGCGTTTCATTCTTACTGGTCCGTGCTGGCGACGCGCCAGCAAGGCGTCTTTCCTCCGCTTGCGCCGTCTGACGCGTGCGTTACCCTAGGCACAATTATTGCCTTGTTTTGCCGCCGCTTCACTTTTGACAAAAACGTTTGTCTCTCTCTCCTTCGCTTCACTTTTACATTTGAATCTCCTTGCTTTCTTTCTCTCTAAAACTTTTTCTCTTTCAATTCTGCCATTACTCTTGCCCGAAGCCCTGCAACTGCCTCCATCTGCCATTTCTGCAAAACTCTGAAGCTCTTGCTACTGTTGCGTCCATTATCTGACCTCGGCGAAGCTTTATCCCGGCCTCACCTTTTTCTGGTAAGCCACCGTTCCCTTCTTTTCCCAGTTCTTGCTTGTTTCTGGGATTTCTCGTTACTTGATTGTTCTGTATTTGATTTGCAAATCACGTACCTCATCTCATTTTGTTGTTTATACTGCGAATATTTGTACCGTTTCACCTCTGTTTTTGGCCTTCCACTCTTTCGTGTTCCTGAATCTGAGACTTTTTTGCTTTCCTGTTTTCCAGATTTTCTTCCCTTCATACTCATTATTCGTAGATTTAGGCTTGGGATTTGCTGTAGAACCTTCAATCCTTTAGGAAAAACTGAAACCAACTTCCCCAACATACACATAGGTTAAGCCGAGGTCCTAAGAGCCCTTTAGGAATACTCTGTTTCTGTAGTCGAACACTTGTTTATATCAAGACCATGGGTGTGTGGAGGGATAGAGTCAATACCCCAACCAAGCTTCAAAACTTTAGGCAAGAATTTTCCATACCAGAGGATGTCCACCTCAGACTAGCTGAGGAGAAGGACTCCATTATGCCCGATGGTGATAAAATGCCTTTCCCTGTAGTAGCCTTCGTCCAGTGTGGACTTAGGTTCCTTCTAGATCCCCTCTTCCGCGAGGTCCTTCATTACTACACCTTGAACCCCATGCAACTTTCCATTAACGCCTATAGGACACTCAATGGAATAATAGCCTTAGCTCGGCAGGAGAACGCTAGGATCACTTTAGCCGACATCCAATACTGCTACACAATGTGCCCCCTGAACCTTAAGGAAAAGGGGTATGTCTACTACCTCAAGCCGAGGTCTACTGCCTATAAAATAGTGGCCGACCTTCCAGACTCCAACAAAGGGGCTGGAGATGATTACTTGATCGTTTCTGGAAACTGGGAATTTGCCCCAGATGAAGAAGTTCAACTCTTCCCTCTTCCTCGAACGGTCAAGGAGGGCAAGGGTAAGAGCCCATCATTAAGCCTTAATGTTGTTTCCTTCAATTTTTCCAAACTTTATCTGTTTCTAATCTTGTGTTTCTTTTTTGAGACGTTCGACCTCCCAAGGACTTCCGCCGATCCTATTGTCCTGGGAAAGGTTTGAAGAAGTTGTTGGACCTCCCTCTCCAGAAGCGCAAAGCTCCCCTGGTGTTAAATTTCATCCCTACTTACACGTCCAAGTTGGCCGACATTCCAAGGAAGAGGAAGAAGAGCGCTTCTCCATCAACTGCTTCTACAGAACAGGCTGCCTCCACATCTGAGCCAGCCGATCAGCCTTCAACCTCGGCTCCAAAGAAACGCCGACGAAGGCTTGTTAAGACAGCCGAGATGGAAAAACCAAACAAAGTGGTGCTGAACCTCTTGGCCGATCTTCCAGACGATATGGATGATGCACCAACCTCTGCCCCCACCAAAGCCGAAGAGAACCAAGAAGGCCCAACCAAAGGCGAAGGCTACCGTGGATGACGCAGAGGCTGAAGATGCCCTGCCAATCTCCAAACTGGCCGAGAAGATCACTTCGGCTCCCTTAAAGAGACCTGCTGAAGCCCAGCCATCAGGGGCCACTCAGCAAAAGAAGCCAAGGTCTACATCTGCCTCAACTTCGGGTTCCAGGGTTCCCAAAGTTCCCTGGGAACCCAAAGTTACTCTTGAAAACAGGCCGGTCTACACCAACGAAAGCGCTACTGACGTCAACATTGGCGTGGCGCTCAGCACAGCAGTCCTTCTTGAGGGCGATATGGAGCGTAACGAAAAAATGAACGGTTATGAGAATTACGCCTTCATGATGCAGCATTCAGTCCAAGTAAGTCTTTGACTTTGATAATTTGTCTTTCATACTTAAAAAATTTTGAAATGTTTATAATGACTTTTGCCTTGTATTCTTCCAGGCCATCCAACACGCCCATACCTTCTCCATGCAGGCTTTTGAAGCGACAAAAGTTAGCCGACATGGAGAAGGAGTTTGCTCTTCTCCATAAACAAAAGCAGGCCCTCCAAATTTCAAGATGAAAAAAGCGGAGGACGGTGCCGAGGCCGCAACCAAGGCTAAGCAAATAGCCGATGAAAAGGCTGAGGCAGTCAAAACTGTTGCTTTATCTCAAAAAAAAGAAGCGAAAAAAAGTAGCCTAAGCGAAAAGGAGCTACAAGAAGCCTTGGCCACCAAGAGAGTCTGAAATTGATCTTTATAAAGAAGGCATGGCCGATGTCATTTGAAGACTATAAGCTTGGTCAAGCAAGCATGCAACAAAGGATATTCCCTAGGTTGGAATGCTTTGGCCAAAAGCTTGATCTTCGGTCGACTCGCCATGGCACAAGACCAAACCATGCGTCTTCCTTGTCCTCTTCCTCCATCTCCAAGCCAAGTGAAGAAGATGATTCTGCCGAGGTCAAGAGGAAGATGAAGGTGAAGATGAAGCCTTGGTGAGGAAGGCCAAACCTCCTCCAAAGGGTGATCAAGTCCTGGACTTGACTGGAGATGAAGACCTCGATGCTGCTTCCAAAGAGGCGGACATCGGCACTCTATCCTCTGACCTCCTCTTGGCAGAGAGGAGTGTTGATGAAACCCTGGCTGAGATTGATCTTTGAAGTCGCGGAGATAAGGTGGCAGAGGTCCCGGCAAATAAAGAAGCTGAGGTTGTGGTGGACAAGGAGGCAGATGCCGAGATCATTCCTCCAGATCCTTCCGACGTTCCTGCCCAATCTTCTGTTAATGCTGAAGGAGTTTAGATGTTTTCTACTTTTCTTTCTTGTACTTTGTCTCTTTTCTTTGTTCTTTCTTTCCTTCAATATACGCTGTCTTTTGTGGCCGATGTGCCTTCTATGTAACTTGTGAACAAGATTTTTGCTTAGGCCACAGTGCCTTCCTTTCATATGCAACTGTTTCTTTCTGAATGCTTCAGTCTTTAAATTCTTCTTTATTGCTTCTGTGTAGTTTTATACTTAGAATATGATTCATACAATTCTTCCCTTGCACAATCCCCTCGGGGGTTACATACCTCGGGCATGTTTACCTGAAGATTCACCTCGGCTAGGGCTTCACCTGTAAACTTGTCATAAGCTTCAACAAGTATAAAGCATATAAATTCAATTAATCTTCATCTTGTAAATTGCTACAAATTTCAACAAGTGAAGATAACAATCATATTAGCTTAACTTTAACTTGTAAATTGCTACAAATTTCAACAAGTAAAGATAAGGAGTTTATCTCGGCTTAACTTTATCTTGTAAATTGCTACAAATTTCAACAAGTAAAGATAAGGAATTTATCTCAGCTTAACTTTAACTTGTAAATTGCTACAAATTTCAACAAGTAAAGATAAGGAATTTATCTCAGCTTAACTTTAACTTGTAAATCGCTACAAATTTCAACAAGTAAAGATAAGGAATTTATCTCAGCTTAACTTTAACTTGTAAATTGCTACAAATTTCAACAAGTAAAGATAAGGAATTTATCTCTAACGTGTTTAAATATAATCTCGGCTTAACTTCGGCTAAGCATTACTAATGTCTTCTCTCTGCCCCCAATGTGAACCTAAGTTCCTCTTGGGTTCTCATTATTCGAAAAACAACATTATGCAAAGTTGTATAAGTTCAGAGGAATTCTGCTAAGATTTTATTGATCATATCGGTAAGAAAAAATCAAATAACATCTAATGATAGAAAAACTTTAAATTACAAGTGTTCCACGGTCTAGGCAATGCTTTGCCCTCATTATCTTCGAGCCGATATGCCCCATTCCCCAACACCGAGGTGATTCTGTAGGGGCCTTCCCAGTTTGGGCCGAGCTTGCCCTCTCTGGGATCCTTCTTATTGCCGACGACTTTTCTCAAGACTAGGTCGTTGATTTGAAAATCCCTTGGATTGACCTTCTTGTTGTAAGCTTTGGCAAGCTGTTGCTGGTATGCTGCAAGCTGGATTGCAGCTTTCTCCCTTCTTTCTTCTAGTAGGTCTAGATCTCGGGCTAAGAGCACATCATTAGACCCGCTCTCAACTCCCTGTGTTCTGATCCCTGGGATGCCGATCTCCAATGGAATGACTGCTTCTGTGCCATAAGCCATGGCAAAGGGGGATTCCCCTGTTGATCTTCTCGGCGTAGTGCGATATGCCCAGAGCACGTTGGGCAATTCGTCTACCCACTTCCCTTTTGCTGCCTGCAGCCTCTTCTTTATTCCATCTAGAATGACTTTGTTTGATGCTTCGGCTTGCCCATTGCTTTGGGGAAAGCTTGGTGTTGAAAAATAGTTCTTTATCTTGAACTTGGCGCAAAAATTTTTGATGAGCTTCTTTGTCAAAGCGTGTTCGTTGTCGGCAACAATTGCTCTTGGAATCCCAAATCTGGTGATGATGTTTTCGGATGAAGCTCTTCACATCCACATCTCAGATTTTGGCAAGAGGCTCTGCTTCTATCCATTTTGTGAAGTAGTCTGTAGCTACCAGTAGGTACTTCCGTTGCCCAGTTGCTTGGGGCAATTTTCCAACAAGATCCATGCCCCATTGGGCAAATGGCCAAGGAAATTTGAAGCAGGGTTGGTCGAATTTGGTGATGTATCAATGGTGCAAACCTCTGGCATTGTTCACACTTCTTCACATAGGCTTCTGCATCTTTTTGCATATAGGGCCACGAATACCCCTGGGTAATGGCCCTGTGAGCTAACGATCTGCCCCCTGCGTGGCTTCCACAAACTCCTTCATGAATTTCATACAGAAAGTCTTCGACCTGAAGAGGGTGTACACACCTTAAAAGAGGTCCAGTGAAGGATCGTCTATAGAGATGTCCTTCTGCTGTCAGACTGAATCTTGCCGACTTCAATCTGACCTTGTGTGCTTCCTTTCGATCTTCTGGCAGCTTGCCCTCTTTCAGGAATGCAACAATTGCATCCATCCAGCTTGGTCCCAAGTCCGCACATAATGCTTCTTGCATTGTGTTCGGTGGCTCTATGCTCGGGCCTGGTAGGTAATCAATCATTATTGTCCTCATCTTCCCGGTTTGCACTGAACTTGCCAAATTGGCGGTAGCGTCGGCGTGGTTGTTATCATCTCGGCTAACCTGAAGAAGTCGGCAGTTTTGAAACATGTCTGCCAGCCTGATGACTTCTTTTGCGTATGCCGACATCCTTTCATCTCGGGCAGCAAACTCTCCTGTAGTTTGATTCACTATAAGTTGTGAGTCACAAAAAACTATTACCTCATCTGCCTCTGCCGCTGCTGCCAACTTCAGTCCAGCAATCAGTGCTTCATACTCCGCCTCATTATTCGAGGCTTTGAACCCCAGTCGAATGGACTGTTCTAATATCTCCCCATCGGGGGAAATTAGCACTACTCCTGCCCCTGCACCCTGCCGGTTTGAGCTTCCATCAACAAAAAGTTGAAAGGAGTCTGCGATGTAGATGGTGCAGGGTTTGAGTTTTTCCTTCCTTGCTTCCTTAGCCTTTGGCTGGGCTTCTCCTTCCTTGCTCGGACGTCGTTCATCCCGGCTCGGCCGATGTTCGATGTACTCGTGAGAACTTCGGCCTGAAGTCGGCCAAGACTTGGCCTTTAATTGCGGTTCTTGGCACGAACTCCGGTCATCTTGGCCCAAAGTTCTCGCCCATCTTGCAATTCTTCGATCAAGTCTCCTTGTTGCAACAAGGATTTTAATGGGTGCTCTGTCGAACCGCTATCTTATGAGCCTGAAAATAATGGTTTAGCTTCTTTGAGGCCATTACCAAGGCCAGCATTAATTTCTCTAGTGGTAAATACCTTGTTTCTGCATCGGCCAAGGTTTTACTTACGTAGTATACTGCCTTCTGCTCTCCCTTCTCTTCTCGGATAATCACAGCACTCACAGCGTGCTCTGAAACTGCTAGGTATAAAAACAGTTCCTCCCCAGGTTGAGGTGTTGAGAGGACTGGAGCCGAGGTGAGGTATTTCTTCAGGTCGGCCAAAGCGGCCTCGCATTCCTCTGTCCATAAAAAATCTGTGGCCTTTTTCACCAGATTGAAAAAAGGTTTACACTTGTCCGAACTTCGGCTTATGAACCTATTTAGGGCTGCGACCCTTCCAGTAAGCATCTGGACCTGTTTAGCCGATGTTGGACTCTGTAATTCCAGAATGGCCTTGATCTGATCTAGACTGGCTTCAATGCCCCTTCTTGTCACCAGGTATCCCAAGAACTTACCGGATCCGACTCCAAACGCGCATTTCGATGCGTTTAGTCGGAGCCGATATGTTTTGAGTATGTCGAAGACCTCTTCTAAGTCAGCGAGATGATCCTTTGGTTCCTTGGTCTTCACGACCATATCATCAATGTAGACTTCCACAGTTCAGCCAATCAAGTGTCTGAACATCTTGGTCACCAGCCTTTGGTAAGTTGCTCCAGCGTTCTTCAACCCGAAAGGCATGACTGTAATATCTGAGACCTTTGGGAGTGATAAGCTGTCTTCTCCTCATCCGGGTACATGGCTATCTGGTGATACCCCTATATCGTCCAAGCTCATCCTTCCATGTCCAGATGTGGCGTCCACCAACTGGTCGATCTTTGGCAGGGGGAATCTGTCTTTGGGACAAGCTTTGTTCAAATTTGTGAAGTCTACGCAGACTCTCCACTTGCCATTCTTCTTCTTTACTACCACGGTATTTGATAACCACGTCGGATAATTGGCTTCTCGGATGGCCCTGGCCTCTAGAAGTCTGGCTACTTCCTCTTCCACTGCTTCGACGTGCGTCAACGTCGGTCTTCTGGCTCGTTGTATTACAGGTTTGGCCGTCCTGTCAACGTTGAGTCTGTGGCATGTGACCTCGGGGTCAATGCCAGGCATTTCATAAGGTGTCCAGGCGAACACCTCAATATTTTTTCTCAGAAAGGCTTCCAACTCCCTTTCTTCTTCTTCGGCTAATCCTGTGACGAGAAGAAAGAAGCGTTCCTCATCGCCCTCTTGGATGAAGATTTTCTTCAATGCTTCTTCACTCTTCTCGGTCGGCTCCTTGCCGACATCATCTAGGACCTTCATGTCCTCTTCTTCAACCTCTGCTTCTTCTGGTTCTCGAATGCTGCAGGTTAACTTCATTGCTGCCATGGAGCAATTTTTCGCCTAGAACTGATCTCCTCTGATTTCCTCAATCCCATGTTCTGTTGGGAATCGTAGCAGTTGATGCAAGGGTGAGAGCGCCCCATTGCATGCAACCACGGCCTCCCCAGGATGATGTTGTAAGGCGAAGGCGTGTCAATCACAATAAATTCTGTCCTCATCTTCTTCGTGCCAGCTTGTACCTCCAAGCGTGTTGCGCCTAAGGGCCATGTCGGCGTTCCATTGAAGCCGACCATCGGGCCGTTTGACTGTTCCATGTCATCAGGGTGAAGGCCTAACTCCTTGTAGCATCTGACATACATGATGTCGCAGGAGCTACCTTGATCAATCAAGATGCGTTTCACCTGGCACTCCCCAACCTGGAGGGATACTACCAGGGCATCATTGTGCGGATGCTGAACCATGTCGAGGTCGGCCTCTGTGAAGGTTGTCATTGGTCCTTGGCAATCTTCAGGCCGAGGTCTTTTCAGTCCGACCTGGTTGACATGCTGCAGATGTTTCACCCTCTGCGTCTCCCCCCGTATGTCGTTTTCATTCACCTTTGAGTGGATCACGTTAACCACCCGAGGTCCACACTTTTGTAGTTCTTTGCTGGTGCTTGGGGCAATCGTGCCTGCTCTTCCCTGGTTCTGGCCTCATCTACAAGGTCTCTCAAATGGCCTTGCCTTACCAGATCTTCTAGATGTGCTTTAAGGGCTCTGCAACCCTGAGTTGGGTGACCCTGCTCATTGTGATAGGCACAACGCCTACCAAGGTTTCTCCCCATAAATTCTCCTTGTGCTCTTGCCGGCGCCCTGAAGTAGGGCTGATTTCGAATTTGGTCAAGGACCTTTTGGATCGGAATTCGGAACACCGTCGTTACTGCTTGTTTAGTCCTCAACTCTGTCTCCTGTTTGTTTTGTCCATTGTTACCTCGGCCTCGCTTGGCCGTTGCCTTCATCTTCGTATCCTTGTTCCCGAGGTGTCTTCCTCGGCTCGTCGCACTTCTCAATTCTCGCCATAAGTTCTTCCATGCTCTTTGGCGGGGTTTTACCAAAGACTTCCGCAATGGGCGGTCATCCTTGAGCCGTTCTTGAAAGATACGACCGCCACCTCTGGTTGCATTCAGTATTCGATTGAACACCTCATAGTACCTCTTTGCATAAGCCCTAAGGCTTTCGTCTTTGCTGATTTTTAGGGCCATCAACGCATCCACCCTTAGTGGCTGCAGTTTGTTTGTTATGAACCTGGCAACAAACATCTCGGCCAGGCCTTCCCAGCTCTTCACGCTCCCCTTTGGTAGTTTGTGGAACCAGTCTGATGCAATCTCCCCAAAGGATGAAGGGAACACTTTGCGAAACAACGGCTCGTTCCCCAGCACAAAGCCATGGAATTCAAAAATAATCCAACATGGAAGTTAGGGTCCGACTTACCATCGTATATCTGGAGCCTCGGCATACTGAATCTTTTCGGCGCGACGAATCTATCCAATTCTGCCGAGAATGGAGTCCTCGGCTTAACCGGGGAAGTTACTTCGGCTCCGGCGTTCTCCTGTTTCCTCTTGAGGTAATCTCTCAAGTCCTCTTTACTTCTTCCTGCAGCCCGGCTTTCATTGGGTTTTAGCCTTTTTGGCGCACTACTCTCGGCCTCATGGTGGCCCCTTTTCGATCCTTCCCCGTAGGATGCATCGAAACACAATATCCGCCCCGGAACATGCCGATGTTCTTTGGGGTCTGCTTCTTTCTCGCGATATGTCCTTCGGGACTCTTCTCTTCTCTGCTCTTCTCGGCCGACTTCCCTGGAAGGTCGGTGAGAGTACCTTCCGGTCCTCGTGTGCTGTGGGGCTTCGGGGATTTCTTTCCGTCCTTTTTTCTGGGCGATTGCTGCTGGCATTGGTGTGTCCTGCAGCGGGTATGGCGGCTGCATGACGTTGTTCTGCATCATGAAGTTGACGACCGATTGAAGGTCTGCCAACTTATTTGCCATCTCCTTTACTTCTTCATCCCTCCTCAGACATCTGTCTTTCCATGTCTGGAGGTCGTCCTCGTTATAGTATTTGCCCCTGTCCGCTTTCTTTGATGTATCACCGTTTTGGCCGACGGCGTTCTCTGCGTGATTCTGATCACGAACTTCCTCATTGTGGTCTCCTTCTTCCGCGTTAAGGTCGGCGGGTCTTCCACTCCCAACTGGAGTGTCATCCCCAACCTTTTCCTTCTGCGAGTTACTGGCCATCTACTCTTCTCTCGTTCCCATAGACGGCGCCAAATTGTGTGAGTGAATTTCCGATCACACTGCCCTCCTTAGTGATTCAGCGGTAGAACACAGGCAGAGTAGACGGCTCCTAAACCTGCAAGAAAAAGACTCCGGCGGTGGTTCTTCCACCCGGGGGCACTCCGACGATCAAGTCAGTATATCTCTCAAAGATAATCAAGTACTTAACTCACTAGCTTGAGTATAAAAACATACCTTAGACCCATGGGGGTGCCTCTCTTTTATAGCCAATACAATCCTAGTCCCAATAGGAGCCTGGCCCTAATGGACTCAGGATTACTGCTAATCTGGAACTCCCAGTGAATTTAGGACAACCCCTCTAAGAGTTTCCTCTTTACCCAAACTGAAGTCTTCTCCCAATCTAGGACTCTTGTCCATATCTAGGTTGAGTTCCCTCTTCATTCTAGGACTCTTGTCCCCTATCCGCTTATCTCGGATTCCGATATCTTCGGAGATAACCTCGACCTAACCGAGATCACCTCGGCATCACGACCAGGACACGTGGCACCTCGGCTGACACGTCGGCGTCACCTTGCCACGTGTTGGTACTTAGAAAATACATCCCCACAGAAGCCATTGGTGAAGTTTGACGTTGAAGATGGTGGATCGATGATTGAAAAAGAACGATGGTGACAGCAAATGAAGAATGGAGGATGGAGGAAGAGTGACGGTAATGGCAAAGATGAAGTAAGACGACAACGTTAGGCGAGCGAGTCAAACGGTTGAGAAATGGTGAAGTATAAATCAGCGACGATGGAGATTGTTGGTGAACAATGGTGGTGGTAATGGTTGGCAAAGGTAGTGGTAGTGACTAGTGGAGTTGGCGGTGATGGTGGTTGCAGATGGATGGCCATGACCATATCTACAATGGTGGTATTTTCTATAGAGAGAGAGAGAGAGAGAGAGAGAGAGAGAGATGAGAAAGAAGAAGAGTTTTGGAAAAATAATCAAAAGAGAAGTTAATACAAATTGAAAAAATTAATGAATAATAAATATTATAAACGATTAAAGATTTAGAAAGTGTTTGGGATGATTTAAATAGAGATTTTTACCAACTGATAGTAGGTGCAAAATTGAGATAAAAAAATGTAACATGACTTCTTGATAGAAACTTCGAACCTAATGGGTAATAGATTCAATTATTAGAACCGACTAGTAAAAATCCCAATATCAAATGGGTACAAAATTTTAACCTGGTTCGATTCTATGAGTAAAATAATTTTTTCAAATCCTAAAAATATCAAGTTGAGCTGAACGGGTCAACGTGTTAATGACCACCCATACCAGATATCACTAAATGATTGTTATATATATATATTGCATTACTAAAGTTTGTAAAAAAAAATTTAGATAGGTAGGTGGTAAAAACTTACATTAACATATCTTTAATTTAAATTAAAAAATATAAATTTAAGAAAAAATTTAAAATTTGAAATGACATAATAATTATAAATCGTTATAATTTTATACATCTTGCAAGTATAACTAGACTTGGATGACTCTGAGAGTTGTTGTTGTTGTTGTTTTTTTTTTTTTTAAACAGGACTGTTGAGAGTTGTTATGGTGTTGTTTCCTCGTTTCAAAAGCACGCCCCTTTTTTTTTTTTTTTTTTTGATGTACCTAAAAATAAAAAACAAATAAATAAATTCAAAAAAAAAAAAAGCACGTTTATTTCCTTAGACGCCATTTTGAGTTATTTTCCAAAACAAAATTATTTCACAATCCTCGAGGCTGTTCGTAGCATTGGCATTTTTCCTGTTGATGTGTGTTTTGCTGTATCAAATGCTTTTTTCTTTTTAAACATTGGGCTTTTCTCTAGGGAATATTGTTTGGATCCGTAAGATTTATTATAAGTTTGATTTTCATAATTTAAATTATTTATTTTATTGGATATAGTGTAAATAATAAAAAGAATATGGTTAATCTGCTTTTCGTGCTCCCTTCATTTTATGAAGTTTGTCTACAAAAAAATTAACTATCAAAGAGTTATTAAAAAATAGACTATTTATTTTTTTGGTATAAATGCAATAAAATAAATATTTTATGAATATTGGATCGATCTATTTTTTTTTTTTTATAAATGATATATACGCAAGGCTAAATAAAATGAATGATACAAATCATCGATACAATACCTTTCAGTCTAGCCCAACCCATCTTGAAAAAACAAAAGTAGTAGAACATCTATTAAAATAAATTTTATTTAATACAAAAATTAACCCACCCCTATGTACCTTGTAATGTATTTTTTCATATGTTATATATTTTTGCTACAAATATTACATAATTGTTTAGTAAAATTACAATAATTAGTGATTTAAAAATTAAATTATGCATTTTTGTGGTTGTTGCACATTTTGTGATTCAAAAATAGTTCAATGAAAAAAATTGTATAACACTACAATAAAAATAGGGGATTTTTTTTAGGATCCCTGACATAAAAATTTTGTAGCATAAAGAACATTCAATATTTTTATAATGTCTAAGGTCTTTCAACATTGATTCAGAGAAATTCTCTCCAAAGAAATTTTGAACTTTCTAAAGAATTTCTCTAGATTCAAACCAGAGAAAATTCAAATTTCTCTAAATTAAAACTAAAAAAATTCAGAGAAAATTGAATAACACAGAGAAAATTAAATAGGGTAGAGAAAATTATCCAGAGAAAATTGATCAGAACAAAATACTAATAAGTTCCTGCAATTTCCTCCTCAAAATACTAAATTTTGTAAATTCACAACCCAACTTCCTAAGAAATATTTTATTTTTGATCAACCTTCTAAATCCAAACCCAAATCCCCAATTTACCAACTTAGCAAAATTACACAACAAAACTGTAATACAAAACCAGAACTTGAACCAATTTCTAAACCAAAATAGTGCTACAATTCGTGAATTCAGGGCCTAATTTCTCAACAAAAAAAAAAAAAAAAATCCCAAAATTGGATCAAGCTCCAAACCCTAAACCCAAATCCAAACTCCCATAAATTACCAAAATTACAAAAGTTCATCCAATAATTTCAACAATAAGCAATGATACAAAACAACATTCACATAATCAATCGCTCATTGTATTAATTAATTCAAGGAAATAAAAACCAAACAATCAATTCAAAATCCACAGCAACCTAGATTCGATTTGTGTGTGTGTGTGTGTGTGTGTGTGTGTGTGTGTGTGAGAAAGAGAGAGAATGAGACATTCATGTTGAACAGATTGGCGTTGGCAGGGATGAGAAAATTAAACAAGTTCTTGATCAGAACTAGGTCTCCGTTGCCGCTCTCGTTTTCTCTCTCTCTCTCTCCCCCCCCCCACCAGATCTACGAGCTTAAGCAAGAAGGATGCTTTGAAGCCTTTGTCATCAACTGTCGCGAAGATACACAGATCGTTTTCATCTTCGAGAGCGGCGAATAGATTGGTGTCGCCATTGAAGAGCAGGAAGACTGTGCAGATGAGCGATGATGGGCTAGTGATTCGTCCTAATTTGACTCCCATACGATTCAACGCTTGGAAGGTTAATCTTCTTTTTTCATCATCCATGTTCGCATCTACTAGCTTCAACGATTTGAATCCGTGCTTTTTCTTGATCTGCGATGACTCTACCGATAACAAAATTTCTCTGTAATATATGGATGTAAGGTTAAAGGACTTTTGATATCATAAAATAATATTGTGGATCTCTTCTATTACTAAAAATGAGATTTCCTAGAGAAATTCTCTCCAAATCAGAGAAATTTTCCTCATTACATACAGGGAATTACTCTGGGTTCAAACTAAAGAAAATTGAAATTTCACTGAATTCAAACCAGAGAAATTCAGAGAAAATTGAAATTTCTCTACCTTTGTTCACAAAATTCTCTGACTTTGTTTAAAGAAAATTGAAATTTCTCTAACTTTGTTCATAGAGAATTTTTCTAGGTTTCTTCACAAATTTCTTTGTGAAAAATTGTGAAGAAAGCAACTAAAAAATCTAAAAAATCAATTTTCCCACTAAAAAAAAACTACATTGTTTAGAAACAATGAAAACAATAGTTTATAGATTCTATAATACATATATATAAACTAAAAAAAGTGCAGATAAAATTTGACAAAAGGCAATGGAATACATCTCATGAATTCCAAGATAAACGTTAGGGTGATAAGTTCCCCAATACAAGCTCTCCTTGTGTTCACCTTGAAACTACAACAATTGATTCATCCAAATCTCAGTAACACACAATATCATATATATATATATATATATATGTATATATATTATATGAGTTCATTCAAATTGTAGATGAAAGTTTCACCTAAGAAAGATCCATGATCTTTGGGTCAAGGAATGGGGTCACGACCTTGGGTTTCTAAGGATGTTTAACGGCAATTATAAGTCAATGAATCATGAAAATGACAATCAAGAACGTGATGATACCAAACCCTAGAAGAACTTTGAGATCAACATTGAGGAGGCGAATGAGACTGTGGTCTTTGCTTCGGGGCTTTCGGAGTTTGGGATTGCGGAGAGTGGTTCGATCTTCGTTGGCGTCTGTATGGAGTTTGATTCTGCTTCTCGCACTTTGTCGGCCACTTACAGCCATTTTCAGAGATATATAAGTGGGATTCAGGGAACTTTGACATCACAAAATAATATTATGGATCTCGTTCATTACTAAAAATGGGAGAGGGACCTTTAGACTAATTTTCACATAAAAATGTGTAATTTCATTTCCAAATTACAAATTGTCACAACTTTATATCAAAATTACTTAATATTTGTCACAAAAACATATAAGATATACTAAAGAAAGGGGAGAGATTTTCTGGGTGTTTTCGGAAGTAGATTAAAAGTTATTTTTTTGATTTTTTTTTTTTTGACTTTAAAAAAAAAAAGAATATTTAAAAAAATTAAAGAGATGACATGATTTAAAAAACTCAAAAACTAAAAAGATGACTTTTAACCTAGATATCAAAATAGGCCACATGGGTTGTAGGAAAGCCTACTACCCCATGTAAGTGGCAACTTCTCATAGGACCATCTGTTTAAAAAGTTCAAATACTAATTCTTTTACAATTTTATTAGCAATTTTTTCCCCTTCCTGTTATGTAAGGTATTTTAGGTTAGTTTGTGCCTACCAAACTAAATCTCTATAGTTTGAAGAGGCCTACCAAAATATGATTTTAAGCCTTGCGGTCTTTGACTTCAACTGTTTTTACTGATAAAAGGAGTTGAACCTAAAACTTTAAAGGGAACAAACCCTCAAGTCTCGAGCTAATCTAGCAAACCAAGCCCTTAGAATTTTTCTGCTCATGTTAATGGTGTGGAAAATGCTATGAATCAAGACTTATTAACTCATAATTTGTTAAAATATATTTGTATAGTAGAGATTAAATTAATAAAATGTGAAATCTATAAGCTAAATTTTTAAATAAATTTTGAATTTATAAGTGTGAACTGATAGTTTCTGATCCCAACTGTCCATTCTGTACTAATGTGGAGGATATGGAACATTTGTTTTGGGCTTGTCCCCAAGCTATTCAGATATGGTGCCATGTGTTTAGTGAGGCCTGGTATCACAGCAAGCGTATGTTACCTTAGGAAGATTGGCTCATCCATAATATGAAAGGGAAGAACAACACATCACATCTGTTCCTCATTTCCCTCTGGACTATTTGGAAAAATAGAAATAACATGGTCTTCAACCACAAAAACACTAATATTCAACAGAGTGTTAATTTCATATCAAATTATGCCAAAGAAATATTTCAAGCATTTAGTTTGGATGTTACTCAACCATTTCAAACTAAAAGTGCTACTGTGTGGTCTTGTCCAATTGCAGGAACAATCAAACTTAACATGGATGGAAGCATTCGTAAGCATGGTGGAGGAGGTGGATTTGGGGGACTATTTCAAGATGCAACAGGAGCATGGATTAGTAGATACTATGGCAGGCTGGAAATATGCACTTGTCTTGAGGCGGAGCTTTGGGCAATCTACAAGGGGCTAACCATTATACTTCAACAGGGGTTTAATCAAGTGATAATAGAGACGGATGCGGAACAAGTGGTGAAACTGTTGAACGAGGGACCGGATGAAAGATGTCCATTTCGGGGCATGGTGGAGGATGCACGCATTATCATGAGAGGTTGTGATTGCTCCATTCAGCACATTCGCAAGGAAGCTAACATATGTGCAGATGCCATGGCCAAATTAGGGGAATATCAACCGGAAGATCTACTTGTAAATGAACCACCTGCGAAGATCCGTACCCTGCTTGTTGCGGATTTAGTGCATCTCTCTGTGGAGAGTTCTAGGATGTAGTTTTGTTCTTTTGTATTTATTTTCCGATGTACCTAAAAAAAAATGTATTAAAAAACTAGTTTCATTTTTTATATAAAAATAAAAAAACAAAAATAAATAGTGCTTGTCTGGCTAGCCTGGGTCCGCGGGCTCAGCCCGAACTCTACTTTAGAATATTTTAGATCTCTCCCCATAGATTATATATAAAAAAAAATTGAAGGGTGAAGCACTAATATTAAAATGTGAATTTGTGAATTATTTAATTTTTTTTCTTATGAATTTAAAGGTCCCATTAAAGTAAAAATTATACAAAAAGGTAATCACTTACACATTTGAGTTTAATTTTTTAAGAATGAAAGTGAGTTTCTCCAAATGTGAAATTACACATTTGGGCAATTCGTACTATAGAGGTTTTGAATTTTTTCTCATTCTGGAACAAATCTCACATTACGAATAAGAACGTAACACTCCAATGTAACATTTTAATAACGTAACATTTCAATGTAACACACTAAAAAATTCCTTAACGTATTTTTTTCAAATATAACAATGCAATACTCCGAACTTTTCCCAAACGTAATACTATGATATAATACACAAAAACTCCTTACTGTATTTTTTTCAAACATAACATTCTAATCAATGTAATATCAATCGTTACACTCCAATGTAACACACATAAAAATATTAAAAAACTATCTAGTGTATTTTTTCCAAATATAACACTCACAGTTTTGAATTATACATTTACCGAAAACTTACTAAGAAATTTGTGTACTCATTTTGGAATAGTTTTAAGAATCTCTCACCCTTTTAGAATGGTTTGAAGAATTTCACATCTTTTTTTGAGTGTTACATCAGAATATTACGTTTAAAAAAAGTATATTAAGAAATTTTTTTATATGTTACGTTAGAGTGCTACACTAAGTAATTTTATTTCTTAGAGTGTTACATTAGAATGTTATGTTTGAAAAAAAAGATAATAAGGAGTCTTTTGGAAGTGTTACGTTTGAGTGTTATATGGGAGTGTTACAGATTGAAATTATACATTTGCTCAAACCTTACTAATGAGTTTTTGTACTCCTTTTGAAATATTTGAACAATCTCACATCCTTTTGGAATGTTTGAAGAATTCTATATCTCAAGTCATTCCAAATAAAAAAAAATCTCATAAAAAAATTCATCATAAATTTGATTATCATAGGTTATGTATCTTATCTTTGAGGGTATAACCGTATATTTAATTTTTAAATAATATATTAAATGTCACGCCCCCAAAATAATACAAATAATCAAACTCATAAGCGAAAAGAATATAATAAAGTTAAGGTATTTCCATTCATCAGAGTTCGTATTACAAAAGGGTATCACATGCTTCATGCATTTATAACTGTTCATCCTGAATCTATAACATGTAATGTCAGTTAACAACAACAAAATAAAATGCTCTACGGGCTTACGTCTTTCCAAGACATTAGCTTGGTTACAACAAAAGGGAGTCCTAAGCTCCATCCATATATGTTGGATCACTCCATGTGAGGAGTATGGAGCACCCACTAAGAGAAAGTGCGGGTGGCACCTCCCCATTAAGATGGGTGGGGGTGGCAACCGCTCCACTATCTATGCACTATCTAAGTCTCTCTTCTCCCTCTTAATGTGTATAAATAGAGGTTGAGAGGAGAGTTGAAGAAGAGAGAGAACCAAGAGAGCAAACCAAAAAGAGTGAAAGATGTGAGGCGGAGAGACTGTCTCTCTCGGTGCGAGCGAAGGAGACGGGTGAGTAGGTGAGTGAGGAGAGTGTGAGCTCCTTCTTTATTGTAATCTTTCTGTAATCTCTCTATTGTTATAGTGATAACCGGTTACTCTCCCGTGGACATAGGCATTGTTGCCGAACCACATTAAATACAGTGTCTCCTTAAGTGTAGGTGTGTGTTTCTGCTTGGTATGATTTTTATAAGGTCTTGGGTGGGATCCCCGATCCCCAATAAGTGGTATCAGAGCCTCGTCGGTCACTTTCAGAACAAAAACAGATTGTTTTTTGAAACTCACCAGAAATCAAATTGCTCGAAATCCGGTTTTAAGCATACCTAGAGTAAGGTCTCGACGAGAGGAGCCCATAAATGCAAAGCAGAGCCCCCAGAGGAGGCTGGATACTCCCTCACGCACCTGTCACGACCCAAACCCGGCCCTATGGGTTTAGCACCGTAACTGGCCAGTAATCCGAGATTACCAAAGGCCTCGAGCAATCTGATCAAAAAGAGTATTGCGGAAGCATCTGGCCAATACAAGAAATAACTAGTGTCCATTGAAATGAAAATCAGATACCAAAAACATTTTTATGCATTCATACAGTTCAAAAGCAAGACGATCTATACAATCATTTACTGATCGGTCGATGCGGGGATCGAATCCTCGATATGATCTGATAAGCGATAAACGATCCATACAATAGTACAAAACAGTGAGGAGATAGGTGGGGACAATAAAAACACCCCAAGCCATAACATGGCAACTCGGAACCTCGCAGTGAGGCACATAGGCTGGCTTGACAAAACTGGGGACCAACCCACGCTCCTAACTCCGGTCTGGTTGCTGAGAACCTACATATATATATACATATATATAAATAGTGAGCTAAAGCCCAGTGAATAACATACAGCATAAAGAGGTTATGAATGAATGTCCCTACAGTAATGAAATCAATTCATTAAACAAGATATTTGATCTTTCAAGATTTCAATCAATCACCATATGTGGTACATCCATTAGCCTATAAACAAGAGGTCCAAAAGGACCGGGCCTTATGAACCTTGATAATGATGTCCATCGACCAAGAAACAAGATATGGTTCACAAGGGAACCGACAGAGCTCTGTAACGATAAGCTAAGGATGCCTGTCTGATTCGAGAATACTGAGACATACATTCATTCAAGAAACAATAGCAGTTCAATAAGCGATTCGATTCAAGATTCAAAAGATAACCATTTTGAACATATCTTTACACAATTGTTACTCACAGAGATTGGGCTAATAGCAGCTAGAGCGCGTCCCCGAGAGCCAACCCTAAACAGTTAACAAATAGAACACACACTAAGTTCACAGTCGAAAGGATGATAATTAAATCCCTAAATTTCCTTGGTGTGGTTCTATGTCTAAATCCTCATTAAGATGCCTTAAACTAGGCCTAGGAATGCCTAGGATGGGATGAGGATGCGAAAATACACTTAGAAAGCAATTCCAGAATTTTCAGTGAAACAAGGCCTCCGCTCGAGCGCAGGTTTCCCCGCTCGAGCGTACAAGCAAAACAAAGGTCCCCGCTCGAGCGTCAACTTCCCTTCGGCGTGACACTAATCCTCGCTCGGCGCACATTACTCGCCGGCGGTGATGAACGATACAAGATCTTTGGATGCTCGATTTCTCCGCTCGAGCGTGAAACACTCCGCTCGAGCGGATCAGAAACAAGTCGAAGAAAATCTTTGGGAGCATGAATTCCTCGGCGGCACTTCCCTTCGGCGGACATCAAAATCTGGAAAATCCAGATTCAACCTCCAAGTTCCAAACCAAGTTTTGATGCTCCCAACTCGATCCTCTTGGGCCCATTTTCTGGAAAACTCTTTCAAACACATAGAATAACACGTTTTAAAGCTCAATTTAAGATATCAAGGCTCAAGGGTGTTTCAATTAAACTCAATTTCAAACTAATTTTCAAGAACAATCTCAAAACATGACATGCATGCACTTTCAACAATTTTAAGCTTTAATACTAGCTCAATTGAGCTCAATACTTGGAAAACAAAGTGAAAACATGAACTTAAACATGATTATGAACATGCATGTCCAATTCTAGCATGAATCCAACCCTTCAACCAACAATTCAACCATGCATGCAACAATGGAGTTCCAATTCAACATGTTTGCACTAAAGCATGGCCTAGCTCTCTAATTGGGCATGAACCATGCGAAATGAGGCTCAAAGACAACAAGAAGAAGATGATTTCCTTACCTAGAATGTCAATTACAAGTCTTGCAAGCTCAAATTAGCAATCTATGTTATAAATCTTCAAGTTCCTCTAGCAATTCTACAAAATGAACTCAACTCTCTCTAATTCTCCTCTCTTGGTCGGCTAGAGTGAAGAAATGGCTGATGAAATGAAGTTGTTCAAGTGTAAAACAAGCCCTTAATTGTGTAGGATAGTGGCCCACTTAGTGGCACTATGGTAATTAAGTCCAAGTTTACAATTAACTCATTTTTAATCTAATTTAATCATTCCTAATCAATTTTCAGATAAATATATCATAAAATCACAAATATTCTACTAAGTACAAAACACTAAACGGTTTCTAATTCGGCCGCCGATAAGGTCTTCAATTAGCAGCTTAAACATACAAATTCAAACAGATAATCAATCAATTAAACAGATGCAATATGCAACTCAATAAATAAACTTATTCAATTTCAGTTTCGATTTCAATCAGTTCATTCAGTACTTCAGTTAATTCAATTAGCAGTCATTATCAGTTCGGTTTAGCAATAATCAGTACGTAATTCAGTGGTTATTCGGTAATCGGTACGAGGGTTGTTACAGCACCTCACGCGCCTCCTGAAGATGGCGCGTGAGGCCCAGTCGCAATATGCGCGTCCACGCACCGTGTAATCAGCCGGCACGTCGGCCTAGTCGCGTACAAACGCCCCACGCGTGGCGGAAGGAAGAAGGTGAGTGGTGAGCACTCATGTCCGCCACGCGTATGCCACGTGGCGCCACGTCAACAGCCATGTCAACACCACGACCACATGGCTACCACGTCATCAACCTAGTCAGCGCCACGTGGCAGACCAGTCATCTCATATGTCATCACCACGTGGTATCCACGTCATTTGCCATGTCAGCATCCAATGCCACGTGGGTCCACATCGGCACCTTAGTTGACCAGTCAACCAGAGGCAGATGAGAGATCCAGTGCATCGCGGCTAAGGTGCTGCCGCAGATCTAAAGCGTCCAAACTATTTTGGCTTGATTTGAGCCATTTGGAGTCCATTTCTAACGATCCAATAGTGGTTTCCAACTATTTGGAGATTTCCGAACCCATCCGTACGGTCAAATATTTAAATTGGCACTTCTGGAAATTACAGGTTGGCCAGAGGTTTTAAGAAATTACATATTGGCCCTTGGAAGTTTGGTAAATTGTAATTTGGTCCCTGAAGTTTTCAGAAATTATAATTTGTTCATTGAATTTTTGAAAATTTTCATTTTAGCCCCTGTAGTTTGTGAAATTATAGTTTGGTCCCCGTGTTTGGGAAATTTGCAATTTTGCCCCCAGTTTTGGAGAAATTTTTCAGTGAGGTCTCCGAAAGTGTAGCGACGGTTGGTCCTAGCTAATCGGACCGTTCCGGACGCAGCCGCGAGGTCAGAATGGTAAAATTCTAAATGGTTTTTAAAGATTGTCAAAACATGGGAGTTTGTCATCTTTAATAGTCAGAGGAAGGTTGTCGAATATTGTGGAACGCTGCGGATTCACTGAAGAGGTTAGAATGAGCAAATTCTGACCAGATTGGACAACCAGATACAGATCAAGATAGATCATTGAAGGCCAAATGAGATCAGGCTTGATCAAATGGCAAATTAATGGAGATTAGGATTGGTTAGGGCGCGATTAGGAGAATTGCACATGATTATCTCAAGATCAACAATGTCTAGGAAAGTTTTGTCAAAAAGATACTGTTTAAGGAGACTGGTTCTTAAGTGGGACCGGTTGTGACCCCACTAGTCTTTCTTGGGAGCTTTCCTAGTTGTTGAGGTGATCGAAAGATCTGGTTCAATCAAAAGTCCACTTCATCGGTAGATAGATGATTGGTAACCAGTGCAGACTTAGAGGAATATTGTGGCAGTTGGAGCTACTGTCAAACATAATACAAGAAGTACTGGTAGTATGTGAATATGGAAGGGCAACAGCTACAGTAGTGCACACATAAGGTGTAGAAACACGTACCTACAACAGCACAGATGAGTACGCATGAATGTCGTACAAGGTGCTGGCGTACAATAGTGCAATAGTATGTAGCAGAGTTATAAAAAGGTGCAGTGTGCCGGATTTTGGCCTTGCAACAACAACTAGTTCACAGAAGAAAGCTCCAAACAAACAAATTGAAAGGGATAAGACGCTGCAGTGCGCACCCAGTTAGAGGCAAATCTTTTTCTTTGTCCTGAATCTGGTTCGTGGCAGTGAAGTCGCGACGAGCACCCAGAGAGTTTGGATGGAGTCACCTCAACAGGGAAACGGTGAGCATTCTATTAGGGGATGCAACTACCTGGTGATAGAGGTGCGAGCCATGCAGGATGATGTGCGGCGGTTAAAGACATTCCAAGTAGGAGGTGCAGATTCACTCTGGATGCTCGGTGGAATGGAGGCATATTTGTACAACGGTGTTTTATCCTTCATGTGGGTGATGGGGGTGAAAAAAAATTTTCACCCGGTTGAAGCCAATTGGAAGCCAATTGAAGACCTTTCAGAGTCAGTTGTAAAAGTTATCAGTTCATTTGGAGACTTTTGGGTTAGTTATAGAACTTCAGAATTCATTGGGTTTTTCTCTAGGGGATAGAGAGAACCAACATTGGCAGAGTGTACTACGGAGATTTGGCATATGTAATAAGTCCAAATAGTAGTACTTTATTGGCATTGGCCTCTGTGGAGGCGTTGGAGATCCTTCATGGATCGTTGTTGGAAGACCCGCATCTGGTAAAGCCTTGGTATCCATATTTGTCAATTTGAAGGAGAAGTTGTGACAATTTACTTCAGATCTTGGTGGAGCTTTGGTGTTTTTTGTCTATTGGAGGCATTGTTGTTGGCGGTCTTTCACGGATTATTGGCGATTTTCAGAGTCGTGGTTTATTGAGATTCATTATCACAGTTGGGATCTATGATCGTGTATGATTAGATCCAGGGGTGTCTCCAGTTTGTAAGACTTGATTATTTCTTCTTCTTGTGGATTTTCATTTTTGCAATCTGTTCCATATTCGAAGACATCAGTTATTGGTAGTCTGGGTGACGATTCAAACTCTAGGTGTTTGCTTATCTGGAAGCGGTCTGACCGTTGATGTTCATTGAAGATTGGAAGAGATTGTTGTGGAGAAACGTGAAGATGGTGATTTTGTGAATCTCATGTGTTGGGATCCATCCCTTAATCTGTCGTTGGATTTGGAGGGGATAGATCGTTTACAGACTCGGTGGAGTCAGCGGGGACTATTGGAGTTGTGCATTTACGGTACACGTGCATTTGGGAGGTTTTTGGCTGCTGTGAAGATGGTGCATCATCTTGTGTTTGCCGGTTGGAATGGCAGTTGGAGGAATCTGGAGTTTGCTCGACACTTCAGAATTTTTTGGCTCTTGGTATTTTGTAAGTTCATTTGAAGTATGTTTCGATATTTCCAAACTGGTTAGTGCCTAACTGCATCCACAGTCCAGTTTTGTTTGGTGGAGAACTTGCCTCAGTTCTCGAAGAATTTGTTTGGCTCTCTTAATTAATTCGAGCTTGAAGAGAGCAGTATTGTGTTCGATGGTTGATCGGACATGATGTTTCTGGTACCGCTTTTGAAATTGCTTTGTCTGAGAATTTGACGCCTCTCTTGTTTAGTCTCCTCAGCATTAGTTCAAGCGGGTTACTCACCATGTTTTGTTTGGAGTTGTGAAGGGCAACTTGTTTGGCGCCTATGGAAATCGAAACTTGGCACTATGGTGGAGCTTGAGTTACAAAATAACGAAAAGCTAGCTCGATTAGTTCTGCATGTCCTTTGCATTGGCTCAATGTGATTTTGAGCAATGGAATCTGTCGTGTTTTTGGATAAGCACTTGTGTTTTGTACAGCAGATGGCATTCAGTTTTGACTAAATGGTTGGATACCTGGGCTATGGTATCGGTTTTTTGATTCTGTGGCGGCGAACGCACCTCTTGATAAAATAGAGTAGTTGCGGATCTCTCAGGCGAGCTCAAGCACAGTAGAAAAGATGGAGCCACAATGAGCACTCAAGAAGTATGGGTGCGGGTACTATGCTAGGTGTTGTATAGTTAGTGACTTGTACAGATCTGTTGAGGTTGCTTTGGAAAAAAGAGCTACTATCAACCATCATCTGGTAGTACAAGTGATAGATATGCAGGTAATGCGTATCGCTGAACTGGAGATCAGGGATTGCAAAAGGCATGAACAACAAGTGTGTGGAAACGCTGGGAAGTTGTTCAAGAGTGCAAAGGGAAAATGTTGATAGTTCAAGGGAAACTCCGAGCAAAGAAAACTAGGAATGTTAACCAGGCAAACGAAGAGTTTTCTATTGCTCCAGTTTTGGCTGTGCAAAGAGATACATGGCAGGATAGTGGCATTTTCGCGGAAGAGCTGTAGTGTCACAGAGCACTGAAAGAAGTGCAAGGCATCTCGGGCAGGGGATGCTGGGCATCTCAATCAGGGAGTACAGGACATCCAATCAAGGGGTGCAGGATATGTTGGTTACGCAAGTTCAAGCATAGCAGGTGAAGACATCCGAGACAAGAAGCATAGAAGAGATCTGTGAGAGATAGGAGCAGAGGCTCTCTCCAAATCAGAGAGTGGTGTGAGTTGAGTTGAGGATGTGGGATTCCTTCCTCCTCTTATATCTCTAGTGTATTATCTCTAGCTTCAGGGGATACAGCATTTCAGTGAGGAGATGAAGATTCTGTTGGTTTTTTGGGCGTGACTGAGCGTGACAAGATTAGCAGCAGTGTGTGCAGTGGATCACCTCACATGGGTTAAGAGAGTGATTTGTTAGATCACTCCATATGAGGAGTATGGAGCACCCACTAAGAGAAAGTGCGGGTGGCACCTCCCCATTAAGATGGGTGGGGGTGGCAACCGCCCCACTATCCATGCACTATCTAAGTCTCTCTTCTCCCTCTTAATGTGTATAAATAGAGGTTGAGGGGAGAGTTGAAGGAGAGAGAGAACCAAGAGAGCAAACCAAAGAGAGTGAGAGATGTGAGGCAGAGAGACCGTCTCTCTCGGTGTGAGCAAGGGAGACGGGTGACTGGGTGAGTGAGGAAAGCGTGAGCTCCTTCTCTATTGTAATCTTTCTATAATCTCTCTATTGTTATAGTGATAACCGGTTACTCTCCCGTGGACATAGGCATTGTTGCCGAACCACGTTAAATACGGTGTCTCCTTAAGTGTGGGTATGTGTTTCTCCTTGGTATGATTTCTATAAGGTCTTGGGCAGCATCCCCGATCCCCAATAATATATAGCCCAAGGCTTGAATAAAAATTTGAACACAAAATGACAAAAATAGAGCCCCCAACCCTTAAATCCTTCCAAGCTACGACCTTGGAGGAAGCATATCTCCAGTACCTGAAAATGGTTTCCCAAATAGGGTGAGCCAAAGCCCAGTAAGAACAGTCTAACACAATATATGAGATTTAACTAAGATATAAGTGTCAAGTGTATGTATTCAATACTTATGACCAGAACACAACTTATTCACATGGTTACATGATATCAACATTTATATTTAGATTCATTCCCATTTATTCATAGCAAACTAGTTCATTTTATTTTAATTCATGGGTCACGTTTATAATTCTCCAAATAACCCAACTGAGGCTACAATTCAATGGTTTTCAATCAACACATCAAATATATAGACACTTCAACATTGTCATTTTACGAAAATTTCATCCGCGGGATCGGCATCCATATATGCATAAGATTTTGGGACTTTTACCCTGGACACTCCGGCCAACTTAATTATCAATGGAGTCCATCCCCTATCTCCTCCCAAACAATGGAGTATATTCTCTTTCTTCTCCCAAAACGTTATACATATACAATGTATTTAAAAACATCGTCATATATAATGACTAACCATAACACATATTCAATGTCTTAATCATATCGTTATATTCAATGACGCAACTTAAATGATTAATTTCAATTTACCTAATCCTCATGCAATTTCTACAGCAATCATAGCTATCCTCCAACAAAAACCCAACACCGATATTTCTAAATAGATATAAAATCTTTAGAACAGATAATTTGTCAAAATTCCATGGGTGGGTGATTAAACAAATCCAACTACACCATTCATTTACACATTTCCCCAATTTCACATTTCTCACATTAATTTCATTATTTATACAAAATAATATTCAAGACACAATAGGTAAATCTCTCCCTTATTCAAATATTAATCCAAATGCTAAATTTCACCATTTTAACACAAGATATCCTCATTTTTAAAACCCCATAATCATCTATGAAGCACAACATAGAAACCCCTCTTTCAATTTGAAACCAAACCCTAGGTTTACCCAAAAGCTCTCAAATCTCACCACATATACATAACAACAAATAACTATGTTAAAAACCAAAACAAAGTGTAAAATATCCCTACCTCAAGTGTAGAAGTCCAATGGAGAAGAGAAGGAACTTCAAGAATGACGAAATCAAAATTTAATCGGATAAAATAGAAGCCCTTGAGATGCTCTAATTCTTTATCAAAGAATGTAGGGTGTAGAGATCCTTAGATCTAGGAGTATTTGTAGAGAGAAGTCAAAGTTTAGAGAGAGAGAGAGTTGGTTTAGGGTTTTTGTGAGAAAAGATACCAAAAAGGGATATAAAAATGGTCTGCTGCAAACCGATATATGCGAGGCTTACTCAAGCGAAGGAGTTGTCGCTCGAGCGACCAGACACAATAAGTGACCTTTCTTATGCGCAAGAAGCATCGCTTGAGCGCAGAATATATATCTTCAGAAGTTCTACAGACGCACACTGTCGCTTGAGCACAAGAAGCCTTGCTCGAGCGAAGAACATTACCCTCCCAGAAAACTCTGCAAGTCTGAAAGAAATACAGAGAGATTACAAAGCTCGCTCGAGTGCAAGAAGTTTCGCTCGAGCGAAGAAGCCAAAATGTGGTAACATTAAGCTAGACCAACTAACAACCAACTTGTTCCAAACACACCCAACACATTCTAAAACTCAAACTCAAAGACAAATGAGGAAAAACAAGACATGGATAACAATGTTAAACCACGAAACCCAAGTCCGGAATATAACAAAGATCTGGTCAAAACCGAGATCACTATATTAAATCTATGTTTCCAAAATCAATGAGACTAATTGGTCTATAAAAAAACTCTTGGGACTAATCGGATTACCATTCCTCAATATAGGATTTATAGGTAATTTTTCCAAATTTGAAAACAATTTAATAATTATAATTATATGATTTTATTACATTTATTTTTTAAAAAAATTAATTAGTTTTAAAATTACAATTACCGTTTATTTTTTTGAAGATAAATGTGATAAGATTAGGTAGGGAGCCTCCCATGGGTCTCATTTTGATGATCTATTTTGTTGATCTTTTAGATCCCTTTGTGTAGATCATTCACAAAAACAAAAAACAAAAACAACATTGATATAATAATTGGAGTTATTGTGCATCTTATGGTAATTATTTCGGACTTTATTTTCATCATTCGAACCGTTCAATTTTTAAAGAACATCAAGTAGAACATACAAGTTGATTGAATATCGATAGACCATTCATCAACTCACATTTATATTCAGTTTAATACTTACATATTTATTTTTTTATATACAAATTCGAGTTGATGAAGGATCTATCAATCTGTTCAACTTAATTTTTATAAGTATGTTTTACTTGATATTTTTTAAAAATTAAACGATTTGAATGATGAAAATAAAATTCGAAATAATTTTCATGAGCACAACTAACAGTGCTATGCAAGCCACACAACAATAACCATGATCCCATAATAATTATAACTATATTATTTTATTATATTTATCTTACAAAAATGAACTATTTTCAAAATCCCTTGCCGTTCACTTTTTTGAAAACAAATCAAATCAGCTTCCTTTTCTTTTTTGTATATGATCTACAAGAAGGGATATAAAATATCAACAGAAATGATCATTTTCATGCTTTTTTTTAATAAATATTTTACATTTTAAGTGTATTTAAAAATATTTATAAAAAAAAAAACTGTTTGAAAAAACTAAACAAATAGACTAATAAATTTTATTATATTTATGTATAACCATTTTTTTATTTGGATTAAAAAATAAAAATTTATTTCATATGGAAAAGAAAAGAAAAGTAAGTTTGCTAATGAAAAATTTACCTATAAATCCAATTTTAAGGAATGATAATTCATTTAGTTCCAAGAATTTTCTTATAAACCAATTAGTTCTATTGATTTTGAATAGTTAGATTTAATATATTATTTGGAAATTTAGATTTATGATTATACCCTTATTTTTATTATTTTCCTTCTTTTTTTTTTTTCTTTTGTGCTAGAAAGGTAATGTACACAATCTATAGAAATCAAATTTAGAATGCATTTTTATATGAAAATCTTTTTTATTTGGAAAACATTTTAAAAGGAATACAAAAATGACTTGAAATATGAGATCTTTCAAACATTTCAAAAAAATGTGGATTTCTTCAAACATTTCAAAAAGAATACAAAAATCCTTTAGTAAACTTTGGGTAAATGTATAATTTCAAACGGTAACACTCCAATATAATACTTAAACGTAACACTCCAATGTGCCTATCCCAAAAAAAAAAAACTTCGTGTACTTTTTCTAAATGTAACACTTCCATATAACACTTGAGAGGGTAATTTATATATGAATTGGGTCGAGCTAGGATGGTGGGCCGTGATTAAGAGGCTTAGAAGATGGGCCGCGGACAAGTGGTAGTGCGGTCCAAAATGAGAAGCTTGCCTCCAGGTTGAGTAAAAGGGTTAGTTCGGTCACCGCTATTAGTTTAGCTCGGTCCGGAGTATGATTATGTCATCAGACGAGATAGAAGAAGTTAGCTCGTTCGCACTGTTCGGAGCCGAGATTTGGCGCCCTTACACGGTAAATTTAACTCTGGTTAGCCCAGTCCAAACTTGTTACGGTAGCTTGGTCCCGTCTGAAGAAACCAAGATTCGAGTTGACAAAAAAACCAAACTAACTGGGGTTCAGTCGTTTCTGCCTGTCTAGTATGGCAACGTTATCTCGGTTGTATGGAAGTCCAACCAGGGTAAAACCATCTCACTTGGTTCAAGCAGTGAGGGGGGTGTTGAAGGATAAGCATTATCTTTCAGGAGTTTGATTTCTAGAAGGACTCTACATGGAGGAATAAAAGTCCTACTAGGATTGTGCCACACGGAACTTATAAAATCTCACAAACATCACCTATGGAGAGGTAACACAACTTTGATTCCTGAATACACAGAGCTTTTGTCTATTTGTCTAGTTTGCTGACTTGGGCATCAGAGAGGTTTCCGGCACACACCCGCCGGCTAGCTCACGTTTGTATTTTCAGGTAGTAGAACGACGTCGTACGGAGGAGCGCAGACTTGATCAACAGGATTATACAAGAAGGTTTATTTCTTTCCCGTACAATTGGCGCCGTCTGTGGGAATTCAGACAAGAACAAAACCTCTTGATCAAGCTTTTCTTCTTTAGAATCAATGGCGCACAACGAAGAGTTGCCACAGTCCGCCATTAATGTACAAACACCAGAGGGGGGTGCAAGGCGCGAAGGTCTACCTCTTGTCCCTCCTATGGCGAATTTAGAGCCACAGCGACAGAATCCTAGGAGGGATGCGAGGGGGAGAAAGCGGACCAACAGCCCCCGTCACTCTCGTTCACAGAGTCTAGGGAGACAAAGGTGGAGGATTGATCCTCAAGCTTTGGAGGATCCGTCAAGGAGCAAGACGAATTGATACAATGGATGGCGGCGGACATGGAATCTCTAAAGCCTCAGATGAAGGGAAAAGGAGTGGCGACAGGAGAGGGACGAACAAGCAAGATGCCCCCTCGCCACTCGAAAGGTCGTGGTAGGAATGCCACACCCTCACAAGCAGAGAGTAGAAGCCTCAGGACAGGCGATACTCAATCCAGGTCTTCCAGAACTCGCCACTCCAGGTCTGAGAGGACAAGATCTGACAGGTCGTACACTGAAGGAAGCACCTATTGGCCCTCACATACGCACCAAACAAGATCCAGACAAACGGAGTTGCCCAGATCATCCGACCTACGAACTGTGCTCGAAGAAAAGGCACGATGGAAGAAGGACGCCAGGGCAAGTGATCCACACAGAGTTTCTGCCTTACAGCGGTTGGCTCCTCAGACGCATGGAAGCGTCGAGGTTGGAATGCCAATACCGCGCCCTGCCTACAAACCAACGGACAAGGCACTAGCAAGGCTGCAGACCTCACCGTTCGTTCCAGCGATTAAAAATGCGCCCCTACCATCAGGCTTCCTTCAGCCCAAATTCACTACATATAAGGGAAAGACGGACCCCTACTCACACTTGAGCCACTTTCGCCAGGTCATGGCAGTATACCGGCGAAACGAGGCTTTAATTTGCATCCTCTTCCCATCTAGCCTTGGCGACCTAGGCTTGACTTGGTTCGAAAAACTTCCAGAAGGCAGCATAGCCTCCTAGGCGTAATTGGCGGAAGCATTCGAAACAAGGTTTCGAACGAACACCAAAACCCTAGTGGAGATCGATCAACTGCTCTCCATCAACATGGGCGATAAGGAGACCCTAAGATCCTATAATGGTCACTACTGGGAGACCTTCAACCAGATTGGGGACTGTCCTACCAATCTCGCCATTGCACAGTACAAAAGAGGCCTTCCAGTCGGGAATAGACTAAGGGACTCAATCACCATGACACCGCCCCTCACCATGGAAGCCTTGATGGAAAGAGTGCATTAGCACATTAGGGTGGAGGAGGATGGCGCACGTGCCAAAACAAAATCTGGCACGACCGCAATACCAGAGAAGAAGGCCTCAGCAAAGGTCAACACGGTAGATCGTCCGAGCAGAAACGGACGTGGCAGACGAGACAACGGAGAGGACCAGGATAAAAGATGGTTGAGAGTCCGCACTACCATGACCACGGTATTCAAAAAACCGATCTACTTAATTCTAAGTGAAATACGAGATGAGCCTTTCGTCAGATGGCCAGCCAAGCTAGGAAAAGCTCAGAAGGACTATGACGAAAGATCACGGTGCACCTTCCACAAAGAAAAGGGGCACCGCACTGAAAATTGCACGCCATTGAGACAGCACCTGGAGAAGTTGGTGGCAGCAGGTCACCTAGATAAATACATTGAAGGGGGGACGCAACCAGTCTCCCAGGACCACAATAACCCCAACAGGATGCCAATCGACGTCCCACCTCAAGGCGTGATCAATGTGATACATGGGGTCTTTGAACCTGAGCGTGTATGCGAGCTCAGAGGATCAATCAAAAAGGCTGAGCACTTAAGAGAGGTACTAAGTGCCCAACCTACCACCAAGAGGGGGAAGACAGAGGCCACGAACGTCATGTCTTTTTCAGATAAAGACTTGGCAAGGATATATTGCCCTCACAATGATGCCCTAGTCGTCACCCTCCGAGTCAAGGATTTTGACGTCAAGCGGATTCTGATTGACCAGGGTAGTTCCTGTGAAATAATGTACTACGAAACATTTAAACAATTAAAGTTACAAGATAAAGACTTGGCACTTGCCATATCTCCCCTGATTGGATTTAACTCGATGCCGGAATGGCCAGTCGGCAAAATAATTCTTCCAATCAGAGCAGGAAGCATGACGAAACAAGTGGAGTTCTGGGTGTTGAAGGTCCCCTCCACCTACAACATCATCTTGGGCAGAACATGGCTGCATGCCATGCGATCGGTAGCTTCATCTTACCATCAAGTAATTCGATTCCCCAACGAAGCCGGGGTAATTGAAGAGGTATATGGAGATTAGATCATGTCCAAGCAATGCTTTGTCACGGTGAATGGCAGCCGCGCTACCAAAGGATATGTTCATTCAGTGGAAGAACCTGAAAGTAATGAACTGTTCGCAGATGTCGGCAAAGCAGCTAATCAGAAAGCGGTGGAAGACTTGGTAGAGGTAAGAATAGATGAAAAGAACCCGGATAAGTTCTTTTTGCTCGGTTCGTCGTTGTCCAGCACTGAGAGATTAGAGATCTTGAAATTTTTGACCTCTAACATCGAAGTGTTCGCCTGGACACCCTACGACATGCCAGGCATTGATCCCAACTTCATCTGTCACCAACTCAATGTCCACCCATCCGCCAAACCAATCATTCAACGCACACGCAGATCGGCACTCTACCACGCCGAGATAGTGGCGGAAGAAGTAGGAAACCTGCTGGAGGCAGGAGCAATCAGAGAGGTACACTACCCAAGATGGATCTCCAATACAGTCGTAGTGCCAAAAAAGAATGGCAAGTGGCGTGTCTGCGTCGACTACAAAACAGTCAACAAAGCATGTCCAAAAGACAGCTTTCATCTACCACGGATAGATCAACTGGTAGACCTAACGGCGGGGCACAACCGACTTAGCTTTCTGGATGCATACAGAGGCTACCATCAAATCGCCATGCATGAACCAGACCAGGAGGTCACGTCCTTTACAACTCTGAGAGGACTATACTGTTACAAGATCATGCCCTTTGGCCTAAAGAACGCAGGGGCGACATTCCAGCGGATGGTCACCAAGATGTTTGAGCCATTACTAGGTAGAACAATGGAGGCTTGCATCGATGACATGGTGGTCAAAGGCAAAGATGAGAATGACCATCTCAAGGACCTAGGTGAGATGTTTGAGATCCTAAAGAAGCACAAGTTGCGCCTCAATGCGTCCAAGTGTGTGTTCGGAGTAGGATCTGGCAAATTCTTAGGCTTTCTAGTGACCAACCGGGGTATCGAAGCAGACCCCTCCCATATCAAAGCAATCCAAGATTTGGAGAGACCAAACTCAGTAAAAGAAGTGCAACATCTCACCGGCATGGCAGCTGCGCTCAATCGGTTCATAAGCCGGTCATCAGACAGACTACGACCATTCTTCCATGTACTAAAAGCCAAGTTTGAGTGGGACGAAGAATGCAACCATGCTCTGGAGAGCCTGAAAGAATACATGTCTTCTCCACCACTGCTTGTCACCCCAGTACTTGGAGAAGAACTCTTCCTGTACCTGGCAGTCTCTCAGCACGCAGTTAGCACAATGTTGGTCCGTGCAGATGGAATCCAACACCTGCCTATCTATTATGTCAGCAAGACATTACTGGACGCTGAAACAAGGTACTTGCCACTGAAAAAACTGGCATTGGCCTTGATGATGGCCTCAAGGAAGTTGTCGCACTACTTTCACGCCCACACCATAGTTGTCCTCACAGCCTTCCCATTAAAAGCCTTATTTGAAAAGGCAAACTTTTCTAGGCGAATTCTGAAGTGGGCAGTGGAGTTGGGACAATACGACATTAAGTTCCAACCCAGGACTGCAATAAAGGCTCAAGCTTTGGCAGATTTTATCGCAGAATTCACACCTGGAAGTCATCATGTCTGCCCAGTCGACCTGACTGAAACAGCCGAACTAGGGATAAAAGTTGACGCCGGAATAGCACAACCCTTGGTAAAGGATACTCAGTCAGACCCCAAGGGAGACCAAAGTAAGGCAAGGAAGAAGGAAGCAAACCATGCTACACCAAGTCAAGACTGACCAACAAATAAAGACTTGGTACAATCAGATAGCGAGAGGCTGACAGCGAACGTGGACATTGAAGAAAACACCAGCAACATAGAAGACCCCAAGGCATCATCTGATCCCTCCACTTGCTGGAAGTTGTTCGTTGGGGAGATGTGGAAGCTCTTCGTGGATGGAGCATCCAACCGGCATGAAGCAGGGCTTGGCATAGTCCTCATCTCTCCAGACGGCCTAGTAGTGGAGCAAGCAGTCAATCTTGGCTTCCCAGCATCAAACAACGAAGCGGAGTATGAAGCGCTTCTTGCAGGCCTCAAATCAGCATTCTACATGAAGGCCACCGAACTAATGGTTTACAGCGACTCACAGCTGGTGGTAAACCAAATATTTGACGACTACGAAGCAAAGGATGACAGGATGGCCAAGTACCAAGAGTTGGTCAGAACAGAGATCAAGAAATTTGAAGTAGTCAGGATAGAACAAATCGGCAGGGAGGAAAACAACAGAGCGGACGAACTAGCAGGCTTTACCTCAATGGCAGATACATCCATCCCTCATCCATTGCTGATCGACTACCTACCTAGACCAAGCATTGAGGACCCCGAAGTAGAAGAGGTATGTTGCGTGGAGCTAGGCCCTTCTTGGATGGATCCCATCATCATGTTCTTAAAAGAAGGCATCCTACCAGAAGAGAAGAAAGAGGCCAACCGAATAAGGGCGAAGTCGCAGCGATTTTGGCTCTCTCCATCTTTGGCATTATACAAAAAATCGTTCTTAGGACCCTACCTAAAGTGTGTCCACCCTAGCAAAGTGGAAGCATTCTTATTCGAGATACACGAGGGGAAAAGTGCGAAAAGTGTCAGAAGTTTGCACACTAAATTCACCAACCTGCTAGAGAACTTCTACCTCTAACTAGCCCATGGCCATTCGCTATGTGGGGATTGGACATAGTAGGACCACTTCCAATAGCACCAGGGAATAGGAAGTTTTTTCTTACAGCAACCAACTACTTCACAAAGTGGGTCGAAGTAGAAGCATTGGCATCAATCAAGGAAAAAGACATAAAGAAATTCGTCTGGCAGAATATCATCACTCGGTTTGGCATACCAAAAGCCCTGATATCAGACAATGGCACACAGTTCGACGACAGAATCTTTAGAGGCTTTTGTGAAGAGTACAAGATAGAGTTCTACAATTCCACACCGGCATATTCCCAAGCAAATGGTCAGGCAGAAGCATCAAACAAGGTAGTCTTGGATGGATTGAAGAAAAGGTTAGAGAAAGCCAAGGGCAAGTGGGCAGAAGAGCTCCCTCATGTTTCATGGGCTTACCGCACCACACCTCGGCGGTCAATAGGAGAAACTCCATTTTCCTTAGCCTATGGTATGGAAGCAGTAATCCCACTAGAAGTCGGCCTCTCCACAATTCGAAGCGAGAATTTTGATCCAGACTTGAATGGCGAAGCCATAGCCTTGGAGCTCGACCTTGCAGAGGAAAGAAGAGATAGAGCGTTGATTCACATTGCCTCATACCAACAAGAGTTATCCAGGAAATACTACAAAAAAGTACATCCAAGGCAATTCAAAATCGAGGATTGGGTGCTGCGCAAAGTGATGGGAAACATCTTGGAACCGGGAGATGGCAAGTTAGGGCCTAATTAGGAAGGACCTTACAAAGTGGTTGGATTAGCAGGCAAAGGGGCATACCACTTAAAAGACAATGACGGCAATACAATTCCCAGGCCATGGAATACTGTCAATCTCAAGTTATTTTATTTTTAGCTTTTTTCTTTTTTTTTTTAAAAATATGTGTAATTTTCTCCGTTCTCAATAAAACAAGTAGCTTTCTTTCCAGTATGGACGTTTTCTTCTGTAAAAGTTTGTTTTACTGAGATACATTAAAAACACAGTTGGTTGAAATACCCAACTACGACCCCTCCTAAGCCTAAGATAAGGATCCAGGCTGCAAGACGTTTGGTCGGAATAACCACACATTTTATTCAATATTGGCTGGAAAAACCAACTTAGAGGTTGGCTGGATTAAACCAACACCCTTCCAAAGCCCAGGATAAGGATCCAGGTTGCAAGATGTTTGGTCGGAATAACCAAACATTTTATTCTAAGTTGGTTGGAAAAACCAACTTAGAGATTGGCTGGATTAAACCAACACCCTTCCTAAGCCCAAGATAAGGATCCAGGCTGCAGGACGTTTGGTCGGAATAAACCAAACACTTTATTCTAGGTTGGCTAGAAAACCTAACTTAGAGGTTGGCTGGATTAAACCAACTCTTAGTACTCTTCAGCCGGAGTAAAGATATGGGCTGAAGAGTGGTTGGCTAGATTAAACTAACTCTTAGTACTCTTCAGCCGGAGTAAAGATATGGGCTGAAGAGTGGTTGGCTGGATTAAACCAACTCTTAGTACTCTTCAGCCGAAGTAAAGGTATGGGCTGAAGAGTGGTTGGCCGGATTAAACCAACTCTTAGTACTCTTCAGCCGAAGTAAAGGTATGGGCTAAAGAGTGGTTGGCTAGATTAAACCAACTCTTAGCTCTCTTCAGTCGAAGTAAGGGTATAGGCTGAAGAGTGGTTAGCTGGATTAAACCAACTCTTAGTACTCTTCAGCCGAAATAAGTATATCGGCTAAAGAGTGGTTGGCTAGTAAGCTCCATTAGATTGCTCAATTAGGATCGAAATTAAGTATCTCGACCGAAAAATATTGTGTTTCGTCCAAAGTTGCAGTTATAAAGCAAGCATAAACAGGAATTTAAACCGAGATAACAGTTGGAACAAAAGAATTCATTGAAAATTCATTACAAATGCAAGCATACAGATCAAACCGGAGTAAGTGTTGAGAATAAAAGATGATTTTCATTGATCAAGTTCAAGGCAAAGCAAATGGGCAAAAAGTGTTTTACGAAAACACAAATCTAAAGCTATGGATTAAATAAATACGAAAACAAGGAAAGCAAGACAGGATTGAATAGCTTACCAAGTAAGGAGAAAGAAATTGAAGATGGATGCAGAGGCAACAACAAAATACGAGCTTCAAAGGACCTATTCTTGAAGAGCAATGGAGGTTCGAAGATAGTGTGAAGGCAGTGAATAGTATGGTGAATGATTCGAATACAAAGGGTTTGGTTTTGTTGAAGAGCCCAAAAATTGGGCGGGACTGTTCCAAAAGCTCGAGGTAGGAAGACAACAGAATAATTTGCCTTTCAACCAATGAGAACGTACACGGTCGAAAGGAAAAGCGATTGATTCTGTGGTTTGAAGAGACGTTTTGACTGAACAAGTACAGCTCGGCTTAAGTTTAGCTCGGCTGGAAAGGCTAAAAGGGAATTTAGCTCACCGAAAAGCTAAAAGGTCTTTAAAGCTCCTACCGAAGGGCTTGAAAGTTTAGCTCGACTGGTAGACAGATAATCCCTATCATGCTGCGCAGATGGAATTAAGGGGCAATTGAGAGGGTAATTTATATATGAATTGGGCTGAGCTAGGATAGTGGACCGTGATTAAGAGGCTTAGAAGATGGGCCGCGGACAAGTGGTAGTCTGGTCCAAAATGAGAAGCTTGCCGCCAGGTTGAGTAAAAGGGTTAGTTCGGTCACCGTTATTAGTTTAGCTCGGTCCAAAGTATGATTATGTCATCAGACGAGATAGAAGAAGTTAGCTCGGTCGCACTGTTCGGAGCCGAGATTTGGCGCCCTTACACAGTAAATTTAACTCCGGTTAGCCTAGTCCAAACTTGTTACGGTTAGCTTGGTCCCGTCTGAAAAAACCAAGATTCGAGTTGATGAAAGAACCGAACTAACTGGGGTTCGGTCGTTTCTGCCTGTCTAGTATGGCAACGTTATCTCGGTTGTATGGAAGTCCAACCAGGGTAAAACCATCTCACTTGGTTCAAGCAGTGAGGGGGGTGTTGAAGGATAAGCATTATCTTTCAGGAGTTTGAATCCTAAGAGGACTCTACATGGAGGAATAAAAGTCTTACTAGGATTGTGCCACACGGAACTTATAAAAGCTCACAAACATCATCTATGGAGAGGTAACACAACTTTGATTCCTGAATACATAGAGCTTTTGTCTATTTTTTTAGTTTGCTGACTTAGGCATCGGAGAGGTTTCCGGCACACGTTTGTATTTTCAGGTAGTAGAACGACGTCGTACAAAGGAGCGCAGACTTGATCAACATGATTATACGAGAATGTTTATTTCTTTCCCGTACAACACTAAAAAAAAAAAAAATTACTGTAACACTCTAATATAACACATAAAAAAAAACTTTTTGGTATATTTTTTCCAAATATAACACTCCTAAAAAAGGATGTGGGATTTTTCAAACCACTTCAAAATGAACATAAAAATTCCTTAAAATTTTTTGAGCAAATGTATACTTGAAATTGTGAGTGTTACACTTGAAAAAAAGTACATTACAACTTTTTTTTAGTATTTTTGTGTGTTACATTATAGTGTTACGTTTGAAAAAAATACAGTAATAAGTTTTTTTTGAAGTGTTACGTTGTTACGTTTGGAACAAATACACCAAGAAATTTTTTAATGTGTTACATTAAATTGTTATATTAGAGCGTTACATTTTTATTTGTAATGTAAGATTTGTTCCAGAATGAAGGAAAATCTAAAAACTCTATAGTGCGGATTGCTCAAATGTGTAATTTCACATTTAGAGAAACCTACTTTTATCCCTAGAAAATTAAACTCAATCATGTAAATGACTACCTTTTTATGTAATTTTCACTATAATAGGACTTTTGGGTTTAAAAAAAAAAAGAAAAAAAAAACAATTCATAAGATCACATTTTAAAATTTATTGTGTGTTTGGTTAGAATTTTTTTGATTAAGTTTTTTAAAAACTAAGTTTTTTGTTTTCGTATTTTTTTATTTTTAGTGAATATTTTTAAATTTTTAAACATTTTTTTTAAAAACTTTTTTAGATGCACTTTAGATGTATCTAAAAAGTAAAAAAATTGTAAAAAATTATTTTAAAAAATTAATAAATACATAAAAATATAAAACATATGTTGAATTCTCGTATTTTTTTAATTTATATTTTTGGTATTTAGTGAATTTTTAAAAGATTTTTTTCACAAAAATTATACTTTTTATGTATGTTTCTATTATGTGTGTCTAAAAATTACTTAAAATATTAAAAAAATAAGAAAAATAAGAAAATAAAATTTTCTAAAAAATATTAAAAAAAAAAAAAAAAAAAGCAGCAAATTGGTACTTCAGCCGCTTGCTAATGGATTGAGCGGTTAAAGTTTTAAAAGTTTTTATTTTGTTTTTCAAATTGATGGCCCATTCAGATGCTGCCACCTACATGGTATTATAGCCTTTCCTGCAACCCAAACAGCAGGAAAACCTTGTCCCTAAAAAAATTGCATAATAAAATGAAATTTCCCAAAAATTTCTGTACCCCCTTGTAATGTTTCCCCCAAACTAATCAAAGTTAAAAAGTTATTGAAAAAAAGTCAATTTTTTTTTTAATATTTTTTTTTACACATTTTTATGTACAAAATTAAAAAATATTAGAAAAGTCAATTTCCAAAATAGGCTTAGATATGGCATGCCAAAAAAAATTTGAAAATGCCACTTTGTGTAGGAGTTACCTTCAAAATTTAATGTTTGGGTTTGTTTGGGAAATGATTTTTTCAATGATTTTTTGGTTAAAATGTGAAGTAAAAAAATTAAAATATTTGAAAATAACTTTTTGACTTTTTATTATAAAAAAAACGTACAAAATTTTTTTTTATAAGTATGAATCTTTTTTTAACTTTCTTTTATGATTTTTTGATTTTTTTTTATGTAACTTTCCATAATAATTTAAAAATGTAATCTGATCTCTGATTAAAAAAGTCATCGATAATCATAGAGAAATTTATTTATAAGTCTCATTAATAAAAAAAAAATACAATCAATTTTTTAAAATATTCTAGAAATTTAATCTATATATTTTTTTAATAATTAATATGATTTCACACAAAACAAGCAAATTATATTAAAATTACTAACTAAAATTTTATTTCATTAAATTATCTTATACTTTTGTTTTTAAGGAAATAGCATTTGATCCATGAAGATACCCCAACCCAACCCAACCTATATAGTGTACAACATTTAGTTAGCCATACACACAAAAGTACAAGTAACCAATAAAATGTCCAGTGTCATGCAATTCCTAGAGCAAAAATTCACCTTATTCCAACCATTATCCTTCTCACTCCTCCTCTTTCTTTCCCTCCCTTTCCTTCTCAAATGGCTCCTCTCCTCTTCCACTACCACCACCACCACCAAAAAAAACCTTCCACCATCACCACCAAAGCTCCCCATCATCGGAAACCTCCATCAACTTGGCCTCTACCCCCACCGCTCCCTCCTCTCCCTCTCCAAACTCCACGGCCCCGTCATGCTCCTCCACCTCGGCTACTCCCCAGCCGTCATCGTCTCCTTTGCAGCTGCTGCCAAAGAAATTGTGTGGGTGATTTTCTGACCACACTGCCCTCCTTAGTAATTCAGCTGTAGAACACAGGCAGAATAGATGGCACCTTGCTGTCCTGCACAGTAAGAAAAGGCTCCGGCGGTGGTTCTTCCACCCGGAAATACTCCGACGATCAAGTCAGTACTCAATATCTCTCAAAGATAATCAATCATCTATTCAACTCACAAGCTTGAATATAAAAAACATACCTTAGACCTATGGGGGTGCCTCTCTTTTATAGCCAATACAATCCTAGCCCCAATAGGAGCCTAACTCCAATGGACTCAGGATTACTGCTAATCTGGAACTCCCAGTGGGATTAGGATAAACCCTCTAAGAGTTTTAACTTAATCCAAACTGAAGTCTTCTCCCATTCTAGGACTCTTGTCCCTTATCTGTTTATCTCGGATTCCGATATCTTCGGAGATAACCTCAGCAACTCCGAGATCACATCGGCGTAATTACCACGACACGTGGCACCTCGGCTGACACGTCGGCGTCACCTTGCCACGTGTTGGCACTTAGCAAATATATCCCCACAACTGCCCCCTAGGTTCTATTACTTCGGCATTCTGAGGTGATGGAACCTATATTGTTCTTCTTTCTCATACATCGGCTTAGAACTTCCCAGCCAAGGTCTTTCATTTCAGGCCGGCATGTCTTCTTTTAAAAACAAGAATTCAAAGGAACTCTCTTACATGTATGAGCTGTCATGCATCTCTCCTCAACCGTTTTACTTACGTGTTCTCTATTGGCTCGTGCCTATGACGCGCTTGCAAGTCATCTTTCACCTGTTCGCGCCGCCTGACGTCTGCGTTACTCCAGGCGCATTTAATGCCCTGTTTTGCCGTCGTTTCAAGTTTTTTAACAAAACTTTGTTTTTCCTTCTTTCTTTTCTTACCTTTGCATTCAATTTACTTGTTTTTCTCTCTCTAAAGCTCTTTCTTCTTCGAATCTGCCATTGCTTTAAGCTCCAAACTCTGCAACTGTCTTCATTCTGCCATTCCTGCGAGGCTTTCGCTACTGTTTCAACCGTCTTCTGTCCTCGGCGAATTTCATTTCGGCCTCACTTTATCTGGTAAGCAACTGGCCCTTCTTTCCTAGTTCTTGATTGTTCCTGAAATGTCCTGCCTTTACTGTTCTGTTCAAGCATTTAATTTGTGAATTATTCACCTGAGTGCATCTTATTTTGTGATTTTGCACATGTAATGAACACTTGTACTGTTTCTCCACTGTTCTTGGCCTTCAATTCTTTGTTTTTTTTAGGCTTTTGACAACCTACCCTCGTTCTTGATTCTGAAAACTTGTTCTTGTTTCTTGTTTTCTGTGTTTTTCCCAGATTCGAGCCTCCTATCTTTGCTTTTATAGTTTTAGGGTTGGGATTTGTTTATAGAACCTTCAATTCTTAGGAAAAACTGAAAACAATCCTTTACCAGTATATACCTAGGTTCAAGCCGAGGTACCAGTAACCCTTTAAGAACACTCCGTTTCTGTAGCCAAGTACCTTTATACCAAAATTATGGATATGTGGAGACATAGGGTAAATACCCCAACCAAACTCGAATTCTTTAGGCAAGAGTTCTCTATTCCTGCTGATGTTCACCTTAGGCTAGCTGGGGATGATGATTCCATCATGCCTACAGATAATACGATGCCTTTCCATATTGTAGCTTTTGTTGAATGTGGACTTCGGCTTCCACTCAATCCCCTCTTTCGTGAAGTTCTTCACTACTACACCCTGAACCTTATGCAACTCACCATTAACTCATATAGAGTGCTTAATGGTATAATAGCCTTAGCCCGGCAAGAGAATGTTAGGATCACCCTCGCCGACATCCAATACTGTTATACTATGTGCGCCCTTAACCTAAAAGAGAAAGGTTATGTGTATTACCTCAAGCCGAGGTCTACCGAATTCAAAATTCTAGCTGACCTCCCAGACTCTAACAAAGCGGCTGGAGACGATTATCTTATTGCTTCTGGAAATTGGGAATTTGGCCCAGACGAAGAAGTCCATCTCTACCCACTTCCTCGAACGGTTAAAGAGGGCAAGGGTAAGAGCCCAGTGTCAATCACTTAGTTGTTCTTTTTATATCCTCAAGATTTTGTCTGTCTCTAATGTCGTGTTTTTCTTTGCAGACGTTCGCAAGCCACCAAAGGACTTTCGCCAGTCCTATTTTCTTGGCAAAGACCTAAAGAAGCTCCTAGACCTTCCGATCCAAAAGCGCAAGGCTCCATTGGTACTGAATTTCATCCCTACGTATAAATCCACTCTGCCCGACGTTCCAAGAAGGAAGAAAAAGAGCCTCTCTCTACCTACTGCAATAACTCAAACCACATCCACATCACGAACTGACCAAGGATCTACATCTGACCCAGTGGTTTTGCCATCGACCTCGGCCCCATACTTGATACCAATTCCCGAACGAAAATGCCGGCGCAGACTTGTCAAAACCGCCGAAATGGTTCGCCCAAGATCTCCTAGCCGACCTCCCAACTGACGTCGACGCTGTTCCAACCCAAACGATTCCCCCACCAAAGCCGAAAAAAACCAAGAAGGCCCAGACAAAGGCCAAAGCCACTGAGGTTGGTGAGGGCATACGCCTATCTCACGGTTGGTGAGTAAGAAGACTTCCTCTACTTCTGCAAAAAGGTCTGCTGAGGCTCAGCCACCAGAGTCCACTCAATCAAAGAAGCCGAGGTCCTCCTCTGCAACGACCTCAAAATCCAAAGTACCAAATGTCCCCTGGACGCCATCGATTACTTTGCAGAATAAGCCTGTTTTGGCGAGTGACAGCGCTAATGACATAAACATCGGCATTGCACTTAGTACAGCCCTTCTTCTCCCAGGTGATCTGGAAAAGAATGCCGAAATTAGTGAGTACGAAAATTACGCGTTCATGCTCCAACGCTGTGTTCAAGTAAGTGTCTTCACTTGGTAACTTGTTTTTTTTTTTTTTTTTTTTTTTTATACTTGTAAAATTCTGTAATAACTTTTTGCTTTGTGTTCTTTCAGGCTGTTCAGCATGCACATTCCTTCTCCATGCAATCCTTTGAGACCAGGGAGAAGTTAAATGACTTGAAGAAGGAGTATTCTGCCCTCTAGAAGATCAATAAGGGCCTTCAAGAAAAAATGAAAAAGTTGGAAGATCAAGCCGAGGCTGCTACCAAAGCCCAAACCTTGGCCGAAGAAAAAGCTGATGCTGCTGAAGCTATAAAAAATGTTGCTGAGGCGCAGAAGAAAGAGGCCGAGGAAAAAGCGGCCCAAGCCGAGAAGGAGCTTCAGCAAGCCTTAGCAACTAAAGAAGCTAAAATCAAGGAGACTGATGAAAAATCTTATGCCCAGGGTGTGGTGGACGTCACTGAGGACTACAAGTTTCAAGTTAGGCAGGCATGCAACAGAGGCTTCTCCCTTGGTTGGATGTCCCTTGCCAAAAAGCTTAATGTCCCAGATGACTCCCCCCTGCACAAGGCTGACGCTATTCCTCTGCTTTTCCCTCCTTCTTCTCCTCCAAGTCAAACTGAAGAAGAGCCTGAGTCTGAATCCGAAGATGAGGACAAGAATGATGATGAAGTTTTAGTAAGGAGGCCCAAAGATACTAATGAGACAAAGTCTCCTCCTCAGGGTGATCAAGTCCTGGACTTAACCCAAGATGAGGAGACTGAGGAGGTGTCCGAGGAGGCTGATCCGGGGCAGTTATCATCCGACCTTCTTTTAGCTGAAAGAAGTCTTAATAAAACACTTGCAGAGATCGATGCCGAGATTGCGGCAGAAAAAGATGCCGAGGTGGTTCTTCCAGAATCCTCCGAGGTACCAGCCCAACAATTTGTAGAAAAAGATGCCGAGGTGGTTCTTCCAGAGTCCTCCGAGGTCCTAGTCCAACCATCTACTAATGTTTGAAGAATTCTGAATGTCTTTTTGTACTCTTTTCTTTTTTGTACTTTCTTCTATTTTTTGAACAATGTGAACTTCTTCTTATGGCCGATGTTCCTTTATTTGTTACTTGTGAAAAATTTACTTCTGCTAGGCCATAGTGCCTTCATTATATACAACTGTAACTGTTTTTCTCTGAATGCTTTAATCTTTAATTTCTCTTCATTGCTTCTGTATGGTTCTATACTTAGAATATTTTGCATGATTTGCATAATTCTTCCTTTGCACAATCTTCTCAGGGTTACATACCTCGGGTATAATAACTGCAAGTTTTACTTCGGCAAGATACTGACCTGCAATCTTTTCATAAATTTCAACAAGTATAAAACATATACTTTTCAATGTAAAATTTTGCAAACTTTTCTCAAGTTGCAATAAATATGTAAACAGTAATTTCACTCTAACCTACTTGTAAATTGCTACAAATTTCAACAAGGACTAACATATACAGTAAATTTTTCTCAAGTTGGAATAAGTATTAAACAATGATCTACTTGTAAATTGCTGCAAATTTCAACAAGGGTTTAAACAATTATATTTACCTCAACTTGTAAATTGCTACAAATTTTAACAGATGATCATATGTCGGCTTAACTTTAACTTGTAAATTGCTACAAATTTCAACAAGTGTTAAACATCTTCTTTGGTTTATCCAACCAGTAGATTGCTATAAGTCCGTAAGCAATAACATCGGCTTCACTTCGACTTGTAAATTGCTACAAATTTCAACAAGCGAAGAGAAACAGATGTCTCGGCTTAACTTCAACTTGTAAATTGCTACAAATTTCAACAAGTGAAGTTAAGGAACCATCTCGGCTTACTTGTAAATTGCTACAAATTTTAACAAGTGGTAAGCTTTGTATCGGTTTGACCAACTTGTAAATTGCTACAAATTTCAACAAGTGGTAAACTTTGTATCGGTCTGACCAACTTGTAAATTGCTATAAATTTTAACAAGTGGTAGACTTTGTATCGGTCTGACCAACTTTGTAAATTGCTACAAATTTCAACTGGTGGTAGACTTTGTATCGGTCTGACCAACTTGTAAATTGCTACAAATTTCAACAAGTGGTAGACTTTGTATCGGTCTGACCAACTTGTAAATTGCTACAAATTTCAACAAGTGGTAGACTTTGTCTTCTCTCTGCCCTCTATGTGAACCTAAGTTCCACTTGGGTTCTCATTTTTTATGTCTTCTAGAAACAATGTTAAGTATCTTAATCAATCATATGTGCTTGAAGAATTCTGAAAAGATTTTATTGATGACATCGGTCAAAAATAATGAACATCTCAATGATAGAAAAATTTCAAATTACAAGTGTTCCAGGGTCTTGGTAATGCTTTGCCCTCATTGTCTTCAAGTCGATAAGCTCCATTGCCTAACACCGAAGTAATTCTGTAAGGTCCTTCCCAGTTTGGGCCAAGCTTGCCCTCTCTGGGATCTTTCTTGTTGCCGACGACTTTTCTCAAGACTAGGTCACCGACTTGAAAATCTCTTGGGTTGACTTTCTTGTTGTAAGCTATGGCAAGCTGTTGCTGGTATACTGCAAGCTGAATTGTAGCCTTCTCTCTTCGCTCTTCTAAAAGATCCAAATCTCGGGTTAAGAGTATGTCATTAGTCCCATTCTCAACTCCCTGGATTCGGATCCCTGGGATGCCGACTTCTAGTGAAATTACTGCTTCTGTGCCATAGGCCATGGCAAAGGGGGATTCCCCCGTTGATCTCCTCGGCGTAGTCCGATATGCCCAAAGTACATTGGGCAATTCGTCTACCCACTTCCCTTTTGCTGCCTGCAGCCTCTTCTTTATTCCATCCAAAATTACTTTGTTGGATGCTTCTGCTTGCCCATTACTTTGGAGGAAACTTGGTGTTGAAAAGTAATTCTTGATCTTGAATTTTGCACAGAAGTTCTTGATAAGTTTCTTTGTCAAAGCTGCGTTCCGTTGTAAACGATGGCTCTAGGGATGCCAAATCTGGTGATAATGTTTTTCCATATGAAATTCTTGACGTCCACATCTCGGATTTTGGCAAGAGGTTCTGCCTCTATCCACTTTGTGAAATAATCTGTTGCTACCAGCAAGTATTTTCTCTGCCCTGTTGCTTGGGAAGTTGTCCAACTAGATCCATGCCCCATTGGGCAAACGGCCAAGAAATTTGAATCTTTGAGTTCAGTCATTGACGGTCGATGAATCAAAGGTGCAAACTTTTGGCATTGTTCGCACTTCTTTACATATGCTTCTGCATCTTTTTGCATGTAGGGCCACCAATACCCCTGGGTGATGGCCCTATGGGCTAATGATCTGCCCCCAATGTGGCTTCCACAAATCCCTTCATGAATTTCATATAAAAAATCTTCAACTTGTAAAGGGTGTACGCACCTTAAAAGGGGTCCAGTGAAGGACCTTCTGTAGAGATGTCCGTCTGCAGTCAGGCTGAATCTTGCCGACTTCAATCTGACTTTGTGTGCCTCATTGCGGTCTTCTGGCAGCTTTCCTTCTTTCAGGAATGTAACAATTGCATCCATCCAGCTTGGCCCCATGTCCACACACATTGCTTCTTGCTTTGCGTTCTGTGGTTCTATGCTCGGGCCCGACATATAGTCAATCATGATCGTTCTAATTTTTCCAGTCTGTACTGAACTTGCCAAGTTAGCCAACGCATCGGCGTGGCTGTTATCATCTCGGCTTACTTGAAGAAGTCGGCAGTTCTGAAATAACTCGGCCAATCTGATAACCTCTTTTGCATATGCCGACATCTTCTCGTCCCTGACTGCAAATTCTCTTGTTGATTGGTTAACAATTAACTGTGAATCACAAAAAACTATTACCTTGTCTGCTTCTGCTACTGCCACTAGTTTTAGTCCTGCAATTAATGCCTCGTATTCTGCCTCATTGTTTGAGGCCTTGAATCCCAAACGGATGGACTGTTCTATTATTTCTCCATCTAGGGATATCAGCAGTACTCCTGCCCCGCTCCCTGTCGGTTTGAACTTCCATCGACAAACAGTCTGAATGAGTCGCCGATGTAGATGCTGCAAGGTCTGAGCTTTTCCTTCCTTTGCCCCTTTGCTTTTGGCTGGGATTCTCCTTGCTTGCTAGGACCTCGTTCATCCTGGCTCAACGGAGCCCGATGTTCGAGGCATTCAGGCGTGAATTCTGCCACGAAGTCGGCCAAAACCTGGCCCTTGATTGCGGTTCTGGGCCTGAATTCCAGGTCATACTGGCCCAAGGCCACTGCCCACCTTGCAATTCTTCCTGTTAAGTCTCATTGTTGTAATAAGGACTTCAATGGGTGCTCTGTTAGCACTACAATTTTGTGTGCCTAGAAGTAGTGGTTCAACTTCTTTGAGGCCATTACCAAGGCCAGCATTAACTTCTCCAGTGGTAAGTACATTGTTTCAGCGTTTGCCAAGGTTTTACTTACATAATAGACAGCTTTCTGTTCTCCCTGTTCTTCTCGGATTAAGACTTGCACTTCTTGCGTGCTCGACACTAAGTACAAAAACAACTCCTCCCCAGGTTCAGGTGTGGAGAGAACTGGGGCCGTGGTCAGATACTTCTTTAGGTCGGCCAAAGTGGCCTCACATTCTTCAATCCATAGGAAGTCTGCGGTCTTTTTTACCAAGTTGAAGAAGGGTTTACACTTGTCTGAACTTCGGCTTATGAACCTGTTTAGGGCCGCGGCCCTTCCAGTGAGCATTTGAACCTGTTTTGCCGATGTTGGACTCTATAGATCTAGGATGGCCTTGATCTGATCTGGGCTGGCCTTTATTCCCCTTCTTGTTACCAGATAACCTAGGAACTTACTAGATCCAACTCCAAACGCGCATTTAGATGCATTGATTCGGAGCCGATATGTTTTGAGTATTTCAAATACCTTTTTCAGGTCGGCAAGATGACTCTTAGGCTCCTTGGTCTTCACAACCATGTCATCGATGTAGACTTCAACTGTTTGGCCTATCAGATGCTTGAACATTTTGGTTACCAGCCTTTGGTAGGTTGCTCCTGCGTTCTTCAGCCCAAAAGGCATCACCTATGTGATCTGAGCCTTTTGGGGTGATGAACGCTGTCTTCTCCTCGTCTGGGGGGTACATGGCTATCTGGTGGTACCCCTGTAAGCGTCCAGAAAGCTCATCCTTCCATGTCCAGAAGTGGCATCTACTAATTAATCGATTTTGGGCAGCGGAAAGCTGTCTTTGGGACAGGCTTTATTCAGGCTTGTGAAATCCACGCAGACCCTCCATTTACTGTTTTTCTTTTTTACCACCACAGTGTTTGATAGCCATGTTGGATAACTGACTTCTCTGATGGCCTTGGCTTCCAGAAGTCTGTCTACCTCTTCCTCTACTGCTTCGACGTGCATCAGCGTCGGTCTCCTAGCTCGCTGTATTACAGGTTTAGCCGACTTCTCGATGTTCAGTCTGTGACATGTGACCTCGGGGTCAATGCCAGGCATTTCATAAGGTGTCCAGGCGAACACTTCTATGTTCGCTCTTAAAAAAGCTTCCAGTTCTCTCTCTTCTTCTTCGGCTAAGCCTGAGCCGAGAAGAAAGAAGCGCTCTTCGTCGCCCTCCTGGACGAGGATTTTCTTTAGTGATTCCTCACTTTTCTCGGCCGGCTCCTTGCCGACATCATCTAGGACCTCCATGTCCTCATCTTCAATCTCTGCCTTTGCTGGTTCTCGAACATTGCAGGTAGTCTTCATTGCTGCCATGGAGCAATTTTTTGCCTGCAGTTGATCTCCTCTGACTTCTTCAATCCCATGTTCTGTTGGAAAGCGCAGTAGTTGGTGCAATGTTGAGGGAACTGCCCTTATTGCATGCAACCATGGCCTTCCCAATATAATGTTGTTAGGAGAAGGCGTATCAATTACGATGAATTTTGTCCTGATCTTCTTAGTACCGGCCTGTACTTCCAAGTTTGTAGCGCCCAGTGGCCACGTCAGCGTTCCATTGAAGCCGACCATCGGGCCATTCGATTGCTCCATGTCGTCTGGGTGAAGGCCTAGCTCCTTGTAACATCTAACGTACATGATGTCACAAGAGCTGCCTTGATCTATTAGGATGCGTTTCACTTGGCACTCCCCAACCTGGAGGGATACTACCAAGGCATCATTATGTGGGTGCTGGACCATCTCTAGGTCGGCTTCGGTGAAGGTTATTATCGGTCCTTGGCTCTCTTCAGGCCGATGTCTCTTTTTCCGGACTTGGTAGACATCTTTGTAGATGCCTTACCCTTTGGGTCTCTCCTCTAACCGTTCTCGTTTACTCTTGAGTGAATTACATTGACTATCCAAGGTCCTACGCAGGAGTTGCGGAGGTGGTGGGCTGCTTTGGAGCCTAAGCGATCTTGCTGTTCTTCTCTTGTTCTGGTTTCATCGACAAGGTCTCTTAGGTGGCCTTGTCTCACCAGATCTTCCAAGTGTGCTTTTAGGGCTCTGCAGCCCTGTGTTGTATGTCCGTTTTCATTGTGATAAGCACAATGTCTGTCCATGTTTCTTCCCATGAATTCTCCTGGTTCCCTTGCTGGTGTTCTGAAATAAGGCTGGGTCTGAATTTTTCCTAGGACTTTTTGAATTGGAATTCGGAACACGATTGTCACTGCCTGTTTAGCCCTTAACTCCATCTCTGTTTTGTTGAATCCGTTGTTACTTCGGCCTTGCTTCGGTGAGCCGTTTCCTTTTTCCTGTTTGACTTCCTTGTGGGCCGATGTATCCTCCTCGGCTCGTGCATACTTTTCGATTCTTGCCATGAGCTCCTCCATGCTCTTCGGCAATGTTTTTGCCAAAGATTCCCGTAGTGAACAGTCATCTTTCAGGCCGTTCTTGAAAGACACGACCGCTACCTCCTGGTTGCATTCAGGTATTCGATTGAACACCTCTTAGTACCTTTTTGCATAGGCCTTGAAGCCTTCATCCTTGCTGATTTTTAAAGCCATTAGCGCGTCCACCCTTAATGGCTGTAGTTTGTTTGTTACGAACCTGGCCACAAACATCTCGGCCAGGCCTTCCCATGTCTTCATGCTTCCCTTTGGTAATTTATGGAACTAATCTGATGCAATTTCTCCAAAGGACGAGGGGAACACTTTGCAGAGTAGTGGCTCGTTTCCACTGTATAACGCCATTGAGTTCAAAAATAGTCCAACGTGGAAGTTAGGGTCTGACTTACCGTCATAAATTTGAAATCTCAGCATGCTGAATCTTTTTGGTGCTTCAAATTTGTCCAGTTCTACCGAGAACGGTGTCCTCGGCTTGACGGGTAAGGTTACCTCGGCTTCAGCGTTCTGTTCCTTCCTCTTGAGGTAGTTTCTCAAGTCTTCTTTACTCCTCCCCGAAGCTCGACTGTCTTTGGACTTCAGTCTCTTCGGCACACTACTCTCGGCCTCGTAATGGGCCCATTTTGATCTTTCTCCATGGGTTGTGTCAAAGTAGAGCGCCTGCCCTTGAACATGTCGACGTTCTCTGCGTTCCTGATCCTTCGTTTGATACGTCCTCTGGGACCTCTCTTGTCTTGGCTCCTCTCGCCGAACCTCCCCGGAGGGTGGATGAGAGTGCCTTTTGCTCCTGGAGTGTTGTGGCGCTTCAGGAATTATTTTCCTTCCTCCCTTTTGAGTATTAACTGCTGGAATTGGCGTGTCCTGCAACGGGTATAGTGGCTGCATGACATTGTTTTGCATCATGAAGTTGACGCATCGCGAGTCGACCAACTTGTCTGCCAATTCTTTTACTTCCTCATCCCTCCGTAGGCACCTATCTCTCCATACCTGGAGGTTGTCTTCATTGTAGTATCTGCCCTGGTCTGTTTTCTTCGAAGTGTCGCCCTCCTGGACGACGTCTTTTCCCCCGTGCCCCTGGCCACGGGCTTCTTTGTTGTGGTTATCCCCTTCGACGTCAAGATCGATAGGCCTGCCACTCCCAGCGGGAGCGTCGTCCCCAACCTTTTCATTTTGTGCGTTACTGGCCATCTATTCATCTTTCTTTCCCACAAACGACGCCAAATTGTGTGGGTGATTTTCTGACCACACTGCCCTCCTTAGTAATTCAGCTATAGAACACAAGCAGAATAGATGGCACCTTGCTGTCCTGCACAGTAAAAAAAGGCTCCGGCGGTGGTTCTTCCATCCGGGGGTGCTCCGACGATCAAGTCAGTACTCAATATCTCTCAAAGATAATCAATCATCTATTCAACTCACAAGCTTGAGTGTAAAAAACATACCTTAGACCCATAGGGGTGCCTCTCTTTTATAGCCAATACAATCCTAGTCCCAATAGGAGCCTAACTCCAATGGACTCAGGATTACTGCTAATCTGGAACTCCCAGTGGGATTAGGATAAACCCTCTAAGAATTTCATCTTAATCCAAACTGAAGTCTTCTTCCATTCTAGGACTCTTGTCCCTTATCCGTTTATCTCGGATTCCGATATCTTCGGAGATAATCTCGGCAACTCCGAGATCACCTCAGCATAATTACCACGACACGTGGCACCTCGGCTGACACGTCGGCGTCACCTTGCCACGTGTTGGCACTCAGCAAATATATCTCCACAGAAATCATGAAAACCCATGACCTAATTTTCGCAAACCGCCCTGAATTCCGAATCAACCGAAAGCTCCTGTACGACCTGAAAGACGTCTCGGTCGCCCCCTATGGAGAGTACTGGAGGCAATTAAAAAGCATCTTCGTCCTCCAACTCCTCAACACCAAAAGGGTTCAGTCCTTTCGCTCTGCCCGCGAAGCAGAAACAAGAAACATGTTAAATTTCATTGAAAAATCGTGCATTTCATTACCATCATCGCCACCATTGAATCTGAGCGAGATGTTTTCGTGGCTAACGAGCGATGTCGTGTGCATGGTGGCGTTTGGGAAGAAGTATAGGGTTGGGGAGAGAGGAGAGAAGTTTCAGAAGCTTTTGAGGGAGTTTGTGGGTCTTGTGGGTGGTTTTGATGTGGGTGATTTTATTCCTTGGCTTGGATGGATGAGTCGACTCACTGGGAAAGATGGTGAAGTGGATAGAGTTGCTAAAGAGCTTGATGAGTTCTTGGACTCAGTGGTTCGAGAACATGAAGATAGAATGGTGGAATGTGGAGCAGAGAGTGATGAAAGTAAAGAGGACTTTGTTGATACAATGCTTAAGATTCAAAGGGATAATAAGTCTTCTGTTACTATTGATAGAGATAGTATCAAAGCTTTGCTTTTGGTAAGTTTGATTTCCATCCTAACTTTGAAAAGAGTTGTTTCTACACTTTTGTTTGGGGAAAAATATTTTTTTATGTTCGTTTTGATTTTTTTTTTAAATATTTTTCTGTAAAAATTATATTATATTTTTATAATTAATAAAAAAAATTTGCAAGGTGATGGCGATGACAATAGAATGAGAAAATTATTAGATACTCCAAAACAAGATGCGACAGTATTTACATGATACTCTTAATCGATGAAAAACTATCACACTAAATGTCTCGCTCGACTACATGATTAGTTTGGAGGGGTTTGCGGTGGTCATAGAATGGTGGAGGTTGGTGGTAGTAGTAGTGTGGTAGTAAAATATTTTTTCTAATCAAACAAATTTATTTTCTGTTGATTATAAAATGTATTTTTTGTTAATTTTTATTTTTTATTATGTCAAACACTAAAAATTAAAAAATATTTATATCTTTTTAGAGACTAAATAGTTTTGAATTAAATATTTTAAGAATTTAATAAATTCAATTGATAATTTATGAACTAAATAGATTTTGATTTATATATTTTAGGAACTTAGTATTAGTTTAGCGACTGAGTAGGTAATTCAATAATAATTTAGAATTATAAATGTAATAAACCCTTTATTGTATGGTTGTTAATCAATAAATAACTTTAAATTAGGTCTACTTCCTCACAAAGCCACGCTGTTTTTCATTCTTTATGTTTTGTTTTTTTATTTATTTTATAGATGGGGATTGGTTGGGTTGTTACTGAAATAGATATTATTTATTTATTTATTTATTTTGTATACCGAATAATTTTGTCCAACTTTCCTTTCTTTAACATGGATGAATAGTGTTATACAAATAGAAAATTTATATTTAAATATATTCTTCATTTTTTATGATAACACAAATTTAAAAAATGAAAATTTTCAAAAAAAAATTATAATTTTTATTCAAATACAATTTCTATTACTTTTTGTTTTTTTAAATGAAAGCATAAAACAGAAATAGAAAGTGGGCCTTTTTTTATTTTTTATAGAGGAAATTATAATCCAGTGCATCTTTTTGTTAAAAAAAAAAAATTTAATTTGTGATAAACCTTACAATCATTAATAATTAAAGTCATCATTTTTTTTTATTAATTTGTGAATATTTTGTGAAATAATCACATTAGTGATTATTTCCGCCCCGCGGGCCGGTTTTTCTCCTGCAATTTTCATTAACTAAGGTATCAGTTAATAATGTTTATGTTTCTTTAACAGAAACCATTAAACATTTGTATTTTTATGAAGAATATATTTGGCACATGTATTTTTAAAACTCGTTTTGAAAACAATTGAAAGGGATAGGCAATGGGAGGTGACGTACTTGTCCACGGTTGGAGATAGTGGCCAGAGGTGTTTGGCGATAGTAAGAGGTGATTGCCTATTGTGGGAAGTGGTAGCTGGAATTGATTACCCATGGTTAGAGATGGTGGTCGGCTGTGATGGCCGAGTGTAATTTCCAGCAAGAGTTAATTGTCGCTAGTGGGAGGTGATTTCTAGAAGTGATTGTTGGAGGAGGACATCAACAATGGTGGCTGGAGAAGGGTTGGCCAGAGGTGGTGTTTGGAGAGTGACGTGAAACCAAATATATATTTTTTTTTTTTAGTTGCGAGAATTTAGTAAATTTTACAAAATTTAAAACCAAAATTGATATCAAACGAGTTATTATTTACATTTAAAAAAAAAAAAATCACAGTATTTATATTTTATCTTTTGTAGGATGTTTTCGCTGGAGGAACAGACACAACCTCAACAGTCCTAGAATGGGCAATGACACAGCTCCTAAGACACCCCAAAACCATGAAAAAACTCCTAACCGAAATCAGAGCCTTAGCAAGAAGCAAACCCACCATCACAGAAGACGATCTAGACAAAATGGACTACTTAAAAGCAGTCATCAAAGAAACTCTCCGTCTCCACCCTCCTGTCCCAATGCCAATCCCCCGCGAAGCCAGCCAAGACGTGGACGTAATGGGCTACCACATAGCTGCCAAAACAATCGTCATCGTCAACGCTTGGGCCATCGGGAGAGACCCCGAGTCGTGGGAGAGGCCCGAGGAGTTTTGGCCGGAGCGGTTTTTTAACTCCGCTGTGGATTTCAGAGGACATGACTTTGAGTTGATTCCGTTTGGGGCCGGTCGGAGAGGGTGTCCTGGAATTTCATTTGCAATGGCTACTAATGAGATTGTGTTGGCAAATCTTATGCATAAGTTTGATTGGGAGTTTCCTGAGGGAGTTAAGGGTGAGGATTTGGATATGAGTGAGTGTACTGGTCTTACTATTCACAGGAAAGTTCCTCTATTCGCCGTTGCAACTCCGTGTTTTTAGTTGATGTCTGGGTTCGAGTTTTACTGTTTGTTGCCTGAATGCATCTTCATTGTTGGACTAGTGGGAGATAGGCTTTGAGTTCGAATTTTATCTGTTGCATCAATACATACTGGTGCTGCAACTTCGTGTTTTTAGTTAATTGATGTCTCAATTCGAGTTTTACTATTTGTTTGGTGTGTCGATGCGTCTTTCATGTTGGACTAGTAAGCGATAAGGTTTGGGTTCGAGTTTTACTGTTTGTTTGTTGCGTCAATGCATCTTCCATGTTGGACTAGTGAGAAGCATGCTCTGTGATGTTTCTTTTGTCAGTATTCAAATAAAACTTTAGCCTAATAAGGAATGGTTGTCTGTTGTTTTTATTTCTTTTCACTTGTGTAGGTTGGCTCGTTTAAGAATATACTATTTTAATAATTTTTTAATTTTTTATAATATAATATATAAAAAAATAATGTGATAATTTATAGTATTTTTTTAATTTTTTTAACTAAAATATTTAGTCTCTAAGCATATACTATTTTAATAATTTTTTAATTTTTTATAATATAATATATATAAAAAAATAATGTGATAATTTATAATATTTTTTTAATTTTTTTAACTAAAATATTTAGTCACTAAGCAAGACCATAGACAGGTGGCCATCATTTTGTGTTGGGTTAGTTCCAATTGGAATTTTCTTTTTCCCTACATGTTAGTTCAATATATGCTTTAAAAATAATTTTTTAAAGTAGTAGATTTCATCTTCTTTATCAATCATAAATTTGTAACATTGAGAGATGAAGCTTGGGAGATTCACAATCCAATCACATAAGACAAAAGGTGAAAATACAATTTTATTCCTGTTTTACAAAATAACAAAGGCACCTAATACTTATGGTCGATTCCGTAAAACATAACTAGTAATCACCAGAATCAAAACACTAAACAATATCTAACCAAAATTTGACATTTAAATTTTGTATGAAAAATGTTCAAAAAGTAGGGTAAATAAAAAGAAATCTTTAACTTTTTTTTTTATAAGAATTAATTTTTTTTATCTATTTTTAATAACTTTTTAATTAAAATAAATACTTTCCAAACGGACTCAGTTGTAGGCAGGGTGACATTGCTCCAAATAAAATGCAGAAATTATTGTCTCTTTCAAAATTTCAATTTCAGGTTGCAAATTATCACCTATGTGGTGCCATATTAGAAAGGGTTGTGTTTCTCAGTTTAAATATAAGTTTTTGTTGAGAAAATTTGATGTGAAAATAAGACCAACTATGGGTTTCTTTCGATAATCAAAATTATTTATTTGCAAGATTTTCCGTATATATCACTCAAAAATATCTAATTGATCCTATAATCATAACATTTCATTTTATCGTGTTTGTCTTTAAGAAAATAGATGGCCTCTCCGTCCATTTTTCAAAAATAAACACAATAAAATGAAAATGTAATGATTATCAAATCAACCTAATTTTTTCATGAATAAGATAATTGAGAGTCCTACAAAATGATCAATTTGAATAATCGAGACAGAATTAGAATTTGAGCTACAATCCAAGTTAGACCAACTCTGTTTTTATTATTATTATTATTATTATTATTATTATTATTTTATTATCAGCAAAAGGAAAACTTTATTGATGACAACACATACATTACATATGATAGTACAACAATAAAGGATTGGAGGAACACAAAGTATCTTAGCAAACTAACCCAGCCACAAGGTTTGGTGAGAAACCAAACCCAGCTAGAATACCCCCAATGAATCAAACCCCATCTACCATCCTATGGGATCAACCAATGACAACATACCCCTTTCAACTATGTACTCCACCCAGCAACCACAATAGAAGACCCAAGACAGAGCAAAGAATTCAACAACAGCAACAGCAACAGCAACTCAAAGCCTAATCAACCACCAACCACCAGCAAACAACTTCAACAACAGCAACAGCAACTCAAAACCACCACACCAGCAGCAGCATAATCAAACAGAATAGAGCAAAAAAACCCCAACAACTAGAGAAAAACCCCAGCAAAACAGCACACAACATCAGCAAAAATTAGCAGAACTGAGAATGAAAACCCAAGACAACTCTGTTAGAAAACCAATTAATAGAGAATAATTTTGTAAGACAGTATAATATATGGAAGGGGTTAGAATTTGAGCTACAATCCAAGTGATCATAAGAAAATACTTAAATGTTACTGAGGTGAGGTATTAAGTTTGAATAAATGATATGGCATCATCAAGATTAGAAAATGTATAATCGAAAAATTATCACCATACGAAAAGGCATAGATTGATCCCACTGTGGGGATATATTTTCTGAGTACCAACACGTGGCAAGGTGACGTCGACGTGTCAGCCGAGGTGCCACGTGTCCCGTTCTTGACGCCGAGGTTATCTCGGCAAGGCCGAGGTTACCTCCGAAGATATCAGAATCCGAGATGAGCAGATAAGGGACAAAAGTCCTATAATAAAGAAAGACTTCAAGATGGATAAGGATAATATTCTTAGGGAGTCTATCCTTATCTCTTGTAGAGTCCAAAGTAAGCACTGAATGGGAGTCCATAGAAGTCAGGCTTCTAGTGGGACTAGGATTGAGTAAACTATAAAAGAGAGGCACCCCCGTAGGTCTAAGGTACGCAATTTATGCTTTGAGCAGTGAATTTAGCACTTGATTATCTTTGAGAGATATACTGACTTGATCGTCGGAGTGCCCCCAGGTGGACGAACTACCACCGGAATCTTCTCTTTCTGCTGCAGGTTAGCCAGGTGTCATCTATTCTGCCAGTTCTCTCCAGCTGATCATTGAGTTGGCAGTGTGATCGGAAAATTACTCACACAATTTGGTGCCGTCTGTGGGAATGATAGAAGAATAGATGGCCAGTAACGGACAGAAGGAAAAGATTGGGGACGACACCCCTGCTGGGAGTGGGAGACCTATTGACCTTGATGTCACAGAAGACGAATGCAACGCAGAAACTAGTGACCAGAATCACGGAGTGAAGGATGTCAGCCAGACTATTGATGCACCAAAGAAACCAGATCGAAGTGGCTACAACAACGAAGACGACCTCCAAGTATGGAAGGATAGATGCCTGCGAAGGGATGAAGAGATGAATGAGATGGCAAACAAATTGGCAGACCTGTAGTCGGTCGTCAATTTCATGATGCAAAATAACGTCATGCAACCATCGTTTCCGCTGTAGGACACACCGATTCCAGCAGCCAATGCCCAGAAGGGAGGGCAGAGAACAATCCCCATAGCCCCTCAGCACAATGGGAGCGAAAGACACTCTCACGGACCTTCTAGGGAGGTCGGACGAAGGGAGCCAAGAAAAAAAGAATCACGGAGGACGCATCACACAAAGGAAGCAGACCCCAAGGGACATCAGCATGTTCAGGGGCAGGCGCTGTGCTTCGACACAACTCATGGAGAGGGGTCGAAGAGGACTCACCATGCAGCTGAAAGTAGTGCACCGAAAAGACTGAAAGTAGGAGATAGCTGAGCTCCTGGGAGAACAAAAGAGGACTTAAGAGATTACCTCAAGAGAAAGCAACAAAATGCATACGCCGAGGTAAACTCCCCAGATAAGTCGAGGACACCATTCTCAGTGGAATTGGACAGATTTGAGGCGCCGAAGAGATTCAGCATGCCGAGGTTTCAAATATACAATAGTAAGTTAGACCCCAACTTCCACGTCGAATTATATTTGAACTCAATGGCATTGTATAGTGGGAACGAGCAGTTACTCTGCAAAGTGTTCCCCTCATCGTTCGGGGAGATTGCATCAGATTGGTTCCACAAACTACCAAAGGGAAGCGTGAAGACATGGGAAGGCCTGGCCGAGATGTTTGTGGGCAGGTTCATGACAAACAAGCTGCAACCATTAAGAGTGAACGCACTGATGGCTCTGAAAATCAGTAAGGATGAAGGCCTTAGGAACTATGCAAAAAGATACTATGAGGTATTCAACCGAATACCAGAGTGTAATCAAGAAGTGGCGGTCGTGTCATTCAAGAACGTCCTAAAAGACAACTGTCCACTACGGAAGTCTTTGGCAAAAACTTTGCCAAAAAGCATGGAAAAGCTTATGGCAAGAATCGAGAAGTATGCTAGAGCCAAAGAAGATACATCGGGGACTAAGGAGATAACGCAAGAGAAAGGAAACGGCTTGCCGAAGCAAAGCCGAGGTAATAACGGAACGAACAAGCAAGAAGCAGACCTGAGCGCTGCACAGGCAGTGACGACTGTGTTCCAAGTCCCAATTCACAAAGTCCTGGAACAAATTCGGAACCAACTCTATTTCAGAGCACCAGCAAGGGCACCAGGGGAATTCATGGGGAGGAATGTCAGCAGGCGCTGTGCCTACCATAATGAAGAGGGGCACACAACTCAGGGTTGCAGAGCCCTGAAAGCACACTTGGAAGACTTGGTAAGGCAAGGCCACCTGAGAGATCTGGTCAATGAGGCCAGAACAAGAGAAAACATGCAAGATTGCCTCAAGCACCAACAACTCCGCCTCCCCTAGTACAGTAAACCTCGGGTAGTCAATGTGATTCACTCAAAGGTCAACAAGAATGAAATCAGAGGGGAGATCCAGAAGGTAAAACACTTACAACATGTCTATCAAGTCGGGGAGAAAAGACATCGGGCAGAAGAATGCCAAGGACCAATGATAACCTTTACTGAAGCCGACCTAGAGATAGTCCAGCATCCGCATAATGAAGCCTTGGTAGTATCCCTCCAGGTTGGGGAGTGCCAAGTGAAACGCATCCTAATTGACCAAGGCAGCTCTTGTGACATCATGTACGTCCGATGTTACAAGGAGCTCAGCCTTCACCCAGACGACATGGAACAATCCAATGACCCAATGGCTGGGTTCAATGGAACGCCGACATGGCCACTGGGAGCAGTAAACTTGGAGGTGCAGGCTGGCACCAGGAAGATCAAGACAGAATTCACTATCATCGACACGCCCTCCCCTTACAACATCATCTTGGGAAGGCCATGGTTGCATGCAATGGGGGCAGTTCCCTCAACATTGCATCAATTATTGCGATTCCCAACAGAGCATGGGATAGAGAAAGTCAGGGGCGATCAGCTACAGGCGAAGAATTGCTCCATGGCAGCAATGAAATCTACCTGCAGCATACGAGAGCCAAAAAAGGAAGAAATTGAAGATGAGGACGTGGAAGTCCTAGAAGACATCGGCAAGGAGCCAACCGAGAAGAGCAAAGAGGCACTGAAGAAAATCCTCGTCCAGGATGGGAATGAAGAACACTTTTTTCTTCTCGGCTCGTGCTTAGCCGAAGAAGAGGAAAGAGAGTTGGAGGCTTTTCTGAGAGCAAATATTGAGGTGTTTGCTTGGACACCTTATGAAATGCCTGGTATTGACCCTAAGGTCACTTGCCACAAACTGAATGTTGACAGGTCAACCAAACTTGTAATTCAACGAGCCAAAAGACCAACATTGATGCACGTCGAAGTGGTAGAAGAAGAAGTAGATAGACTTCTGGAGGCTAGGGCCATTAGAGAAGTTCATTACCCGACATGGTTGTCCAATACAGCGGTGGTAAAGAAGAAGAACGGTAAATGGAGAGTCTACGTAGACTTTACCAGTTTAAACAACGCCTGTCCCAAAGACAGCTTCCCTCTACCCAAGATTGACCAGCTAGTGGATGCCACTTCGGGGCATGGAAGGATGAGCTTCCTAGATGCCTACAAGGGGTATCACCAGATAGCTATGGACCCAGCGGATGAAGAGAAGATTTCATTTATCACTCTCAAAGGGCTATACTGCTATAGAGTGATGCCCTTTGGATTGAAAAATGTAGAAGCCACTTACCAAAGATTGGTAACCAAGATATTCAAGCACCTGATTGGCCGAACAGTAGAAGTCTACATTGACGACATGGTCGTTAAGACCAAGGAGCCTGAGGGTCATCTCGCCGATCTAAAAGCAGTCTTTGAAATCCTTAAAACATATCGGCTCCGACTCAATGCATCGAAGTGTGCATTTGGAGTAGGATCTGGTAAGTTTCTGGGATACCTGGTGACCAGGAGGGGCATTGAGGCCAACCCAGATCAGATCAAGGCCATCCTAGAGCTGAAGAGCCCGACGTCGGTAAAACAGGTGCAGATGCTAACTGGAAGGGCCACACAACAAAGTTTATAAGAAGCTTCGAGACAAGTGCAAACCTTTCTTCAAATTAGTGAAGAAAGCCACAGACTTTCTTTGGACAGAGGAGTGCGAAGAAGCATTAGCCGATCTAAAGAAATACTTGACCACAGCTCCAGTTCTTTTGAATCCAGAACCTGGGGAGGAGTTGTTCCTATACGTAGCAGTTTCAGAACATGCGATAAGTGTAGTACTAATCCAAGAAGAAAAAGGGGAGCAAAAGGTTGTTTACTATGTAAGCAAAACCTTAGCTGACACAGAAACAAGTCCCTATTGCAACAAGGAGACTTAACAGGAAGAATAGCCAGATGGGCAGTCGCCCTAGGCCAGTATGATTTGAAGTACAGGCCCAGAACTGCAATCAAAGGCCAGGTTTTGGCCGACTTCGTGACCGAGTTCATGCCAGAATCCATTGAACATCGGATAAGAAGCCCAACCAAAGACAAAAGAACAAAGGAAAGAAGAAAAACTCAGACCCTGCAGCATTTACATCAGCGAATCCTTTCAACTGTTCGTTGATGGGAGTTCAAACCGACAAGGAGCGGAGGCAGGAGTAGTACTGATATCTCTAGATGGAGAGATATTGGAACAGTCCATTCGATTGGGATTCAAGGCCTCAAACAATGAGGCAGAATATGAAGCATTGATTGCAGGACTGAAGTTGGCAGCAGCAGTACAAGCAGATGAGGTAATAGTTTTTTATGACTCACAATTAATAGTTAACCAGACAACGGGCGAGTTTGCAGCCCGAGATGAAAGAATTTCGACCTACGCAAAGGAGGTCATCGAGTTAGCGAGCTTATTCGAATCGCAGACTACTTCAAGTCAGCCGAGATGATAACAACCATGCCGATGCATTGGCTAACCTAGCTAGTGCAATACAACCAGGAAAAGCAAGGATAGTAATGATTGAATACTTGTCGGGCCCGAGCATTGAACCAGTAACCATAGAGCGTGAAACAATGTGCGTAGACATGGGACCAAGCTGGATGGACGCAGTTGTTGCATTCCTAAAAGAAGGAAAGCTACCAGATGACCAAAATGAGGCACACAAGATCATATTGAAGTCGGCAAGATTCAGTCTGACAGCAGAAGGACATCTCTACAGAAGGTCCTTCACTGGACCCCTTTTAAGGTGCGTACACCCTCTGCAGGTTGAAGATTTTTTATATGAAATTCATGAAGGAATTTGTGGAAGCCACGCTAGGGGCAGATCACTAGCTCACAGGGCCATTACCCAGGGGTATTGGTGGCCCTACATGCAAAAAGATACAGAAGCCTACGTAAAGAAGTGTAAACAATGCCAAAGGTTTGCACCTTTGATACACCAACCAGCTGTTGACCTAAACCCTGTATGCAGTCCTTAGCCATTTGCTCAATGGGGCAAGGATCTCGTTGGGCAATTACCCCAAGCAACTAGGCAAAGGAAATACCTGCTGGTAGCAACAGATTACTTCACAAAGTGGATAGAAGCAGAACCTCTTGCCAAGATCCGAGATGTGGATGTCAAGAACTTCTTATGAAGAAACATCATCACCAGATTTGGGATTCCAAGAGCAATTGTTGCAAACAATAGAACTCAATTTGACAGTAAGCTGATCAAGAACTTCTGTGCAAAGTTCAAGATCAAGAACTACTTTTCAACTCCAAGCTTTCCACAAAGTAATGGACAAGCAGAAGCATCCAACAAAGTAATTCTGGATGGGATAAAGAAGAGGCTATAGGCAGCAAAAGGGAAGTGGGTAGACGAATTGCCTAATGTACTCTGGGTATATCGGACTACGCCGAGAAGATCAACAGGGGAATCCCCCTTCGCCATGGCTTATGGCACAGAAGCAGTCATTCCGTTGGAGGTCGGCATCCTAGGGATCAAAACTCAGGGAGTTGAGAACGGGACTAATGATGTACTCTTAGCCCGAGATCTGGATCTTCTAGAAGAAAGAAGAGAGAAGGCTACAATACAGCTTGAAACATACCAGCAACAGCTTGCCAGAGCTTATAACAAGAAGGTTAATCCTAGGGAATTTCAAGTCGGCGACCTAGTCCTGAGAAAAGTCGTCGGCAACAAGAAGGATCCCAGGGAGGGCAAGCTTGGCCCAAACTGGGAAGGACCCTACAGAATCACTTCGGTATTGCGAAATGGGGCATATCGGCTTGAAGATAATGAGGGCAAAGCATTGCCAAGACCCTGGAACACTTGTAATTTGAAATTTTTCTACCATTAGATGTTACTTGTTTTTTACCAACGACATTAATAAAATCTTAGCAGAATTCTTCAACACTTATGACTGATAAAAATGCATAATGTGGTTTCTGGAAGACATAAATAATGAGAACCTGAGTGGAACTCAGGTTCACATTAGGGGGCAGAGAGAAGAGAGAGTTGTTTAACACTTGTTGAAATTTGTAGCAATTTACAAGTTGAAGTTAAACCGAGATCATTGTTTAACACTTGTTGAAATTTGTAGTAATTTACAAGTTGAAGTTAAACCGATGTTATGTTTACCACTTGTTGAAATTTGTAGCAATTTACAAGTTGAAGTTAAACCAAGATCATTGTTTAACACTTGCTGAAATTTGTAGCAATTTACAAGTTAAAGTTAAACCGATGTTATGTTTAACACTTGTTGAAATTTGTAGCAATTTACAAGTTAAAGCTAAACCAAGATCATTGTTTAAACACTTGTGGAAATTTGTAACAATTTACAAGTTGAAATTAAACCGAGATCATTCTTAATCGAGGTAAGTCACCCCGAGAAGGTTGCACAAAGAAGGAAGAATATATTAAAGACATGCAGAATATTCTAAGTATAGAATCATGCAAAAGCAATAAAGAGAAGATAAAGACTCAAGCGTTCAGGGAAAGCAGATGCATTTGTACACAAAAGAGGACCATCAGCCATATGCAGAGCCTACATTGTTTGAAAAACAAAAAGTACAAGAGTACAAAAGACAAGAGAAGAAAAACATCAAAACTAAGATTCCTCAGCATCAGCAACAAGATGAGTCTGGACCTCGGAAGGCTGTTGTAAAGCCACCTCGGCCGCCCTTTCCGCAGCGAGCTCGGCATCGATTTGGGCAAGGGTTTCATCAATACTTTTGTCGGCTAGAGGAACATCGGATGATACCTGCTCAAGGGCAGCTTCCTTGGGAACCTCCTCAACCTCCTCATCTTGAGTCAAGTCAAGGACTTGCTCGTTTTGAGGAGGGGACTTGGCCCCAGTAGCCTCCTTGGATTTCCTCACCAAAGCCTCATCCTCATCTTCATCCTCAGAATCAGAATCATCATCAGATTGAGCTAGAGGTAGCGGCGGAGGGAAAGGAAGAGGAATGGCGTCGACACTCCGAAGAGGCGAGTCCTCGGGGACATTGAGCTTTTTCAGAAGGGACATCCAACCAAGGGAGAAACCCCTATTGCATGCCTGCTTCACTTGTTGCTCATAGGCCTCCGTGACATCGGCCATGCCCTGAGCATACGCCTTTTCGTCGGCATCTTTAATTTCGGCCTCTTTAGTGGCCAAGGCATCTTGAACCTCCTTCTGGGCCTGGGCCACTTTGTCCACTTTGAAATAAAGAGAAAGAAAGAAAAAGTACTAAACAAAAACACTTACCTGAACAGAACGTTGGAGCATCAGGGCGTAATTCTCGTACTCACTGAACTCGGCTTTTCGCTCCAGATCGCCTGGAAGAAGCAGTGCAGTACTGAGTGCAACGCCGACATTGATGTCGTCGGCACTATCACTAGCCATAACAGACTTATCTTCCAAAATGATTTCGAGGGCCCAGAGGACATCAGGTTTTTTAGACCCCGAGGTCATTCCAGAGGATGACCTCGGCCTTTTGGACTTGGTGGATTCGGAGAGAAGGCTTTCAGCAGACCTCTTCGCAGGGACAGAGGCAGTCTTCTCACTTGGAGCCAGTTTGGAAATTGGTAAGGTATCCTCAGACTCAACCTGAGTTACCTTTGCCTTGGGCTGGGCCTTTTTGATTCGTTTTTGTTTTGGTGGAAGCTGGGTTCGTGTTGGTTGTGCATCAACATCAGAAGGTATGCTGGCCAAGAGGTCTTTTGCAACTGAATTTGGGTGACCCATCTCGGCAGAAGAAGTTGTTCAACGTCGACGGTGGCGTTGGGATATTGGAATCAAGTATGGAGCCGAGGTTGATGGTTGATCAGCTGGATCAAATGTTGATCCTTGATCTGCTCGAGATGTGGACACAGTCTGTGGAGTTGTGGCAGAAGGTGGAGAAAGGCTTTTCTTCTTCTTTTTCTTAGGGACGTCGGAGAGAGCTGATTTGTACGTCGGGATAAAATTGAGAAGCAGGGGCGCCTTCCGTTTATGGACTGGCAGGTCTAAGAGTTTCTTCAAATCCTTGTTGGGAATGAAGGATTGGCGAAAGTTCTTTGGTGGCTGAGGGAGAACTGCAAGGGAAAACAGACATTAGAAACAGGTGAAGTGTTAAGGACTTGAAAAGAAACAACCAAGTATTAACGCTGGGCTCCTACTCTTGCCTTCTAAAATTGATCGAGGAAGAGAGTAGAGATGGAGGTCCTCGTCTGAAGCAAACTCCCAATTTCCTGAGGTAATGAAGTAATCGTCTCCAGCCCCCTTGTTGGAGTCTGGGAGATCAGCTACGATTTTGAACTCTGTGGACCTCGGCTTAAGGTAATAAATATAGCCTTTTTCTTTCAAGTTAAGGCTGCACATGGTATAGCAGTATTGGATATCGGCTAAGGTGATCCTAGCGTTTTCTTGTTTAGCTAAGGCTATGATACCATTGATCACTCGATAAGAATTAATGGCAAGTTGCATGGGGTTCAACTTATAATAATGGAGAATCTCGCGAAAAAGGATGTTGAGTGGAAGCCGAAGTCCACACTCAATAAAGGCAACTACAGGAAAGGGCATGGAATCGTCAGTAGGCATGATGGAGTCATCATCCCCAGCCAACCTTAGATGGACGTCGGCTGGGATTTCAAACTCCTATCTAAAGTATTCTAGTTTGGATGGGGTGTTCACCCTATGTTTCCACATACCCATGATATCGGCTTAATCAAAGAGGTTGGGTTTCAGAAGATGTTTTGGAAAGGTTATTGGGACCTCGGCAAACGCTTAGGTAAGTGCAGATTTCAGTTTTTTCCTAAATTTTGGGTTCTACAGACAAATCCCAAACCTAAGTCTATGGAAACAAAGATTGAAAGCACAAATCTGGAAAAGACACAAAAAAAACAGAAGACAAGAACGAGTTTCAGAATCAAGAACAAAGGTGGGCTATCAAGAGCATTGAAAGTACAAGGAATACAAGGTCAAGAACAGTAGGAAAAATGCAAGAAAGAGGTGAACAGTACACATTCAAAACATGGGCAAGAACAAAGCTATTGAATAAATGCATTCAGATATATAATTCACAAAATCAAATGTTGAACAGAGCAGTAATGGCAACGAAATGATGGAGAGCATCAAGAAATTGAAAAACAAGAGGAACAACGGCTTACCAGAAAACGTGAAGCCGGTGAGAGGATCGCCGAAGTCAGGTGACGGTTACAGAAGTAATAGAGCGGTGAGAGCTTCACTAGAATGAAGGGATGCAGGCAGTTACAGAGCTCGAAGTTGGAACAATGGCAGATTCAGGAGGAAAGGCAAGAGAGAGAAAGAACTTGATAGTGCAAAGTGAAGAGACGAAAAAGAGGGAAATTTTTTGATAAAACTCGAAACGGCGGCAAAAGAAATCATTAATGAAAACCTAGAAGATCGTATACATCAGACGACGCACACAGACGCAAGACGACTTTACAGGTGCGTCACAGGCACGATCCCGTAAGGATGGAACACGCGGATGAAACAGATGAATAAGTGATGCGTGATAGCTCATATGTTAGAGAGAACTCTTGGAGTCTTTAGTTTTAATGGAGGCATGCCAGCCTGAAATAAATGATCTCGGCAGAAGAAATTTTAAGCCGATGTACTAGCAGGAAGTACCGATGTAGGTTTCATCACCTCAGAATGCCAAAGTAATAGAACCTAGGGGGCAGTTGTGGGGATATATTTTCTGAGTACCAACACGTGGCAAGGTGACGCCGATGTGTCAGCCGAGGTGCCACGTGTCCCGTTCTTGATGCCGAGGTTATCTTGGCGAGGCCAAGGTTACCTCCGAAGATATCGGAATCCGAGATGAGTAGATACGGGACAAAAGTCATAGAATGAAGAAAGACTTCAAGATGGATAAGGATAGTATTCTTAGGGAGTCTATCCTTATCTCTTGTAGAATCCAAAGTAAGCACTGAATGGGAGTCCATAGAAGTCAGGCTTCTAGTGGGACTAGGATTGAGTAAACTATAAAAGAGAGACACCCCCGTGGGTCTAAGGTACGCAATTTATGCTTTGAGCAGTGAATTTAGCACTTGATTATCTTTGAGAGATATACTGACTTGATCGTCGGAGTGCTCCCGGGTGGAAGAACCACCGCTGGAATCTTCTCTTTCTGCTGCAGGTTAGCCAGGTGTCATCTATTTTGCCAGTTCTCTTCAGCGGATCACTAAGTTGGCAGTGTGATTGGAAAATTACTCACACACCCACCTATTTTTATTAAGTGCTAAATTGGAAGGTGTTATTTAGATTCGTAGGGTCTATCACAAGATTTATTTTGATAATTCGAATTATTCATTTTATAAAAAATTTCACATATATCATTCATAAATAAAATTAAATTGATCGCATAATCCTAACATGCTCAATATATTAATTTTATCTTTAAAAGCAATTAGACTCAAATTAGTAAAAATCAAATTAGCCATACCTTATATACATAATATCACCTATAAAAACTTTTAATATAAGACGAGGTTGTTACAATTCAACTCCTCTAACACCGTCATACAACATTAGCAATAATTATAATAATAATAAAGACTTCAAGGCCTGCTTCCATAGTTGGTCAGTTGTATGTCAGTCAATGCATACATAATAAGCAATACATAATAAGCACTGAGGATTAATTGATGTCAGACCTAACTTAGGTCCTAAATATATTTATGATCACAAATAAGATTCTTAATTTAGTGACAATTTTGCGTCATCCATTATTATATCTGTGGGGAAGTATTTTTTGAGTACTAGCACGTGGCCGAGGTGACACCGAAGTGTCAGCCGAAATGTCACGTGACATGACAGTACGCCGAGGTGATCTCGGGGTTGCCGAGGTTATCTCCGAAGATATCGGAATCCGAGATAAGTGGATAGGGGACAAGAGTCCTAGAATAAAGAGGGAACTCAACCTGGATGTGGACAAGAGTCCTAGATTGGGAGAAGACTTCAGTTTGGGTAAAGATAAGACTCTTAGAGAGTTTATCCTAATCCCACAGGGAGTCCCAGATTAGTAGTAATCTTGAGTCCATAGAAGTTAGGCTTCTATTGGGACTAGGTTTATGTTGGCTATAAAAGAGAGGCACCCCCATGGGTCTAAGGTATGTTTTTTATACTCAAGCTTGTGAGTTGAATACTTGATTATCTTTGAGAGATATACTGACTTGATCGTCGGAGTGCCCCCGGGTGGAAGAACCACCATCGGAAACCTCTCTTTCTGTGCAGGACAGCAGGGTGCCATCTATTCTCCCTGTGTTCTACCACTGAATCACTAAGGAGGGCAATGTGGTCCGAAAATCACCCACACAATTTGGCGCCGTCTGTGGGAACGAAAGAAGAGTAGATGGCCAGTAACACGCAGAAGGAAAAGATTGGGGACGATGCTCCGGCTGGGAGTGGAAGACCCGTCGACTCTAACGCTGAAGGAGGAGACCACAACGAAGAAACTCGTGATCAGAATCACGCAGAGAAAGCCGCCGGACAAGATGGTGATACATCAAAGAAAGCGGACAGAGGCAAATACTATAATGAGGATGACCTCCAGACCTGGAAAGACAGATGTCTGAGGAGGGATGAGGAAGTAAAAGAGATGGCAAACAAGTTGGCAGACCTTCAATCGGTCGTCAACTTCATGATGCAGAATAATGTCATGTAGCCATATACGCCGCAGACACACCAATGCCGCAAGAAACGCCCGTAAGAAGGGGCGGAGAGAAATCCCCGAAGCCCCTCAGCACACGGGGAGTGGAAGGCACTCTCGCCGACATTCCAGGGAAGTCGGCCGAGAAGAGCCGAGAAGAGAAGAGTCCCGAAGGACATATCGCGAGAAGGAAGCAGACCCCAAAGAACATCGGCATGTTCCGGGGCGGATATTGTGTTTCGATGCGTCCTGCGGAGAAGGATCGAAAAGGGGCCACCATGAGGCCGAGAGTAGTGCGCCGAAAAGGCTGAAGTCCAATGACAGCCGGGCTGCAGGGAGAAGTAAAGAGGACTTGAGAGATTACCTCAAGAGGAAACAGCAGAATGCCGGAGTCGAAGTAACTTCCCCGGTTAAGCCGAGGACTCCATTCTCGACGGAATTGGACAAATTCGTCGCGCCGAAAAGATTCAGTATGCCGAGGTTCCAGATATATGATGGTAAGTCAGACCCTAACTTCCATGTTGGATTATTTTTGAATTCAATGGCATTGTACAGTGGGAACGAGCCGTTGCTCTGCAAAGTGTTCCCTTCATCCTTCGGGGAGATTGCATCAGACTGGTTCCACAAACTACCGAAGGGGAGCGTGAAGAGCTGGGAAGGCCTGGCTGAGATGTTTGTGGCCAGGTTCATAACAAACAAACTGCAGCCATTAAGGGTGGATGCATTGATGGCCCTGAAGATCGGCAAAGATGAGAGCCTCAGAGCCTACGCAAAGCGGTACTACGAGGTGTTCAATCGAATACCTGAATGCAACCAGGAGGTAGCGGTCGTCTCTTTCAAGAACGGCCTGAAGGACGACTGTCCACTGCGAAAGTCCTTGGCAAAAACCCTGCCAAAGAGTATGGAAGAGCTCATGGCGAGAATCAAGAAGTATGCCAGAGCCGAGGAAGATACGTCGGGAAATAAGGAGACGAAGCCAGAAAAGGGCAACGGCTCGCCGAAGCGAGGCCGAGGTAACAATGGACAGAACAAACAGGAGACAGAGTTGAGGGCTAAGCAAGCAAAGGATTTAGTGTTCAATTCCGTCCAAAAAGTCCTTGACCAAATTCGAAACCTACTTCAGTATGCAAAAGAGCACCAGGAGAATTTATGGGAAGAAACCTTGGTAGGCGTTGTGCCTACCACAATGAGCAGGGTCACCCAACTCAGGGTTGCAGAGCCCTTAAAGCACACTTAGAAGATCTGGTGAGGCAAGGCCATTTAAGAGACCTTGTGGATGAAGCCAGAACCAGGGAAGAGCAGGCACGATTGCCCCAAGCACCAGCAGCCCCGCCCTCCCCAGCGCAGCAGCCACTGGCAGGTGGACCTCAGGTGGTTAACGTGATCCACTCAAAAGTGAATAAAAACGACATACGGGGGGAGACACAGAGGGTAAAACACCTGCAGCACGTCAACTAGGTCGGACTGAAAAGATCTCGGCCTGAAGATTGCCAAGGACCGATGATGACCTTCACAGAGGCCGACCTCGACATGGTTCAGCACCCGCACAATGATGCCCTGGTAGTATCCCTCCAAGTTGGGGAGTGCTAGGTGAAACGCATCTTGATTGATCAAGGCAGCTCCTGCGACATCATGTATGTCAGATGTTACAAGGAGTTAGGCCTACACCCTGATGACATGGAGCAGTCCAACGGCCCGATGGTCGGCTTCAATGGGACGCCAACATGGCCTTTAGGCGCAACAAGCTTGGAGGTACAAGCTGGCACGAAAAAGATCAAGACAGAATTCATTGTGATCAACACGCCCTCGCCCTACAACATCATCTTGGGGAGGCCGTGGTTGCATGCAATGGGGGCAGTCCCCTCGACATTGCATCAACTACTGCGGTTCCCAACAGAACATGGGATTGAGGAAGTCAGAGGTGATCAGTTGCAGGTGAAAAATTGCTCCATGGCAGCAATGAAGTTAACTGCGATTCGGGGAACGAGAGAAGGCGAAGTTGAAAAGAGGACATGAAGGTCCTAGGTGTTGTCGGCAAGGAGCCGACCGAGAAAAATGAAGAAACATTTAAGAAAATCTTCGTCCAAGAGGCGATGAGGAACGCTTCTTTCTTCTCGGCGCAGAGATTAGCGAAGAAGAAGAAAGGGAGTTGGAAGCCTTCGAGAAAAAATATTGAGGTGTTCGCCTAGACACCTTATGAAATGCTGGCATTGACCGAGGTCACATGCCACAGACTCAACGTTGTGGTCGGCCAAACCTAATAGCGAGCCAGAAGACCGACGTTGATGCACGTCGAAGCAGTGGAAGAGGAAGTAGCCAGACTTCTAGAGGCCAGGGCCATCCGAGAAGCCGATTATCCGACGTGGTTATCAAATACCGTGGTAGTAAAGAAGAAGAATGGCAAGTGGAGGGTCTACGTAGACTTCACAAATTTGAACAAAGCTTGTCCCAAAGACAGCTTCCCTCTGCCAAAGATCAACCAGTTGGTGGACGCCACATCTGGACATGGAAGGATGAGCTTCTTGGATGCATATAGGGGGTATCACCAGATAGCCATGTACCCCCCAGATGAAGAGAAGACAGCATTCATCACTCCGAAAGGTTTGTACTGTTACAAAGTCATGCCTTTTGGGTTGAAGAACACAGGAGCAACTTACCAAAGGTTGGTGACCAAGATGTTCAAACACTTGATTGGCCGAACTGTAGAAGTCTACATTGATGATATGGTCGTGAAGACCAAGGAGCCAAAGGATCATCTTGCTAACCTAGAAGAGGTCTTTGACATACTCAAAACATATCGGCTCCGACTAAACGCATCGAAATGCGCGTTTGGAGTCGGATCCGGAAAGTTCTTGGGATACCTGGTGACTAGAAGGGGCATTGAAGCCAGCCCAGATCAGATAAGGGCCATTCTGGAATTACAGAGTCCGACATCGGCTAAACAGAGTTGGATAAGCTTCTTTGGAAGGCGCGACCCTAAACAAGTTCATAAGCCGAAGATCGCACAAATGTAAACCTTTTTTCAATCTGGTGAAAAAGGCCACGGATTTTCTATGGACAGAGGAATGTGAGACCGCTTTGGCCAACCTGAAGAAATACCTTACCTCGGCTCCAGTCCTCTCAACACCTCAACCTGGGGAGGAACTGTTCTTATACCTAGCAGTTTCAGAGCACGGATGAGTCTTTGTGATTATCCGAGAAAGAAGGGAGAAGCGGCAGTACTATGTAAGTAAAACCTTGGCGATCTGAGAAACAAGGTATTTACCACTGGAGAAATTAATGCTGGCCTTGGTAATGGCCTCAAAGAAGCTAAACCATTATTTTCAGGCTCACAAGATAGTGGTTCTAACAGAGCACCCACTAAAATCCTTGTTACAACAAGGAGACTTGACTGGAAGAATAGCAAGATGGGCCGTAGTTTTGGGCCAATATGACCTGGAGTTCAAGCCAAGAACAGCAATTAAGGGACAAGTTTTGGCCGACTTCGTGGCCGAGTTCTCGCCAGAATACATCGAACATCGGGCTCCGTTGAGCCGAGATGAACGATGTCCAAACAATGAAGGAGAAGCCCAGCCAAAGGCTAAAGAACCAAGGAAGGAAAAACTCAGACCCTGCAGCATTTACATCGGAGATTCCTTTCAACTTTTTGTTGATGGGAGCTCAAACTGGCAGGGGGCAGGGGGCAAGGGCAGGAGTAGTGTTAATTTCCCCCGATGGGGAGATATTGGAGCAGTCTATTCGACTGGGGTTCAAAGCCTCGAATAATGAGGCAGAGTATGAAGCATTGATTCTTCGGTGACTGGCGATAGCAATGACGAGATGAGGTAATAGTTTTTTGTGACTCACAACTCATAGTGAATCAAACTACAGGAGAGTTTGCTGCCCGAGATGAAAGGATGTCTTCATACGCAAAAGAAGTCATCAGGCTGGCAGACATGTTTCAAAACTGCCGACTTCTTCAGGTTAGCCGAGAAGATAACAACCACGTCGACGCGTTGGCCAATTTAGCAAGCTCAATGCAAACCGGAAAGACGAGGACAATAATGATCGATTACCTACCAAGCCCGAGCATAGAGTCACCACACACAATGCAAGAAGCATTATGTGTGGACATGGGACCGAGCTGGATGGATGCAATTATTGCATTCTTAAAAGAAGGAAAGCTGCCAGAAGATCGAAAGGAAGCACACAAGGTCAGATTGAAGTCGGCAAGATTTAGCCTGACAGCAGAAGGACATCTCTACAGAAGATCCTTCACTGGACCTCTTTTAAGATGTGTACACCCTCTTCAGGTCGAAGACTTTTTGTATGAAATTCATGAAGGAGTTTGTGGAAGCCACGCAGGGGGCAGATCGTTAGCTCATAGGGCCATTACCCAGGGGTATTGGTGGCCCTATATGCAAAAAGATGCAGAAGCCTATGTGAAGAAGTGTGAACAATGCCAGGGGTTTGCACCATTGATACATCACCATTCTTGACTGAACCCGGTTCCGACCCTTGGCCATTTGCCCAATGGGGCATGGATCTCGTTGGACAATTACCCCAAGCAATGGGTAGCGGAAGTACCTCTTGGTAACAGACTACTTCACAAAATGGATAGAAGCGAGCCCTTGCCAAAATCCGAGATGTGGATGTGAAGAACTTCATCTGGAAAAACATCATCACCGGTTGGGATTCCAAGAGCAATCGTTGCCGACAACGGAACACGGTTTGACGACAAACTCATCAAGAATTTTTAAGAAAGTTCAAAATAAAAATTACTTTTCAACACCAAGCTTTCCCCAAAGTAATGGGCAAGCCAAGCGTCAAACAAAGTCATTACGGATGGAATAAAGAAGAAATTTGAGCGACAAAAGGAAAGTGGGTAGACGAATTGCCCAACGTGCTCTGGGCATATCGCACCACGCCGAGAAGATCAACAGGGGAATCCCCCTTCGCCATGGCTTATGGCACAGAAGCAGTCATTCCTTTAGAGATCGGCATCGAGGATCGAGAACCGGAGTAGAAGCGGGTCTAATGATGTGCTCTTAGCGAGATCCGGATCTACTTGAAGAGAAGAGAAAGTCGCAATCGACTTGCGACATACCAACAATAGCTTGCCAGAGCTTACAACAGGAAGGTTAATCCAAGGGATTTTCAAGTCAACGACTTAGTCTTAAGAAAAGTCGTCGGCAATAAGAAGGATCCCAGAGAGGGCAAGCTTGGGCCAAACTGGGAGGACCCTCTGAGAATTACTTGATTAGGAAATGGGGCATATCGGCTCGAAGATAATGAAGGCAAAGCATTGCCTAGACCATGGAACACTTGTAATTTAAAGTTTTTCTATCATTAGATGTTCTTTGATATGATCAATAAAATCTTAACAGAATTTTTTCAGAACTTATAAAACTATGCATGATGTTGTTTTGTGAATAATGAGAACCCAAGTGGAACTTAGGTTCACATTGGGGGCATAGGGAAGACATTAGTAGTGCTTAGAAGTTAAGTGAGATAAATTCCTATCTTTACTTGTTGAAATTTGTAGCAATTTACAAGTTAAAGTTAAGCCGAGATAAATTCATATCTTTACTTGTTGAAATTTGTAGCAATTTACAAGTTAAAGTTAAGTTGAGATAAATTCATTATCTTTACTTGTTGAAATTTGTAGCAATTTACAAGTTAAAGTTAAGATAAATTTCTTATCTTTACTTGTTGAAATTTGTAGCAATTTACAAGTTAAAGTTAAGCCGAGATAAATTCCTTATCTTTACTTGTTGAAATTTGTAGCAATTTACAAGTTAAAGTTAAGCCGAGATAAATTCCTTATCTTTACTTGTTGAAATTTGTAGCAATTTACAAGTTAAAGTTAAGCTGAGATAAATTCCTTATCTTTACTTGTTGAAATTTGTAGCGATTTACAAGTCGAAGTTAAGCCGACATGTGATTTGCAACGGTTTGCAGCAATTTACAAGTAGATCATTGTTTTAACTTAAGAAAAGTTCACTGTTTATACTAATCCTTGTTGAAATTTGTAGCAATTTACAAGTAAGTCAGACTGAGGTTGTTGTTTAAACTTAAGAAAAGTTTACAAAAGTTAGCATTGAATAAGTATATGTTTTATACTTGTTGAAATTTATGAAAAAGATTGCAGATTAGGATCTTGCCGAAGTAAAGCTTGCAGTTATTATACCCGAGGTATGTAACCCAGAGAAGATTGAGCAAAGGAAGAATTATGCAAAATATTCTAAGTGTAGAAGCAATGAAGAGAAATCAATGACAAACACTCAGAGAAAAAAAGTTGTATATAAAGGAGGCACAATGGCCTAGCTGAAGTGAATTGTTCTTAAACAACGAAAAGGCACATCGGCCACGAAACAAAGTTTACATTGTTCAGAAAACAAAAGAAAGTACAAAAGTTAAAGCAAAAATAAAAAGCTAAGATTCTTCAGCTTCAGAAGCAGGAGCAGGAACAGGAGCAGTTTGCGTCTGGACCTCGGAAGTCTCTGGAAGAGAAACCTCGGCGTCTTTTTGCACCACCACTTCGGCGTGCTTTTCAACCTCAGCCTCAGCCTCCTTATCAGCATCGATCTCGGCGTCTATTTCGGCCAAGGTCTTCTCCACGCTTTGCTCTGCAACCAGAAGGTCAGATGATTGGTGGGTGGAGCCAGTTTCCTTGGGCACCTTCTCAACCTCCTCATCCTCCTCTTGGGTTAAATCCATTACTTGATCGCCCTGAGAAGGTGACTTGGTTTCAATGGCTTCCTTGGATTTCCTGACTAATGGTTCATCTTCATCTTCACCTTCATCTGCCACCTCGGCGTCAGAATCAGCTTCTTCTTCAACTTGGCTTGGAGGTGGAGGAAGAGCAAAGGGGAGACGAATGGCCTTGGTCTTGCACCAGGGTGAGTCGGCAGGAAGATCAAGTTGTTTGGCCAAAGCATTCCAACCTAGGGAAAATCCCCTGTTGCATGCTTGCTTGACTTGAAGCTTGTAATCTTCTGCCACATCGGCCATGCCTTGGGCATACGCCTTGTTATCAGCAGCCCTTATTTCGGCATCTTTTGTAGCCAGCGCCTCCTGCAGCTCTTTCTCGGCCTGGGCCACTTTTTCTTCAGCTTCCTTTTGTTGGGCTACAGCAACGGTTTTAATAGCTTCGGCAGCCTCGGCCTTTTCATCGACTATCTGTTTAGCCTTAGTTGCCTCCTCGGCCTGATCCTCCAATTTTTTCATCTTGTTTTGGAGACTCCTGTTTTGTTTCTGAAGGGCCGCAAACTCCTTCTTCAGCTCGGCCAACTCCTCCCCTGTTTCAAAGGCTTGCACGGAGAAGGTGTGGGCGTGTTGGATGGCCTGAAAGAATACAAGGCAAAAGTTATTACAAAAACTTTCAAAATTTTACAAGTATGAAAGACAGGTTCTCAAATTCAAGGACTTACTTGGACAAAGGCTACAACAGGAAAGGGCATGTTATCGTTCTCAGGCATAATGGAGTCGTTCTCCCCAGCTAGCCTGAGGTGAACATCGGTAGGAATGGAGAATTGTTGCCTAAAAAACTCTAGTTTGGTTGGGGAGTTAACCCTATCTCTCCACACACCCATGGTTTTGATGTACGAGTGTTTAGCTACAGAGACAGGATATTCCTAAAGGGCTCTAGGGACCTCGGCTTGAGCCTAAAATGTATATCGGTGAAATTCGTTTCAGTTTTTCCTAAAAAGTGAAGGTCCTTCAGACAAATCCCAAACCTAGATCTACGAAGAACGAGTATGGAAGGCAAAAATCTGGAAAATAGAAAAGCAGAAACGAAGTCTCAGATTCAAGAATAGAAAAGGTGGAAGACCAAGAACAAGAGGTGCAACAGTGCGAGTGTTCATAACATGTGCAAAAAACCAGAAAATAGTGCACGCAGGTGAACGATTCACAAGTCAAATAATGAGCAGAACAACAATGGCAAGAAATTTCAGGATAAAGTCAAGAGCTGGAGGAGAAGAGCCAGTTGCTTACCAGAAAAGATGAAGGCTGGAGTGAGCTTCGCCGACATCGCAACGAGGCAACAGTGGCCAAAGCTTCGCAGGAATGGAGGAATAAAACCAGTTGCAGAGCTTAGAGCAAGAGTAATGGTGGGTTTGAGAAGGAGCAGAGAGAGAGAGAGTAAGGAAATCGAATGCGAGGGTGAAGAGCCAAAGGGGCAGATTCAATTGTTTTGTCAAAAACGTGAAACGGCGGCAAAACAGAAGCGTTTAATGCGCCTGGGTAAACGCACTCGTCAGACGGCGCAGGCAGGGAAAAGACGGCTTGTGGGCGCGTCGCCAGCACGGACCAATAAGGAAAAAACGCGTCAGAGAAACAGTTGAAAAAAGGTGTATGACAGCTCATACACTTGGGAGAATTCGTGTGAATTCTTGTTCTTAGATGAAGACATGTCGGCCTGAAAATAAATGATCTCGGCTAGAAAGTTCTTGAGCCGACGTTCGAGAAAAGGTTTGAATATAGGTTCCATCACCTCAGAATGCCGAGGTAATAGAACCTAGGGGGCAGTTGTGGGGAAGTATTTTTTGAGTACTAGCACGTGGCCGAGGTGACACCGAAGTGTCAGCCGAAATGTCACGTGACATGACAATACGCCGAGGTGATCTCGGGGTTGCCGAGGTTATCTCCGAAGATATCGGAATCCGAGATAAGCGGATAGGGGACAAGAGTCCTAGAATAAAGAGGGAACTCAACCTGGATGTGGACAAGAGTCCTAGATTGGGAAAAGACTTCAGTTTGGGTAAAGATAAGACTTTTAGAGAGTTTATCCTGATCCCACTGGGAGTCCCAGATTAGTAGTAATCTTGAGTCCATAGAAGTTAGGCTTCTATTGGGACTAGGTTTATGTTGGCTATAAAAGAGAGGCACCCCCATGGGTCTAAGGTATGTTTTTTATACTCAAGCTTGTGAGTTGAATACTTGATTATCTTTGAGAGATATACTGACTTGATCGTCGGAGTGCCTCCGGGTGGAAGAACCACCATCGGAAACCTCTCTTTCTGTGCAGGACAGCAGGGTGCCATCTATTCTGCCTGTGTTCTACCACTGAATCACTAAGGAGGGCAGCGTGGTCCGAAAATCACCCACACAATATCCATCTCAACTTCATGGTTTGAAAATTTCAAATCTAAAGGGAGTTGTAATCCGTCCCGAAAACTCCATAACTCAGCTTCACGGTTGATAATAGAAAACAAAAATTAAAAATATTTTTTCTTTTAATTTCTAAATAATCATTTTTTTTTATAAATTATTCGGTAAATTACAGTCATCTCTCTTGAGGTTCCTAACAATTACACTGTCCCCTCATTTTTCTAAAATTATACTCACTTTTCGTTATGACTAACTGCATTAGTGGGAGGGTTAGTTTAGTAATTTTAACATAAGATATATTTTTGTTGATAACCATTAAATGTACGATCATTATTTTTGTTATACCTTATGTACTGTTTGGTTATGACTCATTTTATGTTGTTATGATTGAAAAAATGTTATAACTTATATATGATACACATAAAATGGTGTATATTCTAAAATAATTTACTGTTATATATGACAAGAGTGATGATGAAAATATTAAAAAATTAATTACATAAATATAAGAGTTATTTGATAATTCTTAATTAATACTTGACATCATACAGTTCAGTTATCTTCAAAAAAAATAAGGTAAAATTGATGAGTCTCACTATCTAAATTAATGAAAATCAAATTAAGACACCACATATATTTATTTGAATAGTATTTGTGTGAGTAATTTTCCGATCACACTGCCAACTCAGTGATCAGCTGGAGAGAACTAGCAGAATAGATGACACCTGGCTAACCTGCAACAGAAAGAGAAGATTCCGGCGGTGGTTCTTCCACCTGGGGGCACTCCGACGATCAAGTCAGTATATCTCTCAAAAATAATCAAGTGTTAAATTCACTATTCAAAGTATAAATTGCGTATCTTAGACCCATAGGGGTGCCTCTCTTTTATAGTTTACTCAATCCTAATCCCACTAGAAGCCTGACTCCTATGGACTCTCATTCAGTGCTTACTTTGGACTCAACAAGAGATAATGATAGACTCCTTAGGAATACTATCTTTATTCATCTTGAAGTCTTTCTTCATTCTAGGACTCTTGTCCTTTATTTGCTCATCTCGAATTCCGATATCTTCGGAGGTAACCTCGGCAACACCAAGATAACCTCGGCAAATGACCAAGACACATGACACCTCGGCGTCACCTTGCCACGTGTCGGTACTTAAAAAATATTTCCCCACAGTATTAAATAATATTTCTAAAACTCACATGATTTGACTATGTATATATTTTTGCATTACAGACATACAAATTCTTGTGTCTCATTTGATTTCAATAATTCATACTAATTTGTTTAGTTAAAAAATGATCTATTGATTTCTTTTATTTTTAATTTATAGATAATTAGTTCAAATGTTGTAGAAACTAAACAAAAATCCCCCTATGTATTAATCTAACAATTAATCATTGATTTTTTTTTTATAAAAAAACAATAAAATAAAAATAAAACCACTAATCAAACTAACAATCAACTAACAGAAAGTAAGAATCTGCAAATCAAAAGCAAACTTCAACAGGGGTTAGTGTAATTTCAGAAAAATGAGAGAAAGACAGTGTAATTGTCAAAAACCTCAATAGAGATGAGCAATCTACCCTAAATTATAAGTAGAATCTGCATCAAATACACTAAACAGGATTACCCATGTTAGTGCTAAATTTGGCAATCCGTTTTTCGAAGATTGTCCCTAACGAGGCCTTCACCACTAGATTTACCATTTTTTTTTTAATCGGACCCCTAGGTTTACCTTTGTTGGTATCTAAAAGCATTTTTAATGAAAATGTTACAAAATGTTGTATTCGCATATGTTAAAAGATACAAGTGAGCAAGATTTTAAAAAGCGGTTTCTGATCATTTATGTGATTTGCGATTGTGAGGTATAAAGCCATAACGCAACGGTTGCGATAACCGAAAACGTGATTTTTTTTCGCACAATTTGAAAAAACTTACAGATACACGTTTTTTTTTCTTTCAGAGTCTCATTTATTAGGGCTTAAAATATATTTTGATCAATTTTTGTTAATTTTTAAGTATGATCTAATATATTTTATATTCTCAAATCACTATAAAATGAGCTTTTTACATTTTATTTCAATAGTTAATGATTTTAAAAATAATTAATTTTAAATGTCTACAAATTATTTTTTACCAATACCTAAACTAACTAAATAAAAAAATATTCACAATTATTAAATGAAAATATTATAAAATAAAATTTGTTCCATAAATTAAAAAAAAATTATAAAGAAAAAAATTTATATAAGATTTTTTCTTTAGGTTAGGATCACTTGAGTATTTGTTGTTTTTTTTGTAAGCTTTTATTTATTTTTGTTTGTTTTTTGAAAAAATGAAGCTATTCAAAATATTGTAAAATGATATATATATATATATAACGGTATTTAACGGACCGTTACGGCCATTACAGTACTGTTACGACCGTTACGTAACACCAAAACGGTAATTACACATGAATTTCCGTCAAATTGTTGTAGCAATCAGAACGGATGGCGAATCCACCACAACAAGCATGTAATAAATGACCACTTTTTAAAACCTTACATGTAAGATAAAATAAAGTCCAATTTTGTGTAGGAAAATGAAATTCTAACCGAACTTTGATCTAAAGACCAACGGGGAGTAACCTTCTAATAGTATTTTCTAAATTTTTTATGTTGTTTTTATTTTTTAGATCATATAAGCACTCATTTTTATTAAACAAAATATCGTCACCGTAAAATTCTCGAAGCACTAGATGGTACTCTCAACTGTGATATTCCTTTTTAACGTTTTTTGTGACGGACGCAATATTTAATTTCAACAAAGCCTCCATTTTCTTAGAAATAATTAATTAATTAAAGTCCAAAGCCTTCTTTGTATAGTAGGGTGGATAATGTGAACCCAACGACTTTCGATTTAAGTCTTACGTTAATTTTTTAAATGAGTTATAGTTAATGCCAAGTGATATATTCCCATGTATTAGGACATAGGATAAGAGACCCAAAAAACAAGAAAATTCATACAACAAACAAACAAGCCCATTTCTTGGCATTTGTGGATGTGTATATATATAAATGATTAATTTTCTCTATCATCTTGGGAGTCAAGAGACAATGAGGCGACTTGAGGTTTATTCTTATAAAAATTAAAAAATTAATAGGATACCACTTGACTTATAAAATTGTCCCTTGATTTGTTGCAACCTCAAAATGATGTAATGGTGGTGGTGTTGATGTAATGTTGGTGTTCGTGTAATTGTTAGATTAAGGGTATTTTGATATTTTTGAATTTATATTTTGTTGTCTTAATTTTTATATATCTGTAATTGAAAGGGAAACGACTATCTTTATATCTGTGATTATAATCTTATTAAAGTCTTGCCAATACTGTTGCTATCGCCGCCATCACCACAGTAGCCCTACCACCACAAACCCCCACTCTATTATCACCACCACTAATATAATTACTAGCATATTAGTTTCAAGGTCACAACTAAATATAAGGAGGGGGGACACATAAAACAGTTTTTAGGTTTAAAAAAAAAAAAAGTTTATACTGAAAAATATTTTCTACTAAAACAAATAGTTGATCACTGTTCTTTTTTTTTTTTTTTTTTTTTTCCTTTTTTAGTCCTTTCCAAATAATTTGGTCTGTTTGGTAACTTGGCTTTTTATTTTATTTATTAAAACTAGTGGTTGGGCACGTGCGTTATACTTGACACGTGATTTTTCATCAATTGTTAATATTGTAATTATATGTATCTCTTAAATTAATATGTGGTATGTATATAAAGTATAGAGACTAGTATGGATAAATTTATCTGTATCCAAAATACAACTAAAGTAAGAAATGAATACATACTCGACTAAAGAATTTAAATAATAAATAAGAAATTTTATAAACATAAACATTAATTTATAACTAAATTGTTAAGATTACAATCTTATCTAAAAAATTAAACAATAAACAGGTCCTTTAAATATATATATTACACAATTTTTATTTTTTATTTTTATCAACTTCCCACTTCAATTTTTTATAATTCGTACCTATAATATAATTGAAGGTATGAAATTAATTACACAATTACACAATTTTGTTTAATAGTTCATCTCATAATACAAATTCATTGAATCCACTATTGCATATTGTTTGAGTACTATTAGTGTAAGAATGCATTAATATCAATATGTAATATATTTTTATAAATCAAGCGTTGTTGAGTCTCGTTTCCTTTTTTTTTTTTATCAGCAAAAGAGAAAAAACTTTTGATGAAAAGGAAAATATGATACATCAATAAAGGAAAAAACGGAAAAGACAATGGGTGCAAAAGCATCAAAGCGCGCCAGATCAATCCCAACTAGGTTGGCACCGATGAGACCGCCCTATCATATGCAAGCACCCATCTAGGGTCGGTGAGAAACCAACCACAAACACCTAAAAGAACCTCACAATACAAACCCAAACTAATAAAAATAACACTCCCCGGAAAAATTCAAATAAAGAAGCAAGAAGCAGAACCCCAAGAAGCAGGAGCAGAACACCTACTCAGCAACCCGCACCACCTCACAGAGGATTCCATTCTCAGCAGCAGTGCTCAACTGAAAATCTGATTAGTCCACCTGCATCCAAAACTGTAAACTGCACCAGCTCCCCCAACCACAGCCCTCCGAATCTGCCGGTTGAGTCTCGTTTCCTATGCCACGAATATATTCTACGTGATGAAAAATATAACATTAGTCATTAATATATTTTTATTTATATAGAATATGTGAAATAGTTTTTTTTTTTAAGAAAATAGAATGATATTGTAGTTTAATATTTCAATCAATATAAAAATTTCGTAATTGTTTTCACGATGTTTATAGATCCATGCTTATGAGTGTCTGCAAGATCACTTTTATGAAACTATCACGTTACATAATTTACAACACTGATTGGTGGCCCGAAAAATCATGGCTCGAACGACTCGAAACATCCAAAACGACATCGTTTTGGGTGTAAAACAACGTCGTTTTGATAAATTCGAGCTACAAAAATTCAGACTACCAAACATTTTCTCATAATTTATTATGGCATTTGTAAGTAATCTGCATATAAAAAAAATTGATCGAAACTTTTTATTTAATGTACTTCCTTTCTGCATCATTGAATTACTGCAATAATATTTGAGTATCGTTTGATTTTTTTCCTTATAATTTGACTAAAATATGTGCATGAGGTACATTATTTTTCTTGAACTTCACAACAGATAAGATAATTCCTGCTTCAACTCGTTTAACTTTGCATGGAGAATATGTTACAATAGATCTTCTATAATTTTTGTTTTATCATCTTCTTGTTTTCCTTCTTGCTCATAATTATAACTCATTGTAATAAAATATTTTGATGAGTAAGAGTTTGAAGCGAAATCATATTGTTATGAATTTCAAACTCTATTTTCCCTCAATAATGTGATTTTTTTTTTTGCGAAGGAAAAAAAAAGTACAATTATTATCGTGATCGAAGTATTTTGTAAAATCTTGGTTTGTCATTGAAAATGTTGTAAGGAATTTTTTGTAGATGGGCCTACATAGATCAAATAATTATACATTGTATACTATTAAATGAAGTAGGGAGATTCTATTTGAACCCAAAATATGTCTCAGTACGTCTAATTTAAATTCATAAATTTTAATTTCTATTATATCTTAATATGAATTTACTAATAAGGATAACACATATTAAACTCTCAAATAATTTTTTTTTTCTCATAGTACACCCTAATCAGTTATTCCTATTCAAATCTATGTATCTTCTTTTCCAATAGATCAAAATTATTTCTTCTTTTTCTTCTTCTTCTTTCTCTCTCCGAAACTCCAATCCATCCTACCAAAACTCACCATCATCATCAACATCATTGTTTTTTATTATTTTGAAACTCTAAACCCTAAAAAAAAACTTGAACAAAATTAATTAATGGATGAAAGTAATAATCAAAATAGTTTGTTGAAGTAACCCATAAAAAAGGAGGTAAGTATTCATATAAAGGGGTTTCACAATTTTTGTAGAGCACCATCAATTATTTTCTATATCATTTTTTGGACAAAAATTAAAGAGCCTAGTAGTTAGATTAACAATAACATATTATTAGAGTTGTTTTTATTTATAAGTTTGGTTTTTTATTTTTCCACGAGCATTCTTATAGATAATTTAAAATGTAAAAGTTTTTTTCTATATTGAAAAGTTTTATGATCTTTATATAAAAGTTTGATTTTTTCTGTATTTATAAAGCTAATGTACTTATAAGTTTGATTTTTTTTTTCTGTATTTGAGAATTATTTTCTGTATTGAAAAGTTTTTCAAATAATTTAGTTTTTTTTAGTTTGCTTATTATTTATTATTTGGGTTTACCTTGAGGGTAATTTGAGAAAAATAATAGGGTGTAATGAGAGTAAAATAAAATTTTAAATAATTAAATAGGGTGTACTTAGAAATTGAGAGTACTTAATAATTTTTTTGGTGTAAATAGAATCCCCCAATGAAGTATGAGTGGTATCAATTAGACTCATTAAATTATGATCCATACAGAAACATGACTAGGCCATGGACACATCTCTAATAGCACATATTTTTGGTCATGCTATGTACACTAAAAGAGTATGGACTAAATCATATATGTAGAGACCAATTTAGGCCCACTTATAATTTCATTATTTATGATGGGCTAATATGAAATGTGGCTTTATAAATATGTGGTTAAAGTCCCCACTTCAACTCTAGCCTCCATCTCATATTTTTCTTATCTGTATGTGAGAGAAACAAGAGTAGAGTTTTGGAGCGGAAGACAATAACCACCAAGAAATCTACCGCTTAGATTATCTTCGTTAATGGTGTCAGGTATGCTACTATTATTGTTTTCTTCTATTGGTTTGACCTGAAATCTTGGGTTTAGATTTCTATTAAAAAGTCCCATAAGTGGCATCAAAGTCTCTTGTCGGATCATTGAAGAATATAAAATTTTATTTTTCTTGATTCATGAAATAAGTTTTTTGTTTTTTTGGCTCGTGAAATCAACTTGGCAATATATAATATATGATCTTTTACAGTGATATATTGATCTGTATATCTATATTCTGTTTTTGGTTCCGCGCTGTGATATTATCCGATAAATAAACAAAGCAATTTATATTACTATGATATTACCTACCTGACATGAATCATGGCCCTAAAGTATATTGGCTTAAAAGCATAGTTTTGTTTTGTAGTTTTCTATATTATTGAAATGGCTTCTTCTTAGGTGTGCAACCCACAAAAGGTGTAAGTGGGTTGCACACCATGTGCCACTCACACAAAAGGTGTAAGTGTAAAGTGTAAGTGTAAGTGGAAGGTATAAATGAAATGTATAAGTTGCACACCATGTGCCACTTACACAAAAGGTGTAAGTGCAAGGCAAAAAAGGTGTAAGTGTAAGGTGTAAGTGAACACAAAAAGGTGTAAGGTGTAAGTTGCACACTATAGCATTACCCTATTGAAATATAACCTCTATGCTGGTTGTGTGTCGTGGTTTGGACTCCGTATCTCGAGTTGTTCTTTTTTTAAAAGTATTTGTTCATATTATTATGATGTCTTTAATACTAATAATGTTTCAAAGTTATGGCTGAACAAATTAATTCATTCAGGAATTAATTAAAGTTGTTTTGGGGGCATAAAGTTTTTTTAGCAATTCATACCTACAATTTAGAAAAATTGAAGTGACATGCCGCCTAAGTAGTCTCAGTCATGTAAATTTTCTTGAATTTGAGGTAAAAGTATTGAATTGCATATGGTTACGTCTAGATCCATGCGAGTATTAATCGACCCAAAGGAAGGTTATTATTTTTGGCATAGTATAGACGGTACAAGGTAAATAATATGAGTGATATAATTATGGGATTAATCTATGCATTCAATAGTCAGCCCAAAGGAAGACTTGGGGTGTGTTTGGTTTGGTTTTGGGAGATAAATTGTCAAAAAAAAAAAATTTTGAAGAAAGAGTTTAGAAATTTTTTTGGTTTGTTTGGTTATATATTTTGGAAATAGTTTTGAAGTATGGGAGTTTAGGATGATTTGATATTTTGTTATAGTTGAGTAGATGTGTGTGAAAGAAAAAGTGATTGAGAAGAAAAGAGGAAAGAAAAAAAGTGATTGATTGATGTGTAGAAGAGAGAAAGTGATTTTGAAACTTTTTTTTTTTTTAATTTCCAACCAAACAAAAATTTGGAAATTTTTTTCAAAAATTGTGTTTTGAGAGTTAAACCAAACAAGGCCTTATTGTTTGGCCAAACCTATTTTTACACTATTCATATTAATTAACCTTATTGGGAGAAGACCACTTGCATGTTATAATATTTGTCCAAAGACTTGATTGTAATGATGCGTTTGTTTCTCATGAATGCCCATTATTATAGATTTAATTTTTGTTATTAAATTTAATGCCTTATAGTCTAATTAATTGCCCCTTTGATTAGACTATTTTTTTTTTTTTTGCATGATAATAATAATTATGATTATATTTTTTTCAATGCATTAAGGTAGATGAGACATTTATTAATTATAAGATTTATTTTGTCTTATATAAAGTGAATGCATCTTCTATATTTGTGAGTTTAAATAGTATTCCAGTTCTTAATTGTTGTAATTTTACAAAATTGAAAAAGAACATGTTGCAATTGGATTTTGGTGTACGTATTTAAACTATGCATTTCGTGTTTATGAGCTTTCCGCTCTTACTGATAAAAGCGCAACTAATATAAAGTTACATATGAAAATTGAGAAGGCTTGAATCACATAACTCTTATGATAATAAAGTTCTCTATTTCTAACACAATTCGAGGTGCAATGTTTGAGGAAGGAAATGTTAAGAAATTTCTAAGCCAAATTTCAAACCGGTTTGTTGCATCGAACAAGGTGGAGGCAAGTATGTTTTTTAGCAAACTTGTCACCATGTATTATAATGGCAAATGAAATACAAAGGAGTACATTATGGAGATGTCTAATCTTATTACCAGAATGAGAGCACTAAAGCTAGAATTTTCTTATAAAATTCATGTGCATCTCATTCTGAATTCACTTCCTGCACAATTTGGTCCCTTTAAAATTAAGTATAAAATTTAAAGGGAAAAGTGGACTCTTAATGAGCTCATTGCTTAGTGTGTGTGCAAGAGAAAGTAATACTAAAACAAGAAAGACAAAAAGTGCTCACTTAATAATTTTTTTCATGGCAATTCAGGCACTAAGAAAAAGAAAAGAGATAATAAAGTAAGGAAACTGCGAATGTTGGGACTTCACAGGCAAACGTGCAATAGAAATAGAATGAGGTTCTTTACTATTTCTTTTGCAAGAAGGTTGCTAGTCATGTGAAGAAGGATTGTCCCAAATGCCATTACTTAGCTCGCAAAGAAATGTAACAATTTCCATTTTTTGTTTGTTGTGGATTTAATAAAGTACCAATCCACACTTGGTGAATAGATATGGAAACTACTATTCACATTAGTGTTACTATGCAGTATTACCTAAGGAGTTATCAGGCCAGTGAATGTCGAAAGGTTCATTTACATGGGAGATGACATAAAGTATGTGTTGAGGCAATTAAAGTCTATAGATTAAATTAGAATCTGGTTTTTATTTGAATTTATATGAGACTGTTTCTATGTCGTCATTTAGATGGATTTTGATTTCTTTTTCCTGTTTGAATAAATCCAATTATACTTATTCATTTGGAAAATGAAGATTTAGTCTCTTTGAAAATTCAAATTTTATTGATAATGATTCTTTGATTGAAAATCTATATCAGTTATACTTGGATGCGTCACACTTAAAGTCAAATGAAACCTTGCATGTAATAAATTATGGTACAAAGCAAAAATTAATTAGTCAGAGCTCTTCTATTTTACGTCACAAACATTTGGATCATATCTCATAATAGAGATCTAGAAGGCTTGTGGTAAGTGGAGTTCTTGGTCCTCTTAATTTTACAAATTTGTAATGACTATATAAAGAGGAAGTAAACAAACATAAGGAAGTTAAGTGCCAACAGGAGTTCAAACATTTTAAAAGTGATTTATATCAATATTTGTGATCCATTCCATATGGTTTCTTAGAATGGCCAACAATTTTTTATCACTTTCATAGATAATTGTTCTCATTATGGGTATCTATACTTGATGCATTCAAAAAATAAATAAATAATTGACAAGTACTGGATATATTCAAGGCATTTAAAGTTAAGGTTGAAAATCAACTTCATAAGAAAATTAAAGCCATTAGATCTGATCATGATGGTGAATATTATGGTAGATTTGACGAATTAGGTAAATAATGTCCAGGGCCATTAGCGAGATACTTACAGGAATGAGGCATCGTTCCTAAATACACCATTCCAGGGACCCCGTGTCAAAATGGTGTATTTGAGAGGCGAAATCAAACCCTAAAAGATATGGTTAGAAGTATGATAAATCATTCTTCTTTGACAGAGTCCCTTTTGGGAAGAAACCTTAAAAAATACAGTTTACATTCTTATTCGAGCATATAGTAAGGCAATAGCTAAAACCCATATGGATTATGGACTGGAAAGACACCTAATATTAGGTGTTTTTATGTTTGGGGTTGTCCAACTTAAGTTCGGCCTTATAAGCCAAATGAACGAAAATTGGACTCAGGAACTATAGTTACTACTTTATTGGATACTCAAAAAAAGGTTAAGGTTTTTTTTTTTTAGTTTTATTGCCCATTCAATAATACCATTATTGAGATTGAAAAATCTAGAAACCCCCTTGTAACAAGCCCGCGAGGGACCTCGCTATAGTTCGGACTCCCCTTTTGTGTTTTTGTTGCGGTTCGTAATCTGAACCAAAGAGTCCAACTCTGGCAAATCGTTTTGAGAAAAAAAGATTTTGAAAGAAGTGCCAAACATGGACGGCTTTGCCAGATACAGAGTCGCCACCTAAATATTTTATTTTGGGAAATTTAGAAAACCCTGACTCGGTGCCAAAGGCCACGTGTCCGTCATTACCAAAGTTGTCTTGGCTCGGGAGCTTGGGTACAATCGGGGAAGGTCAGCTATGAGCACCTCCTTTCGCCCGGTCCGAAGACCGGCCTCTACTAACCGTGATATCCGATTTTGAAGACATTATGTGTTCTTATTCCAGTTATTAGCCTAGAATTACTATGTTATGCGCACAGCAAACAAGTATAGACTAGATTGCCTAATTTGGAAACAAGCATTGCATATCCGTTTGTTTTGAAAATGCCTTGGAATTTGCTACTCGCAAGTAGGCTAAAACACGGATTTCAACGAGTTTTTCCAACTCAAACAATCCAACCTTCACCCACAGGCAATCAGGCAGTTTATCTCATATAAGCATTTAGCCACATGGTAAGCATACTGTCATGTTAACATTCACACGCATACGAGATGCTAAAGCATAAATACTTACATTGTACTCCATGCCAAAACAATAAACTAGTTAGCAAACATGCATGTCCTAGTTCATGTTAAGTGGCTAATGCAACACATACAGGATGTGATTAGGATGGGCTCGGCTAACCCTAAAATGGCATGTGAAATGCTACAACTATCACGTATTCAGTTTGGAATTGAAAATACAATGCAGTTTGTATGATGTACCGAGCCCGGTGCATGCAAGACAAATGCATGGATGTACGCATGCATTTACATGAGGTATGCTAATTTAAACGTGCCCTAATACTACCCATCGTAAGCAAGTAAATAAAAGGGAGAAAGAAGTGGAGGTTGGAAGACATACACACACTCACCTACGCTTATTACAGATTCGCTCTCGCCCGGAGGGACCAAAAGAATAATACAAATTAATTAACTACGCAAGCTAATTAAATATTACAAATTGCCTAATTAATTAACAACTAACTAAACTAGGAAAAACAGTAAACCGCCTTGGGAGGAGAGCCTGATGCAACGCATGTTCAGGTCCTGCTCGGAATTGCACTGCCATGCATGGATTGCCTCTGTTTTCCCTGCTATTCCCCTCTGGAGATTGCCAAAAATCTTAGAGATGCTTCTTCAGATACTGGGGACCACCACCGACTAAGTAGAATAGCCACCGGCACTGAATTGTGGTCATCGGCACAAGATGCATCGATCGGCTGATGATGTACTGCCGGTCGGCACTGAATACTGCCGGTCGGCAAAGAATGCCTGCAGAACCTGCAACTCACAGCAGCAGAGGGCAGAACTTGCATGGCAATACAATTCAAGCAATGTATGCACCAATCATGCCCCCTATCATGTTTGTGACTCAAAGGGGCATGTACCTCGATTCTCGGACCACCAATCACGCATTTCCATGCATGATGGCTCAAAGAATCAAGCATGCACTTTCATGTCAAATGAAATGCAAGTCAAACAAACAAACCAAGACCCAATTCCTATCACCAAATCAAGGAACAAGGCATGCATGCAAGATACAATGCAACCTAGGCATGCAAGCTAAGGATGCAACATGGCATGGCAAGACACTTATGCAAGCATACAAGCAAACATGAGGCAATGCAAACTAATGAAAAGATGGACTTAAACATGATTTAGGTAGCTCTAAATAGGCGTAAAACAGTGGCCAAAATGCCCAAAAATGAAGGCTAAACACACATGCACACATGCACATGTTGTGGTCTAAAGCTTAAGCAATAAGCAAGCAACTTTCAAGCACACTTAAAAGAGGTTATCATGGACAATTAGCATGCAACATAAGCTCTGAAAATCATGTTAAAACATGGTGCCAAACCAACTTAAACAAGACAAGCATAAGCATGCAAATAGTCCAAATTCTTGAAGCAAGGTAATGATGCTTTGAAACACACTTAGCATAACAATCATGGCATGCATTAAACAACTAAAAACAAATTTTTAGCATGTTAAAGCAAGGCCAAAGGACTACATAGATGGCATCTAAGTGGCTCAAATATGAAGGCATGCACAAATGCACTTTCAAGGAGCATATAACACATGCTCAAGAGGCAACAAAGAGACCACCAAGGCAAGCATACAAGCACACCAAAGGGACTAAAATGACATGTAGGATGGTCCTAAACCACTAATTAATGCAAGCAATGCATGCTATACATTCACCTACTTGAAGCATACAAGCCATAATACAAAGGAGCTATATAATGCATGCCAAGATCGACTCAAACAAACATGGACAGACCTAAAACATGGCAAAATAAGCACAAAACCTTCACAAGGCTAAACCTAAAACATGCTAGAATAAAGGCTAACAACCTAAGGCATATTAAGGCAATAACAAGGCATTACATGGTAGGTATGCTAAGTATGCATGGTGTACCAAAACCAACTTAATACAAAGTTAAATCATGACAATATAAGCATAAAATACAGCCATGGCATGATCAACAAAAGCCTAAGCTAGATGCTCCCTTAAGAGGCCAAAAATGGTCCTTTTCAAGGACAACAAGGAGATGGGGTGGCCCTCCCCTTTTTGAGACTTTAAGGCACCATCTTCACCACTAAAATCCCTCAAGATTTCAATGGTGAAGAGGCCCAAACACCAAAGTCCCGAAACTCACCAAAAATAGCACAAAAAGGGGCCTTACAAGGCTTAAGAGGGGTCAAACCCCTCTAAACCACAAAACACCCTTAAAAAATAATCAAAAGGGCTAAAAAACAGAACGTTTTTAAGTTATACACTAAGCACAAAAACAGTTCTAAGATAGGTAGAAAAGCAATGCAAAAATGGGGAATAAAAGGGAAGTTTCTTACCCTTGAAGACCACCTTCACAAGCAATGCTCCAACAGCCTTCTTTGGCTTTAATCCAGCTCCAAAACACTAAAACAACCCTCCAAAGGTCTCAAGTCCAAGAGATGGTGTGTTAGTGTGTGTTTGTGAGCAAAAGTGGGACAAAGCACACACTTATAGAGATAGAATATGTATCTAACCCTAACCCTAGAACTCAAGCTTTACAAAAGCTATCTAAAATGTCTAACAAGAGTCTAACCTTTGGCCAAAGAGAAGAAGCTCTCCTATATAGGCAATTCCCTCTTGTAAGGCTTACAAAACAAGCCATTCAAGAGGGAAATCCCCTCATACACGTGTAAGGAGGGGAATGGGGTGGGTGCCAGCTATCACAGCTGGCACAAAATATCTACAAAAAGTAGATGAACAGTAGCCAGCTGGCCAAAATTGTCATTTTGACAAAATTGATGGCCGGTCGGCCGAAAAGAGTGCCGGCCGGCAATATACATTGCCGATGGACACAAACAACAGCCGGTGGCCTCTAGCCATGGCCGGTGATGTGTGGGGATACCTTACAAGTAGAGGTGTAATCGAGCCAAGCCGAGCCGAGTTTCACTATGTTCGAGCTCGGCTCGTCCTATTACAAAGGTGTTCGGGCTCGGCTCGAGTTCGAAACGAGCCTAAATATGTCAGCTCGAGCTCGGCTCGCCTAAAATTTACATGGCCCGAGCTCGGCTCGTTAGCTAAGTAAAATCACCAAAGGCTAGCAGCCACTCTCACCGAAGGCTAGCAGCCACTCTCACTTAAATAGAGATCTATTTGTCTTTGAAATGCATGATGTAAACGATGTGGGACTCCCAGTTTTTTGAAACATTACTATCAAACGACGTCGTTTTATCCTTTGCCCAAAAGTCCCACATCGCTTAAAGGAAAGAGCATGTTAAAGGTTCACCATTTATAAAATGGGGTGTCGTTTTATCCTTTGCAAGAAAAGGTCCCACATCGCTCAAAGGAAGGAGCATGCTAAGAGAATCTGCTTATAAAGTCAAGCTGCTGGCAGCATTGGTGGTTGACGAAGTCAAGCCTTGGGACATGCAAATAAAACATAAAATATTATAAAAAGTTTAAAGTTTTATAGTAAAAAGTTCAAAGTTTTATGACATAAATTATATAACTTATATGTTATATTATATATAATTTTATATTATATATAATATAATTAAAATATATATATATATATATAAGCTCGCGAGCCTAGTCGAGTCGAGCATTGTTAAGCTCGAGCTCGGCTCGTTTATTAATCGAGCTTGAAATTTAAGCTCGAGCTCGGTTCGTTTGTTAAACGAGCCGAGTTCGAACGAGCCTTAACGAGCCGAACTCGAGTTTGTTCATGAACGGCTCGGTTCGTTTGCAGCTCTACTTACAAGGCATTCCCTGCCCCTCCAAGGCAAAACACAAGTGTTTGGTGCAAAACCAGACACAAAACGGTCGAGTTCGGAGATCCTGAGGCAAGGCGCGTAGCCGAGACCTCCGGGAACTCCAAACGAACACAAACATGGATGATCACCGGGTGTTCAAACGGTGACGTCCAAGTCTTGAGGACGGTCAAAAATGGGGTGTCTACACCCCTAGATGTTGATTTGTGATTATGTATCAATTTTAAGCAGAATATAACAATCCCAATCAAACAATCAAAGACAAATAGACACAATGATTTTTACGTGAAAAAACCACAATTGGACACCTCCAATTGTGACCAAAAAACTACGGGCAACTACCACAAGACAATCCACTAAGAAGAATTAAAGGAATTACACAGGTATACTCTCAATTACCTAGCGAATCCACAACGCCTAATTGAACCAACCTCTATGTGCCTCTTCCAACCCCATCTTCACCACGGAATTGTCTTTCTAATGAGCCACTCCGGATTCCACCAAAGCTTCAGGCTCGAATTCTTCAGAATCCACAACTGAAGAACAACTCTCTCTTTTGTGTATAACAAACAAACCTTTGATGTACTCTTTTTAAACCATGAGTTGAATACTCAATAAAACATCAAAGAAAAATAACAAAATATCCCCAGATATAAACCTTCAAGAACCAAAAACAAGATCTGGAGGAATTCAATGAATACCTTAGTTTTGGGAGAAAACCAAGTATTTATAGAGAACCAAAAGTAATTCTAGATTGGGAAGAAAACAAACTCCTTGAGAAATCCGGATTCTGAGGCTCGCTCGAGCTTTCTTTGGCCTCGAGCGAGGAGTGTATTTTTCGTGATTTCTACTAGTGCCTTGGCTCGAGCGACGAATCTTTGGCTCGAGCGAGGAATACACTCTTTCAGGTTTTTGTATAGACGCAATCCTTGGCTCGAGCGAGAACTCCTTGGATCGAGTGAGCAAACCTTCGCTCGAGCGAGCTCTTCTTGGCTCGAGCGACCAATGGCAGACATGCAATTTTGAATGCAATTTTGCTTGACATGAAATGGCCAAGGCTCGACCCCCGTAATAATCAGCGAAGTGGCAATCTTGAAAGCATTAACATCACAAACTTCTCTGCATGGCTCAATTCGGGTTTGGATTTGCATCTAATAAACTCATAGCCTCACTGAAATAAAAGGCGAAAATAAATACATCTGAAAGGAGTTTTGTCAAACGGGGTTGCCAAGAATAAAAACCTAACAGAGATAAATAATGTCTAAATTATAAAGAATGCTAAAAGTAGTGGGAGTTTACAATATTTTGTTTGAAGAAGAAAGTATTGACATTCTTATAGTAAATATTGAAAATAATAAGGCTGTGACACCTGTTATTGTACAAAATGTAGATGCATGTCACCAAAATATTCCTGGGCTACCTCCTACTAATACGGAAGAATCTCAATAACTTTAATTAAAAGTGCCTATAAGGAAATTAAATAGGGAGAAGAGATCAGTGATTTTGGTTGATTATGTCGTTTATCTCCAAGAGCATGAGTTTGATAAAGGATTGAAAGATGTTCTAATTTCTTTCAGCCAAGCCAAACGAAGTGCGCACTCCTTAAAAAGATAGATGCTATGGTTGATGAGTTAAAGCATATGAGAGATAATGATATTTGAAATCTTATTAAATTGCCAAAACGAGTAAAACCAATTGGTTATAAATGGGTTAAGATCAAATGAGAGTCTAAAGGCAATATCGAAGGATATAAATTATGTCTTGTCAATAAAGGCTTCCCTTAAAAGGAAGGCATTGATTACAAAGAGACTTTCTCTCTGATTTTATTGAAAGACTCGTAAGAATTATTGTGACACTTGTGGCTCATTATTATTTAGAGTTTCACCAAATAGATGTAAAGATTGTGTTTCTTAACATCAAAGTTGAAGAAACTATAATGGTGCAACCGTAAGGTTTTGAGACTAAGGGATCAGAACATTTGATTTGCAAACTAAAGAAATTCATCTATTATTTAAAGCAGGTATATAGTCAATGGTATCTTAAGTTTTCCCAAATGATTTCCTCTTTAGAATTTAAGGAAAACACTGTGGATCAATGTGTCTATTGTTGGAACAATTTGTCTTGAATTCCTCAGTTGGTGGTCTTCGGGTCTTTAAAACTTAGCGATGAACTTGTCTATATAGAACAAAAATTTGATGCTTCAAGTCGCGTTACTAAGTCGCTTTCCCAAAGACAATATTTGCACCCACCAAAAGGTGCATAGGGAGTTACAGCAAATTCGCCTCCAGGATACAATGAAGCCTGATCTAAAGATCAAATCTACCAACGTTTGTACTGACAACAGTAGATCAGAATACCCTTGATACAATCAAGAAAACCAAGACACTAATAATCAAATCTGCAAAACTTGATTACTAGTAAGAAAAGCAGAAATTTACTTAAGAAATTCTTGATCGAAAACTCAAAATCAAGAGAAAGAGAGAGAGAGAGAGAGAGAGAGAGAGAGAGAGAATTGCAGGAATGCTTCTGAATTTTTTGGATGAAATGAAATGGCTGATTTCGCAGCCTATTTATAGGCCTTGATGGATCTAATCAAATGATTATGTCCCTTGATTGCATCCGATCAGATCTGACCGTTGGATCGACTATCTATGGTACAAAACATTCTCACACTGAATAGCTGCCTTGACTGATCACACCTAATCATGATTGGGTGCCATCTCATTTGTACGATCATGTGTATTTCCAATCAACGGCTATGATCAAACTGCTCTAGATCGAACACGCAATCGTTCGATCGGTTAGTTGACTCATCACAAACGGACGCCACGTGGAGCTGACTGTATTCTACGTTGGATCCACGTCATCGCTCCAACCTATCCGATGCAAATAGGAAAGTGCCCTCATGGCGTCAATTCGTCTATGCTGAGTGCAAAGTGCTCCATCAAACGCCACACAACCCACTGCCTACGCCACGCGCACACGTGTATGCGTGTGTGGATGGTGCAAAGCACCATCCTTGCAATGTGGATGCATGCACACTAGCTTTCACCTCACAATTCCATATTCAAAGGAATATTCCACGTAGCACTTTATTAAGTGCTCTATGTTTTCCTCTCTTTCCAATGTGGGACAAAGTCCCCAAGCTTATTTCAAACTTTCCAAAGAAAAACAAGAAAGGTTACCTCAAGATGGCATAGTAGAGTTGTCTTTGAACTAGCAATCTTATACGATTAACCGGACATGTTTCATGCACAGTACAGGTTACCTCAAGTATTTAAACAAACTGATACGTGGATTGGCCTTGTGTCTATATTCTGTTTCATGAGCGCTTTAGAGTCAAACCCTTGGACTCATAGAATGCAGCACCACCTCCTACACTCACATAGGTAAGCTTACTAAGAGTACCCTAATAATTTACAGTACCCTAACAATTCAGTTGTAAGCTTATTAAGAGTTTGCTAACTTATCCTCTTCTTTTCACATTACAAGTACCAAGCACTTCAACCTTGAGATGAAAATGAAATAAAACTAAGTGCTTGCAATCATGACATATGGTGTACTTGGGCTCATTGAACTCAAGACTTGATATTTCTTCAAGCGTTAAGTCGAGTTTCCACTAGGAGTGATTATGTTAAGTGGGCTTAAGACCCATCTCCTTTGATGTTTTCCAGACCAAATCCCTTGCTAGTCCCTTCGTTAAGGGGTCAACCAAGTTTTCACTTGACTTTATATAACTAATGGTAATCACACTTTCTGTGATTAACCGCCTAATACAACTATTGCTCAGTCCAATATGCCTGGACTTTCCATTATAGACATGGCTATTGGCCCGTGATAGAGTTGCTTCACTATCACAATGCAAAGATATTGGTGGTATAGGTTTTGGCCATATCTTAATCTCTAACAAGAGATTCCTTAACCACTCTACCTCTTTGCTACAAGAAGCCAATGCTACGAACTCTGATGCTATGGTTGAGTCTGTTATGCATGTTTGCTTCTTAGAACCCCAGGAGATAGCTCCTCCTCCAAGACTAAAAATCCAACCACTCATGGACGAGTGATCTTCATGGTCAGTTATCCAACTAGCATCCATGAATACTTCCAGCACTGTTAGATAGCCATTATAGACAATTGCATAGTCTATTGTTTTCCTTAAGTACCTAAGTATTTAGTTAATAGCATGCCAATGCACACTATTGGGATTACTAGTGTATCTACTAAGTTTTCCCACTGCAAATGCAATATCAAGTCTTGTGCAAATCATGGCATACATTAAGCTACCTATTACTCTTGAGTATTCTAACTGATCAACAGCTCTTCCAGTATTAGGATACAATTTCAAATTTGAATCAAAAGATGTAGACATGAGTGTACAATTATATTGATTGAACTTCTTAAGAATTTTCTCAATATAGTGCGACTGGGTTAGAATCAAATTATTGTCCTCTCGTTTGATCTTAATACCCAGAATTATATTAGCCAAGCCCATATCTTTCATACTAAAGCTAGACAACAAGAAACTTTTAGTACTTTCAATGACATCATTGTTAGTACCAAAAATAAGCATGTCATCTACATATGGACATATAATTACACCTCTATTGCTAGTAAACTTACTGTATACACACTTATCAGATTCATGTATCCTAAAACCATTTGACACTATTACTTTGTCAAATTTCTCATGCCACTGTTTTGGAGCTTGTTTCAGTCCATATAGTGACTTCATTACAAACTTTATGTTCTTGACCCTGTACAACAAATCCTTCCGGTTGTTGCGTGTAGATTTCCTCATCTAACTCTCCATTTAGGAAAGCAGTCTTAACATCCATTTGATGGATTTCAAGCTTGTAGATTGAGGTTAGGGCAATCAACACTCGAACGGTGGCAATTCTAGCCACCGGAGCATATGTATCAAAATAATCGATACCCTCATTTTGAGTGAAACCCTTAACAACTAATCTTGTTTTGAACTTGTCAATTGTGCCATCAACGTTCATTTTCCTTTTAAAAATCCATTTACAACCAATTGGTTGGGATCCACGTGGCAAATCAACAAGTATCCAAGTATTGTTACCCATGATAGAATCCATTTCATCGTTTATTGCTTCTTTCCAAAAAGTAACATCTTGAGACTTCATAGCCTCTTCAAAGGTTAATGGATCTGAATCCATATTCAAAGAAATCATTGTTTGCTTACAATAAGCTTTCCTAGTTCCTTTGACAAGGTAAACAATGAAATCAAGGCCAAATGATTTCTTGGTCCTAGCCCTCTTACTCCTTATTAGCTCAACAGGCTCATTTGGTTCATTAGGCTCAATGTGTTCATGCCGTTCACTTTCCTCTGTAGACATCAAAGGAGTTGATTCATTTTCTTGATTAGAATCCAACCTTGGGATGGTTGTGAAACAATTCTCATAAAATACTACAATCACATGATTCAATGATGGTATTTGTTTCCACTAAACCATTGGGCTCTACTACCAAAAACCTATATGATTTGCTATGTATAGCATAGCCAAGGAATATGTATTTAATTCCTTTTTCACCTAATTTTTTCCTTTTAGGTTCAAGCAATCTGACTATTAGTCTACAGCCCTATGTTTTCAAGTAACCTAGATTAGGTTTCTTGTTTTTCCAAAGTTCATAAAGAGTAACATTTCTTCCCTCAAGAGGAATTCTATTGAGTATGTGACAGGCAATGAGCAATGCTTCACCCCAAGAACCAAAACTTAAACTGGAGTAAGAAAGCATAGCACTAATCATTTCTGTTAATGTCCTATTTTTTCTTTCAACTACTCCATTTTGTTATGGTGTATCGGGTGAAGACTTCTCATGAATAATACCAACATTTTCACAATATTCTGGAAAATGGTATTCATTGCCTCTATCAGACCTAAGTCTCTTTATTTTGACATTACACTGATTTTCTACTTCTGTCTTAAAAATCTTGAATTTATCAAGCACCTCATCTTTTGAATACAAAAGATAGATATGACAGTACTTAGAAAAATCATCAATGAATGTTACAAAATATTTTTTACCACCTCTAGTGGGGGTACTATGCATGTCACATACATCACTATACACAAGTTTAAGCAGAGATGTAATTTTATCTACTTTAGGAGAAGGAATGCAAATAATTATAGATTGCACACAAAATTTGCATTTTTCAAACATGTCAATGTCATACTTAGGAATTAAATCTAAATTAACCATATCATGCATTTTCCTAGTATTAACATGATCTAAACGAGCATGCCATAAAGAAAGAGAATCAACAATATAAGCAAAAACAGATGTATTATTGATGACATTAAGTTTAAACATTCCTTGATACATGTAGCCCTTCCTAACAAAAATCCCACCCTTTGACAAGACAAATTTGTCTGACTCAAATACTAACTCGAAACCATGCTTATTAAGCAGGCTTCCAAATACAAGGTTTTTCCTGACATTAGGTACATGATAAACATCATTAAGACTTAAGACTTTTCTAGATGTGAACTCTAAATCCATCGTCCATTTGCCTTTGCTAGCAGTAGTTGAAGAGTTGCCCATGTAGAGAACTGTTCCATCACTCACTTGTTCATAAGTAGTGAAACGGCTCTTGTCGTTACAAACGTGCCTTGTTGCTCCTACGTCAATCCACCAGTCACCAGCATCTTCAAACATGTTCACCTCGGATACAACAGCCACGAACTTGTTCTTGGCGTTTGATGCTTCTGGCTTCTTCTTGTATGACCGGCATTCATTTCTGAAGTGCCCTGGCTTGCCACAATGCCAGGAAGCGCCTTTCAGCTTCTTAGCATCTTTCTTGGGTTGGGGTTTACGCTTATGCTTCTTTTTGTTAAACCTCTTGCCATTATCCACCATCTGGATCTTGGAAGTCTGAGCCAATTGGTTATCTTTACCTTCAAGAAGCCTTGACTCTTCCTCAACTCGAAGGTGTTGAGCCAATTCCTTTAAAGTAAGATCTTCTTTTTTGTTTTTTAGAGTTTTCTTAAAATCCTTCCAAGAAGGTGGTAGTTTCTCTATTATAGATGAAATTACAATAGATTCATCCATGTTCATATTCTTTTGTCGAAACTGACTCAAAATATGTTAGATCTTATGGAATTGTTCTAGAATGGGCTTTGTATCTATCATAGTAAAACGTATAAAATTACTAAAAAGAAATTTCTTACTGGTTGCATCCTCGGTGAGGTACTTTGACTGAAATATGCCCCATAGTTGCTTTGTTGTTTCCAGATGTTGATACACATCGAACAAAGAGTCTCTCGGCAAATATAGTCCTCATTCTCCCATTTGGTTTTGGTATGGGATTGCTCCATAGTCTCGTCTTCTTGCTCCACCGAATAGGGGTTAGTTAGCACATAGACCACTTTGAGATTGGTGAGCAAAAAGTGCATCTTGTTTTGCGAGCGTCGGAAATTTCCTCCATCAAAACGGTCAAGCTTCATGAAATCTTGAGTCATTTTCTGAATAGACATCGCCATATCTAAATTTTGTCTTTAGATTGTTGGAACAATTCGTCTTAAATTCTTCAGTTGGTGGTCTTTGAGTCTTCAAAACTTAGCGATGAACTTGTCTATATAGAACAGAAATTTGATGCTTCAAGTCGCGGATTGAGCGACCTTAAGACTCAGACGTCACCGATTGAGCGCTCGATGATATTGCATATTGTGCTCGTGTGGAAGTTTCAGAGTCTCGGCTGCGAGCCTTGCCTGCGGACTTTCGGGCTCTTTCATGTCTTGCCTCGATTTACGAACCAGGCTGCATTTTCTCTATTTTCTTTTCCCGAAGGGAGGAAGAGGTCTCGTAGATCATCTCTCAATGGCCGTAGGCTACGTTTCGTGGTCGTAGGCCATTTTTCCCATTTCGGAGCCTGTTCCCGGTTTTCAGAGCCGTCAGGCCGAGTGCCTCGGTTCGGGACCGCTTAACCACCTCCGTTTGCTCCGATTTTTGGCATGCATCTTATTTACTCCCTTTTGAGGGACACTATGGACATATAAAACTGTAAATATGCTTGTTTTGGGGCTTTCTTGATTCTATCTTCACACTTCATGTTCAAATAATGCATGCGTTGCATAGCCATAGGTCATTCCATGAGCCTAATTTCATGTTTCGGGTCTCATTCCATGCTTTGGGTGCCATGCTTTCATGTTTCGGGGCTGTTTTGCATCACTTTTTGCTGCTGAAATTTACATGCTAGTATGCCATATTCCATGTTTTGCCATGTCTTGTTAAAGTGGCATTTCGTGCCTTAGGGTCGGTCCTCGGTTTGCGTGCACGCGTGCACTCATCTCGAGTTGTCTCATTTTCATCTAATGGTCTCCTATGTGAGTGTGGCTAAGGTCCACTTGTGTTGGTGTAAGTCCATTATGCATTGTGTATGCCATCTCATTCTATAGCATTGTATATGCTAGGTTGTATGTTAGCGCATTGTGTATGCCATGTTACCTCATGCATCGTGTATGCCATTTCATAGCATTGTGCATGTTAGGTTGCATCTTAGTTGCATTTTATGCATGTCATGCATACTGCATTATGTTCGGGATAGGAGTTAGCCCGAGCACGGGAAACGAGGTACGTTTCGTACTCCGAGTGACGGAACGTGTCTCAATTTCCCAGTCACCGACACTCCGAATCATCCATGATGGAGTTAGGTCTTGTTGAGTTTTCATGTGCATTCATTCCATATTGAATTGTACAATTCGACTCCTCGGCCATCATGCATCGAGATGCGTGATTGGTGGCATGAGGATCGAGGCATGCATACATTTGTGAAAATACATTGCCTTGCCCCTTTCCTGCTCTCTGTTGCAGCAAATTAAGAATCAGTAGTCTTCCGGGGCTTGGCACGCTTTCCAAAAACCATTGCAAAACAGAGGCTAATTGGGGCATCATAGTGGATTTCCGCGCAAAGGCAACCCGGACATGCATCATTCATCATCTGAAAAAGAGTCAAGGCAGTCCCTGGCTTGCATGCCAATTTATTGTTTTCTTAGTTAATTTGTTAATTAAGTAGGAATTTATACATATTTTGGACTGTATTATTTATTTGGACTGTACTATTCGGGACTGTATATTATTCTTTCAGACCCTCTGTGCGAGGGCATAATTGTAATAAGTGTGCGTGTGTGTGATGTATGTCTTCCAACCCCACGTCTTTCTTTCCTTTTATTTACCAGCTTATGATGGCTAGATTAGGGCATGTTTCAATTAGCATACAGTATGATAGTATGTTTGCATTCATTCATCTATTTTGCATGCACCGAGCTTGGCGCATCATACAAACTGCATTCGTATTTCAATTCCAAGTTGAATACATGTTAGCTGTAGCATTCCATATGCCATGTTTAGAATAGCCGAGCCTGCTATAGTTTGCATCTTTGCATGTGTTGCATTAGGCATTTCTGTATACTTAGGATCATGCATGGATTTCTAATTAGCTTCTGTTTTGGCTTGGAGGACTCGGTGAGTCTTATGCTTTAGCATCCTTGCATGCGTGTGAGTGACTGCCATGAATAGCATGCTCACCATGAGGCTAACTGCTTATGTGATATAACTGCCTTGAATGCCTGTGGGTGAAGGTTGAGTTATTTGAATTGGAACAATTCATCAAATGTGTGTTTTAAGCCCACTAGATAGTGGCAAAATCATGTTTTCTAAGCCCACCCGAGGGTGGCAAATCCACGTCTTAGCCTACTTGCTGGTAGCACCATCAAACCATTTTCAAACAAACAAACATGAAATGTTTTGTTCCAATTCAGGCGACCCAATCTATACTTGTATGCTGTGCGCATCACATAGTAGATCTAGGCCGGAATAAGAGCACACAATGTTTTCAAAACTAGATATCATGGTTAGTAGAGGCCGATCATTGATCGGGCGAGCGGGGGTGCTCACGAAGTGACCTTCCCCAATCGTACCCAAGTTCCCGAGCCGAGGCAACTTTGGTGATGACGGACACGTGGCCTTAGGCAAACGAGTCAAGGTTTCCTAAATTTTCCAAAAATAAAATATTTAGGTGGCGACTCTGTATCTGGAAAAGCAGTCCATGTTTGGCACTTCTTTTCTAAAAATCTGTTTTCTCAAAACGATTTGCCGGATTTGGACTCTTTGGTTCAAGATTAAGAACTGTGATAACAATCGAGTCCGAACTGTAGCGAGGTCCCCCCGCGGGCTTGTTACAGTTACTAAGTCGCTTTCCTAAAGACAATATTTGCACCCACCAAAAGTTGTGCAAGGATTTATAGCAAATTCGCCTCCAAGATACAATGAAGCCTGATCTAAAGATTAAGTCTAACGGCGTCTACACTGATGACAGTAGATCAAAATACTCTTGATATAATCAAGAAAACCCAGACACTAATAATCAAATCTGCAGAACTTTATTACCAGTAAGAAAAGCAGAAATTTGCTTAAGAAACTCTTGATCGAAAACTCAAAATCGAGAGAGAGAGAGAGAGAGAGAGAATTGCAGGAATGCTTCTGAATTTTTTGGATGGGATGAAATGGCTGATTTCGTAGCCTACTTATAGGCCTTGATGGATCTGATCGAATGGTTATGTTCCTTGATCGCATCCAATCAGATCTGACTGTTGGATCGACGATCTATGGTGTAGATCATTCTCACACCGAATAGCTGCCTTGACTAATCACACCTGATCACGATTGGGTGCCATCTCATCCGTACGATCGCGTGTATTTCCAATCAACAGATATGATCAAACTGCTCCAAATCGAAACGTAACCATTCGATCGGTTGGTTAACTTATCGCCAACAGACGCCACGTCACTGCCACGTGGAGCTGATTGTATTCCATGTTGGATCCATACCATTGCTCCAACCTGTCCGATGCAAATAGGAAAGCGCCCTCATGGCGCTGACGCATCCATGCAAAGTGTAAAGTGTGCCATCAAACGCCACACAGCCTACTGCCCACACCGCGCACGCACGCATATGCATGCGGTGTGGGTGCATACACACTAGCTTTCACCTCACAATTCCACATTCAAAGGAATATTTCATGTAGCACTTTATTAAGTGCTCCTTGTTTTCCTTTCTTTCCGATGTGGGACAAAGTCCCCAAACTTATTTCAAGCTTTCCAAAGAAAAACAAAGAAGGTTTTGAAAACACCCAAAATTAAACTATACATTTTAAAAACCATTTTGAAAAATTCCCCAACATCTATCATAAGATTTGTGAGAGTAAATTTATTTTTCTAGTGCAATATGTTGATTACATCTTATTGGCTGGCAGTTACATAAGTCTATTGCATGACATTAAGAAATTTCTTTAAAAGAATTTTGAGATGAAAGATCTTGATGGTGCATATTTTATGATAGGCATTCAGATTCACCATGATAGATCATGTGGTATAATTGGCTTATCACCGAAGGCATATGTCGAAAGGGTGCTCAGTAAATTTAGTATGCAAATTTTTGTGCACTAGGTGATAAATTGAGTTTGCTCTAATACCCAAATAACAATATAAAGGAGAAATAAATAGAGGACATCCCTTATGCTTCAACAATAGAGAGCCTCATGTATTCTTAAGTTTGTATGCATTCGGATATCACATACGCAATTGGAATACTTGGCAGATATTTATGCACTTCTGGATTTCAAGTTGTAAATTACATTGAGAAGTCACTAAGGATTTATTGTGATAATAAAGTTATTGAACTTTATTCTAAGAATCACAAGAGTTTGTCAAAATCAAAATATATTGACATAAAGTTCTTGTCATAAAGAAAATAGTTTGGAATCATCATGTGTCAATTGAGTATATTATGACAAACTTCATGATTATGGATCCGCTTACTAAGGGCTTACCACATAAAGCGTTGAAGGAGCATATAGCTCATATGGGAGTTGTTAGTTCTAGTAATGTGCTTTGTTAGTAGGAGTCTATATTACTTTTTCTTTAGTTAATTGACACTTGTAGTGATCACTTATAGTTTTTGGATGGTTCTGAAATAAAGATGTATTTTTCTACTGTGGTTAAACATAAAATTTGAAAAGATAATACAGGGAACTCTTTTGAGTTATAAAGTTGGACTAGTTGGAAATAGACATAATAAGGGATCATTTTACATGAAATTTCCATGCTACACATCTATACTTGATCTATGTCACTGATAACATTGGTATTTGTGACCATGGATGGGTCTTACTGCAATAAATATGACACAGGCTGCTATGATCCCGTATTGATGTTTTTAGTGGACCAGATTGTTTTAGAGATGTCACTCATAAATTTTAACAGTAAAAGTTTGATCTCATAAAGTTAACAATGTTTAATATCAAGTTGGCCTATGTGGCCCAAGTGGAAGATTGTAAGAAATTTCCTATAGATGGGCCTACATAGATCAAATAATTATACATTGTATATTGTTAAATGAAATATAAGTGGTATCGATTTGACCCATTAAATTATGATCCATACAGAAACATGACCAGGTCATGGACACATCTCTAATAGCACATATTTTTGGTCATGCTATGTGCACTAAAGGCGTATGGGCTAAACTATATGTGTAGAGACCTGTTTAGGCCCACTTGTAATTTCATTATTTATGATAGACTAATATGAAATTGGGGCTTTATAAATATGTGGTTAAGGTCCCCACTCTAACTCTAGCCTCTATCTTATATTTTTCCCATCTGTGTGTGAGGGAAACAAGAGTAAAGTTTTGAAGCGAAAGACAATGACTACCAAGAAGTCTACCGCTTAGATTATCTTTGTTAATGGTGTTAGGTATGCTATTGTTATTGTTTTCTTCTATTGATTTGACTTTGGGTTTAGATTTCAAGTAAGAAATCACATAAGTGTTTGTTATAGACACCTGTTTGTATGACGTGTATTTATATATGTATTGAATATAAGTTTATAGGAAAACAATATACAATTCTACAATTTTTTCTTAACAAAAATAGGTATATTACTAAAGCAATACATATTAGAAAATTAAAGTATCCAACGGTAATATAGCGTTACAAATTGACAATGTATAAATACAATGACATATATAAATTTACATATATATTTATATATGTAGATATTGACATATATAAGATATCACAAAAGTAATATGTGAAATTTTTTGTAACAATAAAATACAGGTAACAATGAGAAATTAATTATTCATAATTAAAAAGTTGGTCATATTGTAGATGTTTAGTGCTATATTTTTGTGCGTATGCACCATTTTTTAATTAGATTATTAAATTCACATAAAAATTGAAAAGAATTTATGAATAATTTGTGCAAAATTAGAAATTATTGAAGAAATAATTTATTTATTTTTTTTAAAAAAAAAGAGAAATTTATAGTGTTTGGTTTGGTTTGGTTTGGTTTGTTTTTTCAAACTTTTGTTTTGAATTTTTTTGTCTTTGACACTGTTTTTTTTAATAACCCATTCATTTTCATTTTAGATTCATTTAATTTAATATTTTTTTATTTTTAAATTTTACTTTTATATTTAGATTCACTTAATCTAAATACACGTAAAAAATAATTTTTATGCATTCTTTTTGGAGAAAAATTAATAATAATAATAAAAATAATTAGTACATGTTTGAATTTATAAATTATTTTATCAATATTTTACTTTTTAATTCTATTTAGATTATTAGATATTAGATTTTCATGTAAAAGTATAATTTAAATATAAAATATGAAAAAAAATTCAGCATATTTAATCACCAAAACTAAGAAAAAATCAAAAATCAAAAATTGAAAAACGGATTTAAAAAATAAACAAACGAAAGTAATTCTTGTTTAGAATTTTGATATCATACATTGGTTATCAAAATACCATTTAAAATATTACAATTCATAAAATATAATTTAAACAAAAAGAAATTATATAAAGATAACTTGCAAATTTTTGAGATACATCACAAATCTCTGTTTTAAAAGCGCATGCACTTTTCTCTGTCTAGATTCGAATGAATGCGTACAATTTTAAAATTCAACCAAAATTATTCACAGTGATTTGATCCATGATGGACAATTAGAAATATTATGTATATCAGTATAGAAATAACAATGAGTAATTAATTTTTGTTCTTCAATCATCATCAATGTAAAAAATAGGGAGATGACTTCTTTTTCTTTTTCTTTTTCTTTTTTTGATAAAAAGGAAGACAGTTTGTTTATATTTATATTGGATTCTTGAAAGTAGATATATCGTTTTTGACTGTTCAACTCCAAAAATAAAAAGATAATTGGTTTATATAGGACTCTTCATGACTTTTAAAAAATATAGTAAATTCGAAAGGGTAACATTGAGATTTTAAAAAAGTAAACGACATGATAGGCTCTTCCTATATTTTGCCTATTATATAATTTTAATCCATATACTTTTAGTTAGCTCAATTTTGACCTTTAATTTTATGTTTTTTGTCAATTTGGTTCAATTTATAATGTCGTTAGTGTTTTTGATATAAAATTGCCACCGCATTGGTTAAGGTTAATTCACTAAGTTGAGTAAGTTAATAATTTTATTCTTAAAAACATGACACATGCTATTTATGTGCACATCTTTCATAAAAAAATGTTAAGAGTTATAATCAATTGAATCAAATTGAAATAAAATCATAAATTCAAAGTTAAAATCGAACAAATTAAAATTATAAGAGTTAAAATAATACAAGAATTTAAGAGAAAAAAAAAAACTACTGTAATAATTTGCTCATCAACTTTCAAGTAGAGGCATGGTGACATTCCTCCAAAATCAAATGCAGACATTGTGTCCAGTGTCTTTCAATTGCAGGCAGGGTAGGGTAGCCATCGGCCCGTCCAAACCACCCAACTATATATTTTTAAGATTTTAAAAAACTATTTTATTCAAGTTGGGCTAAAATGAATTACCCAAAAAACAAAGTTGGGCTAAAATTTCATATTCATTTAATATTCAGACTAAAGTTTGGGATAACGAATTCTAACCCAATTCAGCTCTACCCGTTCATTTATAAAATATTAATTATAATTTTATCTTATATTAATAATAACATAAATTTTAAAAAGATATATATATATACTTCTTTTTCTGACTTAAACTAAAACATTTGTTAAAAATCATAATTACTTTACCATTAAATTGTTAGCATTCCAAATTTAAATAATAAATAAAAGGATATAAATAATTTAATATTTAGTAAAGACAAAATTTAAAAGGACGAATTATACTAACAGTTCCTATAGTTTGGGATTTGTATTATTTTGATCCTTAACTTTTTAATTGTGACACATTTGACCGTGAATTTTGAATCTTGTTCCAAATAAGGAAAATTGAAGATACAATTGCTTAATTTTAAGGAAAAAATTGTCAATTTGATAAAATATAACCTAATTTGACAAAAATAAATGTTAAAAAAATATTTTTAAATTTTTAAAAATTATTTCTACCTACTAAAGATAAAATTATGTAAAAATGCGAAATCTTTTATATATTTATTTTTTTTACCAAATTAATTTTTATTATATGTTTGGATGATAATCATATAATGAGTGATTATTTTTATTTTCATTAAATTAGTTTCTATTTTTTCAAAAGTCAAATATGACGACAATTTTGATATCTTTATTAAACCAATCCATTAAATTAAAAAATTCAAAACAAAAAACATTTCATATATTAAATATATTAATTACACATTAAAATCCTAGCAACTACTCGTTATATGATCATCATCCAAACACATAATAAAAATTAATTTGATAAAAAAAAATAAATAAATCAATGTCTACAAGATTTATCAATTTTACATAATTTTATTTTTGGTGTGTAGAAATAATTTTTAAAAATTTAAAATATTTTTTTTTTTGACATTTATTTTTGTTAAATTAGTTTACATTTATCAAATTGAAAATTTTGCTCTTAAAATTAAGTAATAGTATCTTCAATTGTCTTTATTTGGAACAAAATTTAAAATTTAAAGTCAAATGTGTCACAATTGAAAAGTCAAAAATTAAAATGATATGAGCCATAAATTATAGGGACTATTAATATAATTTGCCCAATTTAAAAATTAAAAATTCATATTTATTGGGTTAAATAGACTGATTTGAGATTTAAACTTTCTTTAAAGTCAAACTTAAGATGATGGGGTTAGACCGAATCAAACTTAACATAATAAATATCTTCTTATTATATATTACAAGTACAGCCCGACCCGGCCCAAGATTTGCCTAAGGCCTGAAGATTACTGGCAACTTAAGGCAAGATTCTAGGATCAAATCCATCGTCTGTCAAAACAAGAGAAAATTCTAACTTTGTACATCATAGAGAATATATATATATATATGAAAAATTCTATAATACACACCTATGTATCTTAGTTACAATTTTTACGTCTTTAGTTATGACTTATTATATCGTTAGTTATAATTTATTGTAATGTTAATTATAACATTATTTTATCTATAATCCAAGAATTTTTTTTTACCTTATGTATTATAACTCAATTTTCCCGCCTATAATTATGACTCTCATAATAGAGTTATACCATTTCTAATAATCAAACTCACAAATTTTAAAAATGTGTACCATAGTGTTATATCCAATAGATGAAAACATGTATACAAGACCTTCTATATGCATAAAAAGAGAAAGAACACCAATACTTTTCCAAAAACACTTTTCAAAAAATTATACTTTTGTATTTTTCGTATTTTTTTTATTTTTACTGAATTTTTTTAATATTTAAGCAATTTTTTTAATTTTTAGACATACCTAACATAAATATACTAAAAAGTAAAAAAATTGTGAAAAAAACCTTTTAAAGATTCACTAAAAAAAAAAAAAAAAAACACGAGAATTCAGTACATTTTTTTATATTTTTATGTATTTATTAATTTTTTAAAATATTTTTTCATAAATTTTTTACTTTTTAGATATATCTAAGTAGGGTGCATCTAAAAAAGTAAAAAAAACAATGTTTAAAATTTTAAAAATATTCACTAAAAACAAACAAAAAATACGAAACCAAAAAACTTAATTTTCAAAAAATTTAATCCAAAAAATTCAAATCAAATGCACTGATATAACCCTCCAAAGAAAATTTATTAAAGATGATCAAGTTTAACGTTCAACATCATCTCTTTATGACAAAATTCGTTCCTTATACTGGTGCTTATGAATTTCTCGGACATTTATTTTTCAATATATAATATGGGTGTTTGGTATAACTATTAAAACAGATTATAAATTATAACTTAATATATTATAGATTATGACTTTAATTAGAAATTATTAATCTGTTTGGTACAGTTATTGGATTGTAAATTTAAGTTGTTAAGTAGTGTTTAGTAAATAAATTTTGAAATAGTTTTTTGATGCGTAAATGCCCTTTTTCACCTCTATTAATTCTAAATTGAATTAACCTTTGTTAATTGTAAATTGAATTAACTTTTATATATTGTCATTAACTACTAATCCATATTTCTCATAAAAAATAAAAATGGAACATTTACACACAAGTCCTAATTTATGAACTTATACTCCATTAGGTCCTAACTAAGAATTTTTTGGACCTTCAAATCCTATTTAATTTTTAATAGTCAACATTACTCTTCAAACAATAATGTTCATCATTTATAATTATTTATTGGGTTTGGTTATGGTGTGCAACTTACACCTTACACCTTATACCTTACACTTACACCTTTTTTGAGGTTGCACACCATATGCAACCCACTTACACCTTATACCTTACACTTACACCTTACACTTACATCTTATACTTATACTTACACCTTACACTTACACCTTTTGTGTAAGTGGCACATGGTGTGCACTTGCACATTTAAAAAAACTCCTTATTTATAAAGGAACATGATGATTTGACATTTATTTTGATTTTCAAAACTTTCAAATATCAAGTTTCAAATTGAGGGGGAAAAAAAATTTGTTTCGTTCTGGTTTTCAGAAAATTCTATTTTTTTATTTTTCGTATTTTAATGTTTTCAATGAAATTTTTTAATATTCTAAGCAATTTTTTTTAATTTTTAGACACACCTAACATAAATACACTTAAAAAGTATAATATTTGTGAAAAAAAAATCTTTAAAAATACATTAAATACCCAAAAAAAAATGAAAATTTAGTACATTTTTCGTATTTTTGTATATTTATTAATTTTTTAAAATATTTGTTCACAAATATTTTATTATTTAGATATATATAAGTAAGGTGTATCTAAAAAAATAATTAAAAAATACTTAAAATTTTAAAAATATTCACTAAAAACAAAAAAACAAAAAGCTCAATTTTAGAATACTGAATTTAGAAAACTGAAATAAATTTTGTGTCCATAAAGGAGTATGATAATGGAACATTGATGTGCAAAATTACCACCAAAAAAAAAAAAAAAAAGCGTTTAAACTAAAAAAACTGATAATATTCTCGGTTTTATTAGATAGTTGAATTAAATTAATAAGTAGAAAGACAAAAATATTTAATCTCATACTCTATTTTTTTTTTTTCATTGTTAGGACCCTACTTATTGTCAATTCCGCAAACAAGCTTGGGTTAATCGAGTTGTAATTTTTCCTCAGTTTTTGGTCTTCCCGCTCGAACGGCGAAAGTTGCGCTTGAGTAGAGTGTCTACCTGCTCAGTATTTTGGCTCGTCCACGAATATAGTGTGAGGTATGATTTTATGCTCGAGCGTAAGTTCCTGCGCTCGAGCATAGACCCTCGTTTGGAACACGCGTATTAGTGTCACTGCTCAAGCGGCCATTCCGGTGCTCGAGCGAAGATCGCGTATTCAGCTGCTATAAAGTTGCAGTTTGCTCCGAATCTAGGACACGGCTTCCAGATCTTCTTTGTGGGTTTTAGGGTTTTCTTATGGGCTATTTTGTTAGTTTTCTTTGATGTTTGATTGAGTATTAAAATTCACATGGTATGACAAGCATACATCAAAGAGTTTGATTGTTTGAGTGTTCTACTTCAATAGTATTCTTCTTCGGTGGAATTCAAAGATTCAAGCATGGAGTATTCGAAGGAGTTCGAAGTTGTGCGCAGTCGTTGATTCAACATTGATGTTGTAGATTCAACATCAATCTAATCAATTCCAAGACGAAGGTTGAGGTGAAAGAGATACAGATTGTTGAAGACAAATTGACAGAGTTTAAATAATTTGTTTGGTAAGTTTGTATTCTTTCTTTCGTTCATAGTGGATTGATTAGTGGCGTTTAACCCGTGGTTTTTTTAATCACAAGTAGAGGTGCTTCAATTATGATTTTTCCACGTAAAAATCTATTGTGTTGATCTATTAATTTGGAAGCAACAATCTAAATCACTTTCATATGTGCTAGATGATTTAGATTGTCTGTTTTAATTGTTTAGATATTGTTGCAATTAATCTAGTCTGAATCACGAATCATTGAGTTTTTTCAATTGGTATAACAGCGGGTCATTCTTTGCTTTTTTCAAAACTATAGGAGTGTGATTTTGTATGATTTGTGATATGGATTCAATTCACAAAGGTAACTCGACCCATAGACCTTTGTTACTCGATGGTACAAACTATTTTTATTGGAAAGCCCGTATGAGGGCGTTTTTAAAATCTATTGATGAGAAAGTTTGGCACTATGTGCTCTATGGGTGGAGTAAATCTATTGTCACTATCGATGGTGCTAATATCCCCAAACCACTTAATAGATAGGACGCAACCGATTATCAAAACTCAAGTTGGAACAGTAAAGCTCTCAATTCTCTCTTTTGCTCTGTCACACTAGAAAAGTTTTGTTGTATTTGCATGTGTGAGGTAGCAAAACAGGCTTGAGACATTCTTGAAACTATTCATGAAGGCACTACTGCTGTGAAAAGAACAAAAATTCAACGTCTTACCTCCTCTTTTGAAACTCTTTTTATGCGTAACTTGGTGACAGTGAATTTTTGTTTCACGCTCAGTGAAAAAATCCCTGAATCGAAGGTTATTGAAAAAAGTTTGAGCTTTTTACCTGAGAGGTTCCAATAAAAAAAGACAGTTATTAAGGAGGCTTAGGATGTTGAAGCTTGATCAGTTGGTTGGAAAATTGCAGACTTATGAAGCCCACTAGATTTCTAAAAAAAATAAAAAATATAGTGTGGCTTTTACTAGTGCTCATGAGACTACTAAGACCCCTGAGGTTGAGTTTGATCTAAAGTCCAAAATGACGGCGATGTTTACCAAACAGTTTAAAAAAAATTTAAAGAAAAAGAAACCGAATTTCAAGGACTCTAGTTCAAAAGATAAGGATAATGAAAAATTCAAAACTTTTCCTCCAAAAGTTGATCCAAATACTGAGAAGAAGACTATGATGAGGCAAGGTGTCAAGTGTTACGAATGTCAAAGGTTTGGACATATTGCACTTGAATGTCCATCAAAAAAGAACTACAAGAAAGTCTATACTGTGACTTGGGATGATGAAAGCGGATCAGAGCAAGTACCCAAAGAAACTGAATTCGGTGAAGACAGAGATAGTACCTACATGGCATTCTAGTCTACTGTTACTCAACCATCTCCAAAACCAGTTGAGTTTGCTCGTGGTCAGAGTCTGCACCGTGCTCCTACCTTTGATGGGAGTGATTACTTATTCTGGAAGATACGAATGAGGATGTATCTTAAAGCTCATGACCCTGAAGGTTGGCAAGTAATTGAAGAGGGTGTTGAAAGTGCTGACAATCTGAGCAATCAAAGAGTTCTGAACACAATCCATGAAGCGATTTTTGAAGAAGAACAATAATGAATTGCTCACTGTACTAAGGCCAAAGATGCATGGGACATTCTTAGTCAAGTCCATGAAAAAGAGGAGTCATTTTCACAATTATCCATCAACTTCCATGCTTTAGTTGCTCGACTGGATGAGATCAAAAAGAAAGAGGAGCAAAAAGAAGATGATGAAACCTCGAAAGACAATGATGAGATTAATGGTGATGACCTACAACAATCTTATGAAAAGTTTTACAATGAATCTCTGAACTTGTCCAAGATCAATGACAAACTGACTTTCAAGCTCAGAGCACGTGAAAGCGAGAATATCAAGCCACAGGGAGAGGTTGCAACAACAAAACAGGATGTCATCAAGATTTCAAATGACAGGCAAGACCTATGTGGAAAACTTTTGTCTTGTGAGACCGAAAGGAAAGAACTTTTGAAAATCTATGCCACATATGAAGAGAAGATTGAAATCCTTGAGATGTCACAAGTTGCATTGAAAGAGATGGTCGGTCAAAAAGATGAAGAACTCAAAGATGCTAAAGCCATAATTGCTATGTAGAACAAAGGGTCAAAGACACTGGAAGACATCCTCAGGTCTCAACAGATAAGTTGCGACAAAAGTGGGATAGGTTATGGTAATACAACAGTTCAAAAGGGACAGACCTCTACATCACATGACCTAAAGACTCAAGCAAAAGGTAAACTGAAGGTTTAACAGGGTGATTCCTCTCTTCATCAACCAAAAGGGGGTAAGATCGACAAAAGGGAGGTAAAACCTATTTTTGTTTGTCATCATTGCAGTAGGTATGGCCACATTCATCCTTATTGTTATGAGTTGTTTAGTAAGGTCTCTCAAAAAAATAAGAAATTCTAATACTTCATGGGTTAGGAGACAACCTTATATGTCTAAGCGGAACACCAAGATTCATGATGGTGTTCACAACTCTAAGACAGTTACCAAGACTGTCAGTCATGCTTCTGTTAAGACCAAAAAGATATGGGCAAGAAGAGTGACTTAACTTGATTTGTTGTTCACACTGCACTGAAAGCACGTGACTCACACATGTGGTATCTAGATAGTGGATGCTCTTGTCACATGTCTGGTGACAAATCCTACTTCACATCTCTTGAAAAATATGAAGGAGGAATTGTTACTTTTGGAGATGGTGGCACTTCTAGAGTCATTGGTAAGGGCTCTATAAGTGTGGCTGGTCTTCCCAAGCTCGAAAATGCATTACTTGTTGATGGCCTTAAAGAGAATCTTTTCAGTGTCTGTCAAATGTGTGATTCTCACCATGAAGTATTATTTTTAAAAAATAAATGTGAAATTTTAGATAAGAAGGAAAATACTATGAGACATGGGGTTCACACATCTGATAACTATTATGGGATTATTACCACTAATGATCTCACTTGTCATTCAACCACCATAAGTAATCTTGATCTGTGGCATCAAAGATTAGGTCACATGAATTTCAAAGACCTAACTAAGATATCCAACAAAGAGCTTGTGAGAGAAGTACCCAAAATGGATAAGAATGTGAACCATGTGTGTGGGCCATGTCAACTTGGGAAGCAAACTCATGCTCCTCATAAAAAAATGAATAACTTCACAACCAAACGTCCTCTTGAACTGGTTCATATGGATCTTATTGGACCCACTCGCACTGAAAGCATTGGAGGTAAAAGATACATTTTCTTAACTGTTAATGATTATACTCGTTTTTCATGGGTTAATTTTTTACGAGAAAAACCTGATACATTTGATACTTTCCAAGCTTTAGTCCTTAAAATCCAAAATAAACAGGATGTTTCTATTGGGCGTATCATAAGAATCCGAACTGATCATGGCCGTGAATTTGAAAATAGTTCGTTTTTTGATTTTTGTGATATACATGGAATTAAGCATAAGTTTTCGGCACCAATTACTCCACAGCAAAATGGAGTTATTGAGAGGAAGAACAAGGTAGTTCAAGAGATGGGTAGGGTCATGCTTCTTGGCAAGAAAGTTCCTTCTAAGTTCTAGGCTGAAGCCTTAAATACCGCTGTTTATGTTATGAATCATATGTATTTAAGGCTTGGCACTTTACAACTCCATATGAACTGTGGAAAGGGTTGAAACCTAATGTAAAATATTTCAAAACTTTTGGGAGTAAATGTTACATTTTCAAAGATAGAGAGCCTTTGGGCAAATTTGACTTCTGAAGTGATGAAGGTATTTTTCTAAGGCACTCAACCACCAGTAGATTTCGTGTCTATAACCTACGTACTTTATCCTTGATGGAATTGATTAATGTGGTTATAGATGACACAGGTTCTCCTATTCCATCTATACATGAGGAAGAAAATGGTGAGTCTTTAATCCTGGATACTGAACCACAAAGTTAAGGAGAAGCATATGCCCAAGCTCAAGAAGGTGAGCAAGTACCAACATCTATGGTCAGTCCGAGTCCAAGAGCACATAAAGAGACACCACCTCTAATGCTCCAGTCACTACCAGTCCAGAGTTAAAACCATCAGCAAGGGTAAAAATGAATCATTCGGTTCAACAAGTAATTAGAGGTGTTTCAAACAGAATGAAAACCCAAAAACAAGTTCGGGAAGAGGTAACTCACATGTACTATGTTTCGTTAATTGAACCTAAAAATATAAAGGAGGCCTTACTAGATGATAGTTAGGTAAATGCAATGCATAAAAAACTAGGTCAATTTGAACGTAACAAAGTTTGGACTCTTGTTCCCAGACCTAGAGACATGAATGTGATAGGTACCAAGTGGATCTTTAAAAATAAATCTGATGAGATTGGTATTGTGGTTAGAAATAAAGCTAGGTTGGCTACTCAAGGCTATACACAAGTAGAGGGTGTTGACTATGATGAGATGTTTGCCCCTGTTGCACGTCTCGAATCTATTCGTATCTTACTTGGTGTTGCATGTTTTCTAAGGTTCAAATTGTTCCAAATGGATGTGAAAAGTGTCTTTTTAAATGGGTACTTGAAAGAAGAGGCTTATGTTGAGCAACCAAAAGAGTTTGAGAACCCAAAATGTCCATACCATGTCTATAAGTTAGACAAGGCGTTAAATGGGTTGAAACAAGCCCCTCGAGCTTGGTATGATAGACTTACTACATTTCTGCTTAATAATAATTTTCAAAAGGGTAGTGTGGACAAGACCTTATTTGTGAAACATACTAAGTCTCATGTACTTGTTGCTCAGATTTATGTTGATGATATTGTGTTTGGAAACACTGCTAATTTTCTTGTGAAATATTCCTTGGATTACATGACACATGAGTTTGAAATGAGCATGATGTGAAAGTTGTCTTACTTCTTGGGTCTTCAAATTAAACAATCTCCTTCGAGTATGTTTGTTTCTTAGACCAAGTATGCCAAAAACCTTATGTCTAAGTTGTAATGCCCTAACCCTTCACATGTCATCAATATTGTTTGCTTTGGTCCATGCTCATACGGATTTGTTTTTCCTAGTGAGTCACCCATCTCAAAACTACTCCAGCTTAAGCACGCTTAACTAAGAAGTTCTGCTAGGGATTTCACCACCTAGGAAAAGGCCTCAATATTATATAAGGGTTCAGATTTTTACTTTTATAACCAAGGAACTCCCCCTCCATTCCCGATGTGGGACACCGGGACTTTACAATCCACCCCCCTTAGTGCTGCACGTCCCCGTGCAGTAGCCTGCCAACTCATAAGCCCGCGCCACATGCATCGAGAGACGCCAAGGACCCACACTCAATACTCTAGATAGTCTACTTTAATAACATTTATAACGCCCCAACCCTTTACATGTCATCGATATTGTCTGCTTTGGGCCATGCTCGCACGGATTTGTTCTTCCCAGTGAGTCACCCATCTCAGAACTACTCCAGCTTAAGCATGCTTAACTGGGGAGTTTTGCTAGGGATTTCACCACCCTGGAAAAGGCCTTGATGCTATATAAGGGTCCAAATTTTTACTTTTGTAGCCTAAGAACTCCCCCTCTATTCCTGATGTGGGACACTGGGACTTTACATAAGTTTGGTCTAGAGTCGGCCAAACATGCACGTACTCCTATGAGCACCAATCTTCACCTTTCTAAAGATTCCTCTAGTATTGATGTTGATCCTACCCTTTATAGGAGTATAATAGGTTGTACCTCATAGCCAATCGTCCTAACATTGCATTTAGTGTAGGTATTTGTGCTCGTTACCAAGCTTGTCCTAAAGAGTCTTATCTACTTGAAGTTAAACACATCATTAAGTATGTAAATGGAACATTGGTGTATGGGATTTAGTTCACGACCGACACTACTGCTGAAATAATGACTTTTTCTAATGCCAATTGGGTAGGGTATGCTGATGATCGTAAGAGCAAATATGGAGGGTGTTTTTACCTTGGGAATAATCTAGTTTCCTGGCATAGCAAAAAGAAAAATGCCATCTCTCTTTCGACCACTGAGACTGAGTACATTGCAGCAGGGAGTTGTTGTGCACAAATATTGTGGATGAAGAAAATGCTTCATGATTATGGTATAGACCAGAACACTCTCACCCTTTTCTATAATAATACAAGTGTAATAACCCTCGTACCGATTACTGAATAACCACCGAATTAGATACTGATCACTGATAAACTGAACTGCTAATGACTGATAAGTGAACTGGATGAACTACTGAACAAACTGAATGAAACTGAATGAGTTTGTCTATTTAATTACATATCTAATCTGTTTGATTCCATGATTATCTGTTTGACTTTATGTGTTTAAATTGCTAATTGAAGGCCTTATCGGCGGCCGAATTAGAAACCGTTTGAAGTATTGGAATCAGCCTAATATTTGTGATTTTATGGTATTTTTATCTGAAATTGATTAGGAATGATTAAATTAGATTAAATTGAGTTAATTGAGAACTTGGGCTTATTTACCAACTTGCCACCATAGTGGACTATTGTTTATGATTTCCTAGAGCCTTATACACTTCACCTAAAACATTTGCTCAGCCTTTCTTTCACACTCTTAGCCGGCCAACACAAGAAGATAGATAGAGAGAGAGTTCATTGAGAGAGAATTTATCTCAAATTGTTGAAATTGCTTGGGAATTGCTTAGAATTGAGCCATAGATTGCATCTTGAGCTTGTTCTTCTTGAAATCAAGACTTAGGTAAGAACTATAACCTTTCCAATGTTGATTTTATGTTGTCTCTTGCATCATCCATGCCAATTGTTGAGTTAGAGTGCTAAGAGGTTGATTCATGCTAGAATTCATGCATGCATGTTGAATTTGTGGACTTTTGAGGTTGAATTCTTGAAGAATCATACATGCATGATCATGTTTATATTATAGTCCATGTTTCCACTTCATTTTCCAACTATTGAGCTCTTTGGAGCAAGATTTAAAGATTGAAATTGGTTTAAAACCCATGCATCACATGTTACATATTGCTCTTAAAAATGGGTTTGAAATTGTATTTAATTGACCCACCTTTGGGGCTTGAATTCTCAAATTAGCTTTTAAAACTTGTTATTTATTGAGTTGGGATGTATTCCCCAGAATTTGGGCCCAAGAGGTCGAGTTTTGAGTGTTGGAACACTTGGTTTGAGCTTGGAAGGCAAATCTGGAAATTCCAGATTTGGCTTCTTCGCTCGAGCGAAGAATTCCTCGCTCGAGCGACCAAGGTTTCCTCCGAGCTACGCTCGAGCGAGATATTGGTGGCTCGAGCGTAAAAATCGAACATCCAGTACTTTTACTGTTTTCATCAGACCGCTCGAGCGAAGGAAGGCTCGCTCGAGCGAACCCTTTGATTTTGGAAGCTCGCTCGGCGAGCATCGGCGAGCATCGCGTAAAAATTGAGCATCCAGATTTTTCTCGTTTCATCGAGGCGCCGAAGCGGCGAAGGATTGTTCGCCGAAGCCTTTGATTTTGCAAACTCGCCGGCGAAGGAAGGCTCGCCGGCGAGACCCTGTTTTAAAGAACTTTTGAAAAGTGCCTTCCAATCGTATTTTTGCATCCTCATCTCATCCTAGGCATTCTTAGGGCTAGTTTAAGCTGCCTTAATGAGGATTTAGACACACAACCACACCCAGGGAATTTCGAGATTTAATTATCATCCTTTCCAACTGTAAACTTAGTGTGTGTTCTATTGATTGATGCTTAGGGTTGACTCTGGGACGCGCTCTAGCTACCGATAGCCCAATCCTGTGAGTAACAGATGTGTAAAGATATGTTCAAAATGGTTATCTTTTGAATCTTTCATCGAATCAAGCATCGAATCGATGTTATTTATCGAATGAATGTATGTCCTATTTCCGAATCAGACAGGCATCCTTAGCACCTACCGTTATTGATCGTTACTGAGCTCTGTCGGTTTCCTTGTGGAACCATATCACATCAATGATTGGCCATCATTCTTGTTGGGTCTATTAAGGCCGTCCTTTTGGACCCATGTTATAGGCTATTGGATGTACCACATATGGTGATTGATTGAAATCTTGAAAAGATGAAACTCTTGTTTAATGAATTGATTTCATTTATCGCAAGGACATTCATTCATAACCTCTTTACGCTTTATGTTATTCATCGGGCTTTAGCTCATCGTTATATATATATGTAGGTTCTCACCGCTGCATCAAGCTAGGAGCGTGGGATTGGTCCCCAGTTTTGTCAGCCAGCCTATGTGCCTCACTGTGAGGTTCCGAGACGCCATGCCATGGCTTGGGGTGTTTTTGTGTCCCCACTAGTCTCCTACTGTTTTGTACTGTTATTGAGGGATTGAGTTCCCGTACTGAATGTCTGTAATGATTGTATAATCTGTACTGGTCCGAATGCATAAATGTATGAAAAATGTTTTTGACATACAGATTTTCACAGCTCAATGGACACTAGTTATTTACTGTATTGGCTTCCGCCAGGCCCTGTACTCTGATTGATTGTATTACTGTTCAGTAGGCCTTTGGTAATCTCGGATTACTGGCCGGTTACGGTACTAAACCCATAGGGCCGGGTTTGGGTCGTGACAGAGTGGTATCAGAGCGATACTTAACCACGAGTTATATCGCACACACGTGTCCAAATGAGCTATAGGGTGTCCTAGAAAAGCAATTAGGGCATCTCATGAATTTGAAAAGTGTGTGCTATGACTGACTGATTATATGTTAAACTGCTAAACTGTTTAAAGATACAACTGCTCATAATGATAACTGTCATAACTGCTTTATAGTGAAATGGATAATGCAAATGAAACTGAATCATCATCCTCTGAGGCCAGAATGGCCAGACTTGAACAAATGATGGGACTGGTAATTGAAAGACTGGACCAACAACAGAACCAACAGCCACCTCCTCCTCCTCCGGTTCAACCGGAACAGAATGCACCAAATGTACAGAATGTGAATGTTAATGAGGTGGATATTATTGCACTGACTCAGAAATTCAGCAAGATGAAACCGCCGTCCTTTCAGGGAGGCTTAGAACCATTAAAGGCTGAAGCATGGGTCCTTGAAACAGAAAAGTTATTTGAGGTGTTTCCGTGCTCAGAAGCACACAAAGTACTGTTAGCCACCTTTACACTGCAGGAAGAAGCTAGAAGGTGGTGGATGTTGACCCGTGATGCAAATACTGTAGTGACTTGGGCTCAGTTCAAGGAGTCATTCTTTGAAAAATATTTTCCCCAGTGCATCAGGGATAGAAAGGTGACTGAATTTGAACAACTGAGGCAAGGCAAGACGTCCGTTGCCGAATATGAGAAGCAATTTACCGAGTTTGCTAGGTATGCACCACATATGGTGGATACCGAATATAAGAAGGCCAGAAGATTTGAGGGCGGCCTTAGTGCTGCTATCCAGGATCGAATAAATGTTCTGAAAATGCCAACTTTTGTGGGTGTTCTCGACCGAGCCTTGATGGCCGAGTCAAATATTGCAGCCGTGAAACAATCTGAAACACCGACAAGTGAGTGGCAAGGGAAAAGACAGGGTTTTAAGTTTAAGAAAGGCAAGCATAACCCAGCAAACAAGAAATGTATCACGGGTCGACAACTAGCCCGACCAAGGGAGTGGATTTACTCCACCGCCCACATGTGGCAATAAGCACAAAGGGGTTTGCTACTGGGTTTCGAGCTTGTTTCGTGTGGCAAGATGGGCCCGTAATTAAAGATTGTCCCTCTACTCCGCAAGCCAGTAGTAAAGCTGCACCGAGCGCAGCAGCATCAAATGTAGCACCAAAACCGAACCCCAAAGCTACCGGGAAAGAGCCTGTGAGGCAGGGCAGAGTGTTTGCCTTAGTACCGGGAGACGTCCAGAATACTGAGACCGTTGTGTCAGGTATCCTCTCTATCTGTGCTCAGAATGCTTATGTATTGATTGATTCGGGGTCTACACATTCTTATGTGTCACATGCTTTCTCACGAAAATTGAATAGACCCTTAGAACCCATGAATTATTTGCTAGCTGTATCATCACCTGTTGGGGGATCCATGACATGTGCATATATGTATCCTGCTTGTGAGATTATTGTTGGGGATATGCACCTATTTATTGATTTACTGCCATTGAACATAGATCATTTTGATGTGATATTGGGGATGGACTGGTTACAAAAATATCATGCTACTATCGATTGTGTGACCAAGCAAGTTGTTTTCCGTCCGCCGGGTTTACCCGAATTTGTATTTAGTGGAGTTGGAGTAGTACCTCCTCCATATCTGATTTCTTCAGAAGGCCGCCCGATTAGAAAGGGTGTAAGGGCTATCTGTGTTCTGTCGATCAGATTCGCATCGATAATGTTAAACCGATGTGAATTGCATTCCTATAGTTAGAGAATTCCCGGATGTATTTCCAGATGATCTACGAGGATTTGATTGACAGGAGATTGAGTTCATTGTTGATGTAGTACCGCACACAAACAAGTATCGAAAAGCTCCTCTGAATGGCTCCAACCGAATCGAAGAATCGAAGGTACAATTGCAGAACTGGCCGACAAGAAGTTTATCAAGCCTAGTACTTCACCGTAGGGGGCGCTGCTTTATTTGTGAAGAAGAAAGATGGCTCATCGAGATCGTGCATTGATTACATGAATGAATAAGGTAACAGAAGAACAAATATCCTTTACCGCGTATTGATGACTGTTTGATCGATTCTGAGGTGCACAAGTGTTTTCCAAAATTGACCTTAGATCGGTACCATCAATTGAAAGTCAAACCAAGACATTGATAAAATCGCTTCGAGCGAGGTATGGCCATTATGAATTTTTAGTTATGCCATTCGAGTCACGAATGCCCCAAATGCATTTATGGACCTTATGAATGTAATTTTCAAACCATACCTTGATGACTTCATTGTAGTATTTATTGATGACATATTGATATATTCTAAGACTGTAGAAGAACATGAACAGCATCTGAGACTTGCCCTGCAAACCTTAAGAGAACAGAAACTGTATGCTAAACTGTCTAAGTGTGAATTTTGGCTTGACCATGTTATGTTTTTGGGGCATGTTGTTAGCAAAGATGGAATTTCTGTTGATCCGCAGAAAATTGAAGCTGTAGTGAACTGGCCTAGACCAACAAATGTGACTGAAGTCCGAAGCTTTTTGGGACTGGCTGGATACTACAGAAGATTTGTCAAAGATTTCTCCAAAATTGCCTTACCACTGACTCAACTGACTCAGAAAGGGACACCATTTGACTGGACTGATCAGAGGGAATCAGCATTTCAGGAGTTGAAAACTAGACTTGTGACTGCACCAATTCTGACTCTACCTACAGGTACTGATGGTTACACTGTTTTTAGTGATGCCTCTCATAAGGGTTTGGGATGTGTTTTAATGCAGAATGGGAGAGTTATTGCTTATGCTTCCCGACAGTTGAGACCGCATGAAAAGAATTACCCAACCCATGATCTTGAACTTGCCGCAGTAGTTTTTGCATTGAAAATCTGGCGACACTATTTGTATGGAATAACATGTGAAGTCTACACCGACCACAAGAGCCTAAAGTACTTTTTCACACAGAAAGAACTGAATATGAGACAGCGGAGATGGCTTGAATTGATCAAAGACTATGACTTACAGATTCTGTACCATCCAGGAAAAGCCAATACCGTTGCCGATGCCTTGAGCCGAAAATCGATTGCCAACTTAGCCTGTTTGCTGATCGATGTAAAGAGTTGCTTCTTGATCTTGAAAAGTCCGAGATTGAAATTGTTTTGAAAGAACAGTATGGACAATAGTCGCCATTCTCGCTCAACCAAATTTTGATTGAGGAAATTAAGGAAATAAAGAATCGGATGATTACTTGAAGAAAATCATCGAGGAAAGAGATTCAAAACCGAAACCGGGGTTCAAATTTGTGAACAATGTACTGAAATTTCAAGACAGACTGTGTGTACCAAATGATGCTGAATTGAAAAGAAGAGTTCTGCAAGAAGGCCACAATTCAAAGTTTTCTATTCACCCGGGGAATACGAAAATGTATCAAGATCTAAAACGGAATTTTTGGTGGCCAGGGATGAAGAAAGAAATTGCCGACTTTGTGTCTAAATGTCTTCATTGCCAACAAGTCAAAGCTGAACATCAACGACCTGCTGGATTACTGCAACCCTTACCCATACCAGAGTGGAAATGGGAGCACATCACGATGGATTTTATCGTTGGATTACCTCGCTCCAGGAAAGGTATGGATTCAATTTGGGTTATTGTTGATAGACTGACTAAATCTGCACACTTCCTACCTGTCAAGACAATCTATAATGCAGATAGATTGGCTGTTATTTATATTGATGAAATTGTTAGACTGCACGGAGTGCCTGTGTCTATTGTTTCTGACAGGGATTCGAAGTTTACATCGAGGTTCTGGCAGAGCCTACAGACTGCATTGGTCTTGAATTGAAATCGAGTAGCGCCTATCATCCTCGTGACAGATGGGCGGTGTAAAGGACCATCCAGACTCTAGAGGACCTACTGAGAATGTGTGTTCTTGACTTCCAGGGGAATTGGGAAAGTCATCTGCCGTTGGCTGAATTCGCCTACAACAACAGTTACCATTCGAGTATTGGAATGGCGCCTTTTGAGGCATTGTATGGCAGAAAATGTAGATCTCCAATCTGCTGGGCAGAAGTTGGAGATGGGCCATTGCTTGGGCCCGAGATTGTATATGAAACAACCGAAAAGGTAAAACTGATACAGCAAAGACTGAAAACTGCACAGAGCCGTCAGAAAAGTTATGCCGATGTCAGAAGACGGGATAGAGAGTATGAAGTGGGTGATCACGTTTTTGTGAAAGTGACACCAATGAAAGGCCAGACTCGCTTTGGAGTCAAAGGCAAGTTAGCACCGAGATATGTCGGACCGTATCAGATTATTGAGAAAATCAATCCGGTGGCGTATCAAGTTGCACTTCCTCCCGAAATGGAGCATATGCATAACGTCTTCCACATTTCGATGTTGAGAGACTATCTTCGAGATCCGTTTCATGTGATTGAGCCTACCCGTATCGTGTTGAGTGATGACTACACCTACGAGGAACGGCCTATACAGATTGTAAACCGACGGATCAAGAAACTGAGAAACAAAGAGATTCCGCTAGTGAAAGTAGACTGGCAAAACCATGGTGGTGGGTATGCCACTTGGGAGAGGGAAGATGACATGGCTAGGCGATATCCGGATTTGTTCCCGCTGAATCCTGTTTTCTTCCAAACTGAAGGTAACTCGAGTTTAGAGGACTAAACTCCTTATAAGGAGGGGAGACTGTAATAACCCTCGTACCGATTACTGAATAACCACCGAATTAGATACTGATCACTGATAAACTGAACTGCTAATGACTGATAAGTGAACTGGATGAACTCTTGAACAAATCAATGAAATCAAAACCAAATCGAATGAGTTTGTCTATTTAATTACATATCTAACTGCTTGATTCCATGATTATCTGTTTGACTTTATGTGTTTAAATTGCTAATTGAAGGCCTTATCGGCGGCCGAATTAGAAACCGTTTGAAGTATTGGAATCAGCCTAATATTTGTGATTTTATGGTATTTTTATCTGAAATTGATTAGGAATGATTAAATTAGATTAAATTGAGTTAATTGAGAACTTGGGCTTATTTACCAACTTGCCACCATAGTGGACTATTGTTTATGATTTCCTAGAGCCTTATACACTTCACCTAAAACATTTGCTCAGCCTTTCTTTCACACTCTTAGCCGACCAACACAAGAAGATAGATAGAGAGAGAGTTCATTGAGAGAGAATTTATCTCAAATTGTTGAAATTGCTTGGGAATTGCTTAGAATTGAGCCATAGATTGCATCTTGAGCTTGTTCTTCTTGAAATCAAGACTTAGGTAAGAACTATAACCTTTCCAATGTTGATTTTATGTTGTCTCTTGCATCATCCATGCCAATTGTTGAGTTAGAGTGCTAAGAGGTTGATTCATGCTAGAATTCATGCATGCATGTTGAATTTGTGGACTTTTGAGGTTGAATTCTTGAAGAATCATACATGCATGATCATGTTTATATTATAGTCCATGTTTCCACTTCATTTTCCAACTATTGAGCTCTTTGGAGCAAGATTTAAAGATTGAAATTGGTTTAAAACCCATGCATCACATGTTACATATTGCTCTTAAAAATGGGTTTGAAATTGTATTTAATTGACCCACCTTTGGGGCTTGAATTCTCAAATTAGCTTTTAAAACTTGTTATTTATTGAGTTGGGATGTATTCCCCAGATTTTGGGCCCAAGAGGTCGAGTTTTGAGTGTTGGAACACTTGGTTTGAGCTAAAGGCAACTGAAATTCCAGATTTGGCTTTCTCGCTTCGGCGACCAAGGTTTCTCGAGCTACGCCAAGCGAGATATTGGTGGCTCGGCGTAAATATCGAACATCCAAGATTTTCTTTGTTTTCATCAGACCGCTCGAGCGAAGGAAGGCTCGCTCGAGCGAACCCTTTGATTTTGGAAGCTCGCTCGAGCGAGCATCGTGCGAGCATCGCGCGTAAAAATTGAGCATCCAGTATTTTTACTGTTTCATCAGAGCGCTCGAGCGAAGGATTGTTCGCTCGGGCGAAGCCTTTGATTTTGGAAACTGGCTCGAGCGAAGGAAGGCTCGCCGGCGAGACCCTGCTTTAAAGAACTTTTGAAAGTGCCTTCCAAGTGCATTTTTGCATCCTCATCTCATCCTAGGCATTCTTAGGCCTAGTTTAAAGCATCTTAATGAGGATTTAGACATAGAACCACACCGAGGAATTTAGAGATTTAATTATCATCCTTTCCAACTGTAAACTTAGTGTGTGTTCTATTGATTGATGTTTAGGGTTGACTCGGGGACGCCGCTCTAGCTCGATAGCCCAATCACTGAGTAACAGATGTGTAAAGATATGTTCAAAATGGTTATCTTTTGAATCTCATCGAGCTGCATCGAATCGATGTTATTTATCGAATGAATGTATGTCCTATTTAATCAGACATTGTGGCATCCTTAGCACCTCATTGTTATTGATCACTGAGCTCTGTCGGTTTCCTTGTGGAACCATATCGCTTATCTTGAATGATTGGCCATCATTCTTGTTGGGTCTATTAAGGCCCGGTCCTTTTGGACCCTCTTGTTATAGGCTATTGGATGTACCACATATGGTGATTGATTGAAATCTTGAAGACTGAAACTCTTGTTTAATGAATTGATTTCATTTATCGCAAGGACATTCATTCATAACCTCTTTACGCTTTATGTTATTCATCGGGCTTTAGCTCACTATATATATATATGTAGGTTCTCACCGGCATCGAAGCTAGGAGCGTAGGATTGGTCCCCAGTTTGGTCAGCCAGCCTATGTGCCTCACTGTGAGGTTCCGAGACGCCATGCCATGGCTTGGGGTGTTTTTGTGTCCCCACTAGTCTTCTACTGTTTTGTACTGTTATTGAGGGATTGAGTTCCCGTACTGAATGTCTGTAATGATTGTATAATCTGTACTGGTCCGAATGCATAAATGTATGAAAAATGTTTTTGACATACAGATTTTCACAGCTCAATGGACACTAGTTATTTACTGTATTGGCTTCCGCCTGAATACTCGATTGATTGTATTCTTTGTCAAGAGGCCTTTGGTAATCTCGGATTCGGGCGATTCATGACTAAACCCATAGGGCCGGGTTTGGGTCGTGACAACAAGTGCCATTAACATTTCTAAAAATCATATTCAACACTCTCGTACTAAACACATTGACATTCGTCATTATTTCATTCGAGAGTTAGTGGAAGAGGGCTTTGTTGTTCTTGAACATGTACCCACTGAGCATCAAAAAGCTGATATTTTTACAAAACTCCTTGATCTTCTTAGGTTTGAGTTCCTTAGAAAGACCTTGGGTGTAGTGCTCAATTACTAGGGTGTGACCTATTTCTTGAGTAAGGAAGAGTGATTGGCTTTATGTGTACTTGGATACTATAATCTCATTGTCATTGATTCTTGTTATCTCTGCATTTAAGACTCATATGAACACCTCTCATGCTGCTTGCAAGATTTCATTCTTCTATGTTTATAGTTCATTCTAAATACTCATTCCCAGTGACTTCATGATCTCATTCTGCACACATCCTTGAGATAAACTGTTACAGGGGTTTCCGCACAAGTGATCAAAGTTCTCTATGGACCTCTAATAGTGTCTCCAATACATGTTTAAAGGAATTGACCTATACTGGTATATCATGAGTGATATTGAGTCTCTTAACCATCTTCCATCATTGTTTACTTCCACGGTTCCTCCCTCAGTTCTTTGAAGTCCGGGGATTAGGAAAAAGCTACCTCAGAGGCACCAACTAGGCTAATGTAGGAGCATAATTGACATCAGCTTTTAAGTTAATTAATATTTAATTAATATCTTGTTTTGTTTTTTTAAAGTGTCTTTTGGGTTCCTAGTCAAAGTATTTTGTGTCTATTCAAAACTATTTGAAAGTTGTTTAGTAATTAATAGTAGTAATAAGTCATTTTGTAATGCCTATTAATATATGAAGAAATGAGATGATAGAGAAGACTGAGTTGATTAAAAATTATTTGCACGTGTGTCTTGCTTGGAGTGAGTGATTCCTCTTTCTATCAAGAGTGTGGCTTGGTCACATCGAGTGGCATCCGCTACCCCTTGGTTGAGTGGCATCCCAGGCACTATCCTATCCTAATTCCTTCATTGCAAGTCTCAGCCTGATTTAGATTGGTATCAGAACAGGTATTTCCTGTTGTTGGTGTCATTTTTTTTTATCTCAAACTCTTTATATTCCATCCCCTATTCTTCTTTCAACCAACCATGCCTCCACGACGACAACAAAACCACAATATCAATAATGGTAATGTGCATGCAGAACTTAATGAGTTGAGACAATCGAATCAAGTACTTCAAGAGATGATGAATAAACTTCTCCAACGAATTCCAACCCCTAGAAACCAAAGTCAAAGTGAAAGAAGTAGGCGATTTGGTTATCGTGATGATCTTGATTTTGATGGACATTCAACTACTTCTAGTGCTATTCCAGAACCAGCCCTTGTTAACCCATGGTCTATGGATCCTTTGGCTTGTGCTTTAGAGAACATCGATCGAAGTATTCAAGTTAATGTGCCAGATTTCGAAGGAAAACTCAATGCAGATGAATATTGTGATTGGATTGCATCATTAGAAGCCTTTTTTGATTGGAAAGAACTTTCAAATGAAAGGAAGGTGCAATTTGTTGCAACAAAACTAAAGGGTCATGCTCTGATTTGGTGGCAGCAATACCAATAAAGCAGGGATCAAAGGGAAATCCCAAGGGTCAATACTTGGGCAGAAATGAAGGTAAAGCTTGAAGAGAAATTTATGCCTTTGGTTTATGCTCAAACACTCTACCAGAAGCTCCATCAACTACACTAGCGATCTGATTAATCTGTGGCTAAATATACAGAACAATTTTGCCAACTTCTGAGTTGCATCAACTTGCATAAGACAGATGATCAACTTGTGGCGTGAGGTGTTAGTGGATTAAAATACAAAATCAAAGGAGAACTCATGATGTATTTTCTTAGTTCTCTCGAAGAATCTTACCAAATGGCTTTGAAAGCAGAGGAGAAACATAAGTGGAGTTCATATTGAAAACTAGAAAGTTCAAAGATTGTAAAGGAAAAGAATAACAAGGTTAGTACTTCTACGTCTAAGAATTCACAACCACGACAAGATGGAGGAAAAGATTAAGGGAAGGGAGCTTCATCTTCCTTCACATGTTTTAGATGTGGGGAAATAGGACATAGATCTTATAAGTGTCCAAAAAAGAAGGCTGAATTGCAACTAATGGAAGAGGAACAAGAAGAGGAGAAAAAACCAGTTTATGACAATAAACCAGTTTATGACAATGAACCAGAGGGTCTAAAAAAGGAGCATTCTGATCCAAATTTTGATGCTGAAAGCCTTGTCATCCGACATGTCATGAAAGTGCAAGAGGCTGATCAGTCGCTGAAGCATAATATTTTCAGAACCTATTGCAACTCTTATAAAAAGAAGTGTGTTTTAATGATTGATTATGGGAGCTGTGAGAACATGGTGTCACTAATCATGATTGACAAGTTGCAGCTAGCTTGTGAGCATCATCCAAAGTCTTACAAAGTATCCTAGTTCAAGAAAGGAGGAGAGATCATGGTCAATCAGCAAAGTCGCATCAAATTTTTTATTGGCAAGTATGAAGATGAAATTTATTTTGATGTTCTTCCCATGGATGCTTGCCATTTACTCCTTGGCAAACCGTGGCAATTTGAAAGGTATGTTCAGCACGATAAAAGAAAAAATACTTACATTTTTGTTAAAAATGGTGTGAAGTATGTGTTGAACCCATTGAAAGATGTTCCTACCACCGTACAGTCTACCAATCAAGTTAGTTTGCTATCTTACAAAGAGTTCAAACAAACCTATAAAGAAGATGGAATAGCTTATGCTTTGGTTGCTATGGAAAATGTTCAAGGAGAAGTTCATGAGGTTCCAAATGAGGTTGAGAAGTTGTTTCATAGGTTCAAAGGCTTAGCTCCAGATAAACTTCCAGCTGGTTTACCTCCACTTCAAGACATCCAACACCAAATTGATCTTGTTCTAGGTGCAATCCTTCCCGATTTACCTCATTATAGAATGTCCCCTAGGGAACATGCTGAAATGAAAAGGCAAATTGGACTTGTTGACAAAGGGATAGATTTGAGAGTCCCTTAGTCCATGTGTCGTTCCAGCCCTTTTGACTCCTAAAAAGGATAGAACTTGGAGGACGTGTGTCGATAATAGAGCTATCAATAAAATCACAATTAAATATAGATTTCCCATTCCTCAGCTCGATGATAAGCTTAATGAATTAGCTGGCTCTAAAATTTTCTCCAAAATTGACCTTCGAAGTGGTTATCATCAAATCAGAATAAGAGAAGGTGATGAATGGAAAACAACATTTAAAACCAAAGATGGGCTTTATGAATGGCTTGTTATGCCATTTGGGTTGTCCAATGCCCCGAGAACTTTCATGAGGCTTATGACCCAAGTTTTGAAGCCATTTATGGAAAAATGTGTTGTGGTTTATTTTGATGAAATTTTAATTTACAGTAGAAATAAGATTCAACACTTAGAGCATTTGGCTAATGTGTTTACAGTGCTCCATGATAATCAACTATATGTCAATCTAAAAAAGTGCTCTTTCATGGTTGATCGTATTGTGTTTTTAGGTTATGTTATGAGTGCAGAAGGCATACATATGGATGGTGAGAAGGTGCAAACTATACTCGATTGGCCAACTCCTAAGAGCCATATTGGTGTGAGGAGTTTTCAGGTTTTGGCTTCATTCTACCGTCGTTTCATTAAGAATTTCAATACCATTATTGCCCCAATGCTTGATGTTTTGAAAGCAAAAGACTTCTAGTGGACTGAAAAAGCTGAAAAGAGTTTTCAATAGTTAAAAACCAAACTTTCAGAAGTTCCTGTACTTGCACTACCAGATTTCTCCAAGGCATTTCAAGTTAAGTGTGATGCATCTAATGTTGGCATAGGTGTTGTCCTTATGCAAGAAGGGGGGCCAACTGTTTATTTTAGTGAGAAACTCAGTGATGCAAAGCTGAAGTATTCTACTTATGACAAAGAGTTATATGCTGTTGTTCAAGCCCTTCGACATTAGGAGCATTATCTGATTGGTGTGGAATTCATTCTCTACTCTGACCATGAAGCATTGAGATTTCTTAAGGGGAAAGGAAACTAAATTCAAGACATATTGGTTGGGTACCTTGTTTGGAGAAATTCTCTTTTATTCTTCAACACAAATCAGGTGTGTCCAACAAGGTAGCTGATGCATTAAGTCGGAAACACAACTTATTGACTACTCTTTCTTGTGAAATCATTGGCTTTGATCTTTTGCTTGAGAATTATCCTAGTGATCCTATCTTTTCCAAAGTATTGAATGATTTGGAAAATGCAAAAGAAAAAGACTACACGCTAATGAATGGCTATCTTTTTAAAGGAAATCAAATATGCCTACCTGAAGGTTCATTAAGGCAGTTAGTTATGTAGAAGTTACATAGTGGTGTACTTGGTGGACATTTTGGGTGAGACAAAATGGAAGTTCTTGTTCGACAACAGTATTTTGGCCAAGCATAAAGCGCGATGTTGCTCGCTTTGTTCAAAGTTGCTTGGTTTGTCAGAAGGCCAAGGGAGGTGTCCAAAATACTAGTTTGTATCCGCCCCTACCCATTCCAAATGTATCTTGGGAGGACCTATCTATGGATTTTGTTCTTGGTTTGCCAAGAACATGATAGAGGTTTGATTGTATCTTCGTGGTGGTTGACCGATTCTCGAATATGGCTTATTTCCTACCTTGCAAGAGTTCCACTAATGTCTCTCAAGTTGCTTTATTGTTTTTCAAAGAAATTGTCCGATTGCATGGTGTTCCAAAGACAATCACATCTGATCGAAATGTCAAGTTTGTTAGCCATTTTTGAAGGACCTTGTGGAAGCTTTAAGGAACTCAATTACAATTCTCTAGTGCTTACCATCCTCAAACAGATGGTCAAACAGAAGTTGTGAACAGGTCTCTTGGCAACTTGCTACGAAGTTTAGTAGGGGAACATCCTAAGTAGTGGGATCGAGTAATTTCACAAGCTGAGTTTGCCCACAACAACTCCTTTAATCGTTCTACAAAGAGGACTCCATTTGAAATTGTTTATGGAAAAAATCCTAATCATGTGTTGGATCTTCTACCTCTGCCAAATCAAGCAAGAGTAAGTATGGAAGCTGAAGAATTTGCTACTCATATAAAAAATGGTCCATGATCAAGTTTGAGAACAACTAAAGCAATCTTTTCAAAACTACAAATCCAATGTAGATGGTCACAGAAGGAATATCGAATTTAAAGACGGTGATCTTTCTGTGGTATACTTGCACAAAGAAAGGTTTCCTGTAGGTACATACAACAAGCTTAAACAAAGGAAATTTGGTCCTTGCCGAATGTTGAAGAAACTTGGACAAAATGCTTATCATATTGAGTTACTAGATGATTTAGCTATCAGTTCAACTTTCAATGTTAGTGACCTTTATCTTTACCATGAAGATGGGGGGAAAGTTATTTTGAAGCAGGGATATATTCAGATTAATGTTCTTATCCCTCTAAGAGAATCCATTGATGTATTGGATGTGCGATCTATTACTACCCACCATGGTACGTATACTCAGTTCTTAGTGCATTGGCAAGGAAAACCAAGTTCTAAAGATGCATGGATTTCTAGTGAAGAACTCAGAAAGTTGGATCAGATGCTTTGGAATGATTTGACTTCAAACTCGAGGACAAGCTCTTTTAAAGATAGGGAGAATGATGCAGGAGCATAATTGACATTAGCTTTTAAGTTAATTAATATTTAAGTAATATCTTGTTTTGTTTTTCTAAAGTGTCTTTTGGGTTCCTAGTCAAAGTATTTGGTGTCTATTCAAGACTCTTTGAAAGTTGTTTAGTAATTAATAGTAGTAATGAGTCATTTTGTAATGCCTATTAATATATGAAGAAATGAGATGATAGAGGAGATTGAGTTGATTAAAATTGTTTGCAAGTGTGTCTTGCTTGGAGTGAGTGATTCCTTCTTCTATCAAGCATGTGGCTTGGTCGCGTCAAGTGGCATCCGCAACTAGTAGCGTCGAGTGGCATCCGCTACCCCTTGGTTGAGTGGCATCCCAAGCACTATCCTATTCTAATTCCTTCATTGCAGGTCTTAGCCTGCATCACCGGCCTTCCTTATTGTTTTCATGCTTCTCTGGTTTGCTCTCTATACTCTTGAGCGTGCATGCCACCAGTGAGTGTTCACAAGAAGAAAAGTCAAAAATTAAAATAATAAAAAAAAGGACTCATTGATTGAAAGGGAGCCTCCGTTTTTACGCAATAAATGTCCCTTGATGTCTAGTGATTTGACTTTTCTCAATGATGTTTAGTTACTCTTGCTGGAGGTCCAGCCATTCGATCACTACGAGAATTAACTCTAGCTCTGTGGCCCCTCAAAGATTGCACACACACACATTCATCATGTGAGCTCTTATTTTTGTCTTTGTCACGACCCAAACCCGCCCCTAAGGGTTTAGCATTGTAATCGGCCAGTAATTCGTGATTACCAAAGGCTTGTTTGACAGTAATAACAAGTATACAATAAAAAGGGTTGGCGGAATCCTGTAAATATTAAAACATAATGTCCAAAGAGCTGTGAGGACTTAAACAAAAAACACAAATTTCAAATCCTTATATATGCTCACAAACACTTAAGTCCATAAGACACTTATATACAAAACAAAACAGAAGTTAGGGAATTAAATCCCAAAGTCAAAACAAATCATAACAACATTCACTTGACTTCATATAACGTTCATTTCATATACTACTCAAAAGGGGTGGATTTGGATCACCCAAAAAGCCTTGACATTAACAGTTCGGAACCTCACGGTGAGGCACAATAGGTTGGCTTGACAAAACGAATTAGGTTGACGTCGCTAACTTTGCTCCGGTGCCTGACCACCTACATATATATAATTGTAGCTTGCTTTTCGCGCTCCTTTCGGATACGACTAACCCTACAGTTCGGACTTCCACAAGTGCAATGTGAAATAGATAAACACAAATGAGTCCAAATCCAGAAATTCTTTAGAAAAATCGATTTTGAATCAAAATGCCAAAAATAGACTGCTTTGCCAAATACAGAGTCGCCACCTAAATATTTTTGAGAAATTTAGGAATTTGGTGACTTATGCCAAAGGCCACATGTCCGTCATTACCAAGATTGTCTCTGCTCGGGAACTTAGGTACAAGAGGGAAAGGTCATGAAGTGAGCACCCCACTCGCCCGATCAAAGATCGGCCTCTACTAATCATGATGTAATTTTTTATTTACAGTATATACTTTTGTTCTGATTATTAGGGTAACTTTACTAGGTAATACACGCAAGTATAGACTAATTTGAAAAAGTTGGAACATTTGATTTCATGTTTGTTTGAAAAAAAATGTTTTGAATACGCGTCACTTGAAAAAGTGAGTTTGTATGTACATTAATCAATTTATTCCAATTTAAGCAATTAGCCTTCATCCACCGGCATTCAAACAGATATATCACTTAAGCACTTAGCCTTATGGAATCATGCTTTGATGACATGGTGTGGACTCGCCTTTTTTCGCGCCTCGCTTTTCGAAAAAGGTTTGAAAAGAAGGTCTCACAGTTCAGACTCCTGCGGTTCTGAATCTAGTCACACAAGTGCAATGTGAAACTGATAAACACCAAAGAGTCCAAATCCGGCAAACATTTTTGGAAAATCAATTTTAAATCAAATAATGCCAAAATTGGACTGCTTTGCCAGATACAGAGTTGCCACCTAAATATTTTTATTTTGGGAAAATTTAGGAAACCCTAACTCGTGTCGAAGGCCACATGTCCGTCATCACCAAAATATTGAAATTGCAATGCAGTTTAAATGATGTGCCGAACCTCGGTGCATGCAAGACAAGATGAATGGATGTAAGCATGCAATATGCTAATTAAAACATGTCCCTAATCTAACCATCAAAAGCGATTAAATAAAAGAGAGAAAGACGTGAGGTTAGAAGACATACACATACGCACACACCACGAATTAATCAACTAATTAACTAAACAAGTTAACTAAATGGCCTCGGGAAACGAGGGATCCATGCATGCTCGATTTCTCCACCCGAAAAGCCACCGTTTTGCTGCTGCGAGCCTCTGTTTGCACATTTGAACACCAAAAAAAAACTGCCAACTTCAAGAATACCTCTGCTCCACCTCAGGAACACACTGTGCAAATTTCATTCGTGGCTGACAGGGGGCTTGTCGGCTACTAGTGGTGGCCGGTCGGCCACTGATGACATGAACTCCTCTTTTTGCTGCAACAGAAAGCAGACAAAGCAAAACAGTGTATTCTCACAGATTATTTGCACACTTTGCCTCTCCTTTTCATGAGGAGATCAAATAAGGAACAAAATTTGGGTTTACAAACCATCAATCAAGCAATTTCATTGCCTGATGGTTTGTGAAACCAATTATGCAAGTTCAGTTAATGCAAAATGAGACCAAAAGACCATCACCCTATCATGCATGATCAAGGGCAATGGAGACCAAGGAAAATGGCACATTTCATCACTTTTTGAGTATGAAATGTCTCATTTCCCTTGTGTTCAAACTAACATCCGATTTGAACACATGCAATGCAACACAAAAGATGCTTATCTTGTCTCTTTTACTTATCCAATTTTGTTTATTCATTTTAATTACCGAAACCATTCTTTAATTGATTTGTCCATTAGTGAGTGTCTTCTAATGGAAAGATGACTCAAACAACAAGTTGCTTTGGACATGAAAAAGGCATTACACTGTTGGTAATGAACCCCCTAAGGGATTAAACCATTAGGTGCAACACCTCCATTTCACACTTAGGCAAACAAGAGGTTTAAAGCCACTTTCAAAATAAATAAAAGAGTAAAGAATGGAGGGAGATTGCAGAGATTATAGTGCTGAAATGAAGTACCAAACAACACTTAAACATGCTATTAACTCAAAACAATGATAGTTAAAGCATTAAAACATCAAGCTAGTGAAGGAGATTACACTACAACTATGCAATACAAGGCTCAAATGAATTAACCAGCCCAAAATAGAGCCAAAACAGGTCAAAACAGAGCTTAAAACATGCTGGACTTAAGCCGCAAAATGCTAAAATAACAAGCTAACATGTGAGGCTAACTAGGCATGCAAACAAGCCACAAGAAGGAGAGGCTAACCCCTCCAATTTTGGACTTCAAAACAAGGTTTTTACCATTGAAAAACCTCTGAAATTCCATGGTTAAAAGGGCCAAAATATTTGATTTGAAAGTGATGAAAAATAGTACAAAAGCTTAACAAACAAAGGAACAAAAAGGATGGACCACCCCCTAACTCAAAGAGACCTCAAACCACCATTTTAAAGTCACAAAAACAGAGTTTTTGACAGTTCAAAATCTGCCCAAAAACAGTTGGAAAAGATGGCAAAACAAAGACACAAAACAAGTATAAATAAGGTAAGTACTATACCTTTGAAGCAAAGCACAAAATAGCCAATAATCCAAGCTCAAACCACCATCTAGAGCTCAAACAAGACTCCAAGTAATCTCAGCCCAAAGGTGAGAGTATTTGGTTAAGGGTTGATATGCAAGCTAAGGACTTATGAGCAAACGTGTACAAAATATCAAGAGAGAGAGAGAATTCTAGAGAGAGAAAGATATTTTTGCTCTAATTTTTCTAACCCTCCAAAATGGGGAAGGAACCCCCCTATATATAGAAAAACCATCCCTTGGGATTAGAAATATCTCACCATACACTTGTATGGAGATGCAGCTCAATGTGCAATAGCTGGCACAATTGTCAATAAATATCTAGAAAAAGGCACTGGTGGCTAATGGCCACCACTGATAGCTAATCGGCCACCACCAGCCACACCCATGGACGACAGAAACATCTCATGGCTGACAGCCTTCGGTGGTGACCGACAGGTGTCACGACCCAAACCCGCCCCTATGGGTTTGGCATCGTAATCGGCCAGTAATCCGTGATTACTAAAGGCCTGCTTAACAGTAATAACAATGGTATAGAGTAAGGGGCTAGCGAAAGCCAAACAGTAAATAAAAGATGTCCAACGAGCTGTAAAAATCTAAATGGAAAAGGACTCTTATGGACTAGTCCACATTCATAACCAAAAACATATATACATATCAGATATACATAACGTGCAGGTTAGGGATCCAATCCCTTCATCATAACTGTACAGTCAAAAGTCTTATTCAATTATTACAAAACAGAGACAAAAGAGTGAATCTGAAGGACTCCAAAACAGCCTTGGCTTTAACGGATTTGGAACCTTGAAGTAAGGCACAATGGTTGGCTTGACAAAACATAAACTCAACTTGACGCTCCTAGCTTCAATCCGGTGCCTAGCTACCTACATACATATATAAACAGTGAGCTAAAGTCTAGTGAATAACAAGTGTGTAAAGAGGTTAAGAATGAATGTCCCTTCGGTAATTAAAACAGTCATTTGCATCAGTAGATCAATCATTTAATCAGTGGCTCATATTCATGCCATACTAGTCATTTAAGAATCATAACAGTCATACGTAGTACATCCAATAGCAAAACAGTACAGTGGGTCTTAATAGACCGGACAGTCAATTGATGGCCATCAAAACAGTAAACAATAGTAGTTCCAACATTGGAACCGACAGAGATCTCAGAATAATAACAAGAATAAAGAATAAGAGTAGAGCAAAGAATAAAGAATTTGATGAAGTTGCTATGGATGCCACGAGTACAGTTTACAAATAGGACAAGCATTCATTCAGTAAACAATGTCATTTCAGAAGGCAGTACAATCAATCGTTCAGAAAATAGTTATAATTGAACGTATCTTTACAACATTGTTACTCACAGATTACTGGGCTACAGGCAGGTTAATCAACGTCCTCGGGTGCTAACCTTACACAGTTGCAGAATGAACACACACTAAATTACACATTCGGGATTAATAACTTAGCCCCTATCTTGACTTGGTGTGGTTCTATAACATTATCCTCATTAAGATGCCTTAAACATGGCCTAGGAATGCCTAGGATGGAATAAGGACACAAAAATGCACTTTAAAACACTTTTCAAAATTTGCTGAAAACAGGGGTCTCACTCAAGCGTGGCTTTCTTCGCTCAAGCGAGCTTACCAAAACAGAGGGGTCGCTCGAGCGTAGACTCCCTCACTCAAGTGGTCTGCAAAAATGTAAAAAGTACTGGTTGCTGAAATTCTCTACTCAATACTCGCTCGAGTGTGAGACATAGTCCTTCACTCAAGTGTAGGTCTCGTCACTCAAGCGTGCGTCTGCGTCCACAAAAACCTGAGAGCTTGCAATCTACACTCGAGCCAGCATTCTGTCGTTCGAGCGGAACTCAGAAAAAAAAGGTGCTCGCTCGAGCATGGAATCCTTCGCTCGAGCGAGAAAGCCAAATTCTGGGTTTTCCAGATTTGCTCCCAAAGCTCAAACCAAGCATTAAACTTAACCAAACTCAATCTTTTGGGCCAATTTTCTGGAAAACACTTGGAAACTCATAATACAACATGTTTCGAAGATCATTTTACAAAATAAAAGCCCAAAAGTTTGCCAATTGAACACCAAATTCAAAGAAACTTGAAGAACAATGCAAGAACATAACATGCATGAGTTCCTATGAACTCTAATGCTTCAAAACATGATCAAATGCAAGATTGAGCTCAAAAACATGGTAAATTCTAAAATTACAACCATAATCTAGACATGCATGTGGAAATTTTATGCAAAACAACTTCAAAATTCAAGGACATGTACATGCATGCATGAATTCACTTGACTACTCCAAATTCAAGCAAAATTCCTAGATGAATTCAATTTTCCCCTATGCTCCCTCTCTCTCACGGTTTGGTCTTGGGAAAATGATAAAATGATAGTGCCAAACATGAAATCAACTAATGGCTTAGAAAATGCCCACTAATGGCAACAATGTAATAAATTCAAACTGATGCAATTTAACCTTATTCATTCTAATTTAATCATTCCAAATCAAATTTTAATCAAACCTACCATAAGATTCTATAAATCCTAATTAACATATAACACTAAACAATTTCTGAATTGGTCGCCGATAAGGCTTTCAATTCGCAATTCGAAGTAAAAACATGAACATATATTCAATGACAAACAGATAGAAATGCAATTAAGCCACATGCTAATGAAATCCAGCTAAGATTCCATCTTAATCAATTACTTATCATGCTTAATCACAATTTAACGCTAATCAGAGGTGAGGGTTGTCACAACAGGTCACCAAGAGGTCCAAACACCAAGTTTTGGTCCAAAACAAGGCATAAAAAGAACAAGGTTCAAAGGCTCAAAGACAGGGCGTTTCACCGAAGACTTCGGGCGCTCAAAACGAACATAAACACACAATCATCGAGTGCACAAGCGATGACGTCTAAATCTTGAGGATGGTCAAAAATGGGGTGTCTACACATGGTAACAATCACACGCATGTTGTATGCTAAAGCAATTAAGTGCTCACCTAGTACTCCGAGGCAAGCCAAACAGAAAAAAGAGTTAGAAAAAATACGTGATCCTAACTAATGCAATATGACTAATGCAACACATACAATTATGCAATTAATGGGCTCGGCTACTAACATGGTATTTGAATCAATTTGATAGCATGCGGTCTACGCACATATTGAAAGACTTTAAGCAATAACAATGCCTGGTTAGAATAATGAATCGAGTTTTTATGCATGCAAGACGAGTGTATGCAAATCATGGAACATGCTAAGGAAACATGATACTCTATGCTACCATCATAAGCCAGAAAATAAAAGGGAGAAAGAAATGGGGTTAGAAGACATACACACTTATTACAATTGTGCCCTCATGCAAGAGGGTCCGAATGAATGCCCAAGTGTCCGAAAGAAACTAACTATTACAAAACCAAATGAATGATAAATAAACTAACTACTTATTACAAATTCGAACGAATGCTAAATAAATAACTAGCTATCTAACTTATTACAACAAGGATAGTATAACAATAAGAATTCTAACACTAATTACAACAATATAATGAACAACAATAATTACACTAATAATAATTACAACAATAATTACAACAATAATATGAACATCAATACTACAACATTAATGTATATAAAAAAATGCACAAGGACCGTATGCGCATCAATGAAGACTGTTTACAGAAACTCCTCTGTCTACCCCCTATGCAACTGATCTGTTTCACCCTTAGCCATTGCCTTCTGTTTCTGCCAAAAGTACTCTGCTTACCAAACATTGGAGCCCATTCAGCCCCTACTGAGGCCCGGCCGCATCCAAACAAGGCCGGACGTGCCCTATTTTCTTGCAAAACTCTGTTTTTGTACTCTAGGGTGAAAATAGTGTAAATAGAGCAACTTTAAGCCATGAGTGTCCCTTCTGCTCTCCTCTATCATGAAACTCAAGAGAATGGTGAATTCAAGTCTGAAACCGTCAATAGGCACAAGTTGATGGCTTGATGATTTCCAACACGATTTGGACAAAACAATTAATGAATGCAATGAAAGACAACCACCTCTCCCTCTCATCATGAATTTAGTTGAAAGAGGGAGGTAGACATGCCTCAAGTCTTATCAAAATATCATGTATTGATAAGTGACGATATTCAAAATGATGGACCCGGCATAATGTTTGGCCGAATCCAACCAATTCTAAATACTTTCTTTATGTTGGTTTCATTGATTTTAAGCCAATTTTGTTAATCATTTCCATTCTTTAATCAATTTGTCTGAAGTGATAGTAAGTCCACTAAATGAGAAAAAATGCCAAACGATAAGTGATCCTTAGCATGAAAGAAAGATTATTCCTTGACGATGAACCTCCGTAGAGATAAAGCCATTGAGTGTAGGTCTCTTTCTCATGCCTTGAATAACAATCAATTATGTCAAATAGTTCTCAAACAAAAGAAAGAAAGAAAGAAAGAAATGGGGGAGGGTGTAGAAATGATTATGCGAGATTGATTATTAAAATGAGACTCTTGCATAAAAACTAAGTAGTAATCAAAAGCTATTAACTCGAATGACTCGGTGTCTAAGGCCTAAACAACCGAAGCCATGAGGACTTACAACACAACAAGCTAAGAGCATAAGTTATTTAAGTAAATTAAAATAGCCCCTAAACAGCCCCTTGTAGACACCCCATTTTTTACCGCCCTTAAAACTTTGGCACTACTGATGGTTTACTCGGTGATGAAAGTTGTGCAGTGCAAGGGTTTGATTTCTTCAGCAAGGAGAGAGTCAAATCCCAACTTCACACCCCTTTTTGGACCAAAACTATTTTGAATGGTTTTTAGACCTTAAAACCCTCTCTTTCAAAACATTTTTGAAAATAAGTTCCTATGATGTTCCAAGGCTCGCATTTCGTTAAATGTTGCATTTTTCGGTAAACCAAGCGAGGACAAAGTGGAAATGAATAAAAGAGAGATGAAATCTTTGAAAAATCTTTCAAACACCTTGTTTAGGGGTTTGGAGTTGAAGAAAAGAGAAAATGAGAGAAGAAAACTAGTTTGGGAGAAGTTCGGCATGAATCCGGATAGGACCAAAACTAAGCGCTTCACCAAAACAGGCATAACTTTTTGTACAATTGGAATTTTGATGCAAAGATGCCACTATTGGAAAGCTTACTTTCGGGGCTTCAATTTGGACACAAGAATGACCTGAAAATGAGTCCAGATGAAGGAGTTATGGCCATTTGAAGTTGGATCTAGAACATAGAATTTTGCCTGCCGACCAGAAAAGTGGGCTGCCGACCAGAAAAGTATCCTATCGACCACTTACGTGGTCTAAAAAGTGGTCTGCAGCTGGAAAATGTGGTCTGCAGCCATGCCACTACCTTCTTATCTCTGTGTAGACCCTCTTCCCCCCCCCCTTGCCGACCACTTTCTCTTCTGGCAGACTAGAAAAAGTAGCTGGCCGACCCGTGCAAGTAGCTGGCTGACCACTTCAACTGGTTGGCAGCTTTCCTGCACTTTCTGCAGATATTTTCCATGCCAGCTATGCCAACTGTTGGGCACAGAAAGCATCCTCCATACACGTGTATGGAGGGATTGCTTGGAGGCTCAAACTTGTTCAACAAGCTTGATGCTTGGTTTTCTATATAAGGGAGCCTCCTTCCTCTTGTCTCAGGTTCAGAAAAATTGCATTGAGCTATACATACACTTCTATCTCTATATTTCTCCCTTTGTCTCATATTTGTGCTTGAAAGTGCCTTTTCTTTACACTTTTGCACACAAACACATAGTGAAACACCATACTCTTGTTGCTGAGGCACCTTGAAGCTGGTTTTGGAGTTTTTGGATTGCTTTTGGTCCAAAAAAGTTGCTGGAGTTGCAGTTTTGAAGTTGTTCTACAAGGGTGAGTTTCTAACCCCTTGAAGCTTGGTTTTTGTTTAACCTCTTAGCCTTATTTGCATGCTTATTTTGGCTTAACTCTCAACTACAAAAAGTTCTGATTTCAAGTGCTTAACATGTTTGTTTAAGGTCTCTTTGGTGTTGGGGGTGGTCTACCCCCCTTTTGTGCCTTCTTTGACCTTGTTTTGAGCTATCCTTTTAAGCTATTGGGACCACCTCCTTTTGGCCTTCTCACCCCTGAAACTCAAAGAAATTTTAGTGGTGGAAAGTGTGTTTTGAGGTCCCAAATAGGAGGGGGTCATCCCCTCTCCTTGTATCTTGGTTGCTTGCTTTGTTGGCCTCATGTTTGAGCATGTTTATCTAGCATATGTTGGCTCCATCTCAGCCTATTTTTGGCCTTATTTCAATATGGCATACATTTGTTTTAGCTTAGTTTAGGCCACTCTTGCATGCTCTATACACTTGTAGTGTAATCCTTGCAAACTAGCCTTACATGCTCATGTTGATAGCTCACCTTTCTAGCATGTTTTGGCTCTATCTCAGCATGTTTTTGGTGTTTTTTTACCATGCCTTAGCTCCGTTTTGATTTGGTTTGATAGCCTCTTGCATGCTCCTTGCACTTGTAGTGCATTTCCATTCACTAACCTAACATGCATCATGCTTTTGACCATCATTCTAGCATGCTTTTGGCTCTACTCTAGGAAGCTTTCCCTCATATTTTGCCATGCTCTACGTCTGATTTAAGTATTTTAGGTCATGCATGCCTTGCTTTGTATAGCCATAGTGCATTCTTGTTCATTAGCTTTGTGTTTTGAGTCCACTAGCATGCATTATTTGGGCTATTCATATGATTTGGCATCATTTGGTATGTGATTTCAGAGCATGTTTCATTGCCATGCCCTCACATCTTTCACTCATTCAATGCTTTGGAGGGTTGGTGCTTTATGCCTTAAGTATGAGCCAATGTGCATGCCATCTTGCCTAGGCTTTTTGGGCTATCATTTCAGTGTGTATTTGGTCTTGTTTTACCATGTTACAACTCTGATTTTTGTTGGTAAAGTCATCTTATGCTTAGTTTTGGTAGGTGTAGTGTAATCCTCCTTGTTGACCTTGCATACTCCATGCTTCATGCCCTCCATGCTATCCTGTTTTGGCTATACTCCATGCATGTTTTAGCCTTGATTTGACATGCTCTAGGACTATTTTGGGTATTCTTGGCCTTATGGTCCATGTATTGCATAGCTGTAGTGCAATAGGCTTGACTAGCCTTGTGTTTTCATGTCCCTAGCATGCTATGCATGTGTTGTTTGGATGATTTAGCATCATTTCATACATGATTTCAGAGCATATAGTGTTGTCACACTTCCATGTTTCTCACTTCTTGATCATGTTTGAGAGTTGTGCTCTTAGGCTTAGTTGATGAGCCATTGCATGTGCATGCATTTTCTTGCATTTCATGCCACCATTTCAGCATTTTGGCCACTGTTTTGGGCATGATTGAGGTCTGTCCATATTCGGTTTAAATCCATTGAGCATTGTTTTGCATGCCCCTTGTGAGGTGCCCTTTACTAGCTTTGATGCCTTAACCTCCAAGCTTGCCATGCATGCATTGTTTGCATGATAGAATTTTGTGCATGCCATCATAGCATTGGTAGAATAGCATGTTGTATGCATGTTGTCAAATTGCATTGTAATTTGCATGTTGTTGAATTGCGTTGTGTTTTCATGTTGTTGCATGCTTGTTGCATTGCATTATGTTGTTGCATTCTCATGATGTTTGCATTGTGTTTGGCATGCTCATGTTGCATGCATTACATTGTGTTTGGATCGGGCGTTGATCCAAACACGAGAAACGAGGGACGTTTCATACTTAAAGTGATGAAACGTGTCTCAATTCTTGGTCGCCGACCCTCTTGATCATGCATGATAGAGGTTAAGGCTTCTATGTGTTATTTGTGCATTCATTTACATTTATTCGTGCAATCTTGGCTTCTCGACCATTGTGCATTGCGATGCTCGATTGGTGGCCCAAGAGTTGAGAACCGCACTCCCTTGAGCCTAAGAAATGATAGGGAGGGTGGTTGTGCACACATACCTTGCAAATACACTGTTGTGCCCCTTCTTGTTCTCTGTTGCAGCAAACTGGAGTGTGGCAGGATTTTCTGGTCGGCCGACCAGTAAAAGTGGCTGGCCGACCAGTTTTTCTGGTCCGCAGCAAAGTTAGGTGGTCGGCAGGTGGTCTACACCACCAATAAGTGGTTGGCAACCTTCCTAGAGGTGCCCATGATGGAGTAGAAGCTATCTGGAGGCTTGTGCAGTGTTTTGAGAACAAATGCAAACAGAGGCAAGTTGGGGCATCGCGATGGATTTCCAAACGAGGCGACCGAGCATGCATGCAATTCTCGCCCTGAGGACCTCTTCTTTTACTGCTTTACTTAGCTTCTTTACTTAGCTAGCTAATGCTTTGGTTTTGTACTTAATTAGTTAATGCGCTTAACTATTCATTTTTGTTTGTAATTAGTTAACTTATTAGTTAATTAGTTTACTTGTAATAATTAGTTTAATTAGCTTAGATTAGCTAGTTAGCTTATTATTCGGACTCTCCGTCAAAAGGGCACAACTGTTGTAATAAGCGTGCGTGTGTGTGATGTATATCTTCCAACCCCCATTTCTTTCTCCCTTTTACTTAACCGCTTTCGATGGTTAGTTTTAGGGCATATTTCAATTAGCATACTTATGCTTGCATGCGTGCATCCATCCATCTGTCTTACATGCACCGGGCTCGGCGCATCATACAAACTGCATTGTACTTCAACACCAATTTGAATACATGTTATCTAGTTGCATTCACATGCCATTCTAGATAGCCAAGCCTATTTTAGTTGCATTTTTGCATGTGTTGCATTAGGCATCTTAACATAAGCTAGGATCATACATGATTTCTAACTAGCTTCTGTTTTGGCTCGGAGTACACTGTGAGTGTTTACGCTTTAGCATATTGCATGAGATGTGTATGTTGCCATGTTAGCATGCTTGCTATGAGGCTAACTGCTTAAATGTTTAACTGCATGAATCCCTGTGGATGAAGCCTTCATTGCTTAAATTGGAACAATTCATCGAAATGCGAGTTTTTTTAAGCCCACTTGAGAGTGGCAAATCATGTTTTTTTAAGCCCACTTAAGGGTGGCAAAATCCGCGTCTTAGCCTACTTGCGAGTAGCAACTCCAAACCATTTTCAAAAACAAACATGAGATATTTTGTTCCAAATTGAGTGATTTAGTCTATACTTGTATGATGTCCCATCACGTAGTAAGATTAGCTAATAAACCAGAATAAAAACACATGTGTTTTCAAAAACAACATATCATGTTAGTAGAGGCCGATCTTTGATCGGGCGAGCGGGGTTGCTCATTTTAGGACCTTCCCTTCTCGTACCCAAGTTCCTAAGCCGAGACAACTTTGGTGATGACGGACATGTGGCCTTAGGCATGAGTTAGGGTTTCCTAAATTTTCCAAAACAAAATATTTAGGTGGCGACATCTGGCAAAGCAATCCATGTTTGGCGCTTTTTGATTAAAATCGATTTTCCAAAACAATTTGCCGGCTTTGGACTCTTTGGTGATTTATCAGTCTTGCATTACACTTTGCGAGATTAGATTTAGAACCGCGACATAAGTCCGAACTGTAGTAGCTAAGAACAACGATTCGAGCCCTCGCGCGTGGAGCGGAGTTCCGGGCGGTCTACACCCCTAAAGTGCAAAAAATAATAGCTAAAACAAAGAGAATGTAAGTAAAAAAAGTAGAGAAAAAGTTATGGAACAAAGCCTAAGGAGGGGTGGCTAACCCTCCACTTTTTTCAATTTTAAATAACATATTTCAGCCCCAAAACAGTCCAAAAACAGTGGCTAAAACTACTTCAAAAAGGTGAAAAAAGTGACCAAAAATAAGAGAGAACAAACTAGATAGACAAGCTTAAGGAGGGGTATCTAACCCCTCCACTTTTTGTGAATTAAATCACATATTTCAGCCCTTTAAAGTAACCTCCAGCAATGCACAAACTCAAGGAAAATGAATAAGATGATTAGTAAAAACAAAGGAAAAAGATGGGTAAGAAGTATACCTCTTTAAAGAGTATGTATGGTTATTGATCAAACTTGATTCCAAACACCCTTAAGTTTATGAAATATAGTTTAAAACTTCAGAACAAGCTGCCATGTCGCATGTATTGTGTATGTATAGTTGAAGAAAGTGGTGAAGAAAGATTTTGTAAGGAAGTTGTGTCTCAGCTCCTACAAATATCTCCTAGAACAATTCTCTAACCTCTAGGTTCTGAAAAATTGCCTTGAATTCTTTACAAGAAAACTTCAAATCCAAGCTTTAATGGTGTATGGAGGGTGAAAGTTGATTTGAAGAATAAAAGAAGCCTGAAGGTTCAAGAGCTCTCATCAATGTCTAAGCCTTTTGGAAAGTTTTTCTAACCTTAAAATCTAAAGTGGGAGGTCCTATTTTTAGAATTTGAGCCAATTTGGTTGAAAATATCTTCAAACAAAGCTAGTTGTCCAATTCATGCCAGCTGTTCTATTTGGCTCTGATGAGACCTGACCGGGCCCAAAAACACATGGTCAGGCCCAATAATGAATGTCTGGGCCTAAAAAGGGACTCTGTAAGGGTTCTCATTGAAACCCAGCCAGGTCTAAATGGGCCACGGCCAGTTCTAAACAAACCTGGCCGGGTCCAAAAATCTACACTTCAGGCCCGACTTCAAACGGGCATATCTCCCTCATCCAGACTCATTTTTATGTGATTCTTGAGTCTAAATTGAAGCCCCAGAAGTCTACTTTCCAATAGTGGTAGCCTCATATCTAAATTCTAAGTGTACAAAGAGATATTCCTAATATAGTGAAGATTGTTCATTTTTTCTCAATAGTTTGATGCCCGACCTTTTCCTAAACTAGTTTTCTTACATCCCCGCCTATTTCCTTCAACCCCAAACCTATAAATAAGATGTTTTTAAAGATTTTTCAAAGAGTTCACCTTATTTTCATTTTTTTTTCACTTTGTCCTTACTCGATTTATCGAAAAGTGCAATATTTTAATCAAAATGTGAGCCTCGGAACATCATAGAAACATTTGAAAAAATATTTTGAAAAAGAAGGTTTTAAAATCTAAAATAGTTTGGCCAAAATGGGGTGTAAGGTTAGGGATTAGAGCTTGAATCCAAATTTCTTCACTGAGAATTCAAAAGATTGCACAGTGGAACTTTCATCATCGAGTGTTTGGAATAAAGCGCCCAATTCTTAAGGGCGGTCAAAAATGGGATGTCTATAGTTGCCCTTCTTTGACAGAGCTCGAAGTCAGGAAATGATGTGAGTGAATATCAAAGCCCGAAGACGTCCCATTTTGACGAGGCCATAAGACTTAGGAAAACAAACAATACGTAGATGCAATTGGTTAAACTCGAAAGTTGCCTACGTATCCCGTTGCAAGGAATCAAACCAGTGTAGTTCAGGGCCAGAATGAAAAATGATACACAATGTAACGAAATAATGTAAATGATGTACAATGTATGTATAATCTAAGCCACGAGCAGTGCTTACCACACAAATATCATAAAGAAATGGGGATGCAAATCAAACTACGTTTTATGTAGAAAAGAAGTGGGCACGAGCCAAACGACACCTAACATAGGCTAAATGCCTACATCCTCAATATTGGCCTCAGCGCAGCATAGATGCTTACATATAGCAGAACCATGTTTTAACATGAAAGGGGCGCGAGCACATGCAAAACTATGTTTTTCGTAGAAAGAATACATGTAATTGGGTGGTATGATATAAGTGAGGAATAATCTACTGGGGAAAGATAATGACCCTAAACGCTAAATGTAACAAGACAAAGCATAATGCAATGAATGTAATGAATGAAGTGAATAAGGGATGCAGGCCGAACCACATCTTACCTAGAAAGGGCATGGACACAAAACAAACCACGTCTAACACAGAAAAGGTGCCGACACCCTAAATACTGGCCTCAGCGCAGCATAGGTACTTACACATGACAAAACCATGTTTCAATGAGGAAAAGTTTGGCACATGCCAACCTAAGCTTAACATGAAAAGGATGCAGATAATAAAATTGTATGATGTAATGGATGCGATGGATAATGTAGTAAATGAATAGGATGACATACTCCAACCACACTAGAATCGTGAGAGGAAGAAGAACAAATCCCAAACACGCTGAAATCGTGTGAGGAAGGGAACATGCAAACCATGCTGAAATCATAAGAAAAGGTCCTACCGCTCAGGGTCGCATCTTACGTGTCCTGAGATACTCTAACCATGCTAAAATCGTGAGAAGATGAAGAAAAAAACCGCTCAGGGTTGCATTCTTACACACCCTAAGATAAACTCCAAACATGCTGAAATCATATGAGGAAGGAAACACTCTAACCATGCTGGAATAGTAAGAAGAGGTCCTGAGAAAACCGCTTTGGGTTGTGTTCCTGCATGCCCTGAGATAAATTCCAAACACGTTGAAACCGTGTGAGGAAAGGAACACTCTAACCACACTAAAATTGTGAGAAAAGGTCCTGAGAAAACCGCTCAGGGTCACGTCTCACACATCCCAAGATACTCTAACCACACTGAAATCGTGAGAAGACGAAGGAGAAAACCGCACATGATTGCATTCCTGCATGCCCTGGGATACTCTAACCATACTGAAATCGTAAGAAGAGAAAATCCACTCGAGGTCATGCTTCCACACACCCTGAGATAAAAAATTGCTCGGGAACACATCTCACGCGTCCTAAGAAAAGCCCGAGGGACAATGATCCTAAACGTTGCTCAGCGTAAATGAATAAATTATACAAGATAATGCAAGATGCAAATGAATGCAATAAGTGTGATAGATAATATGATGTGTGTGTGACAAGCAATGTAGTGAATGATGTTTAGAGAATGCAATAAACAAACAAAGCAACGCTTTAGAAAGCACCTCAAGAGACGAGTGGTGATGAACGGCTCTACTTTGACGGGGATCTCCCTCTTGTGTTCTTCAAACTCTTACCTTCAACTCACAGTTCAAAGGCCCTCAAATGCTGACAATAGGTAACCTCTGTATATAGAAGCCACGAATGCCGCTTTTCTTCCTGATCATATTCATAACTTTTCCTATTCTCCAACTAAGTGACAGATTAGGTTAGTTCAGTATCTAGAATTGAGACGCATACATACTACCTCACCCTATGGGGCTGCCATACAGATTCAAGCTGGGGATACACCCCTATGTATTTAAACCAGACTTTAGTCTTGAAAATTCCAAACCTTTGTGTTCTAGGCATCGCCATTCGAACTCTAGTTTCCACTGTGGCAAATGGTCTCCTAAGAACTCATTGGAAACACAGCCAAGACACCTCTCGCAGAAAATGGTGTTAAGGGAGAGTGCTTTGATCGCCATTCTGACTTGAAACAGGTTTTGAGCTTGAGGTCAAGATACACTCACACTTCGAGGCCTGAAAAGGTACCTCTGGAATACAATCTCAAAAATTGCTCAGATGCTCCAATTTTCCCTATTTTCTTTTGCTTTGCAGTCCGAGACCTATGTAGCTTCAGATAGGTCCTTATTCTATTGCTCTCTCTTTTAACCAAGGTTAGACCCTGCTGTTTATGAAAGAAAGAATCCTATTTTGTACATCATGTTGGGAATGACACAACACTCTAAACACAAAACGATTTAGTTTTTGAAATTGGAACTGAACCGGGTATTAAGCCTACGACTGACCACAATATACGACAACTCAACAAAGTAAAAACAACCTAACACAACTCAACTATTAACACTCACTGAAATCAAAACGACACAAAACAAGACTCAAAACACCACAAACACAATAATTTGATGTTTGCCACCGGTAAGAGACCTCAAAATTTACGAGGGCCTGCTTCTCCAGGTATTGTTTCCCACCATTTTTTCATTTATGGCTCTCACATCACTTTGGCCCTCAATCTCTTTTTCTTTGAAAAGCCCTTTCCTTACTTTTTCTCTCAACACACATCTCTCTATTCTTTAATCTCTCTTATTTTTTATCCCTTCCCAGGTTTGGTTGATGGATAAGCTAAAAGTTGTGGACCCTTGCCCCTAGTATTCTGCTAGATTCTCTTTCTTTTGCTCACAACTAGTGAGCTTTCCAACAGAGGGGTTGTGGTGCAACTGGATGTGTAACCGAACTGCAACTAACATCGTTGACGATGCCCTTGGCTCAATTTGGCCGAGATAAGCTATAGCATGACCTGACAACCTGGCATACAGTTGATTGGCCTCATAGACAGTGTATTCTACTTCCCCATTCCAGTTCAAACACCAATTTGGGTGTGATCAAACCCGTCCAAATGAGGGGGTCGAATATCCAGCTCCATTTCCAATCTGTGCTTTACACTTGGCTCAATACCTCACTGCTTGGAGGATGAAAAAGTCTGTGGCCCTACTGCTAGCTTCAATTGTGCCCTTTCTGGCAAGTACGCTGACAATGGGGAAAATACAGAAAAACTGACTTGATTGTGCCCCTGGTTCATCATTTTGACTTTTTTTTTTTTTGGTTTTTTTTTTTTTTTTTTTTGGCTTTCTGCTAAAACAATTTTAACTAACATGAGAGTTAGATTAACACATTTGTTCGACTTTCTGCTTTGAAATCATGTAAGTCAGGCTGTGAGTACTAAAAATTTTCCTTTTTTGGATCCAAGAAATAGTCTAGTTTTGGAAAAAAAAATTGGAATAATTTTTTAGAGAATTAGTCAACTTTACTAAAAATCCTCAAAAATTATTTTTGCAAATGGCCACTACCCGACCAATGAGGAATTAACTCTTGAGATGCACAACCTCAGATCTGAACTTGATTTGTGTTGCAGTTGAATCTTCTAACAGAATAGGACAATCGATTTTGAACAAAGATGAGCATGAAGATGAGCCAATTTGCACATAGATAGGATAGCTGAGTTTGAATACGGATAAGTTAATCAACATGGATAAGACCAGCAGGCTGAAAATGGTCGGGCCGAATTTCAGGATAAAGTTACCTACGTATCCCAATAATGGGAATTATGCCTTACGTAGTTCCTGGGTTAAGGTGCACTCGGGTATTAACACTCTCCTTTTGTGCTCTAACTTTTGCCAAAACCGTCCTTCCGAGTTTTCAACCTTGCGAGCTCTATTTTTCCTTTCGTCTCATTTTTCCTTTCTTCTTTTCTCTTTCTTTTCTTTTTTCTTTGTTTCCATTTTTTCATTTTTGTTCTTTTTCTTTTTTCTTTTTCTTTTTCTTGCTCTAAGCCACGTGTGTCCCTTCTGCTCTCCTCTATCATAAAACTCAAGAGGAGTGAATTCGAGTCTGAAACCATCAATAGGCACAAGTTGATGGCTTAATGATTTCCAACATGATTTGGACAAAACAATTAATAAATGCAATGAAAGACAACCACCTCTCCCTCTCATCATGAATTTAGTTCAAAGAGGGAGGTAGACACGCCTTAAGTCTTATCAAAATATCATGTATTGATAAGTGACGATCCTCGAAGCGATGGACCCGACATAACGTCTGGCCGAATCCAACCAATTATAAATACTTTCTTTATGTTGGTTTCATTGATTTTAAGCCAATTTTATTTGTCATTTCCATTCTTTAATCAATTTGTCCGAGGTGATAGTAAGTCCATTAAATGAGAAGAAATGCCAAATGATAAGTGATCCTTAGCATGAAAAAGAGATTATGCCTTGACGATTAACCTCCGTAGAGATTAAGCCATTAAGCATAGGTCTCTTTCTCATGCCTTGATTAACAATCAATCGTGTCTTAAACAAAAGAAAAGAAGAAAGGGGGAGGGTGCATAAATGATTATGCGAGATTGATTATTAAAATGTGACTCTTGCATGAAACTAAGTAGTAATCAAAAGCTATCAACTCAAATGACTCGGTGTCTAAGGCTAAAACAACCAAAGTCATGAGGACTTACAACACAACAAGCTAAGTATTCAAAGCATAAGCTATTTAAGTAAATTAAAACATCCCCTAAACAACTCCTAAAGTGCAAAAAACAGTAGCTAAAACCAAGAGAAGGTAAGTAAAAAAAGTAGTGAAAAAGCTATGGAACAAAGCCTAAGGAGGGGTGGCTAACCCCTCCACTATTTTCAATTTTAAATAACATATTTCAGCCCCAAAATAGTCCAAAAAATAGTGGCTAAAACTACTTCAAAAAGGTGAAGAAAGTGAACAAAAATAAGAGAGAACAAACTAGACAAGCAAGCTTAAGAAGGGGTGTCTAACCCCTCCACTTTTTGTGAATTAAATCACATATTTCAACCCTTTAAATTAACCTCCAGCAGTGCACAAACTCAAGGAAAATGAAGAAGATGATTAGTAAAAACAAAGGAAAAATATGGGTAAGAAGTATACCTCTTTAAAGAGTATGTATGGTTGTTAATCAAACTTGATTCCAAACACCCTCAAGTTTATGAAATATGGTTTGAAACTTCAACAAAAAGCTTCAAGAACAAGCTCCAATGTTAAAAAAAGAACATTTGGGAAAAAAGCTTCAAGAACAAGCTTCAAGAACATTGGAAAAATATTTTGAAAAAGAGGGTTTTAAGATCTAAAATAGTTCGGCCAAAATGGGGTGTAAGGTTTGGGATTAGAGGTTGAATCCAAATTTCTTCACTGAGAATTCAGAAGATTGCATGGTGGAACTTTCATCATCGGGTGTTTGGAATAAAGCGCCCAAGTCTAAAGGGCAGTCAAAAATTGGGTGTCTACAATAGTAAACTATAAGCTAAAACCCAGTGAATAACAAATGTGTAAAGGGGTTAAGAACAAATGTCCTTTCAGTAATTAAAACAATCAATTGCATCTGTAGATCAGTTATTCAATCAATGCCTCATTTTTCATGTCATATCAGTCATTTAGAAATTATAGCAGTCATACGTGGTACATCCAATAGCAGAACAGTAAAGTAGGTCTTAATAGACCGAACAGTCAATTGATTGCCATCAATACAAGAATGAGTTCCAAAGATTGGAAATGCATAGAGATCTCGTAATAGTAATAAGAATAAGAATACTAAATAGCCATTTACTATGGATGCTACGAGTACAGTTCATAAATTATGACAAACATTCATTCAGTATACAATACCATTTCAGAAAGCAGTACAGTTAATCATTTAGAAAATAATTATAATTGAACATAGCTTTACAACATTGTTACTCACAGTGGGCTCCTCGAAACACGTGCTACAATGCACCAACGATGCGGCGTCCAACCTAAACAAACAAGTTCAAACACAACAACTCAATACACAATCCATTCGTTCAATCAGTTCTATTAAGTTCATTGTTTACTCGATTAGTTTCTATTCGTTGTTCAATCGTTCGGTTCTAACTTTCATTCTATATTCATTTGTGCTCATGAGATGCAAATACACATGAAAACACTTTAAAACCATGCAAATGGAGGCCCGGAAGGTAGAAAAGAGGAGTGAAAACAAAACCAAGACCACCCTAACTGTCGTATGTGCGGGACCATCTCCGTACGTGCCTCTCGTACCTATAATTTAAGCAGAATGTTCCTCAAACCTGCCCTGTTTTAAACACATACGGGGTCCTAGGCCGCACGTGCGGTTTTGGAAAATCTGGAACCCAAAAATGGCTCTTGTTTTGGTCTACAATCACACCACATTTTGGTCTCAAATTCAAATGATTCAAACCTATAATTTTATTTAAACAAACTTGCATTTGAACCTTCAATCAAAAAGGGAGATCGAAATAGAGGTTAAACTTGAAGTCAGCTCTTAAAGTTTCAATTTAGAAAGATCAAACTTCAATTGAAGTGTAAACCATAAACTATGTGTTTAAAGCTTCAAGGTTAAAACTTATGAAGAAATCCCTTGAATCCATGAGGTTCATGAAAGAATTTATGTCCAACTCCATGAAACAACAAGAATATGGAGAATTCATTCCATGCATGTTAATCTTTAAGCTAAATTCTTATAATTCCTTCTTTAATTACTCAAATGAGTTCCTAACATCAAGTTACACTACTAACCTCTTATTTATTCATGATCTCTTATTAAAACAACTCAAGGTCTAAAGGATGATAAGTGTAATGACTTCAGTTCATAAGATTAGAGAAGAATTCCTACCTTGATTACTTGAATTTTAGAGTTTTGCCTAGCTCTCCAAGTCTCTTCTTCTTGAGTTCTTTTCTAGCACACTCTCTTTCTTTCTCTCTACGTGTGGTATATAACAAGCCCCACTAGTTCTCTTCTTTAGTCAATTAATGAGTAGGATTTTGTTAGTTTTTTTTATTATTTTTTTTTATTTCTTAAGGTTCACTTAGGCTAATAATAAATCACATTAATTTAATGTAAATCAAATTCACTCAATTTAATTAATCCTCATCATCTAAAAATCTTAATTACACTAAATTATATTATACTAAGGTGAATTATGCTCTAATTCCTATCCAATTTCTTAATTCAAACTTATTAAAATTAACGAATCAGACAGGTTTAATTCATACATATCTGCATCTGTTCACAATAACAATACATTACCAATCAACGCAAGCATATATCATATGACACATAATTCACAATTAGCATATAAGCACATGATCAACACTAATTAGATAATTAACTTCATTAATTTACTTAATTAAGGGGCGGTTGTCACAGTCTTTGAGTTGTGCATTACTATGTAGCTTATGCTCATTGATCAATATTTATCTGATTTGCTCATGATATTGTGCTTCATCTTATTCAAATTGCGAGTTTGCAGGCTTCATGGTTTGTGGATTATCTCATCTAAGGTGTTAGAATCTTGCTATTATGCTCACTTCTTCTTGTTTCAGGTCCTGCTTGATAGTGTGAGTTGTTTTTCTCTGCTCAAAAGGGTGCATTGTGCCTTTGCTGTTTTGTCTACCCCGCTCGAGCTCTCACTCTTGCACTCGAGTGGAAATTTCTCTTATCCAGTACTTTTGCAGAGTGCGTAAGATTCTGAGAGCTTGTTTTTTGAGCTCAAGCGTCACATTCACCGCTCGAGCAGTGAGACGCGCCTCAGTGAGTACGCTCGAGCGTTGAATACCCAGCTCGAGCAGTGAGCCCTAGTATTTATTTCTCAACCCGTCATTTCTGGCTCATTTTTTCCCTTTCCTTTCGTGACTGTCTCTCTCTCTCTCTCTCTTGCCTAGGGCTTCATCAATGACTGGTTTGGATTGTGCTTTGGTGATTCCTTCTTCCATCTTCACTTCTGGTTCGCATCTAGTAAGTTTCTCACCCCATTTTGTATTTTTTCCCCTTTTGGCTCTCTTTCTCGTTATCTGATTCGGGGTTTAGTTTTTCTGTGCCTTGGTCTATGTTGTTTTGTTTTTTTGTTTCTTTTTGTTCACTTGTTCACACACTTCCACCGAGGGTTTGAGCTTGTTAATCTTTTTCTATGCTATATGATTGGGTCATTTGGTTTTTCCATATGCTGTGTTTTACTCATGTCTATCACTTGTAAGCATTTTGGTTTTAATCATGAGTTTGAATTTTGTTAGATTGCTCCTATGTTTTTTTGGATTATGCTCTTGCCGTGAACTCTGATTTTAGTGGCTTTGTGTTCTAATGGATTATGGTATATTGGGTTTTGTGATTTGTATTTCAGTCACTGTTGTTTTTTTGTTACTAATATTATCTTTTTTGTGCCTAATGGTTTTGGTTCTTGTTTTGGTTTGGGGGGGTGTGGTTGTCATTGGGTTTGTCCTTTGGTTTAGCCATGTCCACTTCCAAACGCCGTAAGTCTATGGCCAACCGCCTCGCTTATAACTCTGATCGTTTCCCTTCAGCCGTAAAAGCCAAGACTTTTAAAGAGTTTTATGTCTCTAGGACAATCCACTTAGAATGCAATGTACAACCCAATACATTTGAGTCCATTCTCATTCGGCCTTTGTTTGATCTATTGGGGGTGACTTGGTTTTCTCTTTCTCCGGTCATCAAAATCTTGATTGGGTCTGGGAGTTTTATTGTAACATCAAGGGCATTGATGATATTGGGCCTTCTTTCATGACCTGGGTTAGGTCTAAGTCCATCACCATTTCCTCTAATCTTATCCGTGAGCTATTAGGCATTGGCCAAGTGTTTCCGTATCACTATCCCTTTCTTGTTCGATCCATATGTGATTTCAACGAGGTGGCCACTGCATTGTGTGGTACATCTCGTACATGGATCAAAGGAGCATTGATAAAACAAAATGAGCTCCTTTCCCGATTCTGTTTGTTTAACTTATTGTCTGTGCAAATATCATAGTCACCACTCATTATTCTGAAATTAATCAAGAACAAGGTTTTGTTCTCTTCTACATACTCCCCATCTCTCTATCAATCTTGCCACTCTTATCCTTCGCAAGATGATCACCGTTATAGTAAACAAACAGTTAGGGTTACCATATGGTTGTCTAATCAGCCATCTATTGTCCAAACTGAAGGTTCCTACTTTTGAAGAGGATGAGTTTGTTTTTCTTACCCGACCGTTCACCAAAAAGACCATCTCCCAAAGTCAGCCACATGTCAAAGGGGGTCCTTCTGGGGTAGGTGGTTCTGTTCCAGGTAATGATCCTCTGGCCGATGAGGCAAAGTATGACGTTGCTGCTGCAGATGAGGCTGCAGGTGAGGGGGAGCAGCCTCCTCCGGTTCATTCTATAAGAGACCAGCTGCGACAGTTGAAGCATGCAATGGTGTCCCACTTTGACCGGTTGGAGAGTCGGATGGACATCTTTGATGCCCATCTCACCGACTTGGAGACCTCCACAGACTCCCAACTCACTGCCTTAGAGGCATCTGTTGGCCGCATTAAGCAGTCGATTAATTAGTCTTTGTAGCATCTTACTCAGATTTTGTCCCTACTTGAGATGCAATAGCCTCCATCTCCACCAGCTCAGTGATACATGTTTCTTGTTTCCTTGGACAGTATATTCCTTTTTTCACTGTTTATTCTCTTGTTTCCCTTTTTTTTTTTTTTTTTTTTGGTGCTTGTCTCCCAGACAGAGAGTGAGTAGATATTTGGGTTTCTTTTGGGATTATTATTATTGGGAATTGTTTTGTTGCTTGGAATAGCTCGATTTGGGTATACATATTTGGTTTGCTATCTCTATATGTTCATCTTATATTGTTCCACAGTTTTGGTTTGTGTTTTTTTCTCTAAATAGCTGGTTTGATTTGTTCATGGTGTTGTGCTTTTGTCTGTCTTAGTTAGTGTGTCTAATGCGTGTGTTTGTTAAGAAAAATTGTTAGAAAAGTTTTGTCCAGGAATTGACAAAGGGGGAGATTGTTAGGACCCTACTTATTGCCAATTCCGCCAACAAGCTTGGGTTAATCGAGTTGTAATTTTTCCTCAGTTTTTGGTCTTTCCACTCGAGCGGGAAAAGTTGCGCTTGAGCAGAGTTTCAACCTTTTAAGTATTTTGGCTTGTCTGCAAAAATACTGTGAAGTGTGATTTTATGCTCGAGCGTAAGTTCCTACGCTCAAGCATAGACCCTGGTTTGGAACACACGTTTTAGTGTCACTGCTTGAGCGATCATTCCGATGCTCGAGCGGAGATCGCATATTCAACTGTTATAAAGCTACAGTTTGCTCCGAATCTAAGGTACGGCTTCCAGATTTTCTTTGAGGGTTTTAGGATTTTCTTCTATGGCTATTTTGCTAGTTTTCTTTGATGTTGGATTGAGTATTAAAACTCATATGGTTTAACAAGCATACATCAAAGAGATTGATTGCTTAAGTATTCTACTTCAAGAGTGTTCTTCTTTAGTGGAATTCGGAGATTCAAGCGTGGAGTATTCGAAGGAGTTTGAAGTTGTGCACAGTCATTGATTTGACATAGATATTATGGATTCAACATCAATCTGATCAATTCCAAGACGAAGGTTGCGATGAAAGAGATACAAATTGTTGAAGACAAATTGACAGAATTTGGGTAATTAGTTTGGTAAATTTGAATTCTTTCTTTCTTTCTTTCATAGTGGATTGATTAGCGGTGTTTAGCCTGTGGTTTCTTAATCACAATTAGTGGTGCTCCAATTGTGATTTTTTCACGTAAAAATCTATTGTGTTAATTTATTAATTTTGAAGTATCAATTTAAATCGCTTTCGTATGTGCTACATGATTTAGATTGTTTGTTTTAATTGTTTCGATATTGTTGCAATAAATCTAGTCTGAATCACGAATCACGTAGGGTTTTCACATCAATTAATGAAACAATTATCTGGTACATTACTATGTAAAATTGATAATGTTCTTAGTTTTAAAAATTGAGAAAAATTGATAATATTCTTAGTTTTACTAAATAGGACTTATTGGTTCAAAAAATTTTAGATAGGACCTAAGTTACCATAACATTTGTAAATAGAATTTTTAGGTGATTAGCTCAATAAAAAATAAAAAAATAGTCCACAATCCGTTTGGATCTTTTTTCTATTTATATATATATATATATATTCTAAGGGTATAATTATAAATAAGCTATTTTAATCAAAAGCTGATAATCAAAAGTGAGGGGTGGACAGCTTCTCAGAATCAGTTTTTTTGAGTTAAAATAAGTTATTAGAATCAGAAATTGTTTGAAATAAGTTTAATCAAACAGTCTAAAATAGTTTTTCCAAAAATAGAATCTATAAATTGGCTCAAAAAAACTATACCACACCCCCAATGATGGAACGCACACTGAAAAAATACTGGTATTGTGCTTGATGATACTTTTAACTAGGGGTGGACACTTTTGTAAGATTTTGGGGTATTTTGAGGTCCTGAGTTTCACTTTTCCCTGGGCTAGACACTCAGGGCGATAGCACATATGGTTGGAAGAACGAACCTTCCAAGCCTAGGTGAACCACACTCAATGTCAGAAGTGTGGGTTTGAATCCCCGCTTTTGTGCTAGTCCATAACTAACTGCTACATGATTGAGTAGCCTTGTTATGTAACAACCACCTAAGGGTGACTTTTGAATCATCAATTCCTTATAGGGTCTAACCTAAGATATTACTCCTATGTGGTTAGGCCTTTAACTAGGGATGGGCATACGTCGGGTTGGGTTGGGTCGGGCCGGGCCAGGCCGACACTATATGATAAGAAAATTTGTGTCTGCCCAAGCCCGATCTAAAAAATAATTATAAATCTCAAGCCCACCCATTAAACTATATGTCAAATTTTTTTTAAACATTCTATAATTAAAATCATTCACACATTATATTTTTTAAATAAATATATTAACGTTATTATAAATTGAAATATTTTGTGTTTAAATTGAAGAAATTCTTAAATAAATTCAAACACACATCACCACAAATGTGAGTTTCAATAAAATCAACAAAATAAAGTTTATATCCTAACCAAAAAATGTATTTTTTAATGTGTTATAATTAATTAATTAATTTAATAATGAGTCGGGCCCGATTGGGTTGGGCTGAAAGTATAAATCTCAAGCCTAACTTATTTATATTTCACGCTAAAAATGTTGGCACACCCAGCGTTATGAGCTAAAATAACTTTTTCAAATCCTAAAAAAATAGAATTATGCTGAACGGACCAACAGGCCAATTCCCACCCCTACTATTAACGAATGCATGAGAACTTAATTAATAAAATGTTAGTGAGGGACGGTATAGTTTTTGTCTATAATATATATATATATATATTAAAGAGTAAATTATAAATACACTTACTAAAGTTTATTTAAAATATAAATTACCTCTTATAGTTTGAAAAATTATAAATATCCTCTTATCATAATTTTTTATTTAAGAAAATTAACTAAAAAAAATAAAATTCTTAATTATTTTCTTACATAATATTAAAATTACCAGAATTATTAATTAAAAGAAATTTACGATATCATTAAAGTTATTAATTAAACTGATGATTTATTAATAAAGAATGAAATTAAAAATTTTAGAGAACAAGATATAATTTTTAAAATCACATAAAATAATTTATATTTTAAAAAAATCTTGATTAAAATACGAATCGCCCCCAGTGGTTTTGAAAGTTACATTCCACCCCTTGAGGTTTCGAATTGTATAACAAATTGCTCATTTTATTAATAAATCATCAAGTCAATTAACAGTTTTTAATAATGTTAAAAATATGTTTCAATTGATAATTTAGAAAATTTTATTATTGTATAGGAAAGCAATTATGAATTTCATGTTTTTAGTTAATTTTATTAAATAAAAAATTTTAATGAAAAAATATTTATAATTTTTCAAATAATAAGGGACAATTTATATTTTAAATAAATCTCAAAATCTGTATTTATAATTTGCGTTTGGCTTCTGTCCAATCTGGGATCGGACTGGACCGTGCTGTTGGGACCGTGGGGGCCCACCACAGGTCCTGTTTTGATAATCTGAACCGTGCAATGTGTAGAAATCGTCGAGTACTATATGCTTGTAAAAAATCACGTTGATCGGATATCGATAGCTATGTGATCAAAGCAGTTTTTTTTCAACCATTAATTTGTTCACCATCTAATTTTTTTAATACGAAACTGATTTGATCATATAACTATCGTTATCCGATCAACGTGATTTTTTACAGGCATATATAGTATTCGACGAGTTCTACACATTAAACGATTCAAATTATCAAAACGAGATCCGTGATGAGTCTCTACAAACCCAATAATACGATCCAGTCTAATCCCAGACTTGAGAGAAGCCATACCCTTATAATTTATCCTTATTTTTTTTTAGATAGACCACCCGCACCTTGCCCAGTTCGGTGCTACACAAGTCAGCGGTCTTGTCCACTTTGGCTAACTCTTCCATTCACAAAACTTGATTGTCAGGTTGTGTGTGATTTACGAATTCGAGTATAAATTTGAAAATAAAAAATAAATAAATAAATAATAAATATATTTTATTTTAAAATTTTTGTTTTAATTTTTAAATTCATAAATTAAATACGACCTTAGAGTCCAAACCCATGTCCAAGAAGGTATATATAAACACCACAAATTTTTTCTCCAAAACGAATGTGACATAACACTAATTTACCAATCTTCAACCAATATCAAACAAATAGTGATTTGGACATCATTCACTCCTTGATAAATTGCTCAGAAAAATTTGTTCATCACAGACAGAGATGAACATGATAGAACGTGGACCCATTGTAAAAGACATGTGGATTCAAAGACAACCAAACACTACATATCAAAATCATTGTTCTGACATACTACACACCCATAAATAGATCAATAATTACTACAATATATCATCAATTTTTTTTAACCATTTTATATCACAGATATATGAATGTGTCTTCATTATTTTCTTAATAATTCTTTTCAAATAAAAAATCAATTAGAAAAAATAATTTTATAGTGACTTTAATGTAAAATTAAAGTAGGTCCCCAACTATTGACTGATGTGAGATCGAATGAGTTTAGATTCTTTATAACAAGATATTTACACCACAAAAAGAATGATCAAAAACCATTAAGAATTAAATGAGAAATTATCTTATAAAGTTGGCTTCATGAATGCGATATTGGAAATTGTATATAACTACCAATCTCCTATTGATTGTAAAAAAAAACTTTGATAGATATTTAAAACTCAAGATTTTGATAAAGGCATAAGCCTTTTGGGGAATCTCAATTTTCCAAAGGAAGGGGAGTTATGTATGCTTCAAGGGTGGGCTTGGACCAAAATTATAGTCCAAGTTAGTTATGCAAAAATTGCCACACGTGCGCTACTTGGGTCTTGGATCTTGAGGAATGGGTTAAGTTTGGGCTGGACTGGATTGGTGATCCACCAACCTAATCTTTTTGGACCAGGTTTGTTTAGTAGCTGCAGATATACACACGTGTATATAGAATGTGTAACTCACACACTTATTCTCCATCAGTTTTGAAGGAGTAATGGACTGTCGGCCTTCATGGCTAAGAGGCTCCTCCTCTCTTCCCCATTGTGTATAAAAAGAGACCTCCTCTTTGGTCTTAGGTACAGAATTTTTGGCTTCTATACTATACAGTCAGTCTGCTCATATATATTTTTTCCTGTGTGAGAGAGTGCTGTCATTGTCAGTTTGCCAAAGCTAAACAGAAGACGCTTCTGCATTAACTGGTCTATACCGTCATATATTGGGAGACAAACGCCGACACCCCTTAGCACCCACGGTTAGGCGGCGAATCTATTTTAAAAAAAGTGTGGAATCGCACAGGTTTCGGTTTACTTTCTTTTCCTTATTTTTATCATATGTATTTCTGTTCATTTTGTTGTATGATATAATCCCCATGATTTGGTAAATCTGTTTTAAGAAGACTGTGGAATCACACAGGTTTCGGTTTGCTTTCTTTTTCTTATTTTTATTATATATATTTTTGTTTATTTTGTTGTATGATATAATCCCCATGATTTCTCATTCTCAATTTATTAAGTATGAATCTATTTATTTATTTTATTTTATTTAAATTACACAATTTATACAATAAAATTAATCATAAAAATCAAAAACAATGACCAAAAAAAAAAAAACATTTCTCTATGAGAAACTGTCATGCTTCTACAATGCATGTGACTATATATCTTCTCTTGTAGTGTCACCTGTCATTGTCCGAGTATTGTAATTAAGATACCATGTCACCCAAAGTGTCTTAAAGAATTTTATAGGATGTGTGGCACCGTGTGGTGAAAATTTTAGAGTCTGTGACAACAAGTGTATCTGTTCCCAGTGCTCTAGCACAGGTTTGAGTCACATAAATCAACATTTTTAAATAAAAAAATAAAATGTGGAGAAAGATAGGCAATTGTTTCCCGTGGACTTTATTGTGAGAGCCTTGAGCACTAGTACAATTAGTTTTTGAGAACGTAATAGAAGTGTTTAAGTCTTTACATGGTGTGAAAGTAGAAGAAACATGCCCTCGTGAAGATCAAGGGATTGTTTTCATTGTCATTGCTAGTCATGAATTTAAGGCGGCGTTTTGATTAAGATTGGAGGGATTTGCGTATATAAAGGAAAGGAAAATTCTATTTACACATCACCCATTCGCTCAGTACACACTATCTCTCAAAAAAAAAAAAATTATTACAATTATGTCCCTCAATGAAATTACATTTTTAATTTCTCAATACACATACACCACCACTACAACCCACGCACCCTCCCCAACCCCTGTTGCCCCTCCTCATCCTTAAGCTCCGTCATGCCTCCTGCTTTCCCCCTGTTTCTCTTTTTCATTTCTTCTTCTTTTTCTTCTTCTTCTTCTTCAACATGGGTTGAACCCTAGATCAGTCTCTCTATTTCACGACCGATCTCCCTTTCTCTATCGCTACAACCAAGGTTTTGAAAATTGGACCGAACCGGCTGGTCTGACTGGTTGGCCCGTCAACCGGTTCAATTTTCGGTCTGGATAACCCAAAAAACCATTTTGGGTACAATTTGTTTTGGCCCGTTTGAACTGTTGGTTCGACTCACAACCAGTTAAACTGTTCGCCTTTGTGACTCGGTGGGTTTGAAAGAAGCCATGCTAAAATATTATGATGGTAAAAAGATTCGAATCTCTAACCTTCATAATGTATTGTAACATTTTATTCACCAAACCATTCATCCGCTTGTTGCTAAATATGCAAAAAAAATAATTCTATTATATCATTATTTTAATATTTTTATTTTTATTTTATTATATATATATAGAATTTCTTTCCTTCTAAATTGTTTTTTGCAAATATATTATAAAATTATTTATGACATTATGGTTCAATTCCAATTCAACCACGATCGATTACTTTTCTGGTTCGTTCATCGGTCCGATTTTCAAAACATTGGTTGTGGCAAATCTCTCTCTCTCTCTCTCTCTCTCTCTCTCTCTCTATCTATCTATCTTCTCTCGCGCGGTCTGTTCAAGTTGGGGGTCGTGATAGATAAGGGTTATAGTAGTGGTGTGTTGCAGCGGTAAGGGGTTACGAAGGCGGCGATTTTGGCTGGAAAACTAGGAGAAAAAAGCTAGGAGTTTGCCAAAAGGGAGGAGTTGAGATGGGAATGGTAGCAACAACAGTGAGAGGAGTGATGACAAGGCTGGGTTTGTCACGACCCAAACCCGGTACCCAAAGGCTCGGCATCGTAGCAAGATAAAAATAAAATAATTCGGATAATTCTGTAGTCGCAGCGCAAGTGGATAAATTAAATAAATTAAAATAAAATAATTGGGTACCAATTGCTTATTTAGAAGAAAATAAAACATAGTCATTTGAATTTTATTGTATTACAAGAGTTCAAAAACAAAAAAAAGATATTTGAAAAAAACAACACAATGATTCATTTTTCATCTTGATCCCGCTAAATCTCGTCACCTGAAAGGGGTAACAGCTATAAGCACATAGCAGAGTGAGAAATATTATACTGTGAGTATAGGGGCACAAAATAGTCATGGATAATTATTTACTAAAACATTAACATAATTTGAGTTGAATACACAAATTAATTAAGTGCTAGAAACTGAAATAATTAACTATAACCACGGTACATAACAAAACAGAACAGGGGTCACTAAGTGACAATCACTATAGGGGTCAATGGATCCATGACAAACAGGGGACCACAAAGTGGTCAAACAGGGGCCTATGGTTATTTAAGTCCCCCAAGGCATGGGGCTTCCGTGGTGATACTTATAGAAAATAATTGTTTACAAGGTCATTGTCAAATAATCTCTAAAATTTAAACAAATATATCAATAGGTTTTAATTTAAGCAAATAGAGTTTAGAAAATAATCTACATAATTGAAACATTAACCTAACCATAAAACATAATTTATATCAAATAAATTGTGGTAACTCAAAATATTTGTAAAATATATTATGGTAACTTAAGACATGCAGAAAATGTGTGAGTGATTTTCCGATCACACTGCCCGTATAGTAATTCAGCTGTAGAACACTGGTAGAATAGATGGCACCCTGCTATCCTGCACAGAAAGAGAAGGCTCCGACGGTGGTTCTTTCACCCGGGGTATATCTCTCAAAGATAATCAATTATTTAACTCACAAGCTTGAGTATAAAAAGCATACCTTAGACCCACGGGAGTGCCTCTCTTTTATAGTTTACTTAATCCTAGTCCCACTAGAAGCCTGACTTCTATGGACTCTAATTTAGTGCTTACTTTGGATTTCTCAAGAGATAAGGATAAACTCCCTAAGAATATTATCCTTATCCATCCTGAAGTCTTTCTTCATCCTAGGACTCTTGTGCCTTATCCGCTTATCTCGGATTCCGGTATCTTCGGAGATAACCTCGGCAACTCCGAGATAACCTCGGCATAACTACCACGACACGTGGCACCTCGGCTGACACGTCGGTGTCACCTTGCCACGTGTTGGTACTCAGAAAATATATCTCTACAACTGCCTCCTAGGTTCTATTACCTCGGCATTCTGAGGTGATGGAACCTATATCGTTCCTCTCTCCAGTACGTCGGTATACGAATTCTTCAGCCGAGATCATTCATTTCAGGCCGACATGTCTTCTTTCAAGAACAATAACTCAAGTGAACTCCTTCTTGTGCATGAGCTGTCATGCATCACTTTTCAACTGTTTTTACTTACGTGTTTTATTCTTATTGGATCGTGTCTTATGACGAGCTTGTAAACCACGTCTTTCCCTGCATGCGCCATCTGACATATGCGTTACTCTAGGCGCATTAAATGCTTCTGTTTTGCCGTCGTTTCAAGTTTTTGACAAAACTTGTTTTCCCTCTTTTTGCCTCTTCACTTTGCGCTTTGATTTAGTTGATTTTTCTCTCTCTAAGCTCTTTCTCTCGAATCCGCCATTGCTCAAGCTCCAAGCTCTACAACTTCATTCGTCTTTCTGGTGAAGCTCTCGCTACTCTTACTTCAGAATCGCTGCCGTTTTCTTGGCGAACTTTATTTCGGCCTTACTTTGCCTGGTAAGCCTCTGTTCCTTTCATTCTCAATTCTTCTATGTTCTTTGCTTACTTGTTGCCATTACTGCTTTGTTCAAACCTTCGATTTGATGAACTATTCATCTGGATGTGTCTATTCCATGATCTTGCTTATGTCTTAAACACTTGTACTGTTTCACCACTTTCTTGCCACTATTCTTGACCCTGTATTTCTTGTATTTTTTATGCTTTTGAGAGCCCCACCTCTGTTCTTGATTTCTGAAACTTCATTCTTATTTCTCTGTTTTCCAGATTTGTGCCTTCAATCTTCGTTTCCATAGATTTAGGTTTTGGGATTTGTCTGTAGATTTCACCAATCCTTAGGAAAAACTGAAACAACCCTTACCGGCATTTACCTAGGGTTTTGCCAAGGTTCCAAAAAACCCTTTAAGAACATCCTCTTTCTTAAGTCGAATACCTTTACGCCGATATCATGGGCATGTGGAAACATAGGGCAGATACCCCAACTAAACTTGAGTACTTTAAGCAAGAGTTCGCCATTCCTGCCGATGTCCATCTGAGGCTGGCTGGGGATGATGACTCTATCATGCCCACAGATAATTCAATGCCCTTTCCCATTGTAGCTTTTACTGAATGTGGACTCCGGCTTCCACTTAATCCTCTTTTTCGCGAAGTTCTCCACTACTATAAGTTGAACCCCATGCAACTTACCATCAACTCTTATCGAGTGATTAATGGTATCATAGCCTTAGCCAAACAAGAAGATGCTAGGATCACCTTAGCTGATATCAAATACTGTTATACCATGTGTGCCCTCAATTTGAAAGAAAAAGGCTACGTTTATTATCTTAAGCTGAGGTCCACAGAGTTCAAAATTGTAGCCAACCTCCTAGACTCCAACAAGGGGACTGGAGATGACTACTTCATTACCTCAGGAAATTGGGAGTTTGCCCCAGACAAGGATGCCCATCTCTACCCTCTTCCTCGATCAGTTAAAGAGGGCAAGGGTAAGAGCCCAGTGTCAACACTTAGTTGTTTCTTTTCAAGTCTTCAGTACTTTGTCTGTTTCTAATGTCTGTTCTTCTTGCAAATGTTCGTAAGCCACCGAAAAGCTTTCGCCAATCCTACGTCCCCAGCAAGGATTTGAAGAAACTTTTGGACTTGCCAGTCCAGAAAAGAAAAGCGCCTTTGCTTCTTAACTTTATTCCAACATACAAGTCGATTTTGCCCGACGTCCCTAAAAGGAAGAAGAAGAAAAGCCTTTCTCCACCTTCTGCCACAACCCAAATTGTGTCTGTATCTCGAACAGATCAAGGATCAACATCGGATCCAGCTGATCAGCCATCAACTTCGGCTCCATACTTGATCTCAATACCTGAACGGAAACAGCGACGCAGACTTGTCCGAACTGCTGAGATGGGTCGCCCAAAACCTGTTGCCGAAGATCTCTTAGCCGACCTCCCTACCGATGTTGATGCTCAACCATCACAAACCATGTCCCCACCGAAGCCGAAAAGAACCAAGAAAGCTCAGCCAAAGGCTAAAGTAACTCAGGTTGAATCTGAGGACACTTTACCTATCTCCAAACTGGCTGAGAACGACAAGTCTCAACCCTCTGCTGGGAAGAGGCGTGCAGAAACCCAGCCATCAGAATCTACAAAATCAAAGAAGCCGAGGTCATCGTCTGCGACGACCTCGAGGTCAAAAATACCAAAAGTCCCCTGGACGCCTGAAATCACTCTTGAAGATAAGCCCGTTTTTGCCAATGATAGTGCCAATGACATTAATGTCAGCGTAGCCCTTAGTACTACTCTATTGCTCCCAGGCGATCTCGAACAAAATGCCAAGATGAGTGAGTACGAAAACTATGCCCTCATGCTTCAACGTTCCGTTCAAGTAAGTCTCTTTACTTGGTAACTTGTCTTTCTGTTCCTTTTCCATACTTGTAAAATTCTTAATGACTCTTGCCTTGTATTTTTCCAGGCCATTCAGCATGTTCATTCACTCTCCATCCAATCTTTTGAGAATAGGGAGAAGTTGTCCGATAGGAAGAAGGAGTTTTCTGCCCTTCAAAAGATTAATAAAAGTCTCCAATCAAAAATGAAGAAATTGGAGGACCAGGCTGAGACTGCTCTCAAAGCTCAGACTAAAGCCGAGGAAAAGGTCGAATCTACCGATGCTATAAAGAAGGTTGCTGAATCGCAGAAAAAAGAGGCCCAGGAAAAAATGGCTCAAGCTGAAAAGGAGCTTCAGGAGGCCCTGGCCACTAAAGATACCGAAATCAAGGCGGCCGACGAAAAGGCTTACGCTCAGGGCATGGCCGATGTCACTGAGGAATATAAATTACAAGTCAGGCAGGCATGCAACAGGGGCTTTTCCCTTGGTTGGATGTCCCTTGCCAAAAAACTTAATGTTCCTGAGGATTCGCCTCTGAGAAAGGCCGACGCCATTCCTCTTCCTTTTCCTCCACCTCCACCAGTTCAATCTCAAGATGAATCTGAGTTTGAATCTGAAGATGAGAATAAGGATGATGATGAGGCTTTGGTAAGGAAGCCCAAGGACACGACTGAGACCAAGTCCCCTCTTCAAGATGATCAACTCCTAGACTTGACTCATGAGGAGGATAAGGAGATTGTCAAGGAGGTTACTCCTGAGCAAGCATCATCTGACGTTCCTCCAGCCGACAAAAGTATTAACGAAACTCTTGCAGAAATGGACGCTGAGCGGGCAGCAGAAAAGGTTGTCAATGTGGTTCCGCAAGAATCTTCCGAGGTCCCAACCCATCCCGCTGCTGATGCTGAAGAATCCTAATTCCGATGTCTTTCTTTTCTTTTCTTTTCTTTTCTTTTGTACTTTTTTGTTCTAAAAACAATGCAAGCTCCTCACATGGCCGACGTGCCCCTATTTTCTGTTGAATGCTTAACACAACTTTCTTTCTTTGAATACTTGTACCTCTATCTTCTCTTGATTGCTTCTGCATGATTCTATATTTAGAATATTTTGTATGCCTTTAATATTCTTTCTTCTTTGTGCAATCTTCGCGGGGTTACATACCTCAGGTATGATAACTGCAAGTTTTACTTCGGCAAGATATTATCCTGCAAACTTTTCATAAATTTTTAACGAGTGTAAAACATATATTGTTTTAAGCTTAATTTATAAACTTTTCTCAAGTTTTAACAAGTGTAAAACAATGATCTCAGCTTTCACTTTCAACCTATAAATTGCAATAAATTTCAACAGATGTTTAAATATCATACATTGGCTTACCTTTACCTTGTAAATTGTTACAAATTTTAACAAGTGTTAGATAATGATCTCTTTCTATCTCCAACTTGTAAATTGCTACAAATTTCAACAAGTGAAGATAAGCACTAATCTCGGCTTAACGTCAACTTGTAAATTGCTACAAATTTCAACAAGTGAAGATAAGGAATCATCTCGACTTAACTTCAACTTGTAAATTGCTACAAATTTCAACAAGTTAAGATAAGGAATAATCTCAGCTTAACTTCAACTTGTAAATTACTACAAATTTCAACAAGTGAAGATAAGGAATAATCTCAGCTTAACTTCAACCTGTAAATCGCTACAAATTTTAACAAGTGAAGATAAGGAATCATCTCGGCTTAACTTCAACTTGTAAATTGCTACAAATTTCAACAAGTGAAGATAAGGAATAATCTACGCTTAACTTCAACTTGTAAATTGCTACAAATTTCAACAAGTGTTAAGCGTCTTTGTATTCTTTCCGCCCTCGATGTGAACCTGAGTTCCACTTGGGTTCTCATTATTCATATCTTCCAGAAACAATATTTTGTATCTTTATCAGTCACATGTGTTGAAGAATTCTAAAAAGATTTTATTGATGACATCGGCCAAAAACAATGCATATTTAATGATAGAAAAATTTCAAATTATAAGTGTTCCAGGGTCTAGGCAATGTTTTGCCGTCATTATCTTCAAGCCGATAGGCTCCATTGCCTATCAAGTGATTCTCAGAGGTCCTTCGATTTGGGCCAAGCTTGCCCTCTCTGGAATCCTTCTTGTTGCCGACGACTTTTCTCAGGACTAGGTCGCCGACTTGAAAATCCCTTGGATTGACCTTCTTGTTGTAAGCTCTAGCAAGCTGTTGCTGGTATACTGCGAGCTGAATTGCAGCTTTCTCTCTTCATTCTTCCAAAAGATCCAGATCTCGGGCTAAGAGTATATCATTAGTCCCATTCTTAACTCCCTGGGTTCAGATCCCTGGAATGCCGACTTCCAGTGGAATGACTGCTTCTGTGCCATAAGCCATGGCAAAGGGGGATTCCCCTGTTGATTTTCTCGGCGTAGTCCGATATACCCAAAGTACGTTGGGCAATTCGTCTACCCACTTTCCTTTTACTGCCTGCAACCTTTTCTTTATTCCATCCAAAATTACTTTGTTGGATGCTTCGGCTTGCCCATTACTTTGGGGAAAACTTGGTGTTGAAAAGTAATTCTTGATCTTAAATTTCGCACAAAAGTTCTTGATGAGTTTGCTGTCAAACTGCGTTCCGTTGACGGCAACTATAGCTCTTGGAATCCCAAATCTGGTGTGTAGACACCCCATTTTTGACCGACCTTGAGGCTCAGACGTCACCGGTTGAGCACTCGGTGATGTTGCATACTGTGCTTGTTCAGAAGTCCCAGAGTCACGGCCGCATGCCCTGCCTCCGGACTTCCGAACCATCTTCTCTACCTTGTCTCGGTTTGCGAATCAGGTTCGGTTTTCTCTGTTTTCTTTCCTGAGGGAAGAGAGTGATCCCGTAGATTATCTCCCGGTGGCCGTGAGCTACTTTTTCGTGGGTCAGAGGCCATTTTGCCCATTTTGGAGCCCGGGTTTTCCCGGGAGCTGAGCCGTGTGCCTCGGCTCGGGACCGCCTAACCATCTCCGAAGTTCTCCGGTTTTGGCATGTGCTCTGCTTTTAATGTTCCGAGGAACACTGGGCCTCGATGCCCACTTCGCTGAACACCACTGCGGTTCATGACCCATTTTCGGGACCGAATGCGTGATTTGGGCCCCGAGCATTCATTTTGCATCCGCTTTCTCGGTTTCGCAGAACCTCTGTTTATCATTTCGAGGAACCACTGGGCCCGATGCCACTTCGGGTCAGATGCCACTTTCGGTGCTCAGAACGGTTTTCGGACCGAATTGGGCGGTTTAGCCGGACATTCATTTTGTATCGATTTTCTCCATTTTTGGCGGTACCTCTGCTTTTGTCATTCCAGAGGACACTGGGTCGCAGATACCCACTTCGACATCGAACACCACTTCCGCAGACTGCGGCCCATTTTGGGATCCCGATTTGCTTTTTTGGCCAACGCTCATTTCTCATTAGTTTTTGTTCAAACTTGGCAGTACTGCTTTCAACATCAGAAGATCACTGGGGGAGCCAGCAATTATCCCAGATAAGCTTTCGCTCCTCCGGAGTCTGCTTTTCACTTCCGCCAATGTTGAACACCTTGGGGGTATTTTCTTCCAACCAAAGTTACATATTTGTGATGAGGAACATGGGAGGACCCTAAAGCTCTGGGTCGGCCGTAAACTGGGTTTCATTTTTGGGCCTCTTCTTCAAGCTCTATGTTGTGACTCTTGGTTCAATGTTGCCAAATTCTAACCTTGGATCCTTGTTCTACACATCCGGAGGACACTTTGGTATGGTGGTCGGCCAAAGAATTGTGGGTTTCATTTTGGGCCTCTCCTTCAAGCTCTATGTTGTGACTCCGCTGAGTTGCAGATTCCAACCTTGGGGCTTTGTTCTACACACATGGGAGGACACTTTGGTATGGTGGTCGGCCGAGTTTTTACTGCTCATTTTGGGGTGGCCGGCCATGGTGGGTGGTCCGACCAGTGGGGGTGGTGGCGGCCACCTCCAGAAACCACTGGCCGGCCAGATTCGCTTTCCACTGTCCACTGTCCTGGATATCTTCCAACATATCCTGGGCATCCGGATATTTCGGAGGAAAGATTAGGTGCTTTCCTCCCTTTTACACCCCATTTCTTGCCTATTTGAAGGGCCCTCCTCTCCTTCTTCAAGGTTGGAAAATTTGTCTTCAAGAACACTTCTCCAAATTCCTCCATTTTCATAGCTCAAAACCTCAAAAAGCTTCCAAGTCTCTAGGTCTTCCCTTCATCAACACCTAGCCTCACCATCCCTACTACCATTCCAGCAGCTAGGAAGTGAATTTCAGAGGTTGAGAAGCTACAAATCAAAGCCAAGAATCAAAGAAAGACAAGTCTTCAAGGGTAAGTCTTCAAAACCAACTTTTAGGGCTTTTTCTTGATTCATTTCTATACTCCAATTGGTTGAGAATTGGGGCCTGACCCCTACTGCTTTTGTGCTTGTTTTGAGCCCCTCTACAACTTTGTAGAAGGGCTCAACTTCACTTGATGCTCCTATGATATACTTGTTTCAATACCTAGCTTTTATGCCATTATCTTGCATGCTAGTTTAGGCCTAGTTCCTTTTGTTTTCATGGGTCCGACCCCTACTGGTTTTGTGCTCATTTTGAGCCCCTCTACAACATTGTAGAAGGGCTCAACCTCATTTGGTCATTGTATATACCACCTCCTTCAAATTTCATCAAGTGTGCCATTTTTGCATGCAATTTTTGACCTATTTGTGTTTGTTTTTGGGACTTCGACCCCTACTGGTTTTGGTCTTATTTTGACCCCCTTTACATATTTCATGAAGAAAGTTTTGTCATTTGGTGTGTGCATTGCATGTCTCATGATATAGCCTATTTGGAAGCCTACTTTGCATGGATTTTATAGCATGTTTGTATTCTGATTTGGAGGATGTCATCTTCTGAAATTGTGCTTATTTTTATCTCACCTTCAATGTTGTAGAAGAAAGTTTGTCCATTTGGGGTTTTCATATGTCACTTGTCTCAATACTCCTCTTTTGGCCACTAACTTTGCATGCTATTGTTGATCTATCTATGCTTGCATTTTGGCCATGTTTGTTACAGAAAAATGCCATATTTGGGACTGCCTTGCTACTGTTCTTGCTGCCATGATCATATTTTGCATGTATGGCATGGCTATAGGCCATTTCGGGGCTTAATTTCACACTTTCGGGATGAATGCATGCTTCGAGTGTCATTTCGATTTGTTTCGGGGCTGTTTTCCCCTTTATTTAGGTGCTGAAATTCCATTGCCATGCTTACATATCATTCCCTATGCCATTTGCATCATTTTTGCATTGCCACGGTTTATGCGGTGCACGCCTTCGAGGCTACTGCTTTTATCCGCCAGCAAATTTATGTGAGTGTGGTTGAGGCCCTCTCATGTCGGCGAAGCCCAATTTGTATTTTCATGCTTTACATCATTGCCTCGATTTGCGTGTCCGCGCACGCTGCTTTCAAATTTTGTTTTTATCTCGACCTCCTATGCGAGTGAGCTGAGGCTCTCCCATATTGGTGTAAGCCCATCGTTGCATTCCGTATGCCATCTCGTCTCATTTCATCATCGCCTCGATTTGCGCGCCTGTGGGCACGCGTCTCGAGGCACTTTGGTTTTATCCGATTTTCATTCTTTCATCATCGCCACGATTTGCGGCGCTACCAGGCACGCTGCTTCGAGGCACTTTGGTTTTATCCGATTTTCATTCTTTCATCATCGCCGACGGCGCTACCAGGCACGCTGCCGAGGCACTTCGGTTTTATCCGATTTTCATTTCATCATCGCCTCGATTTGCGCTACCGCGGCACGCTGCCGAGGCACTTCGCTTTTATCCGATTTTCATTTCTTCATCATCGCTGACGGCGCTACCAGGCACGCGCTTTGAGGCACTTTGCTTTTATTCGATTTTCATTCTTTCATCATCGCCTCGATTTGCGGCGCTACCAGGCACGCTGCTTCGAGGCACTTCGCTTTATCCGATTTTCATTCTTTCATCATCGTCGACGGCGCTTTGGCACGCGCACGTTTCGAGGCACTTCGTTTTATCCGATTTTCATTCTTTCATCATCGCCTCGATTTGCGCTTTGTGGCACGCACGCGTTTGAGCTGCCGGTTTATCCGAAGTTTTTATTTCATCATCGCCTCGGTTTGCGTGCGTGTAGCGCGATTCGAGGCATTGCCAGTATCCGGTTTCTATTTTGTCATCGCCTCGGTTTTGCGTGCGTGTGCACGATTTCGAGGCACTCGCTTTATCCGCTTTGCATTTCATCATCGCCTCGGTTTGCGTGCACGCGTGCCCGCTTTCCGAGGCATCTTGGTTTCATCTCATTTTCACAGCATTGTGCATACTAGGTTGTATCTTAGATTACATTCATGCATTATCTCGGTTTGCGTGCCATGGACACGCATTTCGAGACATCTCATTTGCATAGCATTGTGCATGCTATATTACATGTTAGTTGCATTTCATGCATATCATGCATATCGCCGCGAAACGAGGCACGCTTTTGTACTCGAGTAACGGAATGAGTCTCAATTCCCAAGTCACCACCACTCCGGATTACCCATGATGGAGTTAGGTTTTGTTGTCGATTCAGACGCATTCATCCCTATATTGAGTTGTGCAATCCGATTCCGGCCATCATGCATCGGTATGCGTGATTGGTGGCGAGGATCGAGGCATGCATATATTTGTGAAATACATTGCTATGCCCTTTTCTTGCTCTCTGTTCTGACAAAACCAAGGATCAACAACTTTTCGGAGTTCGGCGCGCATTTCGAGAAATACTGCTAACAGAGGCTAATCAGGGCATCCAGTTGAATTTCCGCGTAGCAACCAAAGATACATCATCTATCGAAGCGGCGAGTCCTCGGCTTGCACGCCCGATTTAATTCTTTTGTAATTAATTTGTTAATTAATTAGAATTTGTATTATTTTGATCAGTATATTCTTTTTATTCGAATTCAGATATTATTCATTCGGACCCTCTGCGCGAGGGCATAAATGTAATAAGGGTGTGTGAGTGTGATGTATGTCTTCCAACCCCCATTTCTTTCTCCCTTTTATTTACCCGCTTTGAATGGTTAGATATAGGGCATATTTCAATTAGCATACAGTATGACTGCATGTTTGCATCATTCATCTGTATTGCATGCATCGGGCTCGGCACATCATGCAAACTGCATTGTATTTCAATTCCAAGTTGAATATATGATAGCTGTTGCATCTCACATGCCATCTTTAGAATAGCCGAGCCTGCTATAGTTGCATTTTGCATGTGTTGCATTAGGCATTTCAGTATACTTAGGATCATGCATGATTTCTAATCGGTTTTCTGTTTTGGCTTGGAGTACTCGGTAAGTTTTATGCTTTAGCATCCTTGCATGCGTGTGAGTGTTGCCATGATAGCATGCTTACCATGAGGCTAAATGCTTATGTGATATAACTGCCTTGGATGCCTGTGGGTGGAGGTTGAGTTATCTGAATTGGGACAATACATTGACTGTTTGTGTTAAGCCCACTAGATTGTGGCAAAACCATGTTTTCTAAGCCCACCCGAGGGTGGCAAATCCGCATTTTAGCCTACCTGCGGGTAGCACCATCACACCATTTTCGAAAAACAAACATGAAATGTTTAGTTCCAATTCAGAGGGCCCAGTCTATACTTGTTTGCTGCGAGCATCACATAGTAACCTAGGCTAATAAACAGAATAAGAACTCACAATGTTTTCAAAAACAGATATCATGGTTAGTAGAGGCCGGTCTTTGACCGGCGAGAGGGTGCTCACGATGTGACCTTCCCTAATCGTACCCAAGTTCCCGAGCCAACTTTGGTGATGATTGGACACGTGGCCTTTTCGAAGTTAGGGTTTCCTAAATTTCCCATTTTAAAATATTTAGGTGGCGACTCATTATCCGCAAAGCAGTCCATGTTTGGCACTTCTTTCAAAAAAATCTGTTTTCCTTCAAAACGATTTGCCGGATTTGGACTCTTTGGTTCAAGATTGAGAACCGCAACAAAAATCGAGTCCGAGCTGTAGCGAGGTCCCCCGCGGGCGTTGTTACATGGTGATAATGTTTCTCCATATAAAGTTCTTGACATCCACATCTCAGATTTTGGCAAGAGGTTCTGCCTCTATCCACTTCGTGAAGTAATCTGTTGCTACCAGCAAGTATTTTCACTGCCCAGTTGCCTGGGAAAGTTGCCCAACAAGATGCATGCCCCACTGGGCAAATGGCCAAGGGCTGGATACTGGATTCAGGTCAGCAGCTGGCTGGTGTATCAAAGGTGCAAACCTTTGGCATTGTTCGCACTTCTTTACGTATGCTTCTACATCTTTTTGCATGTAAGGCCATCAATACCCCTGGGTAATGGCCCTATGAGCTAGTAATCTACCCCCAGCGTGGCTTCCACAAACTCCTTCATGAATTTCATATAAAAAAATCCTCAACCTGCAAAGGGTGTACGCACCTTAAAAGGGGTCCAGTGAAGGACCTTCTGTAGAGGTGTCCGTCCGCTGTCAGACTAAATCTTGCCGACTTTAATCTGACTTTGTGTGCCTCCTTGTGGTCTTCTGGCAGCTTTCCTTCTTTTAGGAATGCAACAATTGTATCCATCCAGCTTGGTCCCATGTCCACACACATTGCTTTTTGCTCTATGTTCGGTGGTTCTATGCTCGGGCCCGACAAATAATCAATCATTATTGTTCTTGTTTTTCCAGTTTGTATTGAACTTGCCAGGTTGGCCAATGCGTCGGCGTGGCTGTTATCATCTCGGTTGACCTGAAGTAGTCGGCAGTTCTGAAATAAGGCTGCCAATCTGATGACTTCTTTTGCATATGCCAACATCCTCTCGTCTCTGGCTACAAATTCTCCTGTTGACTGGTTAACAATAAGTTGTGAATCACAAAAAACTATTACCTCATCAGCTTTAGCCCTGTAATTAGTGCTTCGTATTCTGCTTCGTTGTTTGAGGCCTTGAACCCCAAATGGATGGATTGTTCTACTATTTCTCCATCTGGAGATATCAGTAGTACTCCTGCCCCCGCTCCTTGCTGGTTTGAACTTCCATCGACAAACAGTCTGAAGGAGTCGCCGATGTAGATGCTGCAGGGTCTGAGTTTTTTCTTTCTTTGGTCTTTTGCTTTTGGCTGGGCTTCTCCTTGCTTGCTTGGACAACGTTTATCTTGGCTCAACGGAGCCTGATGTTCGATGGATTCCAAGGTGAACTCGGCCACGAAGTCGGCCAAAACTTGGCCCTTAATTGCTGTTCTCAGCCTGAACTCTAGGTCATACTGGTCTAAGGCCATTACCTATCTTGCTATTCTTCCAGTGAGTCTCCTTGCTGCAACAAGGGTTTCAGAGGGTGCTCTGTTAGCACTACAATCTTGTGCGCCTGAAAGTAGTGGTTCAACTTCTTTGAAGCCATTACTAAGGCCAGCATTAATTTCTCTAGTGGTAGATACCTTGTTTCTGCGTTGGCCAAGGTTTTGCTTACATAGTAAACAGCCTTTTGCTCTTCTTTTTCTTCTCGGATTAACACCGCATTTACTGCGTGTTCTGAAACTACTAAGTACAAAAACAGCTCTTCCCTAGGTTCAAGTGTTGAGAGGACTGGAGTCGTAGTCAGATACTTTTTTAGGTCGGCCAACGCGGCCTCACATTCCTCTGTCTAAAGGAAATCCGTGGCTTTCTTTACCAGGTTGAAGAAAGGTTTGCATTTGTCTGAGCTTCGGCTGATGAACCTGTTTAGGGCTGTGGCCCTTCCGGTAAGCATCTGTACCTGTTTTGCCGATGTCGGGCTCTGTAAATCTAAGATGGCCTTGATCTGATCTGGGCTGGCCTCAATGCCCCTTCTTGTCACAAGGTACCCCAAGAACTTACCAGATCCAACTCCAAACGCGCACTTCGATGCATTGAGTCGGAGCCGATATGTTTTGAGAATTTCAAAGACCTCTTTTAGGTCGGAAAGATGACCCCTAGGCTCCTTGGTCTTCACGACCATGTCATCGATGTAGACTTCTACTGTTTGGCCAATCAAGTGTCTGAACATCTTGGTTACCAACCTTTGGTAAGTTGCCCCCGCGTTTTTCAGCCCAAAGGGCATTACTCTGTAATAGTATAGGCCTTTTGGGGTAATAAACGCTGTCTTTTCTTCATCTAGGGGGTACATGGATATCTGGTGGTACCCCCTATAAGCATCTAGAAAGCTCATCCTTCCATGACCAGATGTGGTGTCCACTAACTGGTCAATCTTGGGTAGAGGAAAGCTGTCTTTGGAACAAGCTTTGTTTAGGCTTGTAAAATCTACACAGACCCTCCATTTACCATTCTTTTTCTTTACTACCGCAGTGTTTGATAGCCATGTCGGATAATTGACTTCTCTGATGGCCCTGGCCTCCAGAAGTCTGTCTACTTCCTCCTCTACTGCTTCGACGTACATCAACGTCGGTCTTCTGGCTCGCTGTATTACAGGCTTGGCTGACCTGTCGACGTTCATTTTGTAACATGTGACCTTGGGGTCAATGCCAGGCATCTCATAAGGTGTCCAAGCGAACACCTCAATGTTTGTTCTTAAAAAAGCTTCCAGCTCTCTTTTGTTTTCTTCGATTAAGCCCGAGCCGAGCAAAAAGAAGCGTTCTTCATCACCCTCCTAGACGAGGATTTTTTCAGTGCTTCTTCACTTTTCTCGGCCGGCTCCTTACCAACATCATCTAGGACCTCCATGTCCTCGTCTTCGATTTCTACCTTCTCTGGCTCCTGGATGTTGCAGGTTGATTTCATTGCTGCCATGGAACAAGTTTTTGCCTGCAGTTGATCCCCCTCTAATTGGATCCCTCCATGTCATCTGGGTGAAGGCCCAGCTCCTTGTAACATCTAACGTACATGATGTCGCAAGAGCTGCCTTGATCAATCAGGATGCGTTTCACTTGGCACTCCCCGACCTGGAGGGATACTACCAAGGCATCATTATGCGGATGCTGGACCATCTCTAGGTCAGCCTCAGTAAAAGCTATCATCGGTCCCTGGTATTCTTCAAACCGAGGTCTTTTTTGTCCGACCTGGTTCATGTGCTGTAAGTGTCTTACCTTTTGGGTTTCCCCTCGTATGTCGTTTTCGTTAACCTGTGAGTGAATTACATTAACCACCCGTGGACCCCCTGCTTGTGGTTGCTGTGCCGGAAGAGATGGGGCTGCTGGTGCTTGAGGCAATCTTGCCTGTTCCTCTCTTGTTCTGGCCTCATCGACAAGGTCCCTCAGATGGCCTTGTCTCACTAAGTCCTCTAAGTGTGCTCTTAGGGCTCTGCAACCCTGAGTTGGGTGCCCCTCTTCATTGTGGTAGGCACAACGCCTACCAACGTTCCTTCCCATGTATTCTCCTGGGACCTTTGCCGATGCCCTGAAATAGGGCTGATTTCGAATTTGATCTAGGACTTTGTGGACAAGAATTCGGAATACAGTCATCACTGCTTGCTTACCCCTTAATTTTGTCTCCGATTTGTTGAATCCGTTGTTACCTCAGCCTCGCTTCGGCGAGCCGTTCCCTTTTTCCTGCTTTACCTCCTTATTCCCTAATATATCCTCCTCGGCTCTGGCATACTTCTCGA